>JBBCBC010000020.1:24337330-24944805 GCA_037126765.1 Stenogyne calaminthoides
AGAAGGTTGTGGCAAATGATTTTTGATGATATGTAATTAACTAGTATTAATGTTATTCATTAATTTCTTATCTATACATGAGTTTATTGTACACATAGTTATGATGTTTGGAAAATGAGTAATGTTGGTCCCGGTAACGAAGTCTTACACGTGTATGGGGGAATACACGTGTTCGTTTTTAAAACTTTTTTTCACCGAGGTCACCAGGGTCGATAATCTCAAGATTAGGTTACGAGAAGCACAGATCGCTTCCGAGTCAAAGTTCATCGAGATGCTGATCCTGGTCGCTTTTCGAAACCTCGATAATCCCAACCGAGTCCTCGAGTGTCAGAGATCCCGAAAGTTGCTTGGATCGATAACTAACTTATCAAACCCTCGTAAGAGTACGCGTTCGGTTTGGTAACTATCCGCTCTAGCTACTCACCAGGTCGGAATGGTTTGGCCCTTAGTTTATACTGCTTTTAAGCTTTGCGTAAAACCTTCCCTTTATGAAATAGTGATTAGGTGTGATTCACTTATATGCAACTTCAAATGATTGATTCCAACCAATATCGCGAAAAAGTATGCTTTCAAAATCAAGTCAATGCAACAGATAAGCACAGATAAGGAAAGCAATAAAGAACATAGCAATTATAGTGGTTCAGAGACTCAAGCTCCTACGTCCACTCTCTCCGACTCTTCAGAGAAATTCACTATCAACAATGAGCTTTCTGACTACCTCGTAGTTTACTTACTCAACTTCGCCTACGAGTTTTCGACTACTCCACGTAGTTTTACTTACTCAACCCGACCTTGAGCTTTACTACCTCCGTAGTTTACTTACTTAATCACACACAAGCTTTCGGACTACCCCTCAGAGCTTACTAACTTCTCCTCGAGTTTTTCGACTACTCCGCGTAGTTTACTAACTCTTTACAAAACTTCTCACCAACAAACACACTCCAACTACCTTCACAAGGGTTTGGGGTTTCTTGGTTGGTTTCCAACTAGGATGAGATATGCTTTACAATGAAGCACAATGCAAAGGGTTAGGATATCTCGACTAAGCTTTGGATAATTCTTATCAAGCTAGGCTTAGTATAGTGAGCTCTCTTCAATATTGAAGCACTTGGGAAATTCTAAGTTTTTCGAAAGTGCTTTTAACTTTTTACAAGAATAGGCTTGAGCTCTTAAGTTATGTATAAATTTCCCGTAACCTTACAATGTAGAGGGTCACCAAAGATTTATAGGCATACACCAAGGTCACTCTTGAAAACTATCCGTTGGAGACAACTTTCCGTGAGTTCCCTCTTGTGGTGTGTAAAACGGCTATATTTAGGGTTTGAAAACTCCCTAACACTTTCTAGGCAATAGCCTTCCATGTAGCCGGTCTTCACTTTTTGCGATCGAACTTTTGTACATCCGACATCTTTTTTCGAGACCACATTTGTCGGTAAGATGGTATGTGCTGTGTTGTCTTTCTCTTTTTGACTTTTGTCTCCATTTAAAGGTAGACACCTTCAACGGCTCTTTTTGGTTACAAACTCTGAGTTTGATATAACCTTAACAACACTTCTGACTTAGTTCATTTTGTCTGCATTTGAATGTCTTGGCAGATATCTATCTTTCTAAGAATCGCGATCTTCTCAAGATTGCATCCTTCATATAGATATATTCAAATCGGAACATTCAGTTCATATCGAGCATTCAAGACATTCTCGATTCTTCAAGAATTATCGCGGCCTTCAAGATTCTTGATCTTTAGTTTCTCGCCTTGATCTTTGTGTCTTCAGAGTCTTCTGAGTCTTCAGGGTCTTCTGAGTCTTCAGGGTCTTCTGAATCTTTGTAGTTTATAATCGACCGATGTCTTTGAGTCTCTTCACGAAGTCTTCGCCACTTTCAAGAGCCTACCGAAGTCTTCAATGAATTATCTTGAACTATATCTGCTGACTATACATTCTGCAGATAACATCCTGAATATTCTAAAAACTGAATCCTGACTCAACTTATGAAGATCATTCTGAACATGTCATACTCAGGGGTTTTGGGATCTAATCAAAATCATAAATCTTTATTAAAATTCATCTCCCAACAATTTCCCCTTTTGATGATGCCAAAACCTATCTTGTTACAAACAAATAACCTATACTCATGTTTCATTTATCCTATTACAAGATTGGTTGTCTCCCTAACAATTTCTTAAATCGAGAATCTCTCAAAAATTTGAGTTTCTCAATAGTTTAATCATTCAAAGAATTTCTTCAAGAATGAATCTCTTTAACTAGTTCATTACCAAATACTTAAACAGTTTTCTCCTTATCAATCATACAATCGGTTTAGAGACATTCATTCGGGCATATCAAAATAAAATACATGTAAATAAGATAATGAGATATTATCTTTTGAGCATAATGATAAATCTTCATTGATGATTGGTATCCCGTTACATATTACAATGAGTTTATCAACAAAGTCAAAAGACAAAAATATAAAGATTACAAAATCTTCCTCGAGTCTTGATCGTCGGTCTTTCCGATTTTGGCTCTTCGCCTTCTTCTCTTCGTTTGCTTCATTCTCAACTTCAACAATGGGCATCTCCAGTCAAACATTCCGAAAAAATCTCTTCTTCAAATTTCATTTCTTTCCTTGATGATGTCCGGATCAAGCTTTCTGTTAAACCCAACTGACCAAAGATATTGAAAGCAATCTCTTGAGTAATGGCCTTCTCATTTACCAAACCATTATCAAGTTTTGGAGGTGGATAGGAATATGGACCGTGGGCTACTATCTCAGACTCTCCTTCATCCGTAAAGTTAATCCACTCAGAGATACTTTGGATAGAAGATAAGAAGGTATTCAATGAAAGCTTCATTCCGATCCGAGCTTTCCCTCTCCATTCCCCGAGAACATCATAATTGAACCGTATGTCCTCTTGACTTCTTCCCACATATCGTTGAGTTTGATAGGCATCCATTTATCAACGTGGGGCCACTTTAGTGCTTTTGATGTTCCTTTCCTCTTGCTCGCAAAACTTCCCTCGAATCACTCCTTCGCCGCTTCTTCGCCTATCTTCTTTCGATCACAGACGCGTTCGAGACCGGCGCTGGCGGCTCGCTTGTTCTTCTTGGAGTGCCTTCGTGCATTTCTCGTGTTGAAGACTTTCTTACGAGGTTGAGACTTAGATTCCACTGGTTGCTCTGTTTCTTCATCATCCGTCGATTTTCTCTGGATTGGCTTAGAAGCCTTTGCACGCTTTTGCTTCAGGGTTGAACAACGCCCAAGGCTTTCCTCTTCATAGTCGATTCGGCGGCGGCGGCTTGTTCCAACCTTTGCTCTAAAGACTCGGTTTCTCTCTTGCAACATCAAGCATAGCTTGCTCGAAACTTCGAGTGTAGATAGGCTTTTTCTACCCCGAGCTAACTTCAACTTCTCGGTAGTCTCAGACTTCTTTAAAGGCTTTTGCTTTAGATTATACATTTCAAAGATCTTTCGAGCCTTCTTCTCCAAAGTACGTGCCATGAACTTTCTCGAGATCTTGACTTCCTTTTCCCTTTTCCCCTTCGCACCGTAATTTGGAAGAAGCCCGAGAGAGTCTTTGTGTCCATGTGATATTGCTCTTTGCTTACACAAATTTTCTCCTGCTATCCGATCTTGTTCATCTTCCAAACCTCCTTAGATGGTTCTTGGCCACGAAAATTCTTCGAGATAAGTGGGCAACCGGCGAAGAGTGCTTCTTTGAACATCTCTGTCATCTTGGTCATGAGCATTGAGCTCATTTCCTCAACAGCAGACTTGATTAGCACCTCATTCTTTTCTGCCAGTTTCACCTCTAGGAAATCAGAACTTTCCTGGTGTTTCTGCTTCAGTTCATCACTTAACTCAGCCTTGACTCCCTCCAGCTTCTCATTTAGCTTTCCTTCCATGGAGGTCATCTGGGTGGTTAGAGTGTTTTGAATTTGTACCAGTTCTGAAGAGTGACTAAGACCGTCCATCTTTTGAGCTTGATTGGCCAACGTTTCTTCCATCTGAGCAATCTTGATCATCATTGGCTCAACCTTCTCAAGTTTCCCTATCTCGGAGGAGCGAGATCAATCTCGGGAATCTTCAGACCTCCTCTGTGTTTGTCTCGATCATCTTGAGCTCCAGCTTCATTCTGAGCTCCAGTCTCCAGCTGTGCCTCAGTCTGAAGAGTACTATCAACATTCTGATGTTGACTAGATCCAGGTTGATCAGCAACAGAAGTCTCCTTTTCAATCTGAGACTGCTTCTCAACATCTCCCTGTTGGTCCCCATCTCCATCTTGAGATTTGTCTCCGCTGCTTGGGGCACCAACTTCAGTTGCTCTCCTCTCAGCCAACTTCCTCTGAACCAGCTCATCAAAATCGGAGTTTTTCATCCTGAGCTTTGTCCTTCTGAACCCTGAGAAGTCGGTCAGAAAGGCTGTCTCCTCATTCCACCAGTCTTCCCCTCTAAAAGCAGCAATATCAAGCATCTCGGGAAGAGTCTGATTGAGGATAAATCTGATTGTCCTTAATCGAAGAAAATATCTTGTAGATCGGGGATATGAAATTTGAGCTCGGGTTATCGGTCAAAGTATGAACCGTTCCCCTTGCTCCTCCACTTTCGCCTTCTTGACCTCGCCCTTCTTCCATCTCGGGCTCTACGGTTCATTTGAAGTTTACGCTAAGGGATCAAAAGTAGATCACTTTCGGGGCTCATCAAGACTATTCGCTCCCGAGTCTCGGCTCCCGAAGTTTGTGCGGTCAGGTCCTCAGTTTGTATCTGTGTGGGTTCTGAGGCATGAACTGGTATATCCTCAGTTTGAGTCTGAGTTGTCTCTTCAGTCTGAGCTTGCACATCTTCGGATCGACTCGAGTAGGCTCTTACATGCGAGCTGCACACCAGGTAGGCATCTACGAGGTCTGAGCTCCTTTGAAAATTTCACGAGAAATTTTATCTCAGTCTTGGCGATGTCTCGAGCACCTCGAAAAGACACGCTCCTCGTCGATCCTCGTGTCACGGAGATAACTGAGCCAACACTTGTAATGGTGAACTCTCGGCGCGTTTGGTCCTCGGGTTGAATCTCTTCGAGAATCACTTCCATCTTCATCGGTGAGAACCACCAATCTTCTGCGTTTTGGAGCAATATTTTTCTGTTTCATCATTTTTGCTCCTGCTCCATCTTTGCCTCCAACAACATCTTCCCCTAGTTTGTTGGGTCTCTTTTTTCAAAGAATCGCAGAAGGTGATTCTACCTTCTTTTCTCTCTTCCCACGATGACCAAGCTTCGCAAAAGAATGGGTTTAAGGAGAATTTTGGATTTAGGAAATGGGTTCAAATTGGCGAAGATATCCTCCTCCTCTCGCACATCTCCAAAATGTAAACAATTTTGGTGGCATGGTGGATCTTGCCTTTGATTGAGATCGCCCGTCAATCTTCCTCAAAACTTTGGTCCGCTTTCACTCACCGGATCGGGAATTTCAGCCGGTTGAAATCAGGTGGGTGAAGCTTCTATCACCGCCATCAACTGAGCTTGGGGTACTTATCCGCTCAAAAACTCCCAAGAAGACTCATGATGCACTTGCTCACAATATCCATCAACACACGATATTGTGGCTTCAGTGCCTTTTTATGCGATTAATCGCCTCAAACTTAATAGGATTCTCGGCAATCCTATCTAAGTACTTCTGCTCTCTTCATGATATATACATCGTAGGATCCTCTCCTCTATCACGAGCTCAAAAACATCATTGATTTTTTGGAACAATATCTGAATCCCTCTCAAAATCGACGTATTTGGATGACTGCTCTAAGTGTGATACTGCTTAACTTAGAATGCATCTGACCCTCTTCATCTATCTTCAAGTTATAAATGAATTCGATTACCTCTTTTTCGCAAACTCCCCGGTGCAGTGGGTTTGTGACTAGTTGGGTGAGTTTAGCCATCGAATCATATCAGAGCCTCTCTTCCGGCTTTGAGTTGGTTGTGCTTTTCGAGTGAGACAACGAACTTCGTACCACGGCTTGTTGGTTTCGCTAATCTCTCGAACGGGGTTGGAGCCATTTTAGAGTTTGATTGAAGAAAAAAAAGCTTTAGGGTTTGGAGATTTTTACGGGCAAAGGGATTTTTAATTTCGAGAGGATTTGAGAATGAAGGGTTTGATAAAAAATTTGGCTTGAATGGCTGATTGGGGTTTATATAGCCTTGAGATCGTGGGGAATCGTGTTGGTTAGGTGAGTAACAACGGTTGAGATTAATCTCCGATTAATCGGGTATATTAACCGACGATCGATCTCGAAAAAGTAAGCCGCCAAAACATCCTCATTGGTCATTAATGTAGCAGCATTAAATGGTATTGACCTTCTTTGGAATTTAAAAACGATCTCGCCCCCCAAAAAAAAAACATTCCTCGGTGTTTTTATATTTATTATGAATGATTCTTGAATTTGCTTGAGCAATAAATGAATCGCATGAAGTCATTACTTCTTCGGACCAATTTCCCACTATCGGTCTTAATGAAGTCTCGATCTTGATAAAATGTCGATAATATCTTGAGTCTTGAATTGGTGTTTTCGAGATTGATTCGAGATTTCCATTTTATCTGAGCTTCTCGTAAGGATTACGAGAAAACTTCATCATCCGAAAACCTTCAATTTTTAGATTTTATTCTATACACTGTTCTAGCATCCCTAATTCAACCGAAAGTTCTTGAAATCTTGATTCCGCCAAAGGTTTAGTCAAGATATCAGCCTCTCCGCTTATCGAGATGAATTTTCTCCATCCTTATGTCCTTCTTCTCGACATGATCTCGATGAAGTGATGTCGATATCCACATGCTTGCATCCGTGTGTGCAATCACCGGGTTTTGTGAAATAGCAATGGCACTATTATTGTCACAAAAATATTGGTACTTCATTGGCTACAACTTTATAATCCCTCAATTGTTGTCCGAGCCAAAGAATCGTACCTGCAGACTTCCCCATAGAGACCATATATTCACCTTTCCGGTAGTACTTGTTGCTCTCGAGGTCCTGCTTTCTTCGAAAACCAAGATATCGACTTTTGCTTCCTAGAAATTGACAAGTTCTGAAGTGGACTTCCCAATTTCGTCTGCATCCTCCATAATCGATCTCGAGTAACCACTTAACTCTAGGTTATCATCAGCTGGATACCATAATCCTCTATTCACTGTGCCCTTAAGATATTTCAGTATCTTTTTGGCAGCATCCATGTGACTAGCCTTAGGATTAGCTTGGTATCTTGCACATATCCCAACAAATGTTATATCCGCCCTACTTGTCACTGAGATAGAGCAATGATCCAATGATTCCTCTATAATCGAGATGACTTCTTGATTTGCCTTCGAAATCGGGATCCATCTTGTAGTTAGTATTCATGGAATTCTAACTCGTATTGCAATCTCATACACCATATTTGGCAATCGATCTACGGTGTACTTTGCCTGGTTGATGAATATTTCTTCCTTTGATTGTTTCACTTGAAGTCCTAGAAAGAAATTCATCCCTCCCATCATTGACATCTCAAACTTGCCTTTCATCAGTGTTGAAAACTTTTCACACGGCTGATGGTTTGGAGATCCAAAAATGATGTCATCAACATATATCCTAACTAGTAAGATATCTTCCCCATCCTCTATCCCGAACGAGTTCTATCAACAGTTCCTTTGACAAAACCATGGTCAGTAAGAAACTGAGAAAGAGTATCATACCATGCTCTGGGTGCTTGTTTAAGACCATACAAAGCTTTTCTTAGCCTGTAAACTTGGTCATTCTGTTTGAAACCAGGAGGTTGTTCCACATAAACCTCTTCTTTAAGCACGCCGTTCAGAAAAGCACTTTTCACATCCATCTGATAGACTGTGAACTTCATGTGGCCAGCATATGCAAGAAACAATCTAATGGCTTCTAGTCTTGCAACAGGTGCAAAGGTTTCATCATAATCCAAGCCTTCTTCTTGGGAATAACCTTGTGCAACTAGCCTTGCCTTGTTTCTCACAATGTTGTTGTTTCATCTCTTTTGTTCTTGAAAACCCACTTGGTTCCAATGACATTGTGTCTTTCTGGTCTATCTACTAGCTCCCATACTTCATTCCTCGAGAATTGATTCAGCTCATCTTGCATGGCAGTAATCCAGTGAGAATCTTGTAGAGCTTCACCAATCTCAGTAGGTTCTTTCTCTGATAGGAAGCAGCAGAATAGTGCACTCTCTCCATGGAACCTTCTAGTCTTAACACCTTCAATTAGATCACCCACAATCTGGCTTGTTGGATGGCTATCTAACCATTTCCTTCTTGATGTTCCCCCTTCAATGGTATCCTCAACATTTGAAATGTTAGGTTCGATTAAATCGGCAAACTTCGGGAACAACAAAACAGGAGAAAGGGAATCATCTTCCTCAGGGGAAATTCTATTCAGAACATTGTCAGAGACATTTGTTCCCCTTTGGTTGAAAGATTCAGAAATTGCCTCAGTTGTGACCACATCTTCATTGGCATCACGTACCTGAGTCTGAACTGGTGTCTGTTCAGATTGGTCACCTTTGGAGTGTTGGTTTTCCTGGGTCTCACCATCCTGATTTCCATCCTGAACTTCTTTATCTGAGTCGAGTCACTCAATCATAGATAGTGGTGACTTCTTCTTTTCGTTCAAAATGATAATTTATCTTTCTGTTTCAGGCTTAATCTGGTGATCCTCTTTGTCAGTTCATTTGCATCATGTTCCTGTTTCTTCTGAACACAAACAGATTCATCAAAAACAACATGAGGTGTTTCCTCCACAATAAGAGTCCTACAGTTGTAAACTCTGAAAGCTTTACTGACTTCAGAATATCCTAAGAATATTCCTTCATCAGCTTTACTATCAAATGTTTTCAACTGATCTTTACCATTATTGTGTATGAAACACTTGCAACCAAACACACACGAAAAGAAAGAAACAAGAGGCTTCCTTTCATTCCAAAGCTCATAAGGAGTTTTGCCTTGACTTTTTGTCAAAGATGGATCTATTCCGAGAGTAGCATGCAAAGGTGTTGGCAACCAAATTTAAAATCTTTTAGGAATATCGACTTGAAATTTATCATTGTCCTTGCGAACTTCTTTCGAGTTACATTTCCTTCTTTCAAAGAACACCATTTTGTTGAGGGGTCCTTTGCAAATGATGTTTCATGTAGAATTCCATTTGTTTGCACAATAATCGAAATGATATGATTTATAAACTCGGTTCCTTTGTCGTCCGATTTTGACCACACTCGATTTTTTCTCATTACTGAGCCTTTTCAGTAATTCTGGCAGCTTTATCTGAGTCTCTTTTCTTACTGAGTAAGAATATGACCCAAGTATATCTTGAGTAGTCATCAACTACTACCAATGTATATTTCCTGCCATTAGTGCTCACAGGTGTTATAGGACCAAACAGATCCATATGTAAAAGTCAAGTATTCTCTCAAGTAAAACTTCTACTTTGCTTTTAAATGATGCTTTGACTTGTTTTTTTTTTCTCGCACGATCACAAATGTGTTCCTTCTTGAACACTTCATTAGGCAACCCTCTCACAAGAGCTAATCTTGCAAGCTTGTTCGGGTTTTGAAGTTTAGGTAATTCATTCTTTTATGCCATAACCAAACTGGTATCTGTGGAACTTTTAGCAATTAAACATGTATCTTTAGGAGTTGAACTCCAATCGACAAGATACACATTCCCTTTTCTTGTACCAACAAGATAATACTTTCTCGTGATGTATCATCTTTCACAAAGCATAAGTTCTTGGAGAACTCAACATTGAAACCATTATCATAGAATTGGCTAATTGACAAACAAGTTATGCTTCAATCCGGATACATATGAAACACCATGGATATGAATCGAGTCGACTTCCAAAGTTCCATATCCTTGATGCTGTCCCCTTGAGTTATCTCCAAAAGATGATGTGGGCCTCTTTGTTCAACATAGTCCAGAGCATCTTCTTGAATCTGTCATATGTCTTGAGCATCATTTGTCAAGATACCATACATCGAGAGCTTTTTTTCATCTCTTTCGCTTTCATCAGATTGCCATGTGATCTTTCATCGACTTAGTGCCCCGGTTTTTCCTCCCTAAATAGATCAATTCTTAGGTACCCATTTTGTGTAGGGTCCTACGAGGTTAATGTACCTTTCGGAATCCAAATCGCCGACAACTCTAATCACTTTAGAGTGGCTAATTTGTCTTCCATAAACATCAACATATACATCCACTACTCTGGGTGCCTTAGCGGTTTTACAGATATGTGTGTTAGCTTTAGCATGAACATGTGCCTTAGAGTTCTTCTTTGGTTCAGGCCTTCTGTTCAGATGCTTAGGCTTTTGTGCAGCCGGTCTAAATCTTTGATGACTCGGGTTCAGATAACCTTTACCCTTAGGCAAGTGAGGTTCAGGTTGTATGCATCTTTGAAATGGGTCTTTCAAAGATACCGAGGACTTGGTCTCTTCATTGAGAATGTCTCTGGCGAAAGTGTTTCTCATCCGAGGATTCCTCTGATGGTTCATGTGGAGCCTTTCGGGTTTGCATTCTTAGCCCCGAGGCTTTGAAGTACTTACTGAAACTTTCCAAATCGATCGCTTTCGGGTTTTCTTGCCTTCACCTGAGGTTTGGGCTTTCTAACCTGATCATTCAGTTTTACTGAGACCATAGGTCCTTTTCCCTTGTCTACAACCTTGGGCATTTCTTCAGTTTGAAGTGTAGGTGCCACTGGTTTTACAAAGATAGTCTTCTTGCTACTTGACGCATCATTTAGATGACCTTGTGAGGTTCCCCCTGGAATATATCCCAATCCAGATTTTATAGTCACAGATCTCTGGTAACTCAATTTCATCTATTACATTAGATGCATTATTCAATAGAGTTAACTTCTTCCGTACACTATCCTCACAGCTTTTGTAGAGTTTTATGCTTCTCGGAGAGGTCATTGAACTTCGATTACGATTAAATTTGAATCTCTTCAAATGATTTCTCTAGCTTTTTCGCTTAGGGACACTATCAACTTCTCTTTCTCTGGAGAGTTGTACTTTAAGAACATCCATTCATCAGTAGCTCCCATTAATTGAGAAGTGACTTCGATATTGCTAGAGTTTTTCCATTTTAGATTTTTTCGACTTTCGGTTCCTTATTCGCTCTTGAGTGTTATTTAGCGCCCTTGCAAAAACAAAGATAGTCCTTCATCGATTCTCGAAAGAATCCATCGGTCAAAATGACTATTTTTTCGATTGGAACTTGAAAACTCTTGTGCTAGTGTAGGAGCAACAACAGAGAAAAGAAGAGTTTACCTCCTCAATGGCCATCGACGGATGTCATCACTTTCACTGTCTGAGAATATCTCATTTGAAGAGCTAGATCCCTCCTCAGAGTGTTCTTCTTCTGCAATCATGGTCTTTTTGCTTGAGAACTTCTGGTCTCTTATAGCTTGCCTTTCTCTTCTCTCCTTAGCACTCAAATCAGGACAATCATACTGGAAGTGACCTTTCTTCTGACAGTTATAGCATCTGTTGGCATCATCATCCTAATCATTTTCTTCTTTGGACTTGAAGTCCTTTCTTTTGGATGAAGATCCTTCAGCTTTCAGGTCTTTCTTCTTCTCAGTTGATCTGTCCTCAGGTTTCTTCTTCTGCACTGTGGTTCCTGTAATAGTTTTTGTATCTTCCAAATCTACTATTGAGTCTATCAAACCTTCTTGCCATCAGTGCTAGCTTTTCCTCAAGCTCATCCTGATTTTTGGCATGGGGGTTCTCAGACTCTCTAGTTTTACAGGTTTTATCTTTGGCTTTTAAGGCCACATTCTTACTTCGATGAAGAATCATCTTTCTTTGTCGGCCTTTTTTGGATTTCTTATCAATTACAAATTCATAGGCTTTTCAAATTTCGAGAAGACTTGTTGGTAAGGCATTGAGTTAATATTCTTGGTGTTTTCAATCACCCTTTGCATGAATATCTCATTTCTTAGATAGACCTCTAAGAATTTTCAATGCAACTTCTCTCTGTGGGGTATTTCTTTCTAAGTGCATTTAGATCATTCATGATGTTAGTGAATCGACTTCCAAAGATGTCTATTGATTCATCATCATCCATTTCAAAAACCTTGCCAAACTTTCCAATTGCCACTTTGAAAGTTTGTTTTCTTTTTATATGATCTCGTGACTTGGCACATAACAAATAGTGTATCCCAAATCTCTTTAGCAAAAATATTACAAAGAGAGATCATTCCCATCACACCATCATCAATTGTGTTGTATAGTGTGTCTTTTGCAATGTAGTCTAGATTGACTAACTTTCTCTCCTCAGAGTCGGGTTGGTCATCGAGACTTAGAAAATTCTCTTTCTAGGATCAATTCTCTCATCTTTTTGTTCCTCCGGGATTCACTACAATGAACCGGAATGGTCCTTGAGAGACCACTCTCCACATACGCTCATGTTTGGAATCTGAGATGAGCCTGCATTCTCGATCTCCATAGGTCATAGTTCTCCAATTGAGAACATGGGAAGTTTTTAGAAGACATTTTTCCGATCTCTTGAAAAATAAAAGGTTTCAAAGAAATAAGATCGATTCGGATAGACCACAAGTATTTTTGAAAATAAAACTTTGGTCAACACAAAGTAGTGGTCAAGTTGAACTACTGCTCCGATACCACTTGTTGGTCCCGTGCAAAACGAGTCTTACACGTGTATGGGGGAATACACGTGTTCGGTGTTTTAAAACTTTTTCTTCGAGGTCGGCTTGGGTCGATAATCCTCGAAGATTAGGTTCGAGAAGCACAGATCGCTCTGAGTCAAAGTCTCATCGAGACAGGTGATCCCGAAATGCTTTTTAAACCCCGAGATAATCCCAACCGAGTCCCGAAAGTGTCGAGATCCTAAGTTGCTTGGATCGATATAACTAACTTTATCAACCCTCGTAAGAGAATGCGTTCAGTTTGGTAACTATCCGTTCTAGCTACTTTCGGTTAAAAGGAATGGTTTGGCCCTTAGTTTATACTCGTTTTAAGCTTTGCGTAAAACCTTCCCTTTATGAAATAGTGATTAGGCTGTGATTCACTTATGCAACTTCAAATGGATTGATTCCAACCAATATCGATGAAAAGTATGCTTTCAAAATCAAGTCAATGCAAATGATATAAGCACGGATAAGGAAAGCAATAAAGAACACGGCAATTATAGTGGTTCGAGACTCAAGCTCCTCGTCCACTCTCTCCGACTCTTGGAGAAATTCACTATCAACGATGAGCTTTACGACTACCTCGTAGTTTTACTTACTCAACTTCGTACCTCGAAGTTTTCGACTACTCCACGTAGTTTACTTACTCAACCCGACCTTGAGCTTTACGACTACCTCCGTGGTTTACTTACTCAATCACACACAAGTTTCGGACTACCCTCAGAGCTTACTAACTTCTCCTCCAGAGTTTTCTGACTACTCCGCGTAGTTTACTAACTCTTTACAACACTTCTCACCAACAAACACACTCCAACTACCTTCACAAGGGTTTGGGGTTTCTTGGTTGGTTTCCAACTAGGATGAGATATCCTTTACAATGAAGCACAATGCAAAGGGTTAGGATATCTCGACTAAGCTTTGGATAATTCTTATCAAGCTAGGCTTAGTATAGTGAGCTCTCTTCAATATTGAAGCACTTGGGAAATTCTAAGTTTTTCGAGTGCTTTTAACTTTACAAGAATAGGCTTGAGCTCTTAAGTTATGTATAAATTTCCCGTAACCTTACAATGTAGAGGGTCACCAGTATTTATAGGCATACACCAAGGTCACTCTTGAAAACTATCCGTTGGAGAGACAGCTTCGTGAGTTCCCTCTTGTGGTGTGTAAAACGGCTATATTTAGGGTTTGAAAACTCCCTAACACTTTCTAGGCAATAGCCTTCCATGTAGCCGGTCTTCACTTTTTGCAGTCTGGAACTTTTGTACATCTGACATCTTTTTTCAGAGACACATCGCCAAATCGATTATCGATATAGATGGCACATTGTCTTTTTTCTTTTTGACTTTTGTCTCCATTTAAAGGTAGACACCTTCAACGGCTCTTTTTGGTTACAAACTCTGAGTTTGATATAACCTTAACAACACTTCTGACTTAGTTCATTTTGTCTGCATTTGAATGTCTTGGCAGATATCTATCTTTCTAAGGAATCGCGATCTTCTCAGTATTGCATCCTTCATATAGATATATTCAGCGCCTCGGAACATTCAGGTTCATACTGAGCATTCAGTACATTACTGATTCTTCAGTAATTACTGTGCCTTCAGTATTCTTGATCTTTAGTTTCTCAGTCTTCAGTCTTTGTGTCTTCAGAGTCTTCTGAGTCTTCAGAGTCTTCTGAGTCTTCAGGATCTTCTGAATCTTTGTAGTTTATCTTGACCGATGTCTTTGAGTCTCTTCACGAAGTCTTCGCCATTCAAGAGCCTCTTTTGAGTCTTCAGTAATTATCCTGAACTATATCTGCTGACTATACATTCTGCAGATAACATCCTGAATATTCTAAAAACTGAATCCTGACTCAACTTATGAAGATCATTCTGAACATGTCATACTCAGGGGTTTTGGGATCTAATCAAAATCATAAATCTTTATTAAAATTTATCTCCCAACAAGTAACTCTGCTTTTTTAACATTGAAAATCCTAACTAAATTGACGGTCTTGTGTTTACAATGTATAGGAATGGGATGATGAGACCCTCTATATTTTTTTTTTTCCTATAAGCTCTTGATTCATGAATTATGAGTTTTTTATCTAAGTTAAAAAGGATACTGAATAATATGTATTTGGTAGTTTTTCTTGCATTGCAAAGTGAAATGTATAAATGTTCTTCTATGGTTTTGCAATGCATTTAATTTTTGCCACTGGATTTTGCTCATCCCTGCCTTATATTTTATTAGAATTGTAATGGAGGTCTTGGTTTGAATTTTTAAGATTTATAGCCTGGACCTGCTCTGTGATTGATTTCTATTTTCTTGCAGTAATGTAACACATACATAGAACTCTCATATTCTGCATTTTCTATATGCTGTTATTCTCTTCCATTTGTAGATCACCTAGTTAATTTTTTTTTTTTAAAAGGCCTGGCTGCCCATCAAGGGGCAGGTTGAACCTGGGAAAATCAAAGGCCTGCTGTCCGCTGAAAACCGAAACGGCCTGACCCAACCCGTCTTGTTTGCCACCTTTAGGTCTAGCTGATGCTAAATGCAAAATCAATTTTTTTTTTTAAATTTTATTACTGATTCGCTAAAAAAAAAATCAAATTGAAGTGAATGTTTTGGTTCGTTTTTGGTTCTGAATCGGATATTTCAATGTTAGTAGAATATTTTTCTGCCCTAGATAAGTGTAAACAAGTTTCTATTATAAATCATTCGTTTTCTGTTCACTAATCACTATCACTATATTAGACAAAAGGTCAATAAACAAAACTACTAACACTTCTACTCCTGTTTCAGCATTTATTTTGGGTCAAATTCTAAATTTTGTGGATGATATTTTCAATAGAATGAGAGATTACTAGTTTGATCAATGAAAATTTCTTTCAATTGAGAATAAAAGGTAAAGAACTCTACATACACCTTTGAAACCGAATGGAATCATCTGTTTCATCCACTTTGTGTTCCATAGTGCGGATGAATGGCACATGGAATGATAAAGGAATTGAACTGCTTTGAAACTTGTATTTGTACGAGTCTAATCTTATTAGTTTTCAGTTTATAGGTTCAACAAAACTGCCCGTCACCAAAAGAGAGGTACCACATATCTTGAAACTTAATCTCAACTCGCCACCGTTCCGGCACCGCCATGAGCAGCGCCAAATCTCGCAATTTCCGCCGCCGCCCTGGCGATGATGAAGACGACGATGAAAAAAATGCGGCTACCCCCTCCACTACCAAAATTAGCGGAACTCCTTCAACCACAAACAGAGCCTCCACAACTAATAAACCCAAGAAGCCACCATCGCAGACCCCTGCCAAAAGCCTCCTTTCCTTCGCCGATGACGATGAAGAATCTCCCTTTTCCCGCCCCCCTCCCAAACCCTCTTCTTCTTCTTCTTCTTCTTCACGCCTATCCAAATCATCAGCTCACAAGCTTTCCTCATCAAAAGACCGAATTGCCCCGCACCCTCCATCCTCCAATGTCCAGCCACATGCCGGAGTTTACACTAAAGAAGCCCTATTAGAGCTTCAGAAAAATACAAAAACCGTAGGCGCTCGTAAGCCCAAGTCCTACCCCGAACCCGTGGTAGTATTGAAGGGTTTGATAAAGCCCGTAATCTCAGATGCCTTAGATTCTCGAAGTACTGGGAGAAGTCAGGAGGATGAGATGAACTTTGATCAAAAGCGTAAAGGTATGAGTATTGAGGGAGACGACTCATTATCAGAGTTCAAGGATATACACATAGGGCCAGATTTTAGGGAGGCTAAGGAAGTGATACCAGATCAGGCGACGATAGAGGCAATTAGGGCCAAGAGGGAGAGGCTGAGGCAAGCCAGGGCTGCTGCTCCGGATTATATAGCGTTGGATGGAGGGAGTAATCACGGTGAAGCTGAAGGTTTGAGTGATGAGGAGCCGGAGTTTCAGGGGAGGATTGGATTCTTTGGGGAAAAAGTTGGTGGTAGTGATAAGAAAGGCGTGTTTGAGGCTTTTGAGGAGAGGGCTATGCTGCCTAAAGATAGGGGAATTGAAATTGTTAGTGATGAAGAAGAGGAGGAGGATAAGATGTGGGAAGAAGAGCAGGTGAGGAAAGGGTTGGGAAAGAGGCTGGATGATAGTGTTGTGAGTCAAGGAGTGGGTGCTACTGTTAGTGGGGTAAGTAGCATTCGCCAAGGGGGTAGCTTACAACCAAGTTTTGGTTATCAAGGATCAGTAACTTCTGGGACGCATCACCCGGTGCAGAATTTGGTTGGTAATATTGGAGGAGGTAGTATCGACATATTTGCTGTTGGTGAGATGCCTATATCCCAACAGGCTGAGCTTGCTAAGAAAGCCCTGCATGAAAATCTGAGGAGGGTTCAGGTATATGTTTTCAATATCTGTCATTTTGATGTTTAGAATTCGTGGCTCTATGAACTTTTCGTTTACTATTTGATCTGTTTTCTGACTCAGGAATCTCATACACGAACAATGATGTCATTGGCAAATACTGAAGATAATCTGTCTTCATCGTTGCTGAAAGTTGCTAGCCTTGAGATTTCTTTGTCTGCTGCCGGTGAGAAGTTCCTCTTTATGCAAAAGCTTCGTGAGTTTGTTTCTGTTATATGTGAGTTTTTGCAGGTATGAATTATCTGATTTATGAGTTTTTTGTTTAATTCATTGACTTGTCGATTTTCTGAACTTATATATGGAAGTGCCTTGCTTTTGCTTCATCAGCATTGAAATGTAACTTTGGATAGAATTACGTTAAACATACTGTCAGTTACAAAATTGTGTTGGCATGGAATTGAATTACTTTGGACCTAGCTTTCTTCTTTGAAGACTTTAAGAGGATAATGAAACAGAGTCTTGCGATGGCGAACATTGCACAAAAGGATGGTAGCATTTATAATTCTGTGGGAAGATGTTGTGAATGAGTTGGTTGGGTGTCCATCTTAGCTTTTGAGTTTTGTGGAAAAATATTCTGAAAACCAGCCTAGAACAATATGTAGAGCCTAGAACCATGAATTGATTTGGTTGTTCGTCTTAGCTTTTGAGTTTTTATTAGTGATCAACAATCTCCACTTGAAGAATATAATCACTGGTATTTAATATAGTTTAGGGAATGCTTGATTGGATGGCTTGAAGGAAAAGAATGAAAGTTGATTCTTGGTATAGAGGAAAGTTTCCTCAATGACTTTGATTCCTGACTTTTGAGTATAAGCCGTATATGTGCCATTCCACTCCCAAACAGGGTTATGTATAAACAATTGCACAAGTAAAAGTTAAGACATAACTGTTCATATATTTAAAACTGTCCTCTTCAAATTTGAATTACATTAGCGATTAGGAATATGCAACTAAACCATCACTGCAACATAAATTAGCACATCAAATATTTTGCTTAGATTAGATCCACGTTTGCTGTTTCTATCTTGTGTCTTTTCCATCTAGTTGTCTCAATGCACGGAGAAAGGGCTTGGCTTGATAATGATCACATTTTCCCTTCTTTCAGCATAAAGCTCCTTTCATAGAGGAACTTGAAGAACAAATGCAGAAGCTTCAGGAAGAACGTGCAAAAGCTATAACAGAAAGAAGAGCTGCTGATAATGATGATGAAATAACTGAAGTAGAACAATCTATTATGGCAGCACGGGCAGAACTCCGTAAAGGAGGAAACGGTGCAGGAAAAGTAGCAGCAGCTATTCCTGCTTCTCAAGCTGCATCTGCTAATTCAAAGTCAGTTAAAAGTGCACCAGTTGAGCTGGATGAATTCGGTAGAGATGTGAATCTTCAGAAGCGAATGGATATCAAAAGAAGGGCAGAAGCTCGAGGAAGACGACGAGCAAAAGCTGATTCTAAAAGGATGTTGGCTATGGAAAATGATAATTCCACTCAACTCATGGAAGGAGAATTCAGCACCGACGAAAGTGATAGCGAGAGTACTGCTTATGAGTCGACACATAATCAATTACTTCTGGTTGCTGATAAAATTTTCAGTGATGCTGCTGAGGAATACTCTCAATTTTCAGTTGTGGTGGAAAGATTTGAGAAATGGAAGAAAGATTATGCATCAAGCTATCGTGATGCTTATATGTCACTGAGTATACCAGCTATTTTCTCACCCTATGTGAGGCTGGAGCTTCTCAAGTGGGACCCTCTTCATGACGATGCAGAATTTTCTAAAATGAAATGGTAAGCACCGTAGATGATTTCCAATGACATGGTTTCTTGCCTTTGATTTAGTAGAGTAACATATGGGTGGATTGGAAGATAAGATGGAAATCTTTGTGCTTATGTTTTGTTTTCTTGGTGCTTGCTTTTCCCTTTCGCTCTTCATGGACAGTTCTGTATTTGATGCTCTTAGTTTTATCAATGTATTAGTCAATGATTTGAATTCATACTTTTTTTAAATTCAATATTGCATTGAGAATATGTTAATGCTTAAAAATCAGTTATGCCATGAGGATATATCATGCTAACTATTTATCAATTTACCCGCATATATATTAACTGAAGTATATATGCGTCCTATATTTTACAGGCATACGTTGCTCTTCAATTATGGTCTTCCAGAAGATGAAAATGAAATCATTGGAGCAGATGATGCTGATGCAAATCTCATTCCCGCATTGATTGAAAAGCTTGCAATCCCTATTTTGCACCATCATTTATCTTCTTGTTGGGACATTCTTAGTACCCGTGAAACAAAGTGTGCTGTTTCTTCCATGAACATGATCATCGATTATGTAGATCTCTCCAGTTCAGCTCTTGGGGAGTTGGTATCTGTGCTTCGTGATCGTCTCACTAAAGCTGTTGCTGATTTGATGGTAGTGTTTCTAAATTTTATTACTTAATTTCTCTGGATTTATATCACTTTGAGTTATACCTATTGAAGTCTACTCAAATATGCTCGTTCTATGGCACTATTATATGAATGTTACTTTATGACGGATTTTGTGTCATTTTTTTTAATAATAGGTCCCCACATGGAGCCCACTTGAACTGATGGCAGTACCAAATGCAGCGAAAGTTGCAGCTTATAGGTTCGGGACTGCTGTTCGATTGCTGAGGAACATTTGCTTGTGGAATAAAATTCTTTCTATGCCTATCCTTGAGAAAATTGCTCTTGATGAACTTTTATATGGCAAGATTCTTCCTCATCTGCACAGCATACAGTCAAATGTCCATGAAGCAGTTTTAAGAGCAAAGAGGGTTGTTGCTTCATTGAAAGATGTCTGGACAGGTCGTAGTGTAACACAGGATCCAAGGTATGAATGACATCTTCGTATTTCCGATCAATGCCATGCTTTAAGACTATTACCATTAGTCAAATTTGCCCTGCTTTGATTTGATGTTTCAAGTTTTGTTTTATGGGTTCTGATGTTAATAGTCTTTGTGTTTATGTGTTTTATCTTGAAACAATTAATAGTCTGTCACGCTAGATGTTTCGAATTGTAAATCTACAAGTTATAAACTGTGTTGAGAGTTGACTTTGGATATGGAGATTGATACTTAAACATGTCCTTTCCACAGTTAGGGCCATAATCCAGTCATATATGCTGTTCATCTTGATCTTGATATGCATGTAGTATGAGCAGTTTTCAACTTCATTTAACTATCGACTATAGAATGTGAATAGTTTTGTCTGGGATGTGAAGGCAGTTCCTGAAACCTGCAACTTTAGCCATTTGTGAAAAGAAAAACAATTTACAGAGATTATTTTACTGATTATGTCCTTACCGGAGGAATTGCCTGATTTGAGTGATTTTGTTGTATTTTCTGATGTGAGTACTATTAAAGTTAAGATGTTGAAAAAAATTATGTTGGCTGAAACATTAGTTGTGGCTGAAATAGATTGCTTTGTTTTTCTCATGACCTTGAAAGGATTTTCGTCTCCATCTGCAATATACTCGATTTTTAGTTTACATGGACTTCCACTAGGAGCAGAAGCACAATAAACAAAGTAGTGTGTCAAAATTAGTTGGTTTTAACTGTATATATTATCTGCCAACATGATTGATTTTATGAAGCGGGAAACAACTGATTAAAATGAATTATAGTGTGGTGGGAAGCAGGCATAGAAGGCATATAGAACAAGTGATTTCCGTATAAAGTATGATCAAGTTGTTGAATTAACACACTCATTTTCCTTGAATATAGCCGAGCGTTGCATCCATTGGTGGAGTACCTGGTGGTGATGGGGAAGACATTGGAGAAAAAGCAGGTTTGGAGTGGGGCAGAAATTGAATTGGTTAGACAGTTGAAGAATATGTTGGTGGATCTGAACGAGTACGATCATGCAAGATCGTTATTGAGAACTTTTAATCTCAAGGAGGCGCTCTAACTTTTCTCGTCTCTTTGAGAGCTCGAATGTCTTGTACAGTACAATTTTGTCTGCGTGATAGTGTGTTGAGTCAGTGAATAATGCCTGATCTAAGTTTTAGAAATGGTATACGCGCCAGATTTATTATTGTAATCTAATGTAATAGGGTAGAAGATCCCAGATATGGATGCTCCATCTGTTTTTGCTATGCACATACTCCATAGTGGTAATGATGTGCTTGTGCCACAGTAAATCAAATAGCTTTCGACATTGAAGTTCCATGAAAAATGCAACTCCTAGATTCTATGATTGAATATGTTTGTTTTGGAATTTATCCAGATGGACTTAGAATTTTGTGAATCACGTCCTATTATATTTTTAGATTTAAAATTAGATTTTAATATCTTTCACAAAATTTAATACAATTATATTATTGTTTTTTTCACTCTGAATAAAATATAATAATACAACATTAGTCACTATTAAATATTAATTTGACATAAAATAAAATTTTTCTTAATCAAAATTTCAAGGTTCAGGTTCATGATTTGGTAATGGAAAAAGGAATGGATGGTGAAATCACTCAAGTTCTAGTGTTTACAATTACATCGTGTACAATTGATGCACAAAAGTATCATTTATAGGGAATATGGATTAATTAGATAATTCTTTTTAATATATAAGTATTGTTTTTTCTATAAAATGTTTTGTAAACCTTGTTGTATGGGAAGATATCCCTACTCCTCATCTCGATTAGTTAAAACTGCTAAAATACCACACCTCCTTTCTTCCAAATAGAAAAAGAGAAAAGTTGCACTTGACAATATATACAAGTTTTTTGAGTACGTTACTATTAAGTTCAAACTTATCACTTTTATTGGAAATAGGTTCTAATTTTAAAAAATATTACTACGGGGTTCCAATTTTGACTTTAGTTACCTAAATACCTGAATGAAACATTTTTCAACTTCTCCCCTGCTGTCCAAAACATTTCAGCCCCACCAACCTCCTACACGTCACATCAATAACACCAAAAGAAGAGCTTCTCTTTTCAAACATCCAGATGTGTCCATTATACATTATGGGTTTTTAATTTTTAAACAATTAGGAGAAGAAAGTGAAGAGTGAAGAAAGCTGATTTTCGGTGATTTTTCAGTTGTCTGAAATGGAGACTTCCGCTCCGGATGCACATATGCATGAAAATACATAAATATATCTAAAGTTGCTTACTTACAATATAAAAAGTTACAAAAATTTACATATTTAAATATAAAAAATTACATATTATTTTCTAAGGTAAAAAATTGACATATCTTTGAAATGAACATGCACGAATACACAAACATATGCACCATTACATGAACATATACACAAAATACGTGAACATATCATAAAAATCCAAAAAATTCAGCAAATCCATCTTCATCTTCTTCCACTAGGGGTAAACCAGAAATTCAGATTTCAGCCATCATCAACTAACCCATCTAGTACAACATCCAAATATTTCAAGAACTCCAAATTTCTGAACATCCCAAGTTCAATTAAAACCAAACAGACTCTTCCTTCCACCCAATTCCATCAAAATCCCCAAAAAATATATACTTCTCAGAATATTGGATAAAATTTTCACTTTGAATTTGTTTCAGAATTCATTTCCAAAAAAATGTTTTTGAGAATACAAAATTCAAACTTAAAAAAATTCAGATTAAAAAATTAATATTAAATCAGATCTAAATCTAGAAATTCGACCTAAATCCAAAATTTAAAATTAAATCAGAGCTAAATTCAAATTTTAAAAAATAAAAAATTTCGATCTAAATCCAGAAATTTGAACAGACCGGCTTCAGCTTTGCCGCTGCACAGATCCAACATTGTTCCAACACTCTTCTTCTTCCTCCTCGGCGTTGGTGAGGTCGGCCTTGTCGTCGCGCAACGGCCTCGTCATTCAAAACAAATCTTGGCACAAAATCTGTTCAAAACCTGACCTGTTGGGGGTAGCAGCGCTGCGGCAGTGGCAACAACGGAAGGTGGTGGTGATTTGGCACAGATCTGTTCAAAACAGATCTTGGCACAAAAATATTTTATTGTGTTGGGGGGCGGCGACGGCAGCAGCGGTGGAAGGTCGTGATGATGAACGTGTGTTGGGGGATGAACAAAAATTGATTTTTGGTTGGGTGAGGGTATGTTGCAGAGAGAGAGAGTTGGGGAAGAAGGGGCTTTTTTTTTAGGTTTGGGGGTTGGGTGCGGTTGAAATGGGCTGAAAAATGGGCGGTGGAAGGGGGGAGAAGAGATAGATTTGATGGAGGGTTTGCGCATAGGGACAAATTTGGTGGTTGGGGGGAGTTATGCTAAATCTACACACGTTGGAGGTGACGGTTGACGTTATGTGGGTGTCGCGCGGTTGGCGGCGACGACTGACAGCGTGATTGATTGACGGTATTTGTGTATATATGCAAGAAAAAAAAAAATTATTATTAAATTTGTTATTAATTAATTAAACTTATTACTTAGTATTAATTAATACTCCCTCTGTCCCCCAGCAATATGCACACTTTCCTTTTTCGTCCGTCCCCCAGCAACTTGCACGTCTTAAAATGGAAAAGAATTTTACAATCCCCACCCTCATAAAATACACATATTTACACATATGTCATTACTAAATCGTCAAATTTTAAAACTAATATAATCTTAATTTTTACTAGAAACCCACTTAACACACCATTATCCTAATAATAAATTCCTCTCCCTAATTAGCCCAACCCACTTACAAACCCAACTCAATCTCATTTTCTTCATTACCTATCATCAGATTATTCATTCTCGTCAAACCCTAATCGCCCATCCCCACGAAACCCTAATCTCCCCCACCCCCACCGATCAAACCCGATTTTCGATCTATCTTCAGTCTTTGGTCTCCGGTCTTCGGTATCCGATCTTCGATCTTTATCGCGTCCCTGAGCAGTTTGCCCATATGAAACCCTTCGGTTTTGCGCCGGATTCAGAGATGGATGATTCCCTTGAAGGTTCTTTTGTGCCGGAATCTATCTTGGTTGATTTCTCGGAGGATTCATATGTTCTTGAAACTCCGATGGTGGTGGAGAAGGAGTTTTTCCCGGATCTGGAGGAGCGTGCCACCTATTCGCTTCCCACGACTCTTGAGTGGTCTGATGAATTGGAGAGGTACTTCCATGAGTTACTTTGCAGATGGAGTCCTGGACTTAGGTATTGTCATATCTCAATTTATGCTTTCACCTTTTATTGTTTGTTTTTTTATGCATTTGAGGCTTCACAACTCACTTTCTCAATTTATGTGCAGAACTGTCCCGAATTTTATTCCCACTAAGTCGATTTTGGTCGATTCTGACCATTTGTTGGCCGAATTTGAATCTATTGTGGTTGATTCTCCTTCGGAGATTGATTACTCCAATGAAGTTGTGCCCGATTCTGAGGACGCGGATGAGTCGGACTTGGAAGAAAGTGTGTATTATGGTCCCTATAATCCAAGTCATTTCGCCCCTGCTTATAATCCCATTTATTATGGTCCCTGCTATGACACTAGTATTGAGTGGTCTGATGAATTGGAAAGCTACTTCAAAAAGTTAATTTGCAGATGGTTTCCTGGGCTTAGGTAATCTGATATCTCAATTTATGTTTAAACTTATGGCATGTGTGTTGAGATGATGATATTTGCATTAATTGTGCTGAAACTTGAATGTTTGTGATGCAATTGATCCTGATTTGATGATGATATGTGCATTTTTTTACTGTAAACCCTATAATCATGATTTTGGTGTATGACTGTCAAAATTTGCATGATTTGTGAAGAAACTTGACTGTTTGTGATGCATTTGAGGCTGAATTGATGATTACATGTGCATTTTTTTTTTCAGAAAACCTATAATCATGATTTTTGGTGTATGATATCAAAATTTGCATGATTTGTGATGAATAGTTACTGTTTGTGATGCATTTGAGGCTGAATTGATGATTACATGTGTATTTTTTTTTACTGTAAACCCTATAATCATGATATCCAGTGTGGTATTTAGTCACATCTAGTGTTAAACCAATGATAAGTTTCTGGTTTTGAGGTTAAACTAGATTAGGAGGCTTGTCACTCTGTGTAATCATGATATTGGTGTATGATGGTCAAAATTTGCATGATTTGTGAAGAAACTTGACTGTTTAGATGGATGGAAGATTTAAGGAGGCAAGATTTACTTTGTAATTTCAATTCAATCACCATATAAGACTGATTAGATGGATGATTTTTGGTGTATGATGGTCTATATTTACATGAATTGTGCTGATACTTGACTGTTTGTGATGCATGTGAGGTTGAATTGATGAGTACATGTGCATTTTCGACTGTAGACCCAATAATCATGATAACCATTGTGTATTTAGTCACCTCTAGTTTTAAACCAATGATAAGCTTATGTTTATTGAGGTTCAACTAGATTAGGAGACTTAATGTGATCCCTATGATGACATTGTTCTGAGGGACTTGATTGAATTCACATATCTAGTTTAGAATTATGTCCAATTGGGACACATTTATTCAAAACTGAACCTCAATCTCAGCTCATCAGACATCCATGATGATGTTTATGAAGCTTAGATTGATGTTCAGTTTTGGAATACAAGTGTGTACAATTTGATGTGAAACTTGATTGTTTGTGATGCAATTGAGGTTGAACTGTGGGTGCATCTGTGGTATTTGGCATATGATGAAGTTTTTCTGAGGCAATTGTGACTATAATGTTGGGATAATACTGAAAATTATGCTTTTTACTTTGTATAATCAAAACTGAATTTTCAGACTTATCTACTGAAATAAATTATTTATCACTGATGCTTTAAATATGATTGAATGTTACATATATTTACTGCATAACTGTTCAATAATTCGTACGTGTTACACTGTAGTTAATTTAGTGATACCAGATCACAGAAGATTAAATTAACAGTCCCTTGTAACTATAAGTACGCCATTCACGACCTAGATGGAAATGAACAACCATCGCGAAAGGTTGAGGTGTAAGGCTCAGATTGGTTTGTCTTGACCAAGAGATTACACTAGTGCATGACTGATGCGCTGAATAGGACCTACAGGAGGATAAATTCTTCAGAACTGAACAAGGAAGAATTAGACCTCAGTGGTTCGTTGTTTCTTAATCTTTGTCCCTTAAATAGGATCACGTGGGATTGGTAACTATTGCTTTGACTTATCATGGGTAGCGAATCAGAGAGATTCAATACTTTTTATCTTGGGCAATATTATTGGTCACATGTGATTGCTAAGATTTAATACGAAGAATCGTGTGCAAGTACGCTTGCTTGATTTGCCCCCTTGGGAGGTTCATAAGTTTTATCATACCAAATCTTGCAAGTGGAATTAGTTTCCGGTATGGATAATAATGTTGAACCGTTCCTCGACCAAGGACAAAAGATATTAATTAACGGAAAGCTATTTCAGTGGCTTGAATTAATTAATGGGCTAGATAATCTTAAACACGGGAAATAATGACCGGGAGCCATATTGACTGTAATATGGGTTAAGATGGATAGTGCAATATTAATTATGTAGTGGGATTAATTAATATTTATGGGCTTGAATTATATTGTGGCTCAATATTAGATATTCAAGCTCCATTAGAAGGTTCAATCTTAATTCTCCTAAAGGCCCCCTGAGTAGCCCAACAAATAATCCAATAACTGAAAAGGTGATTAAAATAAAATAAATATTGTTGCTTAATTTTCCAACCAAAATTTCGAAATTTATAGATATGTTGGGAGAAAGATTTTCTTTGAATTTTGTTATGGAATAAAGATATGTATTCTTGGAATACAAGATTATCTCATTAAATTCAAGAAATCTCCCACTAGCTTATCTATATAGTAATTTTCGGAAAAAAATAGAAAATATGATGAGCAAGAAAGATTTTCTTGATTTTCTTGAAAAGATATTATGGAAGATATGTATTTCTTGAAATACAAGAATATCTCATAAATTCAAGAAGATCCAAATCTTGGATTCTTGCACATTAATTTTCGAAAAAATCCATATTAGAGGAGGTGGGATTTTTGTGGAATATTTTAATTATGGGAAAAAGAATATAGAAGATATATTCAAGATTTCTTGGTGACCAAGAAAAGTCTTTTCCCACATTGTTTTTCTACAACAAATTAGACCACTCCCTCTCCTATAAAAAGGGGATGATTAGTTCATTCCCAAGTACAATTTCATGTGCTGAAAATATTAGCAAATCCACAAAGGTGGTGCAACAAAGTTTATTTTTTTCCTTTTGTTAATTGTTCGACAAGTGTCCTTCCACCGGATAGTTGAGCAAGGGCTAAGGGAATACTTGGAAAGTCCTTTTGGTTAGTCCGTTCGTCCAAAGTCACTGCTATCCCGAGAGGTACGTTCACGTAAACCCGTAGATTCCGCATGCGTAGGTTTTACGTGGCTTTTTATATGCATGATATGTTGTTGCAATTATTATTTGAATTAATATAGGATTAATTCATGCTAGTAATAATTAATGAATTAAATTTGTATTTAAATATTCACCCCGAATAGATCTGTGCAACTCATTCCATCATTATGTTTACAGCCTAAGAAAAATGTACACATATATTGTGTTTATGCTGTAAACATGAGCAAAAACTAGTCCCTAAACTCTACTTAGACATACCCTAAACATAAGACTTCCAATATCATAAGATGCTCCTTCATGATATCCATGAGTTATCAAGTGTTCAATCCCTTCTCTCACCACATCCATAGGTACTTCTAGGGTTAGTGGGAGTGTGTTGGTCCTCCTTAATGCTTCTTTGCCCATGTGTGGGGTTTTATATTTGTTGTGACCCTTTTTCTTCATAACTTCAATCATGCTCTGCTGTAAACTCAAGAACACACTGTTAAGTTTATAGATTTCTAGTTGTTCATAAGATATGAGCACATTGTTTACCAACTCTTCAATTGTTTCTGATGGTGTGTCCACTTGCAATGACTGTATTGAATTAAAATACCCTAAATCTAGCACATTGGTATCAAGTGAGTTAGGTGGTTGAAAAATAATTTGAATATCAAACCCATCTGATGATGCAACAACTCTAAAATCGGGATCATTGTTACTGAGGTGGGGCTTTGCATTGTCTTGTTGTATTATTATGTGTTTGCTT
Source organism: Stenogyne calaminthoides (assembly GCA_037126765.1). Taxonomy (NCBI): domain Eukaryota; kingdom Viridiplantae; phylum Streptophyta; class Magnoliopsida; order Lamiales; family Lamiaceae; genus Stenogyne; species Stenogyne calaminthoides. Next base: position 24,365,497 of record JBBCBC010000020.1, read on the forward strand.
GCACTTTCTAGCCATTTTGCTTTAATTGCTGGTATAATCTGATTTACATGAATGAATTAACAGTTTAAATCAAAAGAACAAGTGATAGTAATGCCACCAATGTGTTATGATAAGTAAACTATCATAAGACATTTATGGAGGCTTACTTTATAAATGAATTAGATGATGACATGTGATCTGATAATTCTAATGTGTACCTGATTTATCATGAGATCCTTTGTGACTTCTTTTGTAATGGAATCTATTGGTTTAGTCACCATTGTGCCCCTTAACCTATTGATGCTATTTCTTTGAGCTGGTACAGTCTTTATGAATGGAAAGATATCAATCTTTCCATCAAATATTACTTCGCCATCATTTCCATATACTGGCCTTGCAACTGCACACATAAACATCACCTTTGGAATAAATCTCTTGCTTCTGCATGTTCTATATGGGTCATCTTCATCATCAACTTTGTAGCACCTCATACTTGCTCTTGTCAGAAAAAACCATTTCTCATCAATGTGAATGACATTATGCATGGTTTCATACTTGATTTTGTTGCTTTCCCTGTCAAGATGCAATGAGCGTAGGCTGTAGTTGAGCCTTTGTAGCTGATTTGCCTCTGTAATTGTAGGTTTAATGGCATTTGTGTGGGGATTTATCATTCTTTGTTTGATCCACCTTCCAACAGTACTCTTACTCACCTTTAACTCACTCGTCAGCCTCCTAATTGTTGTTCTTAGTGAAAATGGTATGCTTTTCATCTTGTCCACATCTAGTTGTAGTTTTGCCCTATTGAATGTGTCTTTTTTCTTTGACTTGAATGAAACATGACCACCTTCTAACATTTGTTTTTTTGCAGCTGCCCATGTGTTTTGGATGGTCCTCCTGCTAACTCCAAATGATGCAGCTGCTTCTGCTATTTTCCCATGATTCACAACTCCTTTTTTTCTGTTAGCAATGAAGAATTGGGAAATCATATCCCTTTCTGATGGAGAAAGATCTGGTCCTTTTTTAGTGTTTGTCATATGGTAGATTTTTGTGGTATTTAGGGTATTCAATGAACAAAATCTGCATTGAACGTGGTTGTTGTAGAAGAAATGTGTATTTATGGACCCTAAACAAGGCTGAAATTGTAGGAGGGAAAATTTACTTTGTAATTTCAGTTAAATCAGCATTTCAGACTGATTTAGATGGTTTGTACTATTGGTGGGAAAATTTTCCCACACTTTCAATTTTTATAATTTGAATTTTTTGATTATTTTCAGCAGTTTTTAAGTTTTTTTACTGTTCACCTTTTGGGGTTTACTGTTCATCCGAATTTGGGGGGAAAAAGGAGGGAAAGATTAGAGGATTAATCCCTCTTAACTTTTCATCTGATTTGTCCACAATACCCCTTTGAAAAGTCAACATTATACCAAAAAGATGCTCTTTCTTAATATCCGTAAATTTAGGGGTGCATGTTCCTCCGGGACGGAGGGAGTATTTTTTAATTAATTAATTTAAAAATATTAATTATAAGTATTGATACAAATAATATTACGCACTCTAAAAATATTAAGCAGTCTAAAACTATGTGTTCAAATAATATTATACAGTCTTGATTAATAATAAAAATATACATGAAATTTAAATATATTTTCCCCAATCTAAACACAATTTCTTTTTTATCTGTCCGTCAGCACATAATTGAGGGTGGGGTTTCTCCATCCTTGATGCATGAATGTTGCACAAACCTTGAAGAATGTGATTCTGAAATCCGTTGGACCTCCATTAATTCTGAATTTACCCTGCAATTAAATTAATATAATTTTTATTAAGATATACATACAGTTTTACAAAAAAAAAATACATGTAAAATGCAAGCATGATTAAACTTACTTCGAATATAGTCCACATGTGTTCCCGGCACTCAGAAAGTACCATGGACCAGTTTGTCCATTTTAGGTCAAGGTACTTGCAGCATATGCCCCGTACCACGTTATTCACACAGAATCCAAACCGTGCGATGAAACTATCGTGTCCAAGCAGTTTGTCCATATTTAGAATTATATAATGTTAAAAAAAAAAACAAACTTGAGGTTTTTATAAAAATTAGATATTACCTTCCATCTTTGTCCAACCACAGCAATGGCGGGGGTCTTTCCTGGTTATCGATACTGCTGGCATTTTCTGATGTTCTTTTTTTTTGCACTCATCTTTTACTAAGATATACAAATATATTAGTTTTTATAAATTTAGATAAGTAAATTGTCTATTATTATTGATTTTTATATAAGTTTATTTATATTAAATTACTAAAAAACGCAAAAAGTTAAAGATTTTACATCAAGAGGTAAAAAAATGGATAATTAATTATCAACTTAAGAAAGTTATTACAAATACCCGTCAAACATTCAAATTACAGGATGAATATAAATGGCCTACATGTTATTGCCGTCGTCGAGGTTGTTGGGCGGATTTTGTAAATATGGGTACATGCCCCACCAATCAGGCTGCATCGGTTGGGTGAATTGTTCAGGGTCATATCTAGGTTGTCCCCAATATCTTGGATCAGACACTTGTTGCATACCAGCATCTTGGCGAATTTGGTTAATTCCAGTATGGACAAAATCTGGAAATTGTGGATGTTGGTTAACTTGTTGGAGCAACAACTGCGTGTCTTGTTGAACGCATCCCAACCTATGATGCGTTGAACGAGGGTTGAAGTTTACATTGTTTATGCCGAACGCAGGGTTGTACACTCTGATATGTGTAATCTTTTCATACCAATCCATATAGTCTTGCACGGTCTAATTTGGAATTATAGCTTCCCTACCAAGGTGTTCGAGTGGATAGTAGTGAGTCTTCATCTCGTGCCAGTATGCAATTTGGGTTCCATACACCTTCTTGTACCCCTTTGCATTGGCACTCAATCTTGAGCGGTTTTTATCAAAATCGAGCGGTGCTGGTGGGATACGCTGAACTCTTCCAAACTGTCGTGCAACCCTCTTAAGCATATAACCTTCGGCATAGTCCATAAATCTTACGCAATCGTGGAATAACGATGCGGGAGGGATATTAGATGGAATGCCGAACGGAGTCCAATTGATCTATAATGTACGAAAAAAATATTTATAAGACATTTTGCTACTCAAATTATAAATTTCGTATATTCTATTAAAATGTATTGGGAATGAGAATGAGAAACATACATGGGTTGATGGGTAATTATTCAATAACTTGCGATAATGTAGAGATCCCGAGCCCCTCTCCTGGAATCGAATGTTATTTTTTTTATTCCATTTCAATGCACGTGGGGTTTCTGGATCATAACAACTAGCTTCGCCGCGTTTGCACAACTCGGTGAAGTACTCGTATATCCAACACTGAAAAATTGCAATGAGTTGGTATTATTAAAAAAATGAATTGATAACAATGTATTAATTATTATTGAAATTGAATTTTGACCTCAAGTAGTGTTAAGCAAACCCCCCCCTATCTGTTCCGTCTCACATCTTGATGTCTGTCCGAGCTGGTGATATAAATACGCCAACGCGGCGGCTCCCCATGCATAATTAGGGACAATGTTTTGCACATCACCCAACACCTTTAGGTACCTTATGGGGACATCGTTACGCATTTTATCTACAAATAGTGTAGCCCCCATCATGTACCACAGGTAACCTCAAGCAATACATTCATCACTCAGGCCAGTGTCAGTGGTTGTACACTCTTCTCTTATATTGTTAAAATAACCTTTAGTTGGATTTATGGGTTTGTTACCGCATGCACTCTTTAGTGCTTGATCAGTTCGATCTGCTCCTTCTGGAACAATGACGGCTCTGTCATTTATGTTCAAGCCTACATTGAAAGTAATTATATTTTTTATTAGTAAAATTAAATAATAATAAAATAAAATATCATTTAGTATTTAATTCAATAAAAATTATATTTATATTTAGTTTACCAAGGATAGCCTGAACGTCATGGAGTGTGATCGTCATCTCCCCGAAAGGCATATGAAAATTGTTCGTCTCAGGGTGCCACCGTTCGACGAATGCAGTAATGAGGGACATGTTATTGGATGGAAACATCATACCCCCCAACTCGGCCAATCCAGACACATTAATTAAATTTAAGGAGACACCGGGATTTAACGAATTCAATGGCCATCTACTAATACTTTTGCTTCTGGTTTGGCTATCGAGGACCTTAACAAAGTGCTACATATTTTTTACATAAAAAAATGAACCCGTTAATTTATATATCGTAATCGTTTGAAATAATAATTAAAATAAAACACGTGTTTTACTTACAGGATCCTCCCATATTGTTTTGGTCCGGTGTGCTTTGAAAGAGCACAACACTGTTGGATCTTCAGGTCCTCCAAGCTGAGACGTCGTCGTCAACCATTCCAAAGTTTGTCGGGAATAGTTTGAGTCTTGTGCTGCATCCTAGTCATACTCATCCTCATCCTCCTCACATTCGTTAGGACCTTCGTGGTGGGTAGAGTGATGAGACGTAGACGGGCCCTGTTGATGATGCGACGTAGACGGGCCCTGGTCATGATTATGGGATGTCGTTGGTCCGATGTTAATGGAGTACTGAGATGTATCCATAGCCGGAATATGCTCGGAGGACATGAACGAATGGGTTGATGGTGAAAAAGTTGGGAAGGGAATTGGTGTAGGAATGTAATTTTCAAGGTTATAATCAACAGAAGACTCGTATGAAACATATTGTCTAAACTGCTAGTCAATGGGTTGTTGAGCAGGGGTGTTTAGGTCGAAGTTTAATGTGGGTGAGAATTTGAAAAAATCACCGGCATTATTTTGCCACTCAGATTGCTGAATTCGTGCATCACGTGTTGCACGTTGTGAAGCAAGAACACACCAATTACATACTCTGCAAAGGCGGGAGCACTCGAAGCAGCCGGGGGTGAGGCCTGACATACTAAACTAAAAAAAAATAAGTATAAAGTCGTTTCCTCTAAGTATTAAATATTTAGGTGTTGCACTCGCAATCTACAAAAGTGAGGACATGTGGCCTACTGTACGAATCGATCTTCTTAATGAGCTGAGAATAAGAAGCGATTTATACAAAAATATTTTACGTGGTTACATAACCATGCCAGATTTTGAAAAAACACTTGAGCACTTCGACAATTTTGCCCTACCAGACAAATGGTTTTCATTACCTGAACATGGATACCTCGTTGCAACCACATATAACGTTTTCGTAATGACATTTAGTGAACATGACAGTTTTTTTTGTCTTCCTGCAATAACCGATGAGTATCGAGGACTTCCGACCATTAAATTGGTCTTGGGGAACGTGCACGACAATTCTCATTAGATATTGTTAAGAAAAAACTATAATAATGTTATTTTAATTTTTTTTTAATTTCTTAATTTTAGTTAATTATAATTATAATGTTTTAACTGTAATTCCAGTTGCATATGACAACCGACCAGCATCCAGTACCATTCATATTTGCATATTGGGAACAGTCACATGACCCTTCTGTCAATGGTATACATTTAGATTTTGAAAGCAGGATAGAGCTATTCCGTACATTACACAACGAGGATGAACCGCGACGTCGTGCTAATTATGAGTCTAGAAAGAAAGAGAAGGATAAATTTTATACATTTTTTAAATTTTTAATTCAAATTTTATACGAGAAAGAAATAAGGAGAAAGAAATAATTTTTTTTATATTTTTTTTTTTCATATAATGTGTATATTTATTTTTTCATGTAATTTGTGTATTTATTTTTTCATGTAATTTGTGTATTTATTTTTTCATGTTTAAATTGATAATTGAACTAATATTTTTAAAAAAATGAACTAATAACAAGTAACTAATTAATGAAACAACTAATACTTTATAACTAAATAATTTATATATTTAAATTATTTAAAAAATTCGCTCGTAAAAACACGTGAAAACAGTAAATGTGTATGTTATTATGGGATGAAGGGAGTTTCAATTAATACTTTTAATTATTGTGGGATTAATTATAATTAATAAAATATAAATTAATTCAAATTTAATTTAAAAAAATTGAGAAAAAAAATGTGTCGCGCACGTGACGCGACACACACATATTCTGTCACGCGCGCCGCGCAACACGGCTGACACACACACAAATGTCACACATCTTTTCGGATTTGTGTAGATTTAGCAATTGTGGTTGGGGTGGGGTGTGAGATGGGACTGTGATTTTGAAATGGGGGTCGGTCAATGGGCTGAAGAAATGTGGGAAGGGTGTATTTAATATTTTATCACATTTTGAAACCTTCTAGTAATTATAAAAACTGAGTTGAACCTCTTAGCAATATTTGCTTAATTTTGGAACCTCTTAGTAATTTTCAAAAGTTTTTTGAATTATCACTCATTGCTACAATTTAGGTGGTAAGATATATATTTTGCCCTTATTTTATGTGGTAGTATTTTTTTTCTCTCTCGCCTCACGTGTCTCCCTCATCAACATCCAATTTTAATTTGAACAAAAAAACCTGCACTCTCTCCCTCTCTCTCTTAACATACACACAATATCTCTATTAGAGATATGGTATTGGAAGAACTCAGATCACACCAAATCTTCGAATTAGTCAAGGAAATATTGCTCACCATATTTAGAAGATCACCATTATATTTTCCATATATTTTGTATGTATCTAGAAGCTTCTCTTTAGTTGCATATATATACACACTGTACAATGTAAATTAAATAGTGAATGAAAAGTATATTTCCTACGATCTCTATCAATCTTTCTTTCTCTCTAAAATTACACATCTTTCTAAAATTCTCTACATATCCCGCTCTCTAAAATTGGACAAACACAAGAAGCCAACGGAAATTGTTGAAGCTACTGGCAATGAAGGAGACTATTTTTGGAATGGAGGTCCGCTGCTCGAGGGGTGGCGGCTTCGGGGACTTCTTCTCTAGATTTTCTTCCAAATTCATTTCGGAATCGCAGCGTAAATCGATTTTAACGCCGAAATTATAGGAAGTTCCCGTCGCGACTCAGAGTTGCAGTTTCGGATGGTCCCCCTCTTGTAGTTGTTGTGGTTCCGATATACAGCGAGATAAAATAATTTTGCTATGTGCTAGGTGGTATAAAGAATTAGAGTAAGTTACCTTAGGTCCATTCCTCCTCCCAAAAATACTCTTAGGTCCACTCCTTTTTAAAAACACTCTCCATAAAATTCATACATATCGACTACTATGCCCTTATTTTCGGACAAAAATAGCTGATAGTGAATTGGGCCACTTTTTCCATGCAATCAATTAAGCTACATTTCAGGCACGTCAAATCAATTTTATTTCACTCACCAGTTACTCCTCTCAACCTTTATGCAGCTTCCATTTTCTCTTTCCCCCAATTTCAATTTCAATTTTCAAGAACTCAGCAGAGTTTTGACGATAAAAATTAAAATCTCCACACTTTTCACCTTTTTGTTTTTCAAGATTTCGACTTCAAAAATTACATACTAGAATCTGCTACGGCTGGATTTGTAGAACACCGAAGAAGGCAAGGTTAAATTTACATATGTTCATGTTCTAAAATTTACGTATCCACAAAAAATTCATGCTAAGAAAAGCCATTACAATTTGAACAAATCATATCAAAATTGAAATTTACTGAAATTTATATATCTAAAATACAACAATTTACATATATTTATATGCATAAAAACATGAACATGTTCATCAAAACACATGAACATGTTCACGAATTTATGCTACATCTCCAAACCCCCAAATTCAAAGCAGATTGCACCTCAAAAAATCATAAATCTGTGCTACAAACAACATCACCACCGGAAAACCTCCATCGCCGAACAATGAAGCACTCAGTGAACTCGACTCACTGAGTTGCAGATCTCATAACTCGGACGTGCCTCCGATTTGAACAGCAATTTGCAGATCCACCGCGGTGGTGGAATCGCGGCGGCGGGCGGGCGAGCGTTGGGAGCGCGGTGGTGTTTGCGGGCGGTTCGCGGAGAATCTGTGCCGCGGTGATGGTGCTGCGCCGAGGCGCGCCGCCGTTGCTTGAACTGCAGCAGTGCAGGGGGTGGAGAGGGTAGCAGCCGCGGCCTGGACTGCAGCTGGGGATGGAGAGGATTTGAGCGGTGGTTGAGGATTTGCAGAGGGATCGGTGATTTGCTGAAAAAGAGAGAAAAATTTGAGAGTGAGAGCAGAGAGATGACAGAGCTATGCGGTATATCTATCTTCTAATCAATTAAAAATATTACTTATTTAATTATTTGGGTTGAGGGGTAATTTGGGTTTTTGGACACTTAAAATGGACCAGAAAGTAATTAAAAAAATAAGTTGGACCTCTTAGTTATATTGGACTGGGTATTGGACTCGAAAGTCATTAGTTCAAATAATTATTGTAATTGATTATCATAGGGAATTATCGTAATTGATTACCTTTCAAAAAAAGAAGAATGTACATCTTCGTAAGCGAATGTGCTTCCTTTTTTTGTAGGGATATATATATATATATTTTTTTTTTTTTTTTTTTTTTTGTCAATGTGTAAGGTTGTCTTTGTAAACGAATATGAATTTATTTTTCGAATGTGCATTTTTTGAACGTGCATCTTTTCTAAGCGAATGTGCATCTTCTTTTGTGTGAATGGGCAAGTTTGTCTTTGTAAGCGAATATATTTTTTTTTTCAAATGCTCATCTTTTGTGAGTGAATGTGCATTTTTTTTTTCGAATCTGTATTTTTATTTTATGTGAATATGCATCTCTTTTTTTTTTTTTTTTTTGAATATGCAAGTTTGTGTGAACATGCACATTTAATAGGAGGGAGAGAGCATTGAAGAGAGAAAATTAATAAAGAAAAAGTTCAGATTTTAACAAAAAAATTAATTTAAGTGGACCTTGATTTAATTGCTAAACCACTTTTGGAAATAAGAAGAAGGGAGAATTTGGAAATAAGATAAAGGGAGAAAAGTTAGCAATTAAGGAGTTGTTTCTATCATTGAAACTTATTATTATAATAATAACTAGTTTAGAGGCCAGCTTTCTACCTGATTTTCAATTGAAAAATATAGAAAATACCAGGGAATAATATATTTAATAACTAAAAATATATATGTTTATAAATATACTAAACATAAATTAATAATTATTTGAGGTGTATATAAAGGGGGGTTCGCAAAAAATTATGATTTTGAAGAAGTGATAAATATTAGTGATTATGAAAAAATTGATTAATAGTAGAAGTTGATAGTGTTTGTAAAATAATTTAAGAAAAAATTGATAGTGTTTGAAAAAAAATATTAATAGTATCTAAAAAAAAGTCTAATAAGCTATTAAAAGCATCTCCCTTTCAAATTTTAGCTTATAATTTTTTATAGCTTATTTAATCTAATAAAAGAGAAACAAAACACTACATAATCACTTATAATTTTTTACAACCCCTAAGTATACTTGCTTAAACCTTGAAATAAAGTTATTATATCAAATATTATTTATTCCTTTTATATTAAGTTGAAACCTGCAAATAAAAACAAAATAAATTGATTAAGAGAAAATTTAAAAAGAGTAAAATGAAACAACGGTAAGAAATAAGTATTAATATATTAATTAACCTGAGTTATCAAGAAAAAAAATATGTACTAGTAAGAAAATTAAAAGTGAATGAATTACAATATAAAATAATTTTGTTACATAAAATAAATTAAAAAATATGCATAAGAAATTAAAACGTCACATGGATGCCACATGAATGCAACATATTACTGCAAACCAATAGGATAATAACACATCAACACAATAAAATGTAACATATCATCTAAATTAACCTCAAGATGACACATCATCCAAATTAACTACAAAATGACACATAAGCAAAAAAAACTCTCTATTAGTGTATAGAGAAATTAATTTAATTTAATTATTATTTAATAATAATAATATTCCACACTTGAAGTGGAAAAAATCAATTGCGAAGTTTGTTAACTTCCAGGAGATTTGAAAGGGATATAAAAAGAAAAAGGTTACGTCAAAAAAGATTCATGATCTCACAATTCTCTCGTAAGCACTTCACAGAAAATTGAGAAAAGAGAAAACAAGTTTCTCTTTGCAGAATTCGTACACATTACTAAGTACCAACACACAAAAGACATTTAATATTGTGAATAATGAAAGCAATTCGAGTGGTTGTGTTTCGAACTCTGAGGATCACTGTCGTATGTAGAATTCAATCGATTCAATTTTCTTCCACTGTAATTTTGGAATAAAGGTTAGTGATTTTCTAACCCTCGTTTTTCAACAATGGTATCAGAGCCATTGTGTTGGATTCTTGAATGCATTTACGATTCTCGTACGGGTTATGCCTATAATGTATTGTCTGATTTATTTACGGTCGAAACAAGTTTTCTGTGTTTTTTCAAAATTTTGATTTATTAAAACGGACGAATTTGAGGCTGAAAATTTTACTGTATGTGCATGATATGATGTAGAATGTATCTGCAAAATTTCAGATTTTTTGGCCAAGTCGTTTATGCGAAGTAAATCAGTTTTTGAAAAATTTTGTAAACTTTGACCATGAATTACAGATGGTACAATACGAATTTTGATGTGTTCTTCATACTGGTGTAATTTATGTTGAAAGGTGATTCCATCGGTGTATAATTTGTTAATTTTGGTAAAGAAACGAGTGAGTTATTATTTTTTGAAAAATCGAACGTTTCTGGGCCGAATTGAAATGTTTCAGGAAATATATGTATCGTTTAAGGTAATCAATTACAATAGTTTCCTAAGATAATCAATTACAATAGTTCCTTTTGCACGGGAACATGACATATCTTTTCGTCTCGCTATAGACCGAGGCTGCAACCACCATAAAAAGGAGGACCACTCGGAACCGCAACCACCATAAGAGGGGGACCACCACAAGAGGAAATAAATTTTCCCTCTCCATGTCTCGAACCCCAATACCTCGGGATCTTAGGTAGTGGAGCTCTAACCACTGTTATACACAAAAAATATCACTGTTACGCACAAATATTATATATCATTGCTTAAAAATGCTCTATTTTTCAAATAGTGATAGTTTTTATGAATAACAATGAAAGTTTTTGTGCATAACAATGATAGTATTTGTACATAATAATAATATTAAAAAATTAACGTTCACCGTCAACTCGAGTTCACACAAGTTTTTTGTCCCATATCATTATTATATATATTTCACACATCTATATAAATACACAAATATATACATATATGTGTAATATCGCATCGTGCAATATTCTCTATACATAAAATATTTATGGGTCACTCTGTCAAAGTCAAGTCAGATCGGCTCACATAAATAATACTCTCTCTATCTCAAGGGAAGCTTTACATTTGAGATCTACACTTGTTTTAATGAAAATAGTATTAAATGTATTGTTAGTTGGTGGGATGTGTAAGAAAGGTAGAAAGAAAAAGAGAAAGTGTGTGTATTTTAATATTAATTGAGTGACAATTGGTGTAATTTTGAGTAAAATTGGAGATAGTTTTTTTTTTAAATGGGTCCACAACTAGCCAAAACGAAAAATGTAAAGCTTAAAGTGGGACATTCAAAATGACAAAATACAAAACTTACCATGAGACGGAGGGAGTTGTTTTATTTATTTATCTTAACAATATTTTATGTTTTCTATACGCCATTATATAAGAGTGGGTCTTATGTGCATCCATGTGTATGGTGCACTCATAGTGCATTTTAAAAATATGCAACTTGTTATATTGAAAGATACAACTTATATACACTGAACTGTGCAACTATTTTTCCATATTAATAGTTGCACGGTTCAGTATAAAAAAGTTGCATTTGTCGATATAATAAGTTGCATGTTTCTAAAATGCACTATACGTGCACGGTGCACCTGGATGTATACAAGACTTAGGGGGTGTTTGCAAAAAATTATAAGTGATTATAATCACCTAGAATTATGTGTAGTTGTAATTTTTAGTGTTTTATTTCTCTTTTATTAGATTAAATAAGCTCAAAAGCTATAAACTAAAAGCTTCAAAGGGTGTGCTTTTAATAATTATTAGTAATTTATAAATACTTTTAACTTTTTTGGCAAACATTATCAACTTTTCTTTAAATTATTTTACACACACTATCAACTTTTACTACTAATCACTTTTAAGTTATCGTACGACACAATATCTTACGAAATAGTGTCTCATAGCATATTTCAAATGAATATATAGCATATTTAAGAAAGGAACTGAAAATTCGCAGGTTAAACCAAGTCAAATAGATCTTCCCAAGAATATCGCGCAAAGAAAAACAAAACAAAAACTCGCTATGTGTTACTATAAGAGCAAACATGTGTTACTTAGTGTAAAATATTTAAAAAATTGTGTCATAATATGAGCACAAATGTGTTACTATAAGAAGAAAAGTGTGTAACATATGAACAAAACGATACTCCTTTTATTTCTTCAACTTCTCCCTCTCTCTTGGCTATATTTCATGGATTAAAAATTCGTGAAATAAATATTCATATAAATATTTGTTATATATATAAATATTCGTGAAATAAATATTCATATAAATATTCATATAAGTATGTTATAATTTCACATATATTAATGATTTAAACATGAAAATACATTTAGTTGTTGCAATTTCTAAAAATATTATTTTCCTTCTTCAAAATTATACTCCCTCCATCACAATCTTAAGGGAAGTCTTACTATAGACGCAAAAATTAAGAAATAATGATAAAGTGATAAACAATTGAGGGTAAAAAAAATTGTTTATTAGTATTTTATATGTTAAAGTGATAAAATATTAGACTAGAAAGAGTTGTTTATTAGTATTTTATATAATAAAATGATAAAGTAAGTATTTGCATTTTAAGAAATGTTACATTAAAATTGGGACAAATAAAATGAAAATAGTTACATTAAGATTGGGACAAATAAAATGAAAATAGTATATAGTAATAAAATAACATCCGCGCACTGAAAATAAATATTTTCCAGTGAACTCCATTGTCATTTCATCTGAAGGGTGTATACATTCAAAATAAATTAGCATTAACAACACATATGAAGTAGATGTAATGCCTCCAAAATATTTATCATTTCATTTACTCCATGCAGAAGTCCATTGTCATTTAGCTAGACAAAAAACCAAAACAGCATTTCCCCAAAAATAAAAGGAAAAATAGAAATACCAAAATGGGCATTACTAAATCACTAGACCCTAGTAGTTTCACAAAATTTCTACAGATTCAAGTTCACAACTCTCCTCTTCTACAGTCCTTAGTGATTTTGAGAACTAAACATAAAATCAAACATTTATAAATGATTGTACTTCATATGCTAAAAAATAATACGTTGTTTGCAAAAATGTGATACTTGAAAAATAGATTTATGTGAACTCCGGTTCGCTATCGATATCGATATCTACTCTAGTAGTTTATACACGAGCAGTTAGGACACAAATAGAAAGTTTATAGTGCCACGTGGACTCAGATAGAAACTGGAGTATTCCAATAGATGTAAGGGAAGACACACCTCCCAGATGTTTTAAGTGTAAGGAACGTTAGCTTTTGGAGATGCATATGAAACAAAGAAAGTCGGGTAATAATACAAGATGAAGATAGAATCATAGAACCTCCTCCATTAATCGTTTGGTGAGCGCCATCGGGAGTCCCATCACGCTATCAGTTCCCCCAACCTGCACTCCAATAACATACATATGAATTAGTACCTACATATATATATACAGAGAGAGAGAGAGAGATGGCCATGGTGGCCCTTCATATTCGCAAGATCATATGATTCAAATGTGACATATCTTGTTTCTGAATTTGATAATTACGTAAAAATCGTCTTATGTAAACCAGTTTTACATGCAACTGGTTTTCATTTTGTATATATTTTTAGACAGTATTAGTTGTTTCATTAAAAAGTATTAGGTGTTTTACTAGAAAGTGATAGTTATGAACTAATCAGTAAAACTGTTTTACATTAGACCCAACTCATATTAAATATGCTTTATTTCTCCAAATATTGACCACACGGATTTCTCGACAAATATATTCCTGTAGAAACCTCGAAGGACTCTGCTAACTTAAGCACATCACTGCAAAAAATAAGTTTTACAGCAGGCCTAGAGCACTAGTCTCCCCGATGGTTTGAAGGAAAAAAAAATTAAAAACTAGATTTTACATCCTCAAAAATTTTAATCATTTTAAAATTATTTGAAAGTACAAAGAAATGAGATACTGACCACTTCTTTCACGTATGGCAAAACCAGAGGATGTTCAATTATCAACCCTCCTGCTACATTGAGCACAATCCCTTCTTCTATCTGGAGACAGAAAACAGCACCATACACAATTAGTACATATTAGTGTGACGAGCTGTATGATAATAATTTGAAATCCGTACCAATTTATCTATTATCTCTTCTGGTATATCATGGAAGTAAATCTGCAGATTTAAAACAATTATCATGTGGCAATATGTATAAAAGGAGACCAAACATAACGTAGAAAATCAAAATAATGCGAAGGAATTGCTCTATACATGCACAATATGCACTTAAATTAAGCATGAAATTCTTCGTAAATAAAATAGAAGCAATTTCCTGAATAGAGTAGAATAAGCAGATGTACAAAATTTCAATTGCAGCAGGATCTTCATAACTATCCTATAGCAGAATTTTGAGTTGGTGCAACTAGATCGCAACTATCACTTTATAATTAAACAACTAATACTTTTTAATTAAAAAACTAATACTATCAAACTAGTACCTTTTAATAAAACAAAATTACTGTTGGAAAATACACGCAAAATGCAAACCAGTTGCAAGGTAAAACTTGTTTACGTATGACTTTTCCCCGAATATTATATTGGGTTAACGTGATTCCAGGAACTAAGCTCAATTAAAACAACAAATGATTAAACATGAAGAGAATAGGAGACCTTTATATGCCCCACATATATGAAGTAGAGAATTTTCAAATGGAAGGGGATGACCTAATAAGAACTGGGAATATTTTTTCTTAAATGGCATGTTATACTTGAATATAAAAGAGAACATGTGTCTAGACCAAAAATGATAGACGTAGCAGTACAAATTGTTTCATACTCCAAACAATGCATTTAACATGTGTATTTTATTTTTTTGATGACTTGTATCCAGCCCAATGACCGACTACTCCGGGGGATCGTAACCCACCGTGCACTAGCGGGGGGTCCCATTTGAAGCCAGAGCACAAAACTCTTTATGGGCTGGTCCATCTCAGGAATTGATTGCACCTTGGGGGTTTCGAACCTAAGACCTAGAGAGGAGCATACTAAGTGTCAAACATATATTCAATGGTACTTGATCATCACAATTGGTTCCATGAACAATGTATTACACATATCATCATAATTCCACGTCAATTCTTTCATTTTATTTTTCTTTCAACTTCTTTCTATTCTTTCTTTAGGATTATTCTGCACTTTGAACTTTGTTGTGAGAAAAGGTCATAGTAACTGTACACTTTTTTAGTGAAATGTGATTTTCAAAATGAAGGTGCTAAATC
Source organism: Stenogyne calaminthoides (assembly GCA_037126765.1). Classification (NCBI taxonomy): domain Eukaryota; kingdom Viridiplantae; phylum Streptophyta; class Magnoliopsida; order Lamiales; family Lamiaceae; genus Stenogyne; species Stenogyne calaminthoides. The sequence continues at coordinate 24,381,041 of JBBCBC010000020.1, forward strand.
TGTTGCTTAAAAGTAGTTTGGCAGTTGCTGAAAGTTCTTTGTGCAGCTGGAAAGGGAAAAATGGGATGAGGAAACAACATAAAACACTGAAGTAAAAATTTTCTCTAGCAAATTTCCTCTCTATTTCCTATTGTCTTTTTCGCATATCTCTTCTAGAATAGCTTTCTAATATTCATAGGGGTGAACTCAAAATGATTTCAAAAAAAGGTTAGAATAGATGTAATGGAAGTTTTAATGAAATCGACAAAAGCAGATAATGGCCCTTGTATTCCTAATTTAACAAATGCACCACCATTGTGGAATATCTAGCAATTGAGTCACGCCTTATCATAGACCACAAGAAATAAATAAAATTTCCAAAACACCAAATTGAAATTTCTAAATTCAATGGTGAAAACCCAAGTTAATAGATTTGCAACTCTCATAATGTTTTCACCTTATCAATAAACTGATGGTTGTTTCATTAAAAAGTAATAGGTGTCTTGGACATAGTTTTTTAGGGCACAAGGTCCACAGAGGCACAAGGGTGCGCCTCGCACCTTAGGTGTGCGCCTTTTGATCACAATTGCTAAAACTAATATAAACTTCAATTAAACATATTTGCATCTAAATGACTAATAGATTGAAGTTCAAAGGCACATAAATTTAAACAAATAAAAAAAAAAAAACAACCATGTATGTACTAGTCAAAACACTTAAATAGGGAAAAAGAAGAAGTGAGCCTGAGCAGGAAGAGAGGAGCTGTAATTTTTCTTTCAGTCTTAGAAGGTAAAAACCCTAGTTTTACACTTTTACTTATAGATAAAAGAGGCACACTTGCATGAGACGGTCTCACGGTGAGACGGGATATTAGTTGGACATTGACGCTTTAACACTTTGGGAGGGGTGGGTGTGATTTGAGCTATGTTGTACCCCGTCTCATTTGTGTTTTTGTCTAGATAAAAACGTGTGTACTATTCTAAACCCTAGAAACATGTTTTTCTTGGGTAAACAAAAAAAAAATGCTTTTAACTCCTGCGCTCGCCTCACCCATGGAGAGGCGTGGGCCCTTGCGCCCCGTGCGCTTTGCGCGCGCCTTTAACAACTATGGTCTTGGATTATAATCATATGTAGCTCAAATATAAGCACACCACAAAAACATTTCAAATTTGTGTTTCAAGATTCCCCTATTAATCTAGATAGGTCATACAGGAGTTCATTGGTCTATGTCCAAAGGCCATACATTATAACATAAACCCCTTGTGATTGTCAACAAATTGAATATATTAAAGTAATATATTTCACATACAAGATTGTGACTTGTGGGGCTGATTGATGTCCAATCTCAATGAGCTCACAATTCAAATAAAATTTCTAAGAATAAATCCAAAGAGGTACATTATATATAATCTTTATATGCATAATCATAGTTAGTTAAGTGTGGGACTTCATCTGATTCATAAAAATAATAAAGATAATAAAAATTAAAAATAAACTACAATTATTAACACTTTTACCACTTTGCTGATGTTAAATAAACCATGTGCTATCATTGAGCAAATATACAGGACAAATCTTTTCTAGAGGATTATGTACCCAGTATATGCGTTTTCCTTCTAAAAACTATCGGTAATGCTTTTCAAGTGACCAACAAATAAGTATTGACCAAATAAAGTTGAATTATAAATATTATTATTACCTCAACTTTGTCCCATCCCCCTTTTCTTAATCCTGTGCTAAAGTTTGTTACAAGAACAGAACTCACGGTCGCACAATATCCACCAGAATAACCTGCAATACGAATATGTAAGACCTCAAACGGAACTTAATAGAATATACAAAAAAGGATTGACATAGAAATATTATTAATAATTGCGCAAATGAATTCTTTACTCTCCTTTTGATTTTAGCCCTCTAAGTTTTTCGATTATTAAATTTGTTCCTTGTTTTTACCAAATTGAAGTCTTTGGTCCTTTTACCTACAGTAACAGGTAAACTTTCAGGTAATCACTAAATGCATAGTTTTGAAAGGCGCGACCCAGGCGACAGGCGACCAAGACTATAGATCATTCGCCTTTTTTAGGTTTTAAGGCGAGGATTGAAAGGCTCGCACCTCAGGTCGCCTTTTGCACCTTTTGTGAGGCGACCGAGGTGCGCCTCTCCAACAAACGGTTTTTGGTCATTCTCTTAAAATTTTACTAACACTTTTGAGTCATTTTTTGAAACTAAGTAACACTTTTAGAGTTTTAGAACAATAAAACATATAAAAATTAGAAAAAAACATTAAACTAGGGTGCTGAAATTGAAACACTTCCAAGTCCAAGACTCTGCCTCCCCCCGTCAATCAGGCAATGAATGGTTGGGTGATAAATCTGATGAAGATGAGGATTTGATATTTGAAGGTGACGACTTAACGTGGAATGTCGTTGGTGAGGCTCTTGGTGATGATGAGCCCCGCTTATCAAACAAGACGGAAGATATCATCAACGTTTGGTAGTTTAGGTGCTAGGCAACCACCTAAAGGTAAGGGAAAACAAGTGAGCAAGGGCAAGGGAAAGAATGTCAAAGGCTCATCATTAAGACTTAGAGATGAAGATAAAGCTGAGGAAGAAAAATACATTGATGATGATGATCAATTTGATGATGAGGAGGGCTTTGATTTTGATAAGGATTGAGTCACTTGACTAATAACTAATGAACATCTTAATTGCTATTTTTTTAATATTTGATGGTTTGTGGGTGTGAAATGAAGTCTATATATATATTTTTAAAGAGAAAAAGAAAAAGGGGTGGGCCCAAAAGTGACCCGTACAAGAGAAGAGACTGGAGAGCCCAAAAGTGACTCTCAAAGGAAAAATGTCGCTGGTCCAAAAGTGACCAGACGACCAAAACAGTCTATCTTGACTGTGCTACAGAAAATAGGAAGGCATCAACCAAAACGGTCAGCCCAAGGCATTTAATATCAATTTCATGTTTACATTATGTTTATATGTGGCTGTATGTGTTTTACTATATGAGAATATGTGTGAAATAAGTATATAAGATCATAAAATGTTGTTTGGGAGAATATGTAGGAGAGGCGCGCTCAACGCGTGTGCCTTGTGCCTCGGGCGCCAGAGCACCCCTTTATGTGCATGTCATTAGATATTTCCGTAAAGTTTACCTATTACAGCCGGTAAAAGGACCAAAAAAATTGAATTTGGTAAAACTAATGGACGAATTTCAAAATTGATGTTCGAGGACTAAAACCAAAATTAAAGTAAGTGAAGGGATTAAAAAAGACATTTACTCTTAATAATTAATTATACCTTTCATAAATAGACGTGCCTCTTCTTTGTTGGAAGGTTTTTCCCTTATCATGCCTTCGTACACCACCACCTCCAGATCATTTGGAATTTAAAGTGAGGCAAAAGAAAATTTCAAATGTAGCAATGATAAACATTATCAAACTAGTAAATAAGTACTCAGTAAAAATGTCAATATCATAGGCAATCCGACCATTATTTCACCAATATGATTCTTAGTTTTCACTTCATTTTCAATTCTCATCACAAGTTTTACTCGATGCAATTAGAAAAAAAAAGGAAGAGTTGTAGAAAAAGTCAAAGCTAATATTAGCCTTGTGTTAAAAAAATGAGAGCAACTTATAGTAAGTATATTTCTAAGCTCTTTAAAGTAACTCCTCCAAGAAAGATTCTGTTATTTTCCTTAAGATGGTTTTTAGCATATCGAAATGGAATTAGCTCCATCCAAAACATATTATGTTATAGTAACAAGGATGGTTTCAGACATCATAAGTTGTAGGATTAATAGTTGCATGCCACTATAGATACAATTAAGCTGAATCCAATTTCTAAATAATGGCGAACTTCCAACAAAACGTTCAAAATATCAAGCTGGCACCTAAAATGTGCATTATGAGTCATAATTATTTAATAATTTACCATAGATACATGATATCAAGATAACAACTAAAATTTTACTAAACTAGGATAAAGAAACCAAAGAAAATATATTATACTTGGTCACAAGTAATTAGCAGAGTAGGTTCTCCATCGTCTTTCCCACGAACCTTTGGTGGTACAGTTTTTGCCTAATGAAAAATTACAGTTCAGATAAGCTCTTTGACTCGTAACAAACTATCTGAAACCGAACATGGAAATCTCGAGAGATATGGTACTTGTACATACAGTATATTAAACAAAAAACTCAAAGAAATTAAAACTTAATTATGCAAATTGCAAATATCAATGAGGTTATTTTAGCGAGTAAATTCGAAGGTTAAATGAAAAACATACAGTATCAGCTGCTATTACAATTGTAGGTTTCACATCATTCTCATTGCTCACACCATTCTTGATTTTTTCGATTATAGCATTTGCCTGAGGCACAAAACAATACACAAAATGTTAACTGGAACAAACAATCAGATTGATAAAAATTAAAGGCAAACACTTGCATGAGATCATCTCACAGTGAGACGGTTCACAATATAACACAAATTAACAATCATCCCTTCCAAAGTCATCATTCCCAAACTATGGCCTACTCTAAAATAAATTGTTAAATTAAAATAAAAAAATTAGTGAACCCCCAACCAATAGGCAATGAATATAAATAACTCAATACATCCAAGTCCTATTTTGATATTGACTAGGTCTTGTATGCACCCAGGTGCACCGTGCACTCATAGTATTTTTTAAAAACGTGCGACTTATTATACAGAAAAGTGCAACCTATTTATACTGAATCGTGCAACTATAATATGAAAAAATAGTTGCACGGTTCAGCATAAATAAGTTGCACTTTTCAGTATTACAAGTTGCACAATTCTAACATTGTACTATGAATGCACGTGTACATAAGACTCACTCTTTGATATTTTCCCATAATTGAAGATCAATATGAATACGGAGTACCTTTGCCTCAGCAAGAACCATCACTAAATCTTCAGGTTTTTCTTCACGAATGGCCTTTTCATCTATATCTGCAGACTACATAAATTACAAGTTATCAACTTCTATTTTTCACCCAACAACAATAACAATTACAAAATATTACTTAACAATTACAAAAGGAAACCAAAACAAAAATATCGAAATACACACAAGCTCCATATAATTAAATTGCCCAAAAAAACATCAAAAAACCTACCATAGTAGTGAATTCGAAACCCATGTCGGCCAAAATCTTTTTGCGGGCAACAGAAGATGATCCCAAGATTATCTGCAAAAATTAACATAAATTTGGTCATTGATTTCTTCAAGTTCATAAATAAGTAAAGTGGAAAAAACAAACCAAAGATCCACCTTGAAGTCTCGGCGAGAATCCATTTGTGGAAGAGTTACGCTTCGGTGGAATTCTCAGTGTTTTTGCCCTCACCGGTTGCAGGTGTTTTGTGAAGGAGCACAAACACTCGGGGAAGCGGGCTTCTTATATATGTTTTGAAAAACACATTTAACCTAAATAAATATAGATAGAAATCAATTTTTTTTTGGTAAATTTTAAATTTACTAATATTTCACCCGAGCGATGCTCGACAGGTCTTATTTACTTTGAGCAATATGACTCAAATATCAAGTGAATATTTGTCTCATATAAGAGATAGTCTCACAGTAGGAATGGCAATGGGCCGGGGCAGGGTAGGTACCTAAGTACCCAAGCCCGGCCTGCTCTTGCACCCAGCCGACCCAGCCTGCCCCATGGCCTGCTCCGGGCCAGAGTGTTAAGACCCAAGCCCAGCCCGCGCAGGGCTGGCCAGGCCCTTTTAACCCATCTTCCTGCCACATTTTTTTCTAGCTAAAATTCGATTTTTTACATATAAAAGTATGTTCTCACATTTAATACAAGATAAAATGAACTATAAACTAAACTACCAGATTCACCATAATTTAACAAGAGGTCCAAAAATTAGAAATCCACAATGAAATCATAAATTAAAAATCCACCAAATCATCAAATTCACCCAACTTTCATGTCCAAAATGAACTACAAACCAAATTACCAAATCTACAAATTCACGACAATTTTATGTCCAAAATTAACAAAAAAAACTTTCACGAGATCAACTTCTTTATATGTCCAAACTTTCACGGCAATTTTATGTACAAAATTCACATCATATTCTCCATTTCTCTTTTATAACATAATGAGACAGAGAGCTCTCATAGACAATTAATCAAGTGATATTTAACATACTCTTAGCATTATATAAGTCAAGAACACAAGATCAGAAAGTCCTGTAATCAAAATCGAGACATAATCGCAGCTTTTTTGTACATTAAATAAATCTCATAGTTTAGGAAATAATGAAAAAAAGAGAACTCACTTCGGCCGGAGGGCGGAGGCAGGCAAGACGGATGGCGGAGGCCGATGGGCGGACTCTGAGGATTCGTGGTGGGTGGCTTGGGCGCTCGACGGCCGGCGGTGGTGAACGCCAGGCGTCAAGTCGACAGGGAGAGGGTGGAGAGCGGCGCCGTGGAAAAGTGGGAATTAGGGTTAGGAGGAAAGAAAGAAAGACGAGCCGTGTGGTGGGTGGCTTGGGCGCTCAGCGGCCGGCACCGGGTTATCTGCAATCTGAGAAAAAAAATGGGATCCTCGGTGTAAAGTGGACACACATATTACTCTAAGGTACAATGTGCAAAAAAAAATTGCACTTTAATTCAAACTAGATACTACAGTGCAACGTAATTTTTGCACATTGTAACTTAGAATAATTTTCTCCTAAATTTTATACGTTATAGTAATTTTCCCAAAAAAAATTAGGAAAGAAGAAGATCTGAAGAAGAAAAGGGAAAATGGCATAATTGGTAGAAAATAAGAGTGGTAGCCTGGTAGGTGTATCTATTAATTTAAGGGGTGCATATAACCGGGCCCATAATTTTTCTTTTGAAAAGACCAATACAATCTAAATAAAAAAGTAATTTTCCTCTAATTAATAATTACACACAAAAATATCTTATTTTTTGTCTTATTCTCTTGAAAAGACTAATACACCCTAAACATAAGATAATTTTACTTCTTTTAATTCTAATGAATAAATCTCTCATTAAAATCTGTATAATTTGAGTGGGTCTCATTTGCATTTAAATTCACCGTAACTTATAGTACATTTTAGAACCACAAAACTTATTATATCGAGAAATGCAACTTTTTTATACTGAATCATGCAACTATTTTTTCATATTAATAGTTGTACGGTTCAGTGTAAACAAATTACATTTTTTTCAGTATAACAAGTTATATAATTTTTAAATACACCATGAATACACGATGTATTTAAATACATACAAGACTTAACCGTATAAATTTTGGATTGAACAATAAAAAAAATACAAGACATTATTATTTTTTATTTTTATATGTTAAATTTTGTTTTAACTTTAAAGCAATGTTTTCATAACTGAACCGGTGATCGAACCGGACAGACCACCTGTCAGCGGTTCAACCGGCGGTTCAACCGTTTTCTATGTTTAGTTAAAAAAACAAAATAAGTATACACCTACAAAAATTTAAATATATATTTTATAACTTTTCATATCATATTTTATAAATTTTGTCCCACCTCATACATTTATCCCACATCGAAAGTGTTGGAGAAAAATGTGAGAGAAATATAGATTTAAAATTTTAAATATTTAATATAAATTAATAATTTAATTTTTTTTTTAAAAAGAGAAAAACCGATTTTTTTCCGGTTGAACCGAGTTTTGACCGGTTTTGACCAGTTCAACCCTAAATCTGGTTATATAGGGATTTTTTAACCGAGTTATCGGCTGATTCCCGATCTAACCGGTTCAACCCGGTTTTGAAATCATTGTTTTATAGGCAATATTTTAGGTGCCAATATATTATGACTGATGAGATGTTGAAGGGTGGGTATTGAGTGGACCCCGTGAATTTATGTGGTTGACAACATGATTTGACAAGTAATAGGACAAGAAAAGATATTGTGTGCATTACTTTTATCGTAGACCACTATTACCAATAGTGGAAAGGATTGACACTTTAATTATAAAGTATTGATCATTTTCATAAATGGTAATAGTGATGTATGGTGAAAGTGATGCACACAATATTTTGTCATAGGAGAAAGAGTTGGATCACGTATCTCTGTAGTGCTACAAACTGTTTTATTACTAGTAATTACTAACCTTTGGATATTTAATACATTAAAAACTTCGTATGAATATTATATATAGGAATAAACTTTTTATATAAAAAATTACGATCTTAACTCGGGATCAGTTATATTTAGAAATAAATTTTACATTATAATAAGATATATTTTTTTCGGTCTTGACTTAAGGATTTATGCCTCCATATAAGAATAGATTATATTATATATAAAAATTTATATATAATTACAATTAAGATGACCTAAAATATTTACATATGGTTAATTGTGACACATCTCAATTTTAATGATTTGCTCGAAATATAAAAAAATGTACTATTTTTATGAAAAATATACATGTATTAAACAAACATTTATACACATGCCAACAATAATTATTGTTTAGTTCATAGATACATGCATATTAATTGATACATGTATTTTATATACTTTAAAAGTGTATGTATTTGTTTTAGTTATATTCATATTAATTAGATATATGAATTTGTTATTAAATTTATATACATGTAGTATAATACGTATTATATTGAATGTGTGACTTAGCCCACCTGACCACTGGGCTCCTCATTAGAGTGGGAGACCCAGGTTCGATTCCCTTTGGGCTATGTTTTAAAAACCGAAAATCGAAAGTTGAGCCGGACGACCCCAAAAAAGGCTGGACCGGGGTCGGATCAGATTGAGCCGTTGCGACGTCATAAGAAATATTATATATATATATAGTATGCATGATTTTTAAATTTTATTATTATTATTAACAGTTGGTTCCCTCGCCCGGGCCCCCCACCCCCCAGCCCGACAGGAATGGTAGACCGGAAATCGGAAGTTGAGCCGGACGATCCCCAAAAAAGGCTGGACCGGGGTCAGATCGGATTGAGCCGGTGCCATGTCATAAGAAATATTATATATATATATATATATAGTATGCATGATTTTTAAATTTTATTATTATTATTAACAGTTGGTTCCCTCGCCCCCAGGGCCCCCACCCCCGGCCCGACAAGAATGGTGGAGGTGGTAAATCATGGTGACTCAGCGGCCCATTAGGTGAGAAGACCAGTGTCTGTTGCCCACATGGAGCTATCCCCCACATTGACGGGATAAAACTCCCACACTGCGGCTTCTAGGACTCGATCCTGCGTCCTTGTAGCAATTTGTCACCCAGGAACCAACTGAGCTACGCCCATGCGGGCGGCGAAAGCAGGGGGCACCGCGAGCGCGTCGGCGCGTAGTCGAGGGTTTCTTTCTTTTTTTTGGTGAAAATCGGGAACCGGTTCCCGGTGGTTTTTTCGGTTTTTGCCTGGGCGGTTTAATAGCGGTTCTAGGCACCCCTATTGAGCCGCCCAGCAGCGGTTCTCCGGTCCGACCGGCCGGTCGGACCCGAATTTTAAAACATAGCCTCTGGGAACGAATTTGGAGCTATGTGAGTTATAAGGTGGATTGACGATTTCATGAAGTATTTGGGTGTTTGTTGTACTAACTACTAAAAACTAACATCTAACTTTGCTCGATAAAAAAAAATTATTTTTTAAAAAAATAATTAATTTTTTATGTAAAACTCTATTTAAGAATAACCTCTCTATAATAATAATTTTTTCCCGGTACCGACAATATGACTGTATGAAGTTTTTATTGTACGAGAATCTTTTCAATAATTCAGGAATCACAATATAATTCCATTAATTCGACTCTAAGTATCTTACTTTATACTCCCCGTCCCATAATTTATGGTAAAGTTGTCATTATTTGTGTCTCATAGTTTATGGTAAAGTTATTTTATCATTTTATCACTTTATCACATAAAATACTAATAAATATTTTTTTCTACCCCCAACTACCCATCACTTTATCACATAAAATACTCATAAATAACTCTTTCTACCCTCAACACTTTATTACTTTATCACAAAATCCTTATGAACAATAAAAAAATCATAAATTATGGTACTGGGGGAATAGTAAATTTAGATGCAAGTACACTCATATCCTTTCATTTAAAAAACTAAATAGACACATAATGTACTTCCTAATTTACTCGGCTTGGAATTAAAGAATGAAATCGAAGTGCAATACTTGATTTAAGAGTTCGGCTGGGAATTAAAGAATGAAATGGAAGTGTCAATGCTTGATTTAAGAGAAGGTTATGTCTTCTATGCATTCGGGTGCACCGTGAATTCATAATATATTTTAATATTATACAATTTGTTATAGTGAAAGATACAACTTATTTATATTGAATAGTGCCATTAATTTGTTTTTTTTTATTAACTGGGTTAGTGATTTTTTTTAATATTAATAATTGTATGGTTCAATGCAAATAAATTAAATATTTTAATATAATAAATTACATATTTTTAAAATATACTATAAATGCACTGTACATACGTATACATATGACATTTCTATTTGACGTTTATGCATAGGGCAGTCCCAATTTTAAATTCTAAATAAAAGAAGGAAAAAGACGTGTATGAATTGAAAAACGACAGTTGAACGGTAGTGCACAAAGGGGCCAGATTGAAAAACGGTTTTTATAATGAGATTCTATTCAGGAGGATGAGATCCGATTGAAGAAAATGTGTGAGAGATCAATGATCATCTTCTTCTAAACAAGTAATATCTTCCCTGTATAAATAGTTTGTTGTAAATTGTAATCATTTTGATATTTTATTGGATACTGTAAATTGTAATCATTTTGATATTTTATTGATTCAGAAAAACGACACTGTCGCCATTACCGTTTATACTTTCTCTCTCATCATCTCAATTTCTGCTCCATAAGCCACCAAAAAGGCACCAACGAAACCAGATTTTGGTGTGATTGAAGAAGGATCAGGAATAGTTTTGAGTTTGGATTTGCTTTTTGTGGAGTGGGGGGTTTTAGTGAGAGAAATTGTAGGAAAAGATGAGTTTCAGAGAGGAGGGAGAAGGGGATCTGAGGAAGCCCTTTCTTGCATACGAGGAGTTGGTATCGGATGGTTCAAGGCAATCCAGTGTGATGGGCTCTTCTCAAGTAATTAGGGATAGCTCCATCTCTGTGTTGGCCTGTGTATTGATTGTGGCTCTGGGTCCTATTCAGTTTGGTTTCACAGTAATGATCTTCTTTTGTTTAAATAGTTTGATTGATGATTCTTTGTTGGCCCCAAGTACGAGTCACACACGTGTATAGGGGGAATACACGTTTATAGTGACTTTTAAAACCTTGCAATCAGTGAGCCAGGATTTTCTGAGTTCAAGTCCTGAAAATCACAAATCACCCTGAGTCAAAGTCTATTGAGATAATAACCCCGAGTCGCTTTTCAAGATTTGATAAGCTCAATCGATCCTGAGAAAAGAAAAGTCCTGAATAGCTTTGCACAGATAACTATCTTACTGAATACTCAGGAGAGTGGTTCAGTTTGATAGCTATCTACACTAGCTATCTAAGGTGCGGAATGTGTAGGCCCTAAGTTTATACTCGTTTTAACTTGCTGAAAATAGCTTTACCTTTTATGAAAACTGTGGTTAAGGCTATGATCAGTTAATACAACTTTAGTGGATTGGTTGCAACTGAATGATATAAACCTTTGTATGCTCTCAATGAAATATGCAAACAAGAAATGCAGTATAGAAAGCAAACAACACAGATTTATAATGGTTCAGAGACTCAAGCTCCTACGTCCACTCTCCCTGATCCTCAGAGGAATTCTTTAACACTTGGAATCCGCTTGATTTAGAGTGCCAAGGTACACTGACCAGAATCACCTTTCAAAGGCAATCTGATCTCTAGGATCTACTTCCTGAGTCCTAGTACTCAAAACTACTACTCTCCTCAAGCTTTCAGACTGAACAACGCAGCTTACTAACTTTTACAACTCTCTCAACTTCCAAACAACAACTACTCAAATTACCTAACACTTAGGGTTTGGGTTTCGGTTTGGTTTCCAATTAGGGTTAAGATATTCTTTACAGTAAGAACAAATGCAAAGACTGTGATATTTCTACTAAGCTTTGGATCTTAGAAAATACTAGGCTTAGTATGTGAGCTCTCTTCAAAGTGAAACACTTGGAAAATCTTTGGGGTTTCGAGTGCTTCAAAGTAAACTTGAATAGGCTTGAGCTCTGGAGTTGCTTGATTTCCCGTAACCTTGTGTGTGTGAAGGTCACTGGTACTTATAGGCAACTCACAAGAGTCACTATTGAAAAAACTATCCGTTGGAAGAGATAGCATCAAGGGTTTCCTCTTCTGGTTAGTGATAAACGACTATATTAGGGTTTGAATGCGGCCTTGCATGGTTTGGGTAATATGCAGCCGAGTAGTCAATCACTTGTTTTCTGCAGACTGGAACACAGCAGATCTGACTTTTCTCAGGACAGGTCGCTTTCAGTGTCAATGTCGTACTGTGTTGTTGCCCTCTGATTGGTTTTTGAACTTCAGTGGACAGAGATAAACAAAATGACTCTTTTTGGAGGTTAACTCTTCTGAATGAGACAACCTTAAAAGACACTTAATTCCCATTCCTTTTGTCTGCAAGAAACTATGGACAACATTTATTTTCCATAAATGTTCAGGACTTCTGACTCATTCCAATTGTACTCAATGAGATGGTCTTCAGTAATGTAGACCTCAGTGGAAACTTCCTCAGTCCATCAGGTCTTCTGGCCTTCAAGTCCATTGAGTTCCCCCTCAATGTGTGCAGTTTTTTAGTAGACATCTTATTATATCCTAATCTATCTCTGCTGACTATACATGGTGCAGATAATTATGAATACATAACATATACTGAAACTTGTACTGATTATCAAGACTATTCTGAACATGTTATACCCAGGGGGTTTTGGGATCTAATCAAAATCTCTTATATTAAATTCATCTCCCAACATTCTCTGATTGGAATTGTGATAGTTGACTTGTTTTCATGCAATTAACGTAAATGATTTTGAGTAGATGATCATGGAGTTTGAGATGAACTTTTTAGCTCCATCTTTCTGTGTTTAGCTGAATCGTTCTGGAGTTCCTATTGTTAACTGTGTTAGTGAATTCCTTTTGGTAGTAATATGATCCTAGATGTACTTTTGGTAGCATGTTATTGAGCTCATATGAAGTATTGCAAAAAAAAAAATTACTATGTTTTGAGAAAATGATTTAATTTAGTAATTGCGAGAAAGAATTGCTTAATAGTGAAAGTGATGAGTGTTTGCAAAATTTGAATGAAGTAGAGTGTTTGGTAAAAGATTTAATAGAGTAGAATATTAGTAAGAAGTTAAAATCAGGTAGAAGCATATCCTTTTCAGCTTTTAGATTTCGGATTCTTGATGATTAATTTAAGTAGAATAATTTCATTTGAAAACACTCAGAGTTACTTCTACGCAAAGTTGTAGGTGATTATAACTAGTCTTAATTTTTCAGAAACACCCCCTAAGTTATGAGTCTTGGGCTGCCAAATATGAATGTTTGCATGTTTAGAGTATTTCTTCCTCCTTCCATGTATATGTGTGCTACTAAGTATGGATTAAGATACATATACGAGCTATATTAATCATTCCTCTTTTCTTTTCTTTTCTTTTTTGGTTTAAAGTGTGGTTACTCTTCACCAACACAGTTTGACCTAATGAAAGATCTCAATCTTACAGTGTCACAGGTTAGCTACTGCAAATTTTCTTTTCTTTTTGGCTTTATGTTATCAGCATTTGTTAATTTTGTACAATAACAACAATAATTTGGGACAGTTCTCCTTATTTGGTTCCTTATCAAATGTGGGAGCAATGGTTAGGGCAATAGCTAGTGGTCAGATTGCTGAGTACAGGGCGAAAGGGGGTATGTGTTTGTTTGCATTTCTCTTTTCTCTTTTCTTGATCTTTTTTAAAGAATTTTGTAGTAAATGCGAAGTATATTGATCTATTTTGTTACCTTGCAGTCATTAGTGATTGCTGCCATACCTAATATCCTTGGTTGGCTTTCCATATCATTTGCGAAAGTGAGATTTTTAACTCTTTTTTAGCATTGCTACTTGTTTATTGATATATAATAATTACTTATTAGTTTCATTTTGAATTTATGATGAATCATTTCTTTATATGGGAAGGTTGGTGGAAGGATTTGGTGTCGGCATAATCTCTTACGTGGTAAATATAAAGCTTCTTTCTGTTTTTGTGAAGGCAAATAATTCTATGCACCAGTTGCACTATGCAACATAAGTGCATTATTAATTGTAATTAGTTGTTTCAGTTAAAGGTATTAGTTGTATTCATTTGAGTTATGTGCCATTCTCTAACATGATACAAGTCCCTGTATACATAGCTGAGATAGTGCCACAAAATCTGAGAGGGTCATTGGGATCAGTAAATCAGGTTTTGCTTGAAACTAAATCTTTGTTTTAGTTGGATTAATTTTATGCTTTAAAATGTTGTTTTGAATTTAACATTATTTTCTATTATGTAGCTCTCTGTAACAATAGGAATCATGATATCATATCTACTGGGACTATTTGTTAGCTGGAGTGCAGTTCTTGGTAATTCCATAGCAAGTTCTAATAGTTCAAAGCTGAAAGCTGTTGGTTTTGTTAATTACCATTATATGATAATGTATTTTTATTGCACTAAAATTTATGACTTCATGGTGATGGATCCTTTGATAAGACATTATTCTTTTATGTACTCATCTTTAAGTGACTGGTTAAGTAAAATTACTTTCAAGTTATCATTTTTAATCAATGATGCCTTAATCAGATCAGAACTTCTAGTAACACCTCGTTTAAGATAAAAAGTAATATCTCCTTTAGGTGCCTTCAGCCTAAACCCCACTTGCTGCTCAAGTTTTGTCACAGGGAAACCATTCTAAGGGTGTGTTTGTAGATGGATTCCATTGGATTTGAAATCCAGTATATAAATTTTATGAATAGTAAAAGGTGTATTTAAATTTTGTATATGTTTGTGTAGATTTTGTATGATTTGATAGAGTGGAATGTTGAAAAGGTAGGTGATAGTGCGATTATTATATTGTAAAAAATGGTGTAGAAATGATTGAGTGGTTGTGTAATAATTGATGTGTTGTAAAGTATATTGAAAAGGATAAGAGCGAGTGCTGATTTGGGCTAGTAATAATAATTATATAATGAATGATAGACGATTGTTTGTGTATTGGAAATTGTGTTTTAAAAAAGTAAAATAGATGTATCATAGGCATGGTATGTTAGAAATTTATAGGATTTGAAATCCTGTACCAAAATCGGATTTGACAGACAAGGATTTGAACTTGAAATAAAAATGTGGGGGTGCCACAGCAGAAACAAACACACCGTAAAACAAATGAATTATGATGAAGCTATCAAAAGTTTGCACTTAAGTCTCTAAGACGGAGACTAACAGTCGTTTCATGAACAGGAATATTGCCTTATCTAATATTGATTCCTGGCCTCTTCTTCATCCCTGAATCTCCTCGGTGGCTGGTGAGGCTATAACAAACATCTTGAATTGACAATTATATCCCTAATGCAATTACTAACAAGTAACGTATGTGTGCTTTTTGAAATTCAGGCTAAAATGGGAATGACAGATGATTTTGAAGCATCTCTGCAAGTTCTCCGGGGATTTGACACTGATATTTCTATTGAAGTTAATGAAATAAAGGCAAGAATTCTATTTCGATGCATGAGGCCTGAAACAGAGAGCTCGTGAACGTACTCTTTTATATAGCATGAATTTTATTCAGTTGATTGCGTAACAAGTCATGACCTTTTCTTTAAATTACAGTATAAGTTTTTTAAATTCGCATTTCAATACACAGGCTTTTAAATTTCGCAATTATAAACATGACTCTTTTTCGACAACTTATGCTAGCGTGGCAGGTGGAACATTTTAAAAAAGATTGCAATAAAGTCGGTACCTTAATTTATTGTTTCAATTTAATCACAACCTTTAAAAAAAAACATGCACTGCCATGCCAGCACTTTAAGTCAAATAGTCATGTGATAGAATTGCAACAATTTAAATGGTCGTGTATCGAGTTGCAAATTTTAAAAACATATGTTGTGATTTGAGAAATCGTGAAAAGGTTGTGATTTATTTTGCAATAAACCCATTTTTATTTAATTTGGTGCATCATATCTTGTTTATCCATAACACTAGTCAATTTCAACAGTGCAAAAGGCACATTCATGAGCCTTTCTTTTTGGTGTTGCAGAGATCTGTAGCATCTTCATCAAGCCGAAGAACGGCAATCCGCTTTCCAGATCTGAAGCTGAGAAGATATTGGTTACCGTTGATGGTAAATACTAAATACTTCTTCTAAAGTTATATTGATGTATTAGAAATTTTCTTACTTCTCTCTCTCCCCTGGAATTGGGTTGCTTGTTCTCCAACAGTCAACTGGAATCAATGGTGTCATCTTTTATTCAAATAATATATTCCAGGAAGCAGGTGTGTTGGCCACTGAGGTTTCTATCTTGAAGTTGTTAAAATTATTAGTAGTGATTCATTCTTCGATATCACAGACATATAGTCTCATTTGATTTCTATTAAGGTCGTGTTTTGAAACACTTAAAACAGCTTCCAGAAGCACTTATTTTCAAAGCTCCCTCTCACAGCTTTTGAAAATAAGTAAATGTGAATATAGTTTATAAATACACAAGGGCATGACTTCCTAAGATGCAAAATTAATTCACTTAATATTTTCTTGCTTTGTGCTATATTTAATTTATTTTTGTTTAATTTAAAGAGCTCTTTTCTTTTTTTTTTTTAATTAGGAATCTCATCGAACAATGCTGCAACCTTAGGTGTTGGGATTATTCAGATTAAGTTTAGAAAAGTGCATTTTATTATTATTGTTTTTCCACTTTTAATTTATCTGCTAATAAAAATGCTTGGGCTTTCTTATTAGCTAATTCTAAATGGTTTTCAGGTTATTGCTACTTCAGTGGCTACATGGTTGGTGGACAAAACTGGGCGTAGAATTCTATTAATTGTGAGTTAATTAAATGCTTTATGATTTTGATGTATAGATGTTATTAACATCTTACCTTACAATTACCAAAATAATTATTTCAGATATCCTCATCTGGAATGGCTATTAGTCTCATGATAGTTGCTTTGTCATTCTTTTTAAAGGTATTGCTCTATGATAATTTATTCTTAATATATTTTTATCTACATTCTCCTGATATTCTGATAATCTGCTATTTGAAATTGTTCCAAGGGTTCCATATCTGAGGATTCTAAATTGTACGGATTCCTGGGATTACAAGGGCGGATTTAGGATCAAAATGTAGGGTGGGTTTGGCATGACAGAGGAGCAATGACGGCGGCGACGGCAATGAAACGGAACGAAGGATCTTCGACCGGCAAAGAGTAGCGAAATTTGAAACAAAGGATACTGATTCGCGAATTTTGGAATGAAGTTAGGGCTTGTGCTTCACCTTTTTTAGTTTTGTTCAAATTTTAAATTATTTAACAGTATTATATTTATAATTTGCAATTTATTACCAAAGACACAAACAGCCTAGTGGTGAAGCGTTCTAACATTAGGCCTGAGGTCGCAGGTTCGACTCTAGATGATGTAAGTTTTTTTTTTTTTTTTTAATGGTAAATTTTTTTTCCTCAAAAATTAGGGCGGGCTACAGCCCGGCCCAGCCCACAAAGCCATCCGCCCTTGCCTGGGAATCCTATCAGTAATTGGGGTGGTGGTACGTGTTTTCATATCTTCACTAACAAAATATGATTTTTGAGTAAATTTTTGCTTCTGACTTTGTTCAACTATCATTTGCAAATATAGAGCTTGATCATCTCCTTTTCACTTGGAATGGGGTGGGGCCCCTTCCATGGCTCATAATGTCTGAGCTAGTGTTTCTTCTCATCTTGCCGAGTTCATGAATATGTCACTCAAATGTGGACATGTCTCTTTGCTATATAAACAAAAAAAAAATTATATGGCATAATGCATAAACAGATCCTTAAACTATTAACTTTTAGTTTGAAACTATTTTTGTTTCAAAAACCACCCTTCAAATATTGGGATTTTATTACACGAGCTCACTCGAGACTAACAATGAAGGAATATTTCAATCTATCTTAATGGTCTAGTTAAATAATATGTACATTAATTTAATTAATATCCAGATGTATTTTGTGCAAGTCGTTTTAACCACAATACTTGAGGTGATGAGTGCCTAAAATGACTTGCGGAAAATACTTTAGTACATGATTAAACTTAAATAAAGCTGACATGTACATTACTAAATGAAACCATTAAGTTGAATCGAAAAATTATATCAATTTTAGTCTCGATGGAGCTCGTGATTTTTTTTTTTTATACTTGCTTAAATAAAAAAAAAGTTTAGGGACCTATAGAACACAAAAATTAATAATTTAGAAATCTTTTGATGCATTATCTTTTATGGTTTAAAACACACTATCTTGATTAAATTATTATTTGATACGTAATATAATATCACTTTGTTGCAGATTCTTCCTATTAAAATCAAAGGCCTTGCTGGAAGTGTTGCAACTTTGTGCAACTGGTTTTTATCATGGGTTATTACCATGACTGCCCCTCTTCTACTAACTTGGAGCAGTGGAGGTTTTGTCTGCTTATGTCTACTGAAACACATGTTTATGCATTTTATAGAAAACAATCAGTTGCATTGGAGATTAGAGCTTTTGTTTTTGGTAAAGTTTAAGATTTTAAAGAGGGTCAAACACTTCAATGCACCAATTTCTCCATGCAACTCAAGTGTATTTTTAAATAATATTAATTGTTATACTAATGGATATTAGTTTAAAAAAAAGTTGTTATAATATGCAACTGATGCACTCAAGTGTTACTCTTCAAGGGAGGGAATGGGGTTTGAATTGGCTTAGATTTTTTCTTTCAGAGTTCATTAAAATATGTAAAAGTTCTCTTTTACCACCGTTACCAAGGGGCGGAGCCAGGATTTAAGGGAAGGGGGCCAATTGTATAATTTTAAATTAATAAAAATTTGATAATAAAATTTAGATAATTCAAAAATACATAAATATATCATTTTTATTAAAACATAGAGTGTCTCTTTTGCATATCACAAAAATTATTATAACTGAGTCTATACAAATTTTCTTTGCAATTTTGCTTCTCAATATATA
Organism: Stenogyne calaminthoides; assembly: GCA_037126765.1. NCBI lineage: Eukaryota > Viridiplantae > Streptophyta > Magnoliopsida > Lamiales > Lamiaceae > Stenogyne > Stenogyne calaminthoides. The sequence goes on from JBBCBC010000020.1 coordinate 24,400,248, forward strand.
TTAACAGATTGCAAAGGTTAGGAAGAAAAATAAGGAAGAAGACGAGTTTGGAAAATAACTTTTCAAATTTTCAATTAATTTCCTAAATATTTTTAGATTTTATGGAATTTAAAATTTAAAATTGATTTAACATATTAGGCTTAGTATAAGAAGTATCAATATTAAATTGCTAATTAAACATTTGGGCAAGATCCACACTTCAATAGTCAATTCCATAATCCATTCACCCCAACTCATATTAATATATATAATATATAGGTAAAAAAAAAAGTTGGGCCCCCCTAGCAACACACATACCTACGCCCCTGTGACATATATTCCTATATACCTGCTTTTCATTGGTGTGAATATATATTATCTTTTCTGATTAAAAAAATAAAATCATGAAACACTTTTTTGGACTTTCATTGATAAAAAATTTGCTGGGCTATCCAACTAGCTACTCTCAACTTAATACCATATTTTTAAAATAATCAAACGAAGCTTTGCTATGTATCTTGGCTAGTGTGCCAATACGAACACGACACAATAAAGAACCGTGCAAACACGAAAAAAAGTGATAATTATTGTGTCTATACAAAATTATAGTGACCTGATAAGAAAATAAATACGTGTAAAACAACAAATAAGTACATTTATAAAGTTATTTTGTCATTATCATGTTATTAATGAGTTCGTGTCATTATCATGTTAAATTATATCATATCAATATATTTAACAGATTGTTAACGGCTAATATGTTATTTTCTATGTTCCGCACTGGATTGACCATTTACTGTTTGCGTGATATTTAATGTAGGAGTTGTGTATTGGTATTTGAGGGGACAAAGTGTTTTTTAGTTTAAAATATTTTAACCCTTTTAGATGAGATGACAAAGTTATTTTTAATGTGTATAAAGTAATGACATAAGACGTAAATTTTGAGATGTTGGGAGGATATAATTGTAAAAAATAATGTTGTTTTAATTGTTATTTATGGAAGGAAAAAATAAGTACTGAACGAACCAAAATGAAAAATGAAAAATCGAGCATGAGACAGATGGAGTATATATTAATTTTAACGTGCTTAATAACTTGATACGAACATATCATATCGACAAGATAATGATACAAACACAATAAGATTAGACACTAATTTGTAGTAATTATTATATTATTTCCTTATTATGTCCAAAATTACCACTCCTATTCAAGCGTGGGTCTCATGTACACCCAGGTGTACCGTGCACTCATAGTGTATTTTAGAATCGTGTAATTTCATAAATTGAAAGGTGCAACTTGTTTACACTGAATCGTGCAACTATTTTTTCATATTAATAGTTGCATGGTTCAGTGTTAATGGTAGGCTTATTGATGTGTATATTTCAAAATTGTAACTTATTAATAGGTACAAAATAATTATATATACGCATGTATATTTGCACTTTCGTGTGCAATTTTAATTGTATATTCAATTCTTTTTGTACTTATTAGTAAATGGATCCCTAGAAATAGGGGCCTTCGCGATGAACGTTAACTTTTATTTCCGAGGTTATGTGATTACTAGTACTAGTACGTATTCAGACGATCACGCTTTTGTGTCGATGATTCAAAGCGCGCATCTACAGGTAGACGTATAATTTATTAATAAAACTCATATTGAGATCATATACGTACAATATGGGGTTTGTACGTCGTAATATATTATTAAAATTGAATACTAATTAGTTATAATTACATTTTTAGATTGCAAGATAATTATTTTATATATTAGGTCAAGTCTCATATGCACTAAATGCACGTTTTAAAAAAAATTAGTCTCACATTTCTTTTCATGTCAATATTCAAACTAGTATAATACCCGTGCGTTGCACGGTGATATTTTATTTTGTTATAATGTGGTAAAATATTTTATTTAAAACTTTTATTAAAATGTGAATATATTTAATGTATAAGTTGAAAGTAAATGTAATATTTATAGGGTCATATTTTATAATTTTGAAATATAGCCTACTTCAAGAATTATATATATATAAATTAAATGTATAGGATAATATTTTACTTTTTGTACCAAAAATTATAAGACAAAACGTATAATAACTTTTATTTAATGTAATTGTAATGTAATATTTGATGTTGATTGAATGCAATGTAAAAGATGTAAAAACTTTACCAAATAGAACTGTAATAAAATAGTTGACGACTTTCCACAAAATTTAAATTATTACAAATTTTGAAATATTTCTTTATACACTACATTTGTTGTTGTATTATTTTTTGGATTAAAATAAATATTTCATGTTGGTGTTTAAATAATTGTTAAAAACATAAAGTGTTTGGATAATATTAATTATGCATTTTTTAAATTTACATTCATTATCTAATTTCATAATACACTATATATCTCTCCTTAAATACCTCACGTATTGTATTATTTTTTGGATTAAAATAAACGATTCATGTTGGTGTTTAAATAATTGTTAAAACTGCAAGTGTTTGGATCATTTTAATTGTGCATTTTTTTTAAAAATTTACACTCATTATCTAATTTCATAATGGGTAATTGGTGGACAGATTCTGCCCTGGACAGAAAATACTATTTTTAGACTTGGTGGACTTGATTGAGAGCAGATTTTTGGGTGGGCTTGATTGAAGGCAAAGACTTTTTAATGATTATGCCCTGAACAGAATCTGCCCATTTAATATCTCTCTTTCATAATACAATATATATCTCTTCTTAAATTTATAAAATCCAAAACATTAATTTTTGTTTCCAATAAATTCTCCTCCACGATCAGTGCGGAGAATTTTTATTTTTCTGCGGGATTGATTCTCAACAAGCCTCTTGAACTCCAGAAATTTGGGGAATGCTTCTGACTTGTGATTGAGAATGTAAACCCACATCATTCTGGTATAGTCGTCCACGAACAAGAGAAAATACCTGTAGCCGTTGAGAGATGGAGTTTGCTTTGGTCCGCAAATATCGGCAAGCACCAACTCAAGAGGGTCTTTGGCTCTATAAGATATCTTCGGAAATGGTAGGCGATGCATTTTACCGAAGACACATCCTTCACACAGCCTATCTTGATCTGGAAAATCTGGAAGCCCAAATACCATTTTCTTTCTCTTCAGCAAATTCAAGCCTTTGTAGCTCAAATGTCCATACCTCAAATGCCAAAGATTATGGTCTCCATCCGTCATGTTCTGCAATGCGACTTTTTGAGATAATGGAAGATTGAGAGGGAACACTTTGTTTGTACTCATCTTGATTTTTGCAATTGTCAGTTTCTTTTGTTTGTCAATAATGATGCAAAAATCATTATTCGAACTCCACCGGCACTCAATAAATTTTGAGTCAATTCTGGCACATAGAAGACGTCTTTGATGATATTGGTATCGCCTTCTTTTGTCTGGACTGCAATTGCTCCTCTTCCACTGATTTTGAGAGATTTGTCATTCTCAAGTTTCACTTCTGACGAATAAGCTTCATCGAGATCCACAAACATATTTTTATTTCCGGACATGTGGTTGCTGCAGCCGCTGTCCACGTACCAAATATTCTCAAATTGCTGCTGAGACTTTAAACACGAATAAAAAACCTCATCACCTTCTTTCTTTTGCTTGAAGTTGGCCTCCTTCGTCTCACCATCATCTTGATACCAGCGGTCTCTTTGAGAGTGAGTTGCATTTCTGCACTTTTTGCATCTATACCAACAATTGTTGGTATCGTGCGAATCTGAATTTTGATCATTAGATCTCGAGTTAGAGTTACCTCTTCCTCCTCGACCTTGACCACGAGAATTTTGATGTCTGCCACGACCTCGTCCTTGTGATTGAGTTGGCGTGTTCTTTTTATCTCGTGAGTCGTCTTTCTGCTGTGAAATATTCACTTTTCCTTGGAAAGGTTGCTCCAAGTTTTGAGTTGTGAATCTACTCATCCTCTTTTCATGGGCTTCAAGAGAACCCATGAGTTCATCCAAAGTCAATTTTGATAAATCTTTGGATTCTTCGATTGCCGCAACAACGTGCTCGAATTTCGCTGGTAAGCATCATTGGACTTTCTCAATGATCTTCTTTTCTTCTAGAGTATCTCCATATTCTCTAATTTGATTCACTACGGAAGAAACTCTGGAGAGAAACTCTTGCATATTCTCTGAATCTTTCATGGAAAGATTGTCGAAGTCTCGCCATAGATTTTGTAGCTTGATAGTGATCACTTTTTCATGTCCTCCAAACTGATTTTTTAGAATTTGCCATGCATCCTTTGACGACTTGGCATTCTTAATGCGCGGAAGAATTGATCGATTCACCCCTTGGTGCATAAAGGACAAGGCTCTTGTATCCTTTGTCTTGTTCTCTTTATGCTCTTTTTTCTGTGCATTTGAAAAATCAGCTATCTCCTTCGGAGTATAAGAAATATACCCTTCTTCAACGATATCCCAATGTTCGTGAGATACGAACAGGGTCTTCATGAGAACACTCCATAATTCATAATCTTGACCAACAAAGATGGGAACACCTTGTTGGGAATATGTGAATGCAAGCCCTTGGTTGCTCGTAGACGCCATGGATAAATTTTGGAGGAGTAATTAGAACCAAGGTTGGCTCTGATACCACAAATATGTTGGGGATTTGAGTTAACTATTTGGAAATTAAAATTTTTAAGATTAGAGTGAGAAGAAAGCTTATGCAGTAGAGCTTTTCAAATGAATATTTTCATTCAGGGTTCATTGTTTTCGTATGTGTACAAGAGTTTAAATAGGCATGCAATGAATTAATGTGGTCAAGTTAATTGACCATCTTACATATTCCAATGGATAGAATTTTTGACTCCTGAAGTAGAAGAGTCAAATGCATGCACCACAATTATGAAGAAAATTCTGGAATTACAAATTAATTTTTCAACAGTTTTATGGTCAATTTTTGTGCCATATTTGATGTGATTTGATCTCATTTTCAATGAAAAGTGCTATTAATCCTGTTTATTTGAGAATGTGATGAAGTGTGTAGGAAACGGGTGAAAATGAGCAAGAATTGATGAAAAATCGATTTTATATAGAATGATATGAGAGAAAAGGGTTAAACCACGTGAAACTCGTTTAAATAAACCACGTGAAGCTCGTTTAAATAAACCACGTGAAGCTCGTTTAAAAGAGGATCACAATTGTAAAAGATTCAAAGCAATCGAATGTTGGGAGCTCAAGTTATGAATGGAACAAAAGTGGTACACAACAGAAAAATACTTACTCGGTCCAATTCCAAAAATAAAGGAACAGGCCCAACAACCCATAGTCCATCCATTGAACTGGTTCAAAATTTTGGCCCTTTTCAGGCGCATGTCGTGCATAAATTCAACAATTTGCTGTGGAAAATCGAATAACTTATTTCATTCTTTGAAATGGGAAGTCAAAGCCGCAACAAAGGACCATGACTTAAACTAAGGAAGCAGAAATGTGATTGTTTTATACTTTTATTGAAAATTTGCTGCACCTGCAATGTTCATCACTCTTTCTCTCTACACCATTGGAGAGCATTTCTTAACACATAGTAACTTAGTTTTAGTTTACATTTAAGCTTTCTTCAAGTTTTTAGCTAGAATCAAGTGGATTATTGAAGATTTAGTAGGCTTGGCAACGGGGCGGGACCGGGGGACAACTCCTCATCCCTGTCCCCGCGAAATTCGGGGAAAATCCCCTCCCCCCCGATTCACCTCCCCGGCATGGAATCGGGAATTCCCCATTCCCCGCCTTTTAAATAAAAAAATCTCATTTGCACAATATTAATAAGAAAGTATAAAAATTCAAAATACAAATTTAACAATGTTTAAAATTCAAAATATAAATTTAAGCATACAACATCAACAAAAAATAAAAATAAAAATCAATGTTCATTGTTCATTTATTATCTCCTTCCATACTTTAGTACATGTTATTCTTCATTTATAGGTTCTATAGGTGATACCTTGACTCTAATTTTTGTTGATTATTTCATCATCTTATGGATTATCGTTCTCTTTTAGCCAGGAGTTTTGTTTCTAGTATTATGGACTTTTTATGCCTTGCGTGATTGAAGCTATGTGAAAATTGAGTTTTACTTGATTTATGTCATATTTTTGTTGAGTATAGGGTGATTGCTCCTAATTCTTGAATAATTATTGTGTTTTGTACTTGAACTTCTCTAATCCATGATGAGAGTTACATTAACATGATTAAATGTATGGTACGAGTTGTGAATGTGCAAAAGTATTAGTTACGGTTTAATTCATCGAGAGAGAGGTAAATACATTAGAAACCCCAACATTAGACATTGGTTATTTGAATGAAAGTTCAGGTAATTAATGAAGGAAAAGTGGAGTTTATTTGATTACTTGGTGGGAACACCTTTCAAAGGCTATAGTACCTTTTAAGGGAACACCTCGAGGCTATATTACATGATAGGAAAAGATAGATGCCCCTAGTAAGTTTAAGTGTATTAGTTCTTTGCTAGCACTTAGGTTTACCCTTAGCACCACCTGTATTGCTTCAGATCTTCAAATAGCGACTGACGTGGTGGAGCAATGGAACCGCAATTTCGAACGACATTGTGAATAGGGAGCGGCGCAACGACTCGGCTTTCGAACTGGGGACCGTGCATGGAGGCGGCTTTACAGACATGGGTGATGGACGAAGTTGAGGAGTGTTGGGAGATGAATTTAAATAAAAGATTTTGATTAGATCCCAAAACCCCTGAGTATGACATGTATCAGAATATCTTGATAATATAGAATCAGGATCAGGTTTTAATTGATATTAGGGCTCAGGATTATCTGCATCATTTATAGTCAGCAGATATAGATCAGGGAGAAATATGTTCTTCATCATAGTAAAAGACTCAGAAGACTCCTGAAGACTCTGAAGAATCCTGAAGATCGAAGAATCCTGAAGACGGAAGATCCTGATGACTGTTTGTATACTGAACAAAAAGGACTCTGAACCACTATCTTAATGAAATAGTGTTATGTTCATTCCTAGTACAAACAAACAGAATGTTAGACATTTGTGGACATTAAGGAACATATCAGCTCAGAAAGGTCAACCTAAATAAAGTCGTTTGTTTGTCTCTGCTCAAAGGAAGATTTCGACCAATGAGGAGGCAACAACAACGTACTTTACTGACACTGAAAGCGACATCTCACTGAAGAAATGTCAGAACTGATTTCTTCCAGTTCATAGAAGTTGGTGATTGGCTACATGGCTGCATATTTCCTAAAACATGCAAGGGTGCGTTCAAACCCTAAAAATAGTCATTCATCAATAATCAAAAGAGGAAACCCTTGACACTATCTCTTCCAACGGATAGTTTCTCAAGAGCGACCTTGGTAAGTTGCCTATAAATACTAGTGACCTTCACCATTGAAAGGTTACGGGAAATCAAAGCAACTCCAGAGTTCATTCGTATTCTTGAAAATTGAAGCACTCGAAAATCCTAAGATTTCCCAAGTATTTCACATTGAAGAGAGCTCATTTCACTAACTAGCATTGCTATATATTCAAAGCTTAGTAGAGATATCCTAGCCTTTGCATTTGTTCTTACTGTAAAGGATATCTCACCCTAGTTGGAAACCAACCCAAAACTAGCATTGCTATATATTCAAAGCTTAGTAGAGATATCCTAGCCTTTGCATTTGTTCTTACTGTAAAGGATATCTCACCCTAGTTGGAAACCAACCCAACCCAAACCCTATTATTAGGTAGTTTGTGTGTGTGTGTGATTGTTGGTGAGAAAGAGTTGTAAAGAGTGAGTAAGCTGCAGTTGAGTTCAGTCAGAATACTCTAGAGGAGAAGTTAGTAAGCTACTTGTGGTAGTCTGAAAACTTGTGTGTGTTGAGTTAGTAAGTTGCAGTAGTCAGCCAGAAAACTCAGTGTAGAAAAGTTAGTAAGCTGTTGTGTTCAGCCTGAAAACTTTAGGTGATAGTGTGTTAAGGAATTTCTCTGAAGATCAGAGAGAGTTGACGTAGGAGCTTTGCCTCTGAACCACTATAATTTGCTGTGTTGTTTGCTTTTTGTATTGCATTTTATCTGTTGCATATTTTCACTGAAAGCATACTGATTTTCTTGATATTCAGTTGGAAACAATCCACTGAACCTGCATCAAACTTGATCACAGCCTTAACCACAGTTTTACTAAGGAAAAGATTTTCAGAAAGATAAAACGAGTATAAACTTAGGGTCAACACATTCCGCACTCTTGATTAGCTAGAACAGATAGTTACCAAACTGAATTAACTCTACTGAGTATTCAGTAAGATAATTATCTGATCCAAGCTTCTCGACTCGATAAAACTTCGAAATCGCTTGGGCTAATCTGTCTACTCTTGAAAAGTCGCCAGATCACTTTGTCTCGAAGAAACTTTGACTCGGGGCAATTTGTGCTTCTCAGGGCAAAATTCTCAGGATATCCTGATCCTTCTGATCCCAGTAAAGAAAATTTGAAAAATCACTGAAACGCGTGTGTGCATGTGTGTGAGAGAGAGAGAGATCATGTGGAATTCATCATCTATAGAGATGGGTTCCTCATTTTGCACCCCTATTTCCAACTATCTAAACTGAATTGAAACCCTCTTCGGTAGAATTCTTCATCTCTTCCAAATCGAGTTTGATCAAGTGGTAGAAGAAGAACCTATTTATTTAGAATCAGGGAGCTACTTTCAACCACTAAAGAAATATTGTTGAAGAAATTTCATGAAAGAAGAACTCTCAAAATTATATTTTTCTGTCATATGAATGAGACTAAAGAACAAACTAATATTTTATTGATTATTTATTCTACTAAGCAAGTAAATATATCCATGCTTTCAACGCTTAAAGAGTTTCACTAATTTACGGGCTTCCGTAAATTCATGCAGATCATTTTTGGGTTGCAAAATTTTGATAGGATAACACATGAAATAAATCAATGGTGGAAGACGAGTCAAAGCAAAAAGTTGGTGAAGAAAATCACGAAAAAGAAGGTTCTGACAAGAATTAAAACACAAGAGAGAGAAGAGTAATTATTAGGATGTAAGAAGGATATAAAGAAGACGAAGAAGAAAGATAAGGAAAGTGATAAATGTTAGAAAATTAGGGATGCTCGGATCTATTCAAGATGTAATTAAATACATATTTAAATTAATTAATTAATTACTAACATAAATTAATCCTAATTCAATTTAACATAATAATTAATAAGCAATTAAATATCATGCGTACACGTATTTCACGTAAAACCTAAGCATGCAGAATCTAGGAACTACGTAAATACTAACCTCTCGTTGAGACAACCGCTGAGACGATGAATTAACCCAAAGTACCTTCTCAAATATGTCCCACGTCCACGAACGTAATCCGGTGGGAGGATTATCAACGAACGATTTTAATTTTAAAGGAGAGAATAAAATATTTTGCCACTTTTTTCCAACACATGGAATTGCACACTCACAATTGAAGTTTTTCGAGAAAACACAATCTGTCGACGTTTCAAAATATTTGATATTTTTTCGACAAAATCAATTTATGTGTTGTCTTGGGGATGAAAAATTCATCCCCTATTTATAGGACAAGGGGGGACGAAAATTTTAGGTCAAGTTGGGCATTGAGAAATTTCTTTGCTTCTTCCTCAAGATACAATTTAGAATATATCCAATATATTTTATTTCTCAAAATATCTCCCAACAAAATCTTCTACTCCTTCTTGCCTTGCATTATTTTCGGAAATATCACACAAATAGGGAAGAAATAAGATATTTTTCCTTTCTTGAATTTATGGGATAAACTTGTATCTCAAGAATACTTATTCCATAAAATCTTTCCAAGAAAATCAAGAAAAAATCTTTTTTCTCTCCTACTCATATTTTTCTAAAATAATTAGGAAAAATAGGCAAAATATTTTCTTCTCCTTTTCATTAATTGAACTTTAATTTGGGCTATTTGAGGGGCCTTTAGGAGAATTAAGATTGGACCTCCAATGGACTATGAATTTGCAATATTTAGCCAAAATATTATTCAAGTCCATTAATATTAATTTACTCCACTATAAAATTAATATTGAACTATCCATCTTAACCCACATTACGACTTCACAATAATATGACTCCCGGTCAGTATTTCTCGCGTTTAAGATTATCTTAGTCCATTAATTAATTAAGCCACTGAACAAGCTTTATATTAATTAATATCTTTGTCCTTAGAGTAAAGACAACTCAACATTATTATCCATACCGGAAATAAATTTCCACTTGCAAGATTTGGTATGATAAAGATTCTGAGCCCACCAAGGGGACAAATCAAGCAAGCCGTACTTGCACGCGATTATTCGTAATAAATCTTAGCAATCGTCATGTAATTAATAATATTGCCCAAGATACAAGGTATCGAATCGCATTGATTCTCTTCCCATCATAAGTCAAAACAATAGTTATTAATTTCACACGATCCTATTTAAGGGTCAAAGATTATAGATAATGAACCACTGAGGTCTAATTCTTGTATATTCAGTACCGAAGAATTTATCCTCTTGTAGGTCCTATTCGGCGCATCAGAATGCACTAGTGTAATCATTTGGTCAAGACAAGCCATGATGGGCTGTTCATTTCCATCTGGGTTGTGAATTTGTACTTAATCACGAGGAACTGTCAATTTGATCTTCTGTGATCTGGTATCACCAAATTAACTACAGCGTGACACGTACTGACTTTATCGAACGGGTATGCAGTAAATATATATAACATTCATTCATATTTAATACAACATGTGATAAATAATTTATTTCAGTAAAATAAATAAGAAATTCAGTTTGGTTATACAAAATAAAAGCATACTTTTCAGTATAACCCCAACAATTAAGAGAAGAAGAAAAAAAGTGAAGATGAAGAAGTCGTTTTTGGAGTACTCATCGAAATCGAAAACATCACATCATTCTCATGCTTTTGCTACGTATCACAATGGAGGTTGATAAATAGAATTTGGGCATTCGAATATCTAAGTTAATATAGAGAGATATTTTGCAGCGTTTAAGCTTAAATTTTTTAAGGAGTAACCGTTAAAAGTCGAAAATTATATACCCACCATTATTTGTCCGCCTGTAAAGATAGAGAAGAATGGACTTTTTCACTCTTGATATATGTCAACGGTAAGTATAATATTTCATGCGATCCACGGTTAGTTTAGAAAAACTAAAGGAGTACCAGGGTTAATGTTTGTCTAAAAGAATATTTATAACACAATGAAGGTTCCGAAAAGAAGAAAAAAATATAAGAAAAAGAAGAGTGATGATCAAAATGTAGAACATGTAATGAAGAATAAAATAAGGAGGATAAAAAAGAAAACAAAAAAGAAAGATGAGAAAAATGATAAAGAGAATAAGAAAGAAAAGTGAAGATGAAGAAATCGTTTCTGTAAAATACTTATGGGAGATATAAAGTTGGAATAAGACATCGATATTGAAACATCGAGTCACTTTTCAGCTTCTGTCATTTGTCACAATGGAGGTTGATGTATGGAATTATAAGGATATTTTAAAATCTAAGTTAATATTGAGAAATAATTTGAGCGTTAAATGTTAAAATTTTAAAGAAACAACTGTTAAAAAATGAAAATTACATATATACTATTATTTCTCGGTCCATGAAAAGAGAATAATGGTTTTTTTAAAATTTCACTATATATCAACGATTATTATAATATTCTGTGCGATGCACGGTTAGTTTATAAAAATTGAAAGGAGTAATAATGTTGAAGTTTGTCTAAAAAAATATTTGCAAGCAAATTATTAAGGTTCAATGAGAGAGAGAGGTTCAAATCTACAAAAATAAATGAGTTGCTGAAACGAACAGTTACTAATAAGATTTGCTTAAAAAGAAAAAAAATTAAGAATAAGAAAAGAAAAAAAAAATCATTGTATGCTTTACATGAATTAAATTTATAAATAAATTAGGAATGTATAATATGATTGTGATTCATATGTTTAATATAGAAAATTTAAAAGAGCAATAGGGGCGGTGAGATTTATACACTTTTTTCATCAGAAAATGAGATTTCTACCCACTTCATATAAAATTGAATTTTCTACCAAATTTTAACATAAAAAGACTCAATTGCCCTTAAGTTAAATATATTCATATTTTTCAAAATATGTTTATCTCGCTGGATATAATTCTTCCTATCAAGACAATATTCTAAATTTGAATGCTATCTTGATAAATATAAAATTTATCTCGCTGGATATAATTCTTCCCATTGAGACATCCTAATTCAAAGTATGAATATTTAAATATTGTCTCGATATATATAAATTTTGTCTCGTTGGATATAATTTTTCCCTATCGAGATAGTGTTTAAAGTATGAATATTATTTGAATATTGTCTCGATATATATAAATTTTGTCTCGCAGGATATAATTCTTCCCAATCGAGATAGTGTTTAAAGTATGAATATTTGAATATTGTCTCGATATATATAAATTTTGTCTCGCTGGATATAATTCTTTTCTATCGAGATAGTGTTTAAAGTATAAATATTTGAATATTGTCTCGATATATATAAATTTTGTCTCGCTAGATATAATTCTTCCCTATCGAGATACCGTTTAAAGTATAAAAAAATGTTTGTCTCGCTAGATATAATTTTTCCCATCGAGACAATATTCAAAGTTTGAACACTATCTCGAATATTCATACTTTAAATACTATCTCGATAGGGAAGAATTATATCCAGCGACATAAAATTTATATATATCGAGACAATATTTAAATATCATACTTTGAATACTGTCTCGATTGAGAGAATTATACCCAGTGAGACAAATTGTATATCTATCGAGATAATATTCAATTTGAATATTATCTTGATAGAAAGAATTATATCCAGCGAGATAAAATTATATTGAGCGAGACAAACATTTTTTTATATCTTCATGCATGAAAAATATTGAAATACATGATTAAGAAATGGAGTTAAGAAGAAAAAATAAATTACTAAAGTTACTTAACATAATTTTGGAAAGAGATGATGAAGAGAGTAGGATGAAGAAATTAGATATAGTAAATATGTTTCATAAGTGGTGTAGGTGAGAAATTAATAATAAAAGAGAAAGGTAGATATATTTAACTTAAGGGTAATTGAATCTTTTTATGTCAAAATTGGGTAGAAAACTATTTTTTTTTATAAAGTGGATATAAATCTCATTTTCTTATCAAATTTGAGTAAAAGCACCCATTTCCCACATAGGGAGTCAAGTCTACCTAAATGAATACTTACACCAGGCATATAATAGAGCTTGCCTTCTGCCATAACTTGGCAACCTTAGACGTCAATACTCAAAAGCCCCAAAAATTTATATTTAATTAATTCAAAAAATTTGAAAAAACTAATAACAAAAGAAAGGCAGGATTCGCACAATACAGCGTCAGTTAACGCCCCACTATAATAAATAAAGTAAAGAATACACACCTTACTTACCTGTTGCAGTAGGATCGCGCGAATCTCTCATTCGTCAAAATTAAATCCCAAATCAAAACTAGAAAACTCACCAAAAATTTATCTTTCACAGCGTTCTGCATAGATCTAGCGTCACAACAGCGAGCGATGACACCTGAATCGCGCGGAGATTCTGACGTTAGTCTGGTAATGGCAACGGAGGTTGATGGAGGCCCGCAACAGACGCGGCAGCGTTTCAGATCGACGGCGACGATGTACCAGGCTCTTGATACCAATGTTGGGTGGATCGATCCCCCGTCTTCCTCCTTCTACTTGACACCGATTAAAACCTGAAAAAGCCCCAGAATTTGGACGTGTTTACAAAATTGATTAAGGATATTAAATTGACCGGTGATAAGCAAATTGATAAATATTCTCCTATTGTTCTGTTGAATGTCATTTCTGACTCTTATAATGATGTTAAATCTGCTATAAAGTATGGTAGAGATTCTGTAACGCTTGACATTGTGGTAAATGATCTTAAGAGTAAGAAATTGGATTTAAAACATAATGGGAGTAAGAATCATTCGGGTGAGGTTATGCATGCTAGAAGGAAGGGTGGTAAGAAGCATGACAGTTCTAATAATGAGAACAATGAATCTAGTAGTAAGTCAAAACCTCGTTGGATTAGGAAGTGCTATAATTATGGTGATCCTAGTCATATGATTATGGAATGCACTGAGCCTAGGAAGAAGAAGCAGCCTAATAATAACCAGCAAGAAAATCGTGCTAATGTGGTTACTACTGTTGAATACGATGACTATGGTGATGTCCATTGGGTTTTTTTATGCTCTTTTGTGTTTCTTTGTGCTCTTGTGTACTCTTTTGTGCATGCGTCTTTTTTGCATGTTTCTTTGTGTGTTTTTGTGCATGTGTCTTTGTGCATGTTTCTTTGTGTGTTTTGGTGCATGTGTCTTTGTACTTATTTTTTGTGCTTTTGTGAATGCTTAGAGTAAGGTGGAGCTTTTGTGTGTTTGTGTTTGTGCTCTTATGTATGTGAACTAACTTTGTGTTTTTTCTGTGCAGGTACGAGAAACTAACTTTGTGTGTTTTCTGTGCAGGTACGTGTGAGTGCGTGAGTGTGTATGTGTGTGTGTTGGGCAGTGATGACTAAGTCCTAGTTCTTGAAATAATTGGGTGATGTCGTATTTTGGATGTTGGACCAAAGATGTGGAGATGTTTTGGGTTCATTTGAGTTGAGCACCACTACCTATGTCGTGAGGTCATGGGTTCGAGTCATTATTTGTCCGATCAAATAATAATAATAATAATAATTATAATAATAATAATAATAATAATAATATCGTGATATTTTAAAGATTCGGATTTGATATTTTTTTCCTCTAAAAATCGTATCTTAGCCCATTTTCTCTAAGTCTTTGAAAAATATTCACGAATTAAATCTAATTGTAGCTATTAAAGATTTTACATTCATATCATTTTACTTATAAGTTATAACACTATTTCGATTGGTGGAACTTTTATAGAAATAATTTTTCACTGATTAATTAAATTATATTAAATCTCAAGTATAACTTCAAATTATCTTTCTAATTATTACAAAATTTTCGTCGGTAATTAAGTTTCAAGAAGAAAATAATTTATTTAAGATCAATTCCATTGACAATAGGTGCGTAACTTTTCAAGCTAATTTTAACCCATAATCAAGTGTGACTAAATATACCACCAGGTAAACGATCAAAAGCACCATATCATCAATAGGTGCTTACAAAATTACAGAATTAAAATTGAAATACACCTTGTAATATAAATTCCTGATTTCGAATTTTTGGTAAAAGTTTCGATGGAAGCCGACTATGCTACCTTTGATAATCTTTATGTTATTTAACACACGTCTTTAACATTATTCATTTGATATAACATTCGTATGAAATACAAAAATTAAGAATCTTGTATGGAATACATATATCAAGAAAATCATATAGTATTACCTTAAATAAAACAGATCTACAATTTTAGTAAGTATTACTTGCAAAAGCAATAATTAAACCAACACAAATTATGTAACAATCAATTTAATCAATATGAACTATAAGGTTGATATACATTGAATTATTATCTCATCAGACCATTTGATGTAAAATAAGAACCTGCAAAATAAAAAATCCCCAAAGTAACAAAAAATTACGCATCTTGATGATATACAAATATAAAAAAATAAATTATATTGTATACCTTAAATAAATATATCTGCAATTTTAGTAAGTTTACATGCAAAATAAATTAACCATTAAAGCAACACAAATTATGTAGCAATCAAACAAATTAATATGAACTATAAGATTGATATACAATGAAGAGTGCTTCACTTGCAAAAGAAACCATTAAACAACACAAATTGTACAGCAGCCAAATAAATCAACATGAACTATACGATTGATATACGGGGAAGAATATATCACCTAATCATTAGACATAGAATAAGAACCTGAAAAACTAAAATCCTCAAAGCAACACGTAAATTAAGCATCTTGTATGAAATATAGATATCAATAAGACCATATAGTATACCTTAAAATAAAATAGCTTTGTAATTTAGTAAGTATTTATCTGAAAAAAATTTAAAAAAATAAACCAAACGAAAATCCTTCAAAACAAAAAGTTGAACATCAAAAGTAAAAAAAAATATAGTATCCTACAGGACAAAAAGTTGAAAATTATAAAATAATAAGTAGAAAAAAAGAAGAGAATGAAATAATAATAATTATAAAATTGAAATTTATAGAAATTCTGAAATAGATTATACATAGGATTTAATTATTAGCATATCTCTTGAGATTTGATTATTAACATATCTTTTTATATCTGATCAGGTCAGCTCATATCAGGTGATAACCGGAGGTTCACCAGATCATACGAGGTTAATCAGACAAGAAGAATGTCAACCTTAGTTGGTAAAGCAAACACTGAATAAGTGTACTTGTTAACCAATGAGAACGAGACACGTATGTACGGAGCTGACAATGTAGGATTCGGAGCTGCACAGTCAAATGGCTAGAAAGGACAAACATACATGCTTTCGGCCATGTCACCTCTGTGAACGTCACATCAAGCCTGCAAATCTACCTAAAATAGCATGAGATTCAAATTGCTCTCCAACGGCTCTTTGATTTCATGATCTATAAATATGGGATTAAACCTTCATAGTAAGGCTACGGAAATTATCATCAAGCTCAAGCTATCCACAATTTCCGCAAGAAGAACACAAAATTAAGAATATTTTCTAAGTGTTCATCCCATAGTTCTTAGCACAGAAATCTTATCCTTTAGCTTTAGGCTACCCAAACACTAGGATAGATTTTCAGTTGGAACACAACAAATCTTATACCCAAACCACAAAGTTAGGTTAAATTTGTTTAGCTAGATTTTAGACTAGGGTTTCTAGTTTCTGATTTCTGGGATTGGTTGAGTGAGAACTCTTAAAACATCTGTTGTACTGTGTTGGACTAACACAATAAACTAAGTCCAGTTGGTTAAGTTGGTGCCCCTGCTAATAGGAAAGAGTGGATGTAGGACAGGTTGTCCGAACCACTATAAAAATCTGATGTGCCTTATATGATTTACCTGCTTTACACTTTGCACACTACTTGTTTCAGTATTACATGCATATTCTGAGTCTGGATCAGATTTGCACCAAGCAACTGATCTGATCAATTTGACACTTTGTCATCTGATTCAAAACAGATTACTCAGATTCTGATTTGAGCAAACTGGTTTTTCACACGGGTTAACTTATCTTCTGCACCAACAGTTGAACTGATAGACGCCGAACTGATCTGCTTCCAAGCGATCAGTAAGTCGGATATTAGTTTGTACTGCTTCACTCGCACTCTGATCAGACTTAATTTCTATTCACCCCTCCCCTCTAGACTTCAACCCTCACGAAAACCCATTCGGGACCTACAAGTGGTATCAAAGCAGTGGTTCTACGGACCACTGACTTTGAATATCATCGGTTCTTGAGGAAGAACCACTGTGGTCACTTGAGCAGATCTTGAAAAACCTATTTTTAAAACTCATCTGTTTTCAAAACTCACGTTCAGCATGGATAATACTTCGGGTATGTATCATGATCTGCCTAAGTTCTCTATTGATGAGTATGCTGACTGGACCATACTCATGAGCAACCATCTGGGCGCAATAAGCAGCATAATGATGGACGTTCTTGAACAAGGACCCATCATCATATATTACAACAACCCAGTTGAAGGAGGTGATTCAGAATATCCAACTGGAGCCAGAATCAGAAAGTGTCCTTCACTGATGGATGCCGAGGAAAGAAAATTATCCAGTCTGGATACTGTGGCCAGACACATCATCATGAAGACAATGGACAAGATAACACGTGAAAAGATCAAGTATCTCAAGAATGCCAAGCAGATGTGGGATAAGCTTGTAGAAATGTGCGAAGGAAATGATCTGATTAAGGACAACATATTGCAAGCTGAACTGGTAAAGTTTGAGAAACTCAAGATGCAACCAAATGAAACCATAAATCAGCTCGATGGAAGAATCACCATGTCAGTCAACAAGCTTCGTGAACTGGGATGAGAAATGTCTGACAAAGACATCAACTACAAGATCTTGAGGTCCCTAACCAAGAAATGGGACATGAAAGTGACAGTGATAAAGGATTGCCAAGATATTGCTAAGGTGAAGCCAAGCAACTTGTTTCTCAGTTTAAAGGCTCATGAATTTGATATGATCGAAAGAGGTCAAGAAGAAGAAGACGAGTCACCTGCTGAAGCTACACCTACCACATCCAAAGCTGTTGCATTTAAAGTAGCTAGCAGCAGTTCGAAGTCTACTGAACCAATTGAAAATATCATGAGTCAGACTGAACAGATTGTTTTGCTGAACAGAAAGCTTGAACGATCCAATGTTCAATTGGGAAAGTATCGGAAATTCTATAGAGATTATCAGAACAGCAGAGGAAGAGATAGGAGATCTACTGACAGATTACAAGAAATGAATTGTTCTGATGACATAATAGATTATTATAGAGATGACCACAGAGAAGACAAGAAGAGAGATGATCGTTCTGATGACAGAAGAGACAACAGATCAGACATAAGAAATTCTGATTACAGGCAAACTGGAAAGTCACCTGACAGATCCTACAGAAGAAATGATTCACCTGGCAGAAGAAATTCCGTGGAATGAGGAGCATGTTTCAACTGTCAGAACCAGGTCACTACAGTACAGATTGTCCTGACCTGACTCCAAAAGAAAGAGAAGATAAGCGAAAAAGAAAAGAGCAAAGATACAGAGACAGAAAAGCCATTTGTGCTTCCTTCTTGATTTCCTCTTCTTCGATAATTTTTCCCAGCCTAATTTCCTCAAAGCTTATTTCGGGGTTTTGCCTTTCTTTTCTTCTTTCTTGCTTTGACTACCATTATTTCATGAACAGGGGCATCGTCTCTAATGGGTTGTTGTACTGATTCCTCCGCCAGCATCGATCGAGAGTGAAGATTAGAACAGTTAGGGCATTCATGGGAATTGCTATGTACCTCTTCATCCATCGACATGGTTTGGTTATTGGAAAATTGGGTTAACTCCTTCTGGGGTATTCTTACCACCGATTGATTATTAATGGATCCAGAGAAATTGGATTATGGTATATCTATTTCAACCCAATTCGGCTCACAATGCTTGTGGATAAATTCACCATGGCCTGATACAATTGTTTCAGAATGGGCATTATTTGAGAGGCCCATTTGTGGCTCATTATTTCCAAAACTTTCGTGGCCCACATCGTCCATCATGTCGGATTGAAATTTTGAATTTTCTTCCGCATGGCCTGGAAATTCCACCCTCTCTCCACGTTTTTCGATAACTGCCCCAGAGATGCATGGGGCGGCTGCAGGCTTTAACCACAGGCGGCCCAATCATAACTGTGTCACGCTTTCCCATGCTTTCTATCTGGTTGTTTGAATCTTTCTCACCCATGATGACATCATCATCGACGACCGTATCTCCGACGACTGAATCATCAAACTCATCACCTGAATCCCAAAATTCATCCCCTGAGGCCAGCACCGTCGTCATCTTCCATAAGGTCTTCTTATTCCTCTCGCACTCTGATATGAAAGTTTTTACCATCTATATATACCTCCAGCGGATTTCTTGGAATTTCAGGAAGGGATGTCTTCATAAGAATTCTGGCATACTGTAATTTTTTCTTAGCTTCGATATCTTCATCCACCTTTTCTAAGGAGCCATACCTACATGTAATGAGGCTGAAAAACCTAGGAAACCAGGCATGGAGTGGGATGCCATACCAGTTCGTCCAGATTAGGCGTTTGTTGCACATGCTCGTGTCATACCAGGGTTCGATGTATTCAAACCATTGCTTCAGCATGTCATAATCTGGTTCTCTTTCCTTCTCATCAATCGATTGAAGAAGGACCATATCATTTCCAAGATATTTTGCATCCCACTTCTGTCCATGGAAGAGACTCTTTCAACTTGCCAACGAAACAATATGACAACCATTTCCTATCATTTTATGATGATGTAAACTGGATACCATTTTGTTTGTGGACCCTCTCAAATGGCTTATTACATTTTCCTTCTTCTTCGTCAGACCGCTTGTCGCCATCTGCCTCTCTGCCCAACACGTCATAATAAGAGACGTTCTGTTCGGAAAGCACTCTTCGAAACTTCATTGTGCTGGTTGACCCTTGCCTCGCTATTTTTTCCATCATTTCCCCTGGAAAATTTTTAGAGATTCGCTCTCAACTTGTAAGACACAAACCAAACTTCGTTTAACTTTTCCTCAACCATATTCACGTTTATGTTGCTGCCGAAATGGGAAAAACCGAATCGCCTACCCATCTGATCTCTTCTCTATGGGATGAAGAGATCCCTAACCTTTTCAATCTCCTTCATTTTGCTTAAAATTATCTCCGACGAGCAGTTTTCCGAAAAGTTTTGCAAGAAGAATGTCACGTACCGATTGTCGATATTCCAAACATTATTCCAGTTCGTCTTCCTTAGTACCGATCTATCATCTCTCTTAAGGCTAGGGTTTCTAAGGTTAGGTTTCTGCCTCACCGGATGCCACTCGGAAAAGGGACGGAAAGTTCGTGACCTAAGTTCTACTCCGCTCTCTCTCTTTCTCTCTCTACCTCTCATTACTTGCTTGAATGCGTTTAAATAAACATTCACATTCAATGTGACTTATTTAAACTGTTTTGAGATGTTGGCTGATGCATGTTTATATATATATTTTTTTTTGAGGTTTTAATATAATTCATGTGATCGAACTTAGTGATAATTTTTGTGATTAAATAGGATATTAATATAAAATGAGTTTTATTTTAAGTTCAGCATGTCGTCTCCTTTTAACCCACTGTTTAACATACTTAAAGACAAAAAATTAATTGATGAAAACTATGTGGATTGAAAACATCATTTGTTAATTGTCCTAACTGCACAACAACACAAGTGGGTTCTTGATGTACCTAAACCCCCTACCCCTGCAGATGACTCGAGCAATACTGATAAGGAACTGCATAAGGAGTGGATGAAATCCGATTAAATGGCTAGGTGTACCATCTTGGCTTCTATGTCAGATGTGTTGCAACACCAACACCAGAACATGGAATCCGCTTCAGCTATTATGCTAAACCTTAAGGAGATGTTTGCTCATCAGAATCGTACGACTAGGCAAATCACCATGCGGGATATGTTGTCGCATAAAATGGTGGAGGTAACGCCCGTAAGGGAGCACGTTCTCCAGATGATGGCTTACCTTAACAAACTCGAGATTCTTAGTGTTGAATACGATGCGGAATGCAGACCGATTTCATACTCCATTCTCTACTGAAAAGTTTTGAGCAGTTCCAACTGAATTACATGATGAATAATCGGGAGTTCACGTTGGCTCAGCTCTTGCAAGCTTTGGTTTTGGCTGAGACGATAATGGGGCACTAGAATCAGATCTTGGTGGCAACCGATCCTTCTACTTTGATGAACAATCTCTATACTTTTAACTGTGCACACCACACACAAAATGCAACGTATAACACATTGATTGTTTCAAATAAAAGAAAGTGTTCTTCAGATATGGACGAAACACTTTTGTGGCATATAAACTTGGTCATATTAATCAAAAGAGGATACAAAGGTTGGTGAGTGACAGCTCATTAGAATCACTCCATGTTGAGCCATTTCCAACGTGTGAATCTTGTTTAGAGGGTAAAATGACAAAGAGGACCTTCGGGTCAAAGGGGAATAAAGTGTTAGAGATCGTTCATACTGAAGTATGTGGTCCAATGTCAATCAAAGCTAGAGGTGGTTTTGAGTATTTCGTTACTTTTATCGATGATTACTCAAAACATAGGGAAAAGAGTATCAAGTTTCTACGATCTGATCGTGGAGGCGAATAACTCAGTAAGGTGAAGGGATTGTATCCCAGTTAACTGCACCCAGAAACCCTCAACAAAATGGGGTTGTAGAACGAAGAAACATAACTCTTTTAGAAATGGTCAGATCTATGATGAGTTATTTAGATCTACCTAAGTCGTTTTGGGGTCATGCCTTGGAAACAACACCTTATATTCTAAACTTGGTGCAATCCAAATCGGTTTCTAAAATCCCTTCAGAATTGTGGACCGGGCATAAGCTCAGTTTGAAACACATGAGAATCTGGGGGTGTCCCGCATATGTGTTAGATAAGAAAGCCGGATAATTAGATCCTCGTTTAGAAATAAGGTTGTTTGTAGGATATCCCAAAGGAACAAAAGGGGGTATGTTCTATAGTCCCAAGGATCAAAGAATTGTAATCAGTACACATTCTAAATTCTTGGAAGAAGCCTATATGAAAAATAGAAAGCCCAAGAGTGAGATTACCTTAGACGAATTAAGAGGGCTAACTCCAATACCAACTGTACAAGTTGATATACCAAGCGTCACACCAACATAACCGGAACCTCGTCGTAGTGGGAGGTTGTTAGACAACCTGAGCGATTCATGTTCGTGGGAGAGTCTTCGGACTTGGTTCCCGGGGAAGATGAATCAGACCCCTGGACTTACAACGAGGCAATCCAAGACAATGATGCAGATTCTGGGCAAACAACAATGGAAGCAGAGATGGGTTTTATGGATCACAATGATGTATGGGAGCTTGTTGAACCACCCAATGGGGTAAAACCTATTGGATGCAAGTGGGTCTACAAGAGAAAAAGAGGATCAAATGGGAAGGTTGAAACCTTTAAGGCTAGACTTGTGGCGAAAGTATATACTTAGAAATAAGGGATCGACTATGAGGAAACCTTTTCGCCTGTAGCTATGCTTAAGTATATCTGTATTATCTTGTCAATAGCTACTCATCTAGATTTTAAGATCTGGCAAATGGATGTCAAGACAGCTTTCCTTAACGAAAGTCTTGATGAAGAAATCTATATGCATCAACCCGAAGGCTTCATTGCAAAAGACCAAGAGCACCTTATATGCAAGCTTAAAAGGTCTATATACGAACTTGAACAAGCATTGCGAGCTTGGAACCAATGTTTTGATTAAGTGATAAAATTCTATGGATTTGATCAAAACGAGTTCTAGAGTTGTGTGTATAAAAAGTATGACGGAACTGCCCTGGTAATCTTTGTACTATATGTAGACGACATTCTGCTCATTGGGAACAGTGTACAGATGTTGTCAAGCGTGAGGGTATGATTGTCAAATCAGTTTGATATGAAGGACTTAGGGGAAGCCGGTCACATCATTGGGATCAAATTTACTCGAGATCACCAGAAAATGATGATAGACTTATCCCAAGCTTCATACATAGATACTATTTTGAAACGGTTCAGCATGCAAGATTCCAAGAAAAGTTTTGTACCTTTCAGACATGAAATCCATCTATCCAAAGAGATGTGTCCTAAGACACAGAAAGGGATAGATGACATGAAAGACATTCCATATGCGTCGGCAGTTGGAAGGCTTATGTATGCAATGATGTGTACGAGACCAGATATTTGCTTTGTCGTGAGCATGGTAGTAAGATATCAAAGTAACCCGGGGAAAGAGCATTGGACTGCAGTTAAAAACATTCTGAAGTATCTGAAGAGAACTTGGAATAGAATGTTGGTTTATCAGTCAGACAGTCTAATCCCCGTGGGCTACACGAACTCAGATTTCCAATCAGACTTAGATTCCAGAAAATCTACCTCAAGTAGTGTGTTCTGTCTAGGAGGTGCAGCCGTGACATGGAGAAGCGTTAAGCAGAAATGCATCGCTGATTCTACCATGAAAGCCGAATATGTAGCTGCTTGTGAAGCAGCGAAAGAAGCGGTTTGGCTCAAGAACTTCTTAGTGGACTTGGACGTAGTTCTAAATTTTCCCAACACTGCTACTGTCTATTGTGATAATGCTGGGGCAGTTGTAAATTCAAGGGAACCAAGAGCCCACAAGGCCATCAAACACATTGAAAGGAAATACCATCTTATACGAGAAATCGTTAAGAGATGAGATATAGAGGTGGGAAAGATTGCATCGGCGGACAACCTAGTTGATCCCTTCACAAAGGGTCTGCCTCAGAGTACATTCGAGAGACATGTGGAAGTAATAGGTGTCAAGTGCATTGTCAATCTGCTTTGAGTATAAGTGGGAGAAATATTAGGAACATGTAGGACATGAGACGTGTTGTAGTATACTTAAAAGCAAACTTTGAGTATAAGTGGGAGATTATTAGGGTTATACTAGCAAGTATGCTTTTACTTTGTATAACAGACTGAATCTTGAGCTTATTTACTGAGAATAAATCTTTTATCACTATTGCTTTAAATATTATGAATGTTATTTATTTATTGCAAATCATTAAATATTAGTACAAGTTACATTGTAGATAATGTGGTGATACCAGATCACAGAAGATCACATTATCAGTTCCTTGTAAATAAGTACAAATTCACAACCTAGATGGAATTGAACAATTCATTGGTAAAGGTTGAAGTGTAAGACTCGGATTGACTTGTCTTGACCAAGAGGTTACACTAGTGTATGATGATGTGCTGAAGCGGACCTACAGAGAGGTAATTCTTCCGTACTGACTGACAAGATGAAGAATTAGACCTCAGTGGTTGTTGATTTCTAAATCTATGTCCCTTAAATAGGATTGTATGTAATTAATATTTATTGCTTTGATTTATGTTGGGTAGAGAATTGAGAAGATTCAGTACTTTGTATTTTGGGCAATATTATTAGTTACATGACAATTGTTAAGATTTAATACAGAGAAACATGTGCTTGGAGAGTCTTGTATGATTAGTCCCCTTGGTGGGCTCATAAGTTTTATCATACCAAATCATGCATGTGGATTAAGTTCCGATATGGATAATAATGTTGAGTTGTCCTTACTCCAAGGAAAAAAATATTAATTAATTTAAAGCATTCAGTGGCTTAATTAATTAATGGACAAAAGAATCTTAAACACGGAAAATAATAACCAGGAGTCATATAATGGTAATATGGGTTAAGATGGATAGTGCAATATTAATTTTATAGTGGAATAAATTAATATTAATGGGCTAAAAATATTGTGGCTCAATATTGTAATTTAGAGCCCATTGAGAGGTCCAATCTTAGTTCTCCTAAAGGCCCCTCAAGTAGCCCAGCATGAGTCCATTAACAATAAGGTGATTAAAATAAAATAAATAATTTGTTGGCGCAATTAAGTGTATTTTTCGAAAATTAGGAGAAAAGAAGGGAAATATTTTCTTGAAAAGATTTTATGGTAAGAAGATAAGTTTTCTTGGAAAATAAGATTATCTCATAAATTCAAGAATCTTTGACTTTGACTTTTGCTCTTGTATTTTTTCGAAAATCATGAGAGAATAAGGAGAAAGATTTCGTGGGATAATTATTAATGGAAAAGAGAATATATGAGATATATTCAAGATTGTTTCTTGGAGAAGAAATAAAGATCTTTCCATAGTAATTTTGGACCCCAAAATTTTCGTCCCACATGTTATAAATAGAGGATGAATTTTTCATCCCCAACACAATTCCAAGCTTGGAAAAATTCAAAAATCACAAAGGTGGTGCAACAAATATTTTCTTTTTCTTGAGTGTTAAATTGTTCATGAGGTTTCCCACCGAATCTACGAGCAAGGACTTGGGGGAATACTTGGAAGGGTATTTGGGTTGATCTCATGATCGTGTTCCATCTTCTCAACGGTTGTCTCTCCAAAGGTATAATTCACTGAACCCTTAGTTTCGCATGTTTAGGGTTTTAAGTGAATTAAATTATTTATACGCATGTTGTTGTTGGATTTACTATTTGATTTAATTTGTTTAAATTATGCTGCTAGTAATTGTTTATTTAAATTCGTATTTAAAATACACCCCGAATAGATCCGGGCAAATCGTTCCCCAACAAATGTGTGAGCCACATCCAATATCTAATATCCAGCAGTTAGAATTACTTGTGGACACGTTTATCTCAATAACAAATATACCTGTTCCAGTGGCTGAAGCTCCTTGTGCTTTCTTCTCAGCTGCTAGAACCTTACAGTCCTTCTTCCAATGCCCCTTCTGCTTACAGTGGAGGCATACATCCTTACCAATATGCTATTTCTTTTGGACACCACCTTTTGGCTTTAGAAAGTTGGGCTTGGAGCCCTTCTTATCCTTGCCCCTTCGATTCTTCTTGCCCTGAGTACTCACCATGAGTACAGGCTTTTCCTTAGTAGGGGTTGACTCAAAAGTCTTGAGCATGTTATGAAGTTCCGGCATGGTCTCTTCTGTCTTATTCATATTATATTTTACTATGAAATTAGAATATGAATCGGAGAGCGACTGGAGGATAGCATAAATAGAAACGTTGGTCTTTATCTCAATGCCTAAACGACCAAGTTTCTCAATTAAGTCTATCATCTTGAGCACATGAGGTGAAACCTTCCTCCTTTTTAGCTAACCTACATCTGAACAAATCCCTCATAACCTCATAAATTTCGGAACGAGATTCAGAGTTAAAGAGATCCTTCATATGCTTGAGCATCTTGAAGGGATCCATTTTCTCATGTTGCCTTTGCAATCCGGGAGTCATGCCAAGCAACATCACACATTGAGCTTGGGAAGCATCCTCCTGATGCTTCTTTTGAGTTGCTGCGTCAAACACTTCAGCCTCTTTAGTACCAGGTTCAAGGGCAATAGAGATTGACATGTCCAACACTTATTCAATATTTTCTTGCCTTAGCACCAAACACATGTTTATGTGCCAGTCCAGAAAGTTTGGCCCATCTAATTTGTTCGTTTCCAAAACACTTCTCAACGACAAGTTATTCATTTCAACAATCCTAGAGAAATAAAATAAAAGGGAATTAAACATACAATTCCTATGATCAATATTTAGCAATCAAAATAAAAATGACCTTTTAATTAATTTTGTCTCCATTATTTTCACATACTCAACGACATCATCGAAAGAGTACGAATTTGCATCTAATATAAATTGTAATGAACTAGGATCCACATTCCTACTATTACAATATCAACCATGCTGATTACTATAATAGCAGAACTGGTAGGTCTCCAAACCAATTGCTAAATTGCGATTCCTAGTTGATCGAACATAGTTCGATCGATGTTCCTTAACTTTGTTTCTCTGCTGGGACTGGTGAAACAAAATTAAGTTGGTTTACAACCATCAAACGACGACATTACATGTCCCTATAAAAGTCCCGTTAGACGTAGATCCGAGCAAAAGACTAGGGCCTTAAAGACAATTATAAATGCGGACTCACAACATTAACATTAGCATGCCAATTAAGTGGGATTTAATAATTATCAAAATTAAACCGAATTTCAAAAATCTAATTTTAAATTCAATTTTAAAATTAATCAATTATTAAAACTTAACAATTAATCCAATTAATTATTTATTGGTCCAACCAATAATTCAATTAAAATTTTTTATTTTATTTTAACATGGGCTCAGGTGCAATTTTCAAAATTGCACGGGAGGGCCTGCCCAAATCAAATTTGCAAAACAGTCCTCCTTGCATCACCTCCCAAATCCGACAGCATCCAATCCGTAATTTGGGACAACCGATTTCTAAAATCCAAACTCCAATCGTCATTCATCACCAAAAATTCGACATAATCAAACCAACATCGAAGAGTTTTCGAAAAAATAGAAGGTATAACGCGTCAAAACAAACAACAACGAAGTAGAAATCTGGGTGAAACACAGTTCAAATCATAACAACATTAAGCATTGAATAGAGAAGCAACCCAGAACAGAGGACACGCATCAAACACGACGAGACCAAAAGGAATCACCGTCGTCAGAAAATGCAATCGAGTGAGCCATCGCCGCTAGGTGCGTGCGGGCGACTCGCCATCACCGCTATTCAAAACGCGTGCAAATCATTACGGCGAAAACGCTTAGGGGAGCAAAATGACCTCGCTTTCGATGACGCGTACGAAATCGCCACCGCATAGACAAAATCAAGTCGAATCGCCGCCATTAGAAGCTCCGCAAGCATAACAAGCCATCGCCAAAAACAGAGAGCAGCAAAATGCCATTGATCGATTAACGCACGCGCGAATCGCCGTCGTGAAGACTAGAAGAATCAGATGCACCACTGTCACACGCGGTGATGCGGTAATGCGTAGCCATTGCGAGGCGCAGCAATTAGCCACCGCCTCAAGCGACGCACCGCGGTCTCCGCCGCTGGTGGGCGGAGCTAGTTCAAGCAGCGTAGGGTTCAAAACCCTAGTTTACCGAGTGATGCGAGAGAGATAACCCAACAAAAGGAAGCAAACATGTGGGGAACAGATCCTCTCCCTTAAGTGATTCCTCCATTTCCTCAATTTAAAAGCATCCATACCATTCATTCTAATCTAGAGTAGAGATTTTGCCACGTCATCTATATCACTTAATAAGTTTTTCATCCTAGCAAACCCAATAAAGAATTTCACCGCCTTTTTCTCCTTTTTCACTGGAGCTTTTCCCACCCCCACTATTTTCACTCTTGCAAGATGGAACATTTTCTTGCTGCTCATAAATGAAGTCTTCTACTCGACTTGAATTTTCCCAGGTAATTAATGTATGTTTTTGTTTTCAATTTTAGTATTGTTTTTATTATAAAAAAAAAAGTCCTAACCAGAATGTTAATCGCTTCCACCACACCAGATTTTTCATGATTAATCGGCAATTTTTTTTTTTTGTAAATGTATACTCAACTCACCAAGCTATCAAAGTCTTGTTTAATTGTTCACGGATAGTGATCAGATGGGTTTCTCATTGGTGGGCATATGAAGCCATTTGAAAAATATAAAAAAAGTCTGTTCCATCTAACTGGTGAAGCAATCTTCATTATATTGCTAAAGGAATTAAAAGTTATGAAAAATCTGAAATAAAATAACTAAGAAGCAGTTTCAATATTGGGGTATTTTGATCAAATGTTATTATTTTTCAATTAGATTCTACACATTAATTTTGTGTTTTTAGATTATCTGGATAAAAGTAAATTCTTATTTCATTTACAATCTGCATATTTTGGTTTAGGTGATTGAAAGCAAGTAGATCATCATTGATGGAAAGTGAAAGTATAGAGATGGATTTGAAGCTTAAAGAAGGGATGGAATTTGATAATATTGAGGCAGCTTGGAAGTTATGGGTTGATTATAGTAAAATGATTGGATTTGGACCTAGAAAACAATACATCAATAGAAGAAAGAAAGATGACACTATTACTTTGTGTAGGTTTGTTTGTTGCAAAGAAGGTCTTAGGAAAATTGACAAAAGGGATTATCAAATGGTGAATCATCGTCAAGAGACTAGAACAGATTGCAAAGACAGAATATCATTAATACACATCAATGGAAAACTCAGGATCCATGAATTTGTGGAAGACCATAATCACGAACTTCAACTCAAAGAGACAATTCACATGTTGGCATCTCATCGTAAATTATCTGAAGTTCAAGCTCAAGAGATTGATTTGGCCGATGAGTCTGGTCTTCATCTACGAGATTCTTTTCAATTGATGAGTAGATGTGTAGGAAGAAGGGAGAATCTTGGATATACTCGTCTCGATCACAAGAATTATCTTCGAACAAAAAGGTAAAGACGTTTAATGTATAGGGAAGCAGGATGCTTGGTGCAATATTTTCAGCGGCATTTGTTGGAAAATATATCATTTTTCTATACTTATCAAATGGATTTGGAAGAACAAATAACAAATGTGTTTTGGGCAGATGCAAGAATGCTCATTGACTACGAATATTTTGGTGATGTGATTTCTGTATACATAACATATTGTACTAACCGAGCACATCGACCACTTGTTTTATTCTCAGGATTCAACCACTACAGAGGAGCAGTGATATTTGGGGCAACTTTAATGTATGATGAAACAACGGAATCTTTCAAGAGGTTGTTCGAGACATTTTGGAAGCTCATAAGCAAAAGAAGCCGCAAACAATTTTTACTGACCAAGATCATGCAATGGCTAAGACTTTGCGTGAAGTGATGCCTAACACTTGTCATGGACTTTGTGCATGGCACTTAATGCAAAATGGCATCAAGCACTTGGGTAACTTGATGAAAAATGACTCCTACTTTTTGCGTGACTTTAAGGCTTGCATGTACAAGAATGTGGAGGAAATAGAGTTTGAAGGGGCTTGGAGCAACTTGCTTTCAACATACAATGTGCAAGAGAACTCGTGGCTGAAGTCAATTTACAAGATCAAAGAAAAATGGGCAGCATGTTACATGAAAAAAAAGTTTATGTTAGGCACACGGAGTACACAAATTAGTGAAAGTGTGAACTCGAGTTTCAAGAGCTTCATGAGCCCTAGCTTAAACTGTTATAATTTAGAGGCACGTAAACACGTAATACATGCTCATCAGAAATAAATAGTTCACCAACAACGAACACGTAATTGCATAATTGAATACGTGTAAACATAAAGAGAAACCTTACAGTAAATCGTATGCATATTTCTCTACTATGGTATCCACGTAATCCCCATTCACGGACTTGCACAGATTTGCCAGCGATGAATCTGAGATGGAATTTGCTAGGAAAATTCCTATTCTAGATTTTATGGAGACATATGAATTAACGTTGTTTGTGAATTCCCAAGAGCTCATATATATAAGGAAAGCTCAGCTTAAATCTTAAGCTTAACCTGATTGGGAAATAAAATTCCTAATCTTTATTTAAATAAATCTCTCAGATTTATTTTCCACATATAAAATCTCTACGGATTTAATTCCATCTATATTAAATCCTACAGTAATATTCCATATATTATTATTGGGAATTCTTATTTAATTAAATTCAATTTAATTAAATATTAATAATAATTAATTCCAAATTAATCTATTATTAATTAATTCTCCATAAATTAAATATTAAATCCAATTTAACATTTAATCAACCAACTATAATCCGTAAAAGGGAACTACTTGTTGTGTGACCCATAGGCCCTCAAATATCGAGCGATTAGTCAAACAAACGGTCTTAATTGAACCCTAGACAATAAATCAGATATTCTCAATATATGAGGTACGTTGCGAGAAACGTGCAACTACCTGTAACTAAAACATGGGCTATTACGATTTCCTCCTTTCATTCGCGAATACTCGATTAAGTCTTGAACATGATGAAGTGTCTATTCAAATAACTTAATCATATTATCTTTAATCACTAATTGATCATGTATGTCACACTTAGCCACAAAGTCTAAGTTGACGTGCATCGGTCGATGACTTTGATCCAATTATGATGAGAATATGAGTATTCTCTCTAAATCCACATTGAGGAATGAATCATATTCTTGGCTCAACTACCACGCACATGTACTTCGTGATGAACCCAATCCAAGCCATATCTACCCATGGTTAGGGTGCAAGTGTCGATCATGGTCAAAGTTCATCATCCCACACATGTCGTGCGTATTGATCTCAAGTTAAAGGGGTATCGCATCGCTCCCACTAACCGAGACACCCGTAGACACATATAGTGGAAATATATTAAACGGTTTCTCGGATGGGTATACCAATACCCTCTAAGGTATTTGTGCATCCATCATGAGATACATAGTACCTCGTAGTAAGTGAGATCTTACTACACTCTCTAAGAGTATGATGCAGATCGCACACCAATCTCCATTGCATCATCAATATCCCATTCTTGATGATACTTGATCGGGGCTATTTGAGAATCATGCTTAAGTCATCTGAGTTCTCACAACCTCAATGACAACAATGACTCATGGGAACACTTGCATGAATAAATGCAAACAATCAAACATAATATTCAAACAAGTGTATTGCCATACATTAATATTAAGTGAACTATAATATTAAATCAAACTGAATATCATCGAGTATTATGTCCTTACAATAGATTGTCTCTAGGACACTAACACTAACATAAACATCATCCAGATCTTTAATCACTTTGAAAGGGTGGTCGCCGAAAAATAGTATAATGAGTTGAGGTGTGAGTTTGAGGCGCAACACAAAGTGTTAAGGATGAAAAGCCATTATTCACCTATGATGCAACAAGTTGCTAAATTGTATACTCATACTATGTTTGATTTATTCCAAGAAGAGTTTGATTTACACCTGGCTGTTTGTGTGAAGAGTAAGAGTGAAAAAAAATTTGATATCTGAGTACGTCATTTCAGTTGTTGATCGATTTGGAGAATGGAAAGTTTCACTCAATCACTGCGATAAGTTAAATTCATGTAGTTGTAGAAAGTTTGAGACATTTGGTATGTTATGTTGTCATGCTTTGAAAGTATTTGATGTTACAGATGTTAAATTGGTGCCTGATCAATATATTCTTAAGAGATGGACAAAACAAGCACGGGATGGTCATGTCTATGATGTTAAAGGAAATGAAATTCAAGTTGATGCCAAACAAGCTACTACGCAGCGATATAGAGATATTTGTCCTTCGCTTATAAGGATAGCAGTTGAAGCATCTGATAATGAAGAAGCATTCTTGTTCCTTCATGAGGCTGTTGCTAAGTTGAGCAAAGAGGTAACAATGATTTGTAATAGGCAAGTAAGTGTGAATAGTGACACAAATGATACCATGGTGAATGGAAGCCAAAATATGTTGCAACCAGTGGGATTCAAGACGAGAGATGGTAAGAAAGGCAAGAAGCGTATTAAAAGTTGGGTCGAGAAACGGTCCAAAAAGAAGTCCAAGAAAAAAATAAAGATAGCAAGTGACAATTCACAAAATCAACAAGAAATCACTGTAATTTGTGATTTATACTTATATTTTGGTTGAGTTATCTATGTCTATCATTTGGTCATTGTTACTAATATTTAGTTATCTTTCTTGTAGGGTTATGACAGGTTTTTAAGTCAAGTACAACATGATCCACAACCTGTGTATTCTGATGGGATGAACACACCTTAAAATCAATTTAGTTTCACTAAATTGTTGTTGGTAATAATGACATGTACATTTAATATTCTTTTAGTTGGTGAACAATCGTCATGTTCTAATAATTGTTTTGTATAACAAGATCCACTTGATCATTAATCTCTGACACTTAATTGGTGAGTCTTTTCTTAATCAACCTATCAATAAATTTGAAATTGAAACTACTGCAATTTTTAGTTACATGATATAAGTTATAAAGCAGTTTGGGACTTGATGAATTATTAGAAGATTGGGTATAATGTATGAAGTCTATTGATATATATGATGATGAGATGAAATCATATAAACTAATTGCTTTTGTTTATCAACTTTTATGCTTATTATTAATACGTCTCATACTTACTTCTTTATTACTTTATGTTTGTAGATTCATTGAAATACAATGTCTTCTTTATTAGTTGGATTTGCTACTGTGGGAATTACACTCTTCAAGTTGTTAAATGAAACTATTTTTTGTGTTTTGTAATCAATATTTAGTGCAACATCAGTAAACAATTTAACAGAATGCACAATTTTTTAACATAATGAATGATATTTATTGCAATACTAGTGTACAAGCTACTTCAAAGGACAATTTGTCTATTATTGTTGCACTACTATTTTACAATTTTATTGTATCTCTCGAACTTCAGCTTCTTCAACTCTAAAATGTATCAAATTCATTTGCTACACAGTGGAGTTTGAGGTAGATGTGGAAGAATGGTCAAATGCTACTGAAACTCCCCACAGATGAAGAAGCTCAATCCCACGTATATATCAGAATCCCTAAGTTCACAATAAAAAATAAAACAGAGCCTCAATATTTTACAATTTGACAAAAGCCAGTAGAAATGATCATCAAAATGAAACTTGAAGCTAAACCCAAGGTAAATTTGGGTCAAATGCATAATTTCAAAGCATGCAGTAGCTCTGCTAATATCAGTATTAACTATGTTCTCCAATCAAAAATATCAAATTCAAATAACAAAGAAATCCCCTTTTGAATTAGGACAATTCAAAGGCAAATATACTAACATATACCTTTGATCACTAGTTTTGTGAGTTCATATTTGTTTGCAACCAAATTAAGGTTTACTCTGATCCTCGACTCATTTGTGCTCTTTGGAAACACACTACTTTATAAAAAATACTCCTACGATCCTCGACTTGTTCGGGCTAATTTTCCAGGCCAGTTTGCAGTCCCCATCGAAGAAGTTGAATTTTAGAGTTTTCCGATAGATGGAGTTTCCAGCGGGCAAAAGTTGCAGTGAAAATTGGGGCAGAAAATTGAATTGGAGCGATGGAAAATGAATCGAAAAGGTTCTATCTCACCAAAAAATTTGAATTCGAGCATAAATTAATTGGAGCAGCGAAAGTGAAGAAATTGAAGAAAATTTAATTATTTGGCGTTGGGTTTTGATCGTGAATTGAAGAAAAAATGGGGAAGGTAAATTTGAAAAGGCTGGTTGAAAAATAAATTAGAGATATGGATGACTTGGCTAGTTATTCTCCTTAGATTTATCGCACTTAAATGGAGGAAATTAAGGGACTCTCTACTGGAGAGGATCCGTTCCCAAACATGTGCAGTTGATTAAAATCGGGCGCACCCTTGTAAAAAAAAAAATCGATTAAAATCTTTTTCAATTACACAATTAAATCAAGAGTCTGAACTTTGATACCACTGTTGGAATTTACTAGCACGTAAAGTAGTCAAACATGCGCAGCGGATAAACAGATTCACCAACAACGAATAACAATTGTATAATTGAAATAACACAATACGTGTAAATGAATTCTTATAGTGCTTCTTAAGCAATTTCCTCTATTATGGTATCCACGTAACCCTCGTTCACAAACTTGCACAAATCTGCCAACGTTGAATCTCTAGATGAACTTGCTAAGAAAATTCTATACTAGATATTTTATAGAGAAAATAGTTTCTTGTGTATTTTCTGGATCCCCAAGGACTCATATATATAGGTATGACTTTTCTTAATACCTAAGCAATTTGCCAATAGGAAATAAAAGCTCAAATCCATTTTGAATTAAATCCCATAGATTTGTTACCTTGTATATATTTTCCTACAATAATATTCCTTATATTATTTTGGGGTTCCTATTTAATTAAATCCAATTTAATTAAATAATAATAATAATAATAATAATAATTCTATATAATTATTATTATATTTCTCCAACATTGGTTCATGAGAACACATACATGAACAAATGCAAACAATCAAACATAATATTCAAACAAGTGTAATGCCACACATTAATTTTAAATGAAGTATAATATTAAATCAACTAAATATTATCGAGTATTATGTTCTTACATATGATTGTCTTTATGACACTAATACTAACAAATCAGTCCTTATTAACATGTTGAAAGAAGACTTTTAAGACAAAATGTTCCATGAGAACCCTGATGATGCGTTCTGTTGGAATAGGGAGGCATGTAAACACGTAATACATGCGCCCCAGAATTAAACAGTTCACCAACAACGAATATATAATTGCATAAACGATTACGAATAAACATAACAAGAAATCTTAAAGTAATTCGAAAGCAGATTTCTCAACTATGGTATCCACGTAATCCCCGTTCACGGACTTGCACAGATTTGTCAGCTTTGAATCCCGAGATGAATTTGCTAGGAAAATTCTAACTCTAGATTTTATGGAGAAAATATGAATACTTGTATAATGGATTCCCAAGATCTCATATATATAGGGGAGACCCAGCTTAAATCTTAAGCTAACTTGATTATGAAATAAGATCCCTAATCTTGTAAAATAAATCTCTCAGATTTAATTCCCATATACAAAATCTTTACGGATTTAATTCCCATGTATATCAAATCTCTACGGATTTGATTCCATATATATTAAATCCTATAATAATATTCCACATGTTATTATTGGGAATCCTATTTAATTAAATCCAATTTAATTAAACATTAATAATAATTAATTCCAAATTAATATATTATTAATTAATTCTCCATAAATTAAATATTAAATCTAATTTAACATGTAATCAACCAACTATAATCCGTAAAAAGGAACTACTTGTTGTGTGACCCATAGGCCCTCATATATCGAGCGATTAGTCAAACTAACAGTCTTAATTGAACCCTAGACAATAAATCAGACATTCTCAATATATGAGGTATGTTAAGGAAACGTGCAACTACCATAGAATCAAAACTTGGGCTATTACGATTTCCTCATTTCATTCACGAATACTCGATTAACCTTGAACATGATGAAGTGTCTATTCAAATAACTTAATCATATTATCTTCAATCAATCATAATAAGTGTAATGCCATATATTTAATATTAAATAAATAATAATATTAAACCATTACTGAATATTATCTGAGCATTATGTCCTTACAATGTATTGTCTCTAGGACACTAACACTAACAATCTCCCACTTGAACTAGAGTCAATCACCTACATGTCTAACCCCTAGACCATTGAAATGTCTAATGTGAACATGAACACTCAAAGCTTTGGTGAAAGGATCAGTCAAATTATCTTCCGTGGGAACACACTCTAACTCTATCTCTCCTCTAGCGATTATCTCTCTTACCAAGTGATAACGCCCGTCCACATGCTTGTTTATGTTATTAGATCTCGATTCCTTAGTGTAGGTCCCGATTTTGAAAACCCATTTTGCGCGTGCGGAAGCAAAAACATTTCGTGCGATGCATATAAAACAGGGGTGAGGGCAGAGTGATCACAGATTTTTCTCTTTTTAATCTCATGTGTTGTGTTTTGCTTATAATCGAATGCATATGACAATATAAGAACATAAAGCAGTAAAGAACACACGATTTTATAGTGGTTCGGAGTCCAACTCCTACATCCACTCTTCCCTATCATCAGGGGCACCTACTTAACCAACTGGACTTAGTTTAACGTGTTAGTCCAACACCCAACAGATGTTTACCGAGTTCACACTCAAACGAGACTTATCACCCTCACGGGATTGCCTACCCTCCCTTTCGGGATTGCTAGATGTTTACCGAGTTCACACTCGCCTACAAACTTAACCAACTCTTGGGTTTGGGTATAAGATTGTTTGGTTTCCAACTAGGGTGAGATTTTCCCTTACATTTGTTTAGCCTTAATGCTAAGGTTGGGAAAATCTCTCTAAGCTTAGGATATGGCATTTATGCTTAGATCTAGGGTAGAACACTCTTTGGATATATGCGTGTATTTCTTTTTCTGTGTTCTATGGTGGGAATGCTAGATGATTTGGCTTGATGGATGTTTCACGCATTTTTCCACACTGATAATGAAGGAAGATCTTGTATTTATAGTGTGGATTTGAATGTTACCGTTAGATGGAGTCACATTCAAATCCATGCTATTCTCATAACTTTCTTCGCGACTTTTCAGTGGTTGTCTTCCTCTCATTTGTCCACGCCACCGAATTACAACGGTATATTCTTGATTCTTCCTCGAGTCTCGGGATCTTGATTCTATCTGAGCCTTCAGGTATGTCTGAGCCTTCAGGTATGTCTGAGCCTTCAGGTCTCTCTGAGCCTCAGTGTCCGGTGATATACTGAGTCTCAGGTTTCTTGATTCAGCAGACTTCTCTTGGCGGACCTTATACGTCGAGTATCTTGACACTTTCGGTTAAACTTCTTCGTCTTGAGACAATCGACCCTCGGTCACTAGCTTTTCAGACTAACTGATCATCAGCAGCATTCTGATTCTCAGTGAATATGACTTCAGATGACTTCTCTTCAGATGACTTCTTTTACGATCCGGTATCTGATTTCTAGTTCTCGATGTCCGATTTCTTCTACTTTGATCTGAGCAGCTCACATGATCGGTCGGATAGTATCGTGTCGAGATATCAGTATATCTGCATCAGATTAGTACATCATCATAGCATATTAGGTTAGCATATCAGTTTAGCACATCTGATCTCAATCACGTCTGATCTTGATCATCTGCCCATCTTCATATCTGATCTCGATCACGTTTGATCTCGATCAGTCTCATCTGCTCCTCTTCTGATCTCGCAACCTTCTCTTACGATCTTACGGTCGGTTTCTTTTTTCGATCGGCTTTATGCGCTCTTCCGATCACCGGATCGGCTTCGTGCGTTCTTCCGATCATCCGATCGAGTCATCCGTCATCGATCTTCGATCGGTGGGCTTAGCTTTTCTTCTCTTCTGATTATGCTCAGCTCATCAGTTAACTCCGGAACTCATCTTACTCATCTGATCTCGATCAGTCTCGTCTGCAGCCTCGTCTGATCTTGATCATCTACGTCTGATTTCGTGAGTTCCCCCTCAACTTCTTCTCTTGTTCCCCCTCAACTTGTTATCTATAAATTAGCTTCAATAACACAAGTTGATAATGTTTTGGCATAATTCATCAAAACTAAAATATCCCAACAATTTCCCCCTTTTTGATAATGACGCCAAAACATTAAAATATATGCATTTTTTTTTAAGAAACGGGTTTTCTTTTAAAAAGGTCAGTTCAGGTGGTTACTTTGAAATTAGTGAACCGTTTGAACACCGGCTCTGATACCAATTGTAGGTCCCGATTTTGAAAACCCATTTTGCGCGTGCGGAAATCTGATAATTGCTTGAGCTTCTTGATTGTTCAATGTTTCCGTATCTTCACTCTGAAGTGTGATCCCATATTTATAGACCTTGAAATCAAAGAGCCGTTGGAGAGCAATTTGAATTTCAGGCTATATTAGGTAGGTTTGCAGGATTGATGTGACGTGCTTCAGGAACGGCATGGCCGAAAGTGTGAACTTGTATTTTATAGCCGTTAGAGAGAGCAACATCAAATCCCTTAATTGTCGGCTCCGATCATACGTGTCTTGTTCTTATTGGTTAACAGACGCACTTTTCAGTGTTGTTCTTCCAACTAAGGTTGACATTCATCTTGTTCAGATCATCGACATATGATTAGGTGAAACATCAGTTTTCACACGAATTGACTTCGATCGATCGAATCGATCGATCTACGATGGAGTCTTCGTGCTTGCGGTTGACTTAGCTTCAACTAGCGGACTCTACCGATGTAGGTCTTCCGTCCGATCTTCCCGAAGTCATCCGATCTTCAAGTATTCTCGAGTTTGAGCTTTATGACTTCAAATTGAGATATCCGACTAGATCGGATCGATCCGATCTTCGCTCTTCTCTAAAGATTCGGCCGCCTTGATATCACCGCTTCTTTGGATCTTCAGATTCGACTTATACATATTGAGGGTCCCCCTCAATATGTGACCTATCTATTTCATCAGTTGTTCTATACAGTAATTATCAACTGGTATTCTATAAACGGTAATATAAACATCAGTCAGCTAACAGGTCTGACTGATCCTATTACATGTGTTTCTGGAACTTTTATCAAAACTATAAATTTCCCAACACTTAGCTTGCGCAACCGCACCAGTGTTGTCACAATACAACTTTATTGGACTGCTGGCACAAGGAACTACCCCTAGTTCATTTAAGAACTGTTTTATCCAGTCAGCTTCTTTGACAGCTTCTACCGCAGCAATGTACTCAACTTCGGTTGTTGAATCTGCGGTAGTCTCTTGTTTGAAACTATTCAAACTAACCGCCCCACCATTGAGAACGAAAACATAGCCTGACTGTGATGATTACTGATTGAAAACTTGCGTCAGCATAGCCAGTTGCAACTAGCTCTGACTTTCCTCCGTAGACAAGAAAACAATCTTTAGTACGTCTGAGGTACTTGAGAATGTTCTTGACAGCAATCCAGTGAGGTTCACCCGGATGCTGTTGGTATCTACCAGTGATGCTGACAGCGAAGGCCACATCGGGCCTTATGCAAGTCATGGCGTACATGATGGAGCCAATTGCAGATGCATATGGCACATCCTACATGTGCTGGAAATCAGTGTCTGAAGAAGAACAACCCTTCTCAGACAGCTTTATCCAATGATATGCCGGTAGAGAACCTCTTTTAGAGTTCTCCATCACAAATCGCTTCAACACCTTGTCTACGTAGGTGGACTGTGATAGCCCCAACATCTTCTTGGATCTATCCCTATGGATCTTGATCCCTAAGATGTAGCAGGCCTCACGAAGATCCTTCATCATGAAGGTCCTTGATAACCAATCTTTTACCGACTGCATAAGTGAGATATTATTTCCTATAATCAATATGTCATCGACATATACAACTATGAAGATAATATTTCTCCCACTGTGTTTACGATAAACGCATGGATCTTCTGAATTTCTGACGAAGTCAAAAGATTTGACAGCTTCATCAAGTCGGATATTCCAATTCCTAGAAGCTTGCTTTAGTCCATAAATGGACCGTATAAGCTTGCACACAAGATTATATTTTGGCTTAGATACAAAACCTTCCGATTGAGTCATAAACACCTCCTTGTTAATGTTGCCATTGAGGAAGGCTGTTTTGATGTCCATCTGCCAAATCTCATAATATAGATGTGTTGGTCCTATTTTGAAAACCCATGTGTGCGTTAAATACCAATTGTAATGCATATAAAACAGGGGTGAGGGAATGTTGGTTCCAATTTTTCTTTTAAACCATGTGTTTTGCTTATAGTCGAATGCATATGACAAGTAATAACATAAAGCAGTAAAGAACACACGATTTTTATAGTGGTTTGGACAACTCGTCCTACATCCACTCTTCCCTTCATGGGGCACCAACTTAACCAACGGGACTTATCTCCCTCACGGGATCGCCTACCCTCCCTTTTTTTTGGATTGCTTAGATGTTTACCGAGTTCTCACTCAAACGAGACTTATCTCCCTCACGGGATTGCCTACCCTCCCTTTCGGGATTGCTTAGATGTTTACCGAGTTCTCACTCACCTACAAACTTAACCTATCAAACTGATTTGGGTAAGGTTTGTTTGGTTTCCAACTAGGTTGAGATTTTCCCTTACATTTGTTTAGCCTCAATGCTAAGGATGAGAAAATCTCTCTAAGCTTAGGATATTACATTTGTGCTTAGATCTAGGGTAGAACACTCTTTAATATATGCTTGTATTTCTTGCTCAGTGTTCTATGGTGGGAATGCTTGAGTATATGGCTCTTGACTCTGTAGCATCTTTTTCCACACTCTCCACACTGAATAATGAAGGAAGAACTTGTATTTATAGTGTGGATTTGAATGTTACCGTTGGATGGAGTCACATTCAAATCCATACTATTCTGTAGCTTTTTGCAGCTTTTCAGGCTGGTTGTCTTCCTCTCATTGGTCCACGTCAGCTGAATCTAAAGGCTATAATCTCCAGGATCATTCTGAGTCTTCAGGTTTCTCTGAGTCTTCAGGATTTTTGATTCAGCAGACTTCTCTTCAGCGGACCTTGTCTGATCAGGCATACTGACACTCAGGCTAACTGAGTTCAGCTTCTTCTGACTTCAGACATCCTGACCCTCAGGTCACTAGCACTCAGGCTAACTGATCATTAGTAGCGTTCTGATTCTCAGTAAACATGACTTCAGATGACTTGTCTTCTGAAGACTTCTCGCCTGATCTGGTATGCAGATTTCTGGTTTTCTGATATCTGATTTCTTCTCGCCTGATCTGATCAGCTCACATGATCAGATCAGTATAGCATCAGGTCAGCATATCAGTTTATCTACATCAGATTAGTACATCAGGTTAGCATATCAGGTTAGCATATCAGGTTAGCTTATCTGATCTCTATCATGTCTGATCTCGATCAGTCTCATCTGCTCCTCTTCTGATCTGCAACCTCCTCTTCTGATCTGGTCATCTGATCTTCTGATCAGCTGGCTTAGCTTTTCATTTCTTCTGACTTTGCACAGCTCATCAGTTACCTCCGGAACTCATCTTACTCATCTGATCTCGATCAGTCTCGTCTGCAGCCTCGTCTGATCTCGATCATCTACTTCTGATTTTCGTGAGTTCCCCCTCAACTTGTTCTCTCGTTCCCCCTCAACTTGTTATCTGTAGATTAGCTTCAAAAACACAAGTTGATAATGTTTTGGCATAATTCATCAAAACTAAAATATCCCAACAAGATGTGCTGCTACTGCAAAATAAAATTTGAATGGACTTGATTTTGGCAACATGTGAGAAGGTCTCGTCATAGTCAATGCCTTCGCATTGACTATAATCTTTTGCCACCAACCTAGCCTTGTAGGTTTGTACCTTGTCGTTTACATCAGTCTTATGTTTGTAGACCCATTTGCAACCTATGGGTTTGACCCCTTTAGGCAATTTAACCAAGTCCCAGACTTGATTGGTGTACATCGAGTCCATCTCAGATTTCATGGCTTCACTCCACTTCTCTGAGTCAACATCTAATGTTGCGTCAGTGTAAGTTCTGGGATCGTCTTTATCCGAGATCTCCACGTCATCATGTTCCTCTACGAGAAAACCATAATATCTAGTGGGTGGATTACGAATCCTAGTAGACTTACGGAGTTGTGGTTGTGCAGGCTGTACATTCTGATCGTGAAAATTTTGTGGTGCATCGTTTTCATCAATGTCCATAGAGTCCTCAAGAGCAACACTTTCAGATGCTTCTTGGGCGGGAGTTTGAACTATGTTGTTCTCATTCAACCTACTTGGAGTTTGTTGAAAAGGCACTGCAACCCCAATTACGCTCCCACTGGCTGAAAGATGATCACTAAGTGATATACTTCCACCATGAGAGCTGCTGAATGCTCCCACTGATTCCTTGTCACGTTTCTTTGACAAGTTATCAGTCTCTTGGTTATCCTGTGGTTCTTGAATTTCTTCAAGTTCTATCATCTTACGACCTTGTTCCTTAAAGACATAGTCTTCTTCGAGGAACATGATGTTGGGATTATACTGGAAAGTATGCTTTTACTTTGTATAATCAAACTGAATTTCGGACTTATTTGCTGAAATAAATTATTTATCACTGATGTTGTAAATATCATCTAATGTTGCATCTGCATAACTGTTCAATAAATAGTACGTGTTACATTGTAGTTAATTTAGTGATACCAGATCACAGAAGATTAAATTAACAGTCCCTTGTAACCAAAAGTACACCATTCAAGACCTAGATGGAAATGAACAATCCATCGTGAAAGGTTGAAGTGTAACGCTAAGATTGGCTTGTCTTGACCAAAGAGATTACACTAGTGCATGTCTATTGCATGAAAATTCTTCGGAATCAAATTCTTGGAAGAAGAATTAGACCTCAGTGGTTCGTTATTTCTTAATCTTCGTCCCTTAAATAGGATCACGTGTGGTTAGTAAGTATTTATTTGACTTATTACGGGTAGAGAATCAACGAGATTCAATACTTTATATCTTGGGCAATATTATTGGTCACATGTGTAGCTAAGATTTAATACGAAGAATCGTGTGCAA
Organism: Stenogyne calaminthoides; assembly: GCA_037126765.1. Lineage (NCBI taxonomy): Eukaryota > Viridiplantae > Streptophyta > Magnoliopsida > Lamiales > Lamiaceae > Stenogyne > Stenogyne calaminthoides. The sequence goes on from JBBCBC010000020.1 coordinate 24,443,516, forward strand.
GTACGCTTGTTCGATTTGCCCCCTTGGGAGGTTCATAAGTTTTATCATACCAAATCTTGCAAGTGGAACTAGTTTCCGGTATGAGTAATAATGTTGAACCGTTCCTTTACCAAGGATAAAAAATATATTAATTAATGGAAAGCTATTTTTGGTGGGCTGAATTAATTAATGGGCTAGATAATCTTAAACACGGGAAATAATAACCGGGAGCCATATTGACTATAATATGGGTTAAGATGGATAGTGCAATATTAATTATGTAGTGGGATTAATTAATATTTATGGGCTTGAATAATATTGTGGCTCAATATTGATAATTCAAGATCCATTGGAAGGTCCAATCTTAATTCTCCTAAAGGCCCCCAAAGTAGCCCAACATAAAGTCCAATAACTGGAAAAGGTGTTTAAAAATAAAATAAATATTTGTTGCTAATTTTCCTTATTTTTTCGAAAATTATGAATAAAAGGGGAGAAATATTTTCTTTGAATTTTGTTATGGAATGAAGATATGTATTCTTGGAATACAAGATTATCTCATTAAATTCATGAAATCTCCCACTTGGTTATTCATAGTGACAATTTCGAAAATTTTGAAATATGAGGGAAAGAAAGATTTTCTTGATTTTCTTGAAAAGATATTATGGAAGATATGTATTTCTTGAAATACAAGAATATCTCATAAATTCATGAAGATCCAAATCTTGGAATCCTTTTCTCCTAAAATTTCGAAATTTACCATAGCAAGATAAGGTGGGATTTTTTGTGGAATATTTTGATTATGGGGAAAAGAATATAGGAGATATATTCAAGATTTCTTGGAGATCAAGAAAAGATTTTCCCACATTGGTTTTTCCTCAAAATTTCGACCACCACCCTATCTATAAATAGGGGATGATTCTTTCATTCCCAAGTGCAATTCCATGTGCTGGAAAAATTAGTAAATCCACAAAAGTGGTGCAACAAATTTTATTTTTCCTTTTAGTTAATTGTTCGCGGGAATCCTACAACCGGATTGTCGAGCAAGGATTAAGGGAATACTTTGGGAAGGCTTTTTGGTGTGTTTTCATCGACAAGTCCATTGCCATTCCAAGAGGTAAGTTTACGCAAACTCGTAGTAATTCCGCATGCGTAGGATTTATGTGAACTGTTTATATGCATGATTTATTGTTGGATTATTATTTGAATTAATATAGAATTAATTCATGCTAGTAATAATTGTTAGAATTAAATTTGTATTTAAATATTCATCCCAAATAGATCCAGACAATTCGTTCCCCTACAATTGGTATCAAAGCCTCGGTTTCGGGCTCTGATCTTTAAATTGTAATTTAATTCGCTTTCATTAAATTTGAAATTGGATAGTAGAATTGCTAGATCTTTTTTGCAGGTATCCAATTGTCATGGAATTTAATGTGTTTATTTATGCATGCATATGAATTGTTGTTTTTAATTCGATTAGTTCGAATTCGTTTTGCCTCGTGAGAAAATCCACGAGTAGATTTGAATTTGTTTGATTTGATCAATGTAATAGACTAGTCTAGATCTAGGTTTATTTATTCTTGTAAAATAAATTATAACCGGATTGGAAACGGAGGTGGAGATGAAGAATTAAAAGACGGGATCCGAAATCGGCGCGTAAGGCCAAGGTCGCGAACGTTAAAAGAAGGCACGCTGACGCCGGGACGCTATGGCGCAAGACGGGCAAGGTGAGGCCGAGGGGCGAAAGCGACGCGATCCGACGGACGATACGGGCGACGCTGGGGCGCTGGGGGGGGCGATGCCGCAAGGGCGCTGGGTGATGCGCGGCGACACGATGGGCGACGCTGGCGACAGCAGGCGACGCCGGTTGAGGGATACAAGGGCGACGCGACGCGAAAGTTGCCGAGACGGGCGCGACGATGCGGGCGACGACGCTTGGTAAGCTTTCAAGGCATACAAGACGAAGCCGCCATTCGACACGGCCGGGAGTGCTGGCACTCCCCATGAAATGTCGATGATGTGGCTTGACAAGACATTTTTTTAAAACGGTCAAGTGGGAGCTTTTCGAGACGAACGATGAAGGCTATGAAGATGATTTCTCAAGATCAAGACATGACAATTGGATAAATGTGCCCAATATGTTTAATTTTTTGTCTTGATGTTTATGCATTATTTTATGCTTATTTAATTGTGTTTAAATTTGCGATGCATGACAAAATGTTTTGAAAAATCTCACTTTAGAAAATTACTAAGTATGTTTAAACAATTAATTGACAATTTTATGAATAATAAAATTGAATTAATTTTGACCTCCATGATTTATTTATTTGTGAATTCTTTTGGAGAAATTCCCTCCACGGGACGGTCAAAAGATAGCTTTCACATGAATAAATTCCAAATGGATGATTGTGGATTATTACTAGTGGCGACGATGACCCTCCCCACGAGGCTTGTTCAAAGCGAAATAATAATTCTATATTTAATCATGGTTATTACTTAGGTATAAAATTGATATGCATATACTTCCCCGAAGTCCCTGTCAATTTTATTTTTGTCAAGTGGGAGCCAACTATTAATCTAGTTATTAAAGGTTTGTAATTGTCCTTGTTTGTAACCTGCTTGAATGTGTTTAAATAATGACCCACCCCACGTGACTTATTTAAACTGTTTTGAGATGTTGGCTGATGCATGTTCATATTTTTTTGAGATTTTAATATGAAACATGTGATCGAACCTTGTGATATATTTGTGCTTATGCATATTATTATTTATTTCAGTTCAGCATGTCGTAACCTTTTAAACCACTGCTATTATACTTAAAGTCAATACAATATGTATGGAAACTATATTGATTGGAAGCGAAAAATTAAAATTATCCTAACTGCACAAAAGCACAAGTGGAGTCTTGACTCACCAAAATCAGATGAGCCAACTGACGGGTCAAAATTACGGGACCCGTCAGATCACCTTGTGAGAGATGTCATCACTGAAAATGGTGGAGGATAAACCCGTAAGGGATTACGTCCTCAGAATGATGGCCCATCTAAACAAACTTGAGGTTTTGAGTGCAGATTATAATCTGGAGACTCAGATGAATTTGGTACATCACCCTCTACCCAAAAGTTTCTGAGCATTTTGGCCTCGCTAGCTGATTTGTTGCAAGCTTTGGTCTCGGCAGAGATGTTGAGGGGGCACCAAACTCAAGCTTTAACGGCAAGTGGTAAGTCTTCATTTTGTAGGCCAAGGGAAGGCAAGAAAAAGAAGAGGACCAAAAGCCATAAGCAATAAAACTCAACTATTGCCAAGGGCAATGGTAAGATGAGGAATGCTTGTGGTGTCAAGGAAAATCCAAAGAGGAAGTGCTTAAGTTGCGGTGAAAGAGGGAGGTTTGCCTGTTCCAACCCCAAAAGGGACGGAAAGAAAGGTAATTCTCACGCACTAGTTGTTGAAACTTGTTTAGCGGCGTATACTTCTCATTTGTGGGTGGTTGATATGAGATCCACTAATCATGTTTGCTTCACAGGTTCAAACTGATCCGGCAACTTAGTGGGAGTGAGATCCTCATCACACTGGGCGATGTTACGAAAGTAGCGGTTATTGCAAAGCTACGTAAGTGGCAGATATTGCAATGCTACGATAGTAACGGTTATTGCAATGCTACGTAAGTAGCAGATATTGCAGTGCTACATGAGTAGTGGTTAAAGCAGTGGGAGAAGTGCGACTGTCTTTTAAAGATAAAGTTTTTTTTTGAGATTATCTTTATGTTCCCAGTTTTAGAAAGAATTCACTTTCAGTTTCTAAAATTCTATTAACGGATACTTAGTTTCTTCTAATAAGAATGACATCATTTCTTCAAATGATGAGTGTATCTGTTATGGGACATTGGTCAAGTAATCTCTATACAATTAACTGTGCACACCACTCACGAAATGCATCCTATAACACATCAACTGTTTTCGGTAAAAGAAAACATTCATTAGACGTGAACGAAACACTTCTATGGCATCTAAGATTGGGACATATTAATCCAAAGAGGATCCAAAGGTTGGTGAAAGAAGGTTCACTAAAGTTTCTCCAAGTTGAACCAATTCCAACCTGCGAATCATGTTTGGAGGGTAAAATGACCAAGAGGGCATTCGGAGCCAAGGGGAATTGTAGGTCCCGAACGGGTTTTGTGAGGGTGGAAGTCTAGAGGGGAGGGGTGCATAGACTTCCAAAACTTTTTGTGCTGATCAGGTGTGAACTACAGATTACCCGATCATAGTGCTAGTGTATCAGTTTAGACTGATGTTCAATCTTACTGAGTGCCTGAGGGCAGATCAGTTTGATATCTGTCAGTTTAACTGAATGGTGCGGAAGCTTATTTTTGCCCGTGTGAAAAACCAGTTTTATCAATCAGATTCTTAAGTCAGTTTTCAACCAGTTGACTAAGGTGTCAATCTGATCAGATCAGTTGCTTGGTGCAGACCGAGCTTAACTTTAGAGTATGTATGTTGTTTTAAACTCAGTTGTGTGACTCTTGTAAAGCAATAAGAAAGCAAGTAAATGCACACAAGACTTTTTATAGTGGTTCAGACGAAACCCGTCCTACGTCCACTCTTCCCTTAACACAGGGGAACCTTAACCTACTTTAACCTGCGGGACTTATATCCTTTTCAGGATGGCCGAGATGTTTACCGAGTTCTCACTCTTACAAACTTAACCTGCGGGACTTGTATCCTTTTCAGGATGGCCGAGATGTTTACCGAGTTCCCACTCAAGCTTAACCTACGAGACTTATATCCTTTTCAGGATGGCCGAGATGTTTACCGAGTTCCCACTCTACAAACGTAACCAGCGGAACTTATATCCTACAAAGAGGATATCCGAGATGTTTAATGAGTTCTCACTCTACAGACTTGACCTAACTTGAGTTTGGGTAAAGAATGTTTGAGGGTTCCAACTGGAAATCTATCCTGGTGCTTTAGGTAGCCAAAATGCTAGTGGATAGGATTTCTTGCTAAGAACTATGGGATGAACACTCTAAGAATAATCTTCAACTATGGTGTTCTTCGAGCGGAAATTCTTCTTGAATTTTCTTGCGTGAATGTTGTTGTTCCGCTTGCTCAATAGTTCATGTGATGTGGTTTCTCACTTGTTTGTCCTTTTCTTCAAAGTAAAGATCGATCCCATTTTATAGACCTCAAAATCAAAGAGCCGTTGGAGAGCAATTTGAATTTCAGGCTATATTAGGTAGGCTGTAGGATATGATTGTGACGTGCTCCGATTATCGGCGTAGCCGTAGGCATGATTAGCGATATTTTTATCTGTAGCGTCGTATCCCGTATTCTCAGCTCTTTTTGTGCACGTGTCGCTTTCTCCTTGGCTTCGCGAGGCGGCACTTCAGAAATTTGCCCGTTAGACGATTGATATTCCTTTTGTAGAAGATTCGTCTTGTCTGGTGTATCTTTTTTATTGTCACCAGGTGTGAGCTGACTTGATCAGGTAACTGATCAGTTTACCTTGTTGAGTCTTCTGATGCACATTGTCTTAGCTCAATATGCAGACTCCGCTGAATGTAGGTCTTCAGGTCTTTTGATCCTCAGGTGTCTCCGAGCCTCAGTGTATTCAGTCATACTGAGTCTTCAGGTTTGTTACTGAGTCTTCAGTCTTGTCTGAGTCTTCAGGTTCATCTGAGTCTTCAGTGTCTATCTGAGTCTTCAGTGTCTATCTGAGTCTTCAGGTTCATCTGAGTCTTCAGGCTCATCTGAGTCTTCAGTGTCTTCTTGTCTTCACCTGATCTTCTGACTTATTGTCTTCTGATTTGTGCTTAGTCATCTGATCATCTGACCTTATCTGGGTCATCTGATACTTTGATCTGACCTATACATATTGAGTTCCCCCTCAATATGTGACCTATCTTTTACATCAGCTATATATACATTTCAGTTGGTCATCTTAATCTGATTCTAAGTCATCAGTCAGCTAACAGGTCTGACTGGTCCTATTACAACCTGTTTTGGAACTTCCATCAAAACTAAATTACATATTTCCCAACAATTTCCCCCTTTTTGATGGAGCCAAAACACTTAACCATACTTGATCAGAAAAACAGATACCATGAATGGAAATGTAGATAATGCAAATAGTACATACCTCAGAAGACAATGAGATGATTGTCTTAGAATCAGTGGGATGGAAATTTTATTCAGATAGGTGTGTGCATTGTAGAATATATGAAAAGTGTACCTATCATCTGATTCCAAGTTGTCTTCTTTAGGTGTACTTGAACATTTGCAGCTCTTTGGGGATGCCAAACATCCTGTACATCCTTTGAATTAGTTTGTCCAGCTCTTCTTTTCTATGGATTCCTCCCTTTTCAGCTAGTCCATAGTAGATGTTCTTGAATTTAACAGGATCTAGCTTGTTGTCTGGACGCAAAGGTGGAAGGAGTAGTTCAAAAGGTGGAGCTTCTGGTATTAGTGACATGATCTTGCCTTCTGTCATCACTGTCTAGTAGAAGTCTGGATACTTTGTTTCTAACCAGTTCCGGAATTCATCATCATTTTCAGTCTGATCTTGATGAATTGGAATCTTCTCCAGGATGTGGACGTCACATAACCATTCTCCTCTGATCTGATCCCATTCTGGAAGCAGATCTTGCCGTGCACAGAGGATGCCTTTAACAGGTGCTGGAAGGCATTCTTCTCCCAATCAATCTCCTCTGCTGCAGCTTCGTTCTTCCTTTTCCTTCGGATGTAAGCAATATTCAGCCCCTTTGCCTCTGCTAACTTCTGCTTCTTGATTGCGGCCTCTCTTATTCTCTGTCTTGTCTGCTCTTGAACTTGTTCAGGAGTCATCTGGCTTTTGGTGCAGAATAGTTGGCCCTGTCTCTGATCTTCCACTGTTGTTTTCATCATCTTGCCTTTGCCTTTATTCCTCCTCAGAGTCTGCTCAGGTTCATCTTGGTCGTCTTCTTCAACTAATTTCTTAGCGAGTTCAAGGCTCTTGGCCTGATCATCAGTTTCCATTCTTTTCTGGACGAACGAAGAAAAGTCTTCAATCTTGTCGACTCTGGCAATAACCTCTGAAAGAGCACTTTTCTGCTCAACGATCTTTTTACTGTGTTGCTCCACAGTTTCTTTCATTTCAGCAACAAGATCGGTAGATGGAGTGGCTGGCAAGTCAGATACAGTGGTTTTTGGTAAAGATGAAAATTTTACCAACTGTGTCTAAGTCTGTTTTTCTTCTTTCTCTTTTTCTTGGGTCTGTTTTTCTTTATTCTCTTTTCCTTCAGACTCTTTTTCTTCAGACTCTTTTCCTTCCCCCTTTTTGGTTGCATCAAAGAGGTTGGACATCTTGCTGTTCAGAGCAGTTAATTGCCGTGAGATCTCCTCTCTGAGTTCCTCGACAACAAGATGAGTGATCTGGACGGTGGCAGAAGATGCAGGTGTGTAGAAGCGTCGGAGAGCAGTTTCGATTTTCTGTCTTTCCTTTTCTGTAGAAGCTAGAAAATGTTTCCAACCCATATCCAAGTGGTTGTTGGTTTTGTCCAAGGATGCCCAGACACTCTCCAAAAGTACCTGTGTCTGATTGAGCATCTCTGTCTGAACTGAGAGTTTGTCAGACTGGAGTTTGAGCTTCTTAGCAAGAGGATATACTAGTTGCATTACTTCAGCAAGGATGGCATTGTGCATCCCAACTGTGTGACTTCGTTCCTTGTCAACTAGTTTTGCTTGCTCATCTTCAAATCGCTTCATTAGATCTGCTATGAGCGCTGCGAATTTGTCTTCAAATGCAGCCTTGATCCCATCCTGAATCATTTGAGTATGATGATCTAGGGTATCAGAGCTCATCGTAGCAGTCTGTTCAGATGTTGAAGCCTTGCCAAGTCGGGTCTCATCTGCAGCACCCATTCTTGGTTCATCGGCAGCTCCCTCATGATCTTTAGGAGGTTGAACGGTTTCCTCCCTGTTATCAGTAATACCGAACCTTTCGTGAATCAGCCATCTGATATCATCATCAGATGCCAATTCAACAACACTTTCAATCCCAGCATTGTGTAGACATTTCAATTCCAAGTCTACAAAGAAATCTGATCCCAGAGTTGTCATTAGAATAAAAAATTCTTCAATGCTTTTCAGTCTGATATCCCTCCAGAACACTATCTCTTCTATCTGTAGCTGGATGCCAGGATGTTGATCCAATTCAGGGCACAGATCCAGCAGATATTCCTTGATTTGTTGCTTCATTATCCTTATGATGGGGCTCTCTGGAGCAGGTGAAGCAAACACTGTTCTGGTGTTGAAGGGATTATGAGAGATGGACACTCGCTCGTCGGATCTCTCAGGTTCTTGAGACTTGATTGGGGATTGGGATATTTGTTGTTCAGGTTTGTTTTCAGCGTGTTGAGGGTGTTCAGTTTCCTGAACGGGTTCATTGATTGGTGGTGTGGGAGATGTTTTCTGATATGAGAGGGTGAGGGTGAGAAGGTTTTGTGGGGAGAGGATGGTGGTGATGATTTTTGAGGAGAGGGTGATGGTGATTTGGAAGTGGGCGTTGGCGATCTTGCTCTCTGGAAGATCTTGGTTAGAGGCAGAGAATCAGATGGTGATTCTTCCTCAGGTTGCTCCACTTCTGTCCCTCTGTCAGATTTATCTCCTTCTGCTGCGATCATCTGCTATTCCCTTACTTCTCTGATAGTTGGCTCAGAGCGGACTGCTATCTCTTCGTCTGATCTTACTTGCATCAGATCCTCTGTTCTGCTGGCTTGCTGGACAGAACTTGGAGCAGTTTTCAGAGGAGATGAGACTCTCTTCTGACGTTTCCGCTGAGCGTCTGGTTTCTTGGCCAGATCCTTCCTCTTCATCCTCTTCTCTGGTACGGCCTTTTCCTGCACTTCAGACGATGCAATTGCCTTATCTTTTCCTTTCTTTTCTCCCTTGGGCTTGGGCACATAAGGAGTAGGATCCTCATCAGCTTGTCCAGGTAGGGACTCATCTTTGCCCAGTATGGCCTTGTGCTTTGCTTGGTAAATCTTCGCTCCATTCTCGTTCCACTCATAATTCTGTGGCAGCTTATCTGACAGAATGATAGAAATTTTGTGTACGAATGAGCACTTCGAAGATAAGCACACTTCATTGCTCTGATTCAGCTAGAACTTTCCAGAGTCTTTTCTCAGTCTTGTTTTGACCATACCCAACCAATCAATGTCTGAAGCCTTCTTGATTATTGCAGCCATTACACTTATCTTGTACGAAGTGACCGCATCAAGGCTGTAAGCCGAGCACATGATCACCTTCTGAACGATTTCAAGAAGAAGGCGATATTTTCTCTTCAGATAGAAGGCTTTAACGTTCGTCGTGTTCTCCTTGTTTGCTGGTCTCAACAGCTCGGCTTCAAGAAACTCCTTTTCTCCTACAGCAGTTGTGTAGGTCTCTGGATTGATGCTTCCTCGAGTTAGGCCGAATATCCTCTGTAGATCATCATTTGACACTCGAACTTCCATTTCGCCAACGGAAGAAATCAGGTCAGAATCATTGTCTTCATCCCTCTGCAGATTGTAGAGAAACTCCAGGGCTTCATGGGTGTGAATGATGTTCTGATGAGTAGAGCAATATCGTTCCAGTCCACATGCTCGTAAGCACTCCAGAATTTCCAGCGATTCCGGATCTGAGGTGATGTTGAAGATGACGTACTTTTCATCAATGATGTCTTTCTTCATCGATGCAAAATTGCAGTACTTTTTCCCTTGTCCTGGTCTTGAAACAAGATGTGCCATTTCTGTAAGATATGCAAATTGATGTTTAATTTGAGTAAGATATTTCAATAAATTCAGTCAAACTAGCAATTTCAGCATCAATTTAGCAAATAAGCGTTTAGATCAAATAAAAATTACAGAGATACAACTTGTAAACCTAGGTATCATAGAGAAATTGAGAACATGCAATTAATTTAAAACAAGAAATTACCAGTAATTGATTTGAAAGATTTAGAAATCGAAAGAGTAGAATCAAATGAGATTTCGAAGGTAATTCTCTGAAGATTTGAAAAATAAATATGATCTCTTAAGAGCTTTGAGAAGACAAAATAGTGGAAAGCGGTTTTATGAGAAAGATTTTGATTTTATAGAATACGAGGGAAAACCTTTTTGCACAACTTTCCAAAGTACTCAAGTATCCGTGTTTTGAAATCGATGGCTGAGATTAGTCGGCCAAAAAGTATTTTGATCGCACGGTTGAGAAAAGTAGTCTTCTCGTTTTCCGAACTCAAAAAATCACAATAAAACGTTTTGAAAATATTTTCCAGGTCCGCATTAAAAGCTTTGCAGAGCATGCGTCATGAATAGTGTAAAAATAAATCAATTAAATAAAATAACGCATACAAGGTATTCAGAAAGAGATAAATAAGAGAGCGTATCTGACTGATTGATATTGTAATCAATCAGTTACCACGGTGATCTGATCTAGTACTTTGTTGACTTATCTGATGGTTGCCTTATGCATTTCCCAACAATATCTCACTTAGCTGATCAGATTCTTGCTTGATAACACTTCGCCACTTATCTGATCCTCTTTTCTGATACTTTTTATCCTTCAGTCTTCTTCTATCAACCCGCATTAACTGAAGTCAACTCCCGCCAAATCTTTTACTTCGGGGAGTCCAAAAGTCGCCTCGATTCCCAAATCGGCGCGATTTGACATTCCGTAATAATGGCATAGATACGCTGTGATTTAATCACACCGTTAACTCATCCAACCATTAGCTGCGTGTTCCTAACGCGTTGTCGATGCAAATTTCTCTTAAGATCTTCTGAGACGATAAAATTTGCATTTATACCCCTAATTTCCTTCTATAAAATAGCCTGGGGTGTTAGGCGAACAACACATCATAAACCATTTCATCTTCTTTAGCATATCCTTCATGCTTTTCTGATGAGTTCCTTATTTCCGGTGAAACTTCTGGTGGGAACCTTTAGCCCTTTTCCAATGAATTCAGCTTCTCAAATCAACCCTGTGTGTTCCTTCACACTGCTTTCGCCATCATCTAAGATTTCACATACGATCAATGCTAAGCTTCTTTACCACCGTGGAGGCGGATCTGCAAGGCAAATGAGAAGGCACTTCTCCTAACCGTATGCACCTTGTGCGCCTATCGAGATGACGGTATTAGCATCAACAGACTTAGTCTGAAACAAAACATGGGTTTGATATACAAAATAGTGTATCAAACTCAATATTTGCATGAGACACTCATGGCCATATGGTCTTTCTGACCAAACCTGTGGCACTGTGTCCCATTTAACAGCTGGAAAGCCTAGCACTTGTAGGTCCCGAACGGGTTTTGTGAGGGTGGAAGTCTAGAGGGGAGGGGTGAATAGACTTCCAAAACTTTTTGTGCGGATCAGGTGTGAACTGCAGATTACCCGATCAGAGTGCTAGTGTATCAGTTTAGACTGATGTTCAATCTTACTGAGTGCCTGAGGGCAGATCTGTTTGATATCTGTCAGTTTAACTGAATGGTGCGGAAGCTTGTTTTTACCCGTGTGAAAAACCAGTTTTATCAATCAGATTCTTAAGTCAGTTTTCAACCAGTTGACTAAGGTGTCAATCTGATCAGATCAGCTGCTTGGTGCAGACTGAGCTTAACTTTAGAATATGTATGTTGTTTTAAACTCAGTTGTGTGACTCGTGTAAAGCAATAAGAAAGCAAGTAAATGCACACAAGATTTTTTATAGTGGTTCAGACGAAACCCGTCCTACGTCCACTCTTCCCTTAACACAGGGGAACCTTAACCTACTTTAACCTGTGGGACTTATATCCTTTTCAGGATGGCCGAGATGTTTACCGAGTTCTCACTCTTACAAACTTAACCTGCGGGACTTATATCCTTTTCAGGATGGCCGAGATGTTTACCGAGTTCCCACTCAAGCTTAACCTACGGGACTTATATCCTTTTCAGGATGGCCAAGATGTTTACCGAGTTTCCACTCTACAAACGTAACCAGCGGGACTTATATCCTACAAAGAGGATAGCCGAGATGTTTAATGAGTTCTCACTCTACATACTTGACCTAACTTGCGTTTGGGTAAAGAATGTTTGAGGGTTCCAACTGAAAATCTATCCTGATGTTTTAGGTAGCCAAAATGCTAGTGGATAGGATTTCTTGCTAAGAACTATGGGATGAACACTCTAAGAATAATCTTCAACTATGGTGTTCTTCGAGCGGAAATTCTTCTTGAATTTTCTTGCGTGAATGTTGTTGTTCCGCTTGCTCAATAGTTCATGTGATGTGGTTTCTCACTTGTTTGTCATTTTCTTCAAAGTAAAGATCGATCCCATTTTATAGACCTCGAAATCAAAGAGCCGTTGGAGAGCAATTTAAATTTCGGGCTATATTAGGTAGGCTGTAGGATATGATTGTGGTGTGCTCTGATTATTGGCGTGGCCGTAGGTATGATTAGCTCCGTTTTTATCTGCAACGTCGTATCCCGTATTGTCAGCTCTTTTTGTGCACGTGTCGCTTTCTCCTTGGCTTCGCGAGGCGGCACTTCAGAAATTTGCCCGTTAGACGATTGATATTCCTTTTGTAGAAGATTCATCTTGTCTGGTGTATCTTTTTTATTGTCACCAGTGTGGTGACTTGATCGAATGGCGATCGATCTACCTTGTTGAGTCTTTTGATGCACATTGTCTTAGCTCAATATGCAGACTCCGCTGAATGTAGGTCTTCAGGTCTTTTGATCCTCAGGTGTCTCTGAGCCTCAGTGTATTCAGTCATATTGAGTCTTGAGTTTATTCTTGAGTCTTGACCTTTGTCTCGAGTCTTGAGTTCATCCGAGTCTTCGGTGTCTATCCGAGTCTTGAGTTCATCCGAGTCTTCGAGCTCATCCCCAGTCTTCGATGTCTTCTTGTCTTCACCTGATCTTCTGACTTCTTGTCTTCTGATTTGTGCTTAGTCATCTGATCATCTGACCTTATCTAGGTCATCTGATACTTCGACCTGACCTATACATATTGAGTTCCCCCTCAATATGTGACCTATCTTTTACATCAGCTATCTATACATTTCAGCTGGTCATCTTAATCTGATTCTAAGTCATCAGTCAGCTAACAGGTCTGACTGGTCCTATTACAACATGTTTTGGAACTTCCATCAAAACTAAATTACATATTTCCCAACAGGAATAGAGCCAAAGAAGTGTTAGAAATCGTTCACACAGACGTATGTGGTCCAATGTAAACCATGGCAAGAGGAGGTTACGAGTATTTTGTCACTTTTATTGATGACTACTCGAGGTACGGTTATATTTTCCTTATGAAGCATAAATCTGAGACCTTTGAGAAATTCAAAGAATTTAAGGCTCAAGCAGAGAATCATAGGGAAAAATGTATCAAGTCTCTATGATCCGACCGTGGAGGCGAGTACCTCAGCGATGAGTGTTTGAACTACTTGTCGGATGAAGGGATTGCATCCCACCGATCACATCTTTACCCCTCAACAAAATCGGGGTTGCGGAGCGAAAAAACGAACTCTTTTGGAAATGGTTAGATCAATGATGTGTTATCTTGGATCTTCCCAAGTCGCTTACGGGGTCATGCCTTGGAGATACAATGACTTATTCTACGAACTTGGTGCCATCCAAATCGGTTCCCAAAACTCCCAACGAATTGTGGACCGGGCGCAAGCCTAGTTTGAGACACATGAGAATTTGGGGGTGTCCGGCCTACGTGTTGGACAAGGAAGCCGGCAAATTGGATCCTCGATCAGAATTAAGGTTGTTTATAGGATACCCCGAGGGAACAAAAGGGTGTATGTTTTATGGTCCCAAAGATCAAAAGGTGGTCATAAGCACCCACTATAGATTTTTGGAGGAAGACTATATGAACGAAAGAAGACCCAGAAGTGAGATTATCTTAAATGAGCTAAGGGGTTAACCTCGTTGCCAACTGTACAAGATGACATACCAAACGACACACTTACACAACCAGGAACCTCATTGTAGTGGGTGGATTGTGAAATAGCCCGAGAGATTCATGGGGATAGGAGAGTCCTCCGACTTGATCCCCGGTCAAGATGAATCAGACCCATGGACATATGATGAGGCAATCCAAGACAAGAATGTGGTTTATTGGCGAAAGGCAATAAATGCAGAAATGGGGTCTATGGATCATAATAGAGTGTGAGAGCTAGTCGAACCACTTAATGGGGGCAAACCTATTGGTTGCAAGTGGGTATACAAGAGAAAGAGGGGATCGAACGGGAAGGTGGAAACCTTCAAGGCAAGGCTTGTGGCGAAAGGTTATACTCAGAAAGAAGGGATCGACTATGAGGAAACCTTTTTCACCAGAAGCGATGCTCAAGTCCATCCGGATTCTCTTGTCGATTCTTTGCATTTCATCTCGATTTTGAAATCGGCAAAATGGATGTCTAGATGGCTTTCCTTAACTAAGTCTTGATGAGGAAATCTATATGCAACAACCCCAAGGCTTCATTGAAAAGGGCCAAGAACACCTAGTTTGTAAGCTCATGAAGTCCATTTACGGACTCAAACAGGCATCCAGAGCTTGGAACCAATGTTTTGATCATGTAATAAAGTCTTATGGTTTTGATCAAAATGAGTTTGAAAGTTGTGTGTACAAAAAGCGTGTCGGAACTGCATTGGTATTCTTAGTACTATACGTTGATGATATTATGCTCATCAGGAACGATGTAAAGATGTTATCAGACGTAAGGGCATGACTTTCAAAATAGTTTGATATGAAGGACTTAGGGGAAGCCGGGCACATCTTTGGGATCAAGATCACTCGAGATCGCAAGAAAAGGATGATAGGCTTATCGCAAGCTTCATACATAGACACTGTCTTGAAACGATTTAGCATGCAGGATTCCAAGAAAGGTTTCGTACCTTTCAGACATGGAATCCATGTATCCAAGGAAATGTGCCCTAAGACACAAAGGGAGATAGATGACATGAAAGGTATTCCTTATGCTTCGGCTGTCGGAATCCTTATGTATGTAATGTTGTGCACGAGACCGGATATCTGCTTTGCCGTTGGCATGGTAGAAAGATATCAAAGTAACCCGGGGAGAGAACATTGGATGGCAGTTAAAAACATTCTGACGTATCTGAAAAGAACTCGAGATAGAATGTTGGTTTATCAGTCGGATAATCTAATCCCCATAAAGGCTTACTGCGGACTCGGATTTCCAATCGGACTTAGATTCCGAAACTATCTCGCCTCGATTAGTGTGCTTTCATTTTGGGAAGTGTAGCCATCAAATGGGCGAGTGTGAAGCGAAATGCATCACCGACTCAACCATGGAAGCCGGGTAAGTAGTCGCTTGTGAAGCGATGAAAAGAACCGTTTTGGCTCTGAACCTTCTTAGTGAACTTGGAAGAAGTTCGAATTTGTCTAGCAATATTTGCTAGGGCGATACAAATTCAAGGGAACCAAGAGTCCACGAGTCAAACAAGCACAATGAAGGAAAGGAATCTTAGGCGAAAATCATTAAGAGAGGAGATGAAGAGGTGGCTAAAGATCGCATTTGAAGATAACCTAGTGTATACTTTCACAAAGTGTCTGCCTCTGGAAACATTCAAAGAGACATGTGGGAGGAATGGTTGTCAAGTGTGTAGCCAATCTGCTTTGAGTATACGTGGGAGACATTATTAGGTTCGTGTAGGTGACATTATATGTCACGGAACTACACGAGACATCTTTAGTATACTTAAAAGCGGACATTGAGTATAAGTGGGAGATTGTTGGGATTATCTTTGGAAAGTATGCTTTTACTTTGTATAATCAAACCAATTTTGGACTTATTTGTTTGAAATAAATCATTTTTTATTCTTGATCTTTGTAAATATCATCGAATGTTACATATATTTACTTTGCATAAATGTTCAATAAATAGTACGTGTTACATTGTAGTTAATTTAGTGATACCGGATCACATAAGATTAAATTAATAAATCCTTGTAACCAAAAAGTACACCATTCACGACCTAGATGGAAATGAACAATCCATCATGAAAGGTTGAAGTGTAACGCCAGAGATAGGCTTGTCTTGACCAAAGAGATTACACTAGTGCATGTCTATTGCCTTTGAAGAGGACCTCTGAGGAGGACAAATTCTTTGAATCTAACTAGAAAGAATTAGACCTCGGTGGTTCGTTATTTCTTAATCTTAGCCCTTAAATAGGATCACATGTGGTTAGTAAGTATTGCTTTGACTTATTACGGGTAGAGAATCAACGAGATTCAATACTTTATATCTTGGGCAATATTATTGGTCACATGTGTAGCTAAGATTTAATACGAAGAATCGTGTGCAAGTACGCTTGTTCGATTTGCCCCCTTGGGAGGTTCATAAGTTTTATCATACCAAATCTTGCAAGTGGAACTAGTTTCCGGTATGAATAATAATGTTGAGCCGTTCCTTTACCAAGGATAAAAAGATATTAATTAATGGAAAGTTATTTCAGTGGCTTGAATTAATTAATGGGCTAGATAATCTTAAACACGGGAAATAATAACCGGGAGCCATATTGACTATAATATGGGCTAAGATGGATAGTGCAATATTAATTATGTAGTGGGATTAATTAATATTTATGGGCTTGAATAATATTGTGGCTCAATATTGATAATTCAAGATTCATTGGAAGGTCCAATCTTAATTCTCCTAAAGGCCCCCCAAGTAGCCCAACATAAAGTCCAATAACTGGAAAAGGTGTTTAAAAATAAAATAAATATTTGTTGCTAATTTTCCTTGTTTTTTCGAAAATTATGAATAAAAGGGGAGAAAGATTTTCTTTGAATTTTGTTATGGAATGAAGATATGTATTCTTGGAATACAAGATTATCTCATTAAATTCAAAAAATCTCCCACTTGGTTATCCATAGTGACAATTTCGAAAATTTTGAAATATGAGGGAAAGAAAGATTTTCTTGATTTTCTTGAAAAGATATTATGGAAGATATGTATTTCTTGAAATACAAAAATATCTCATAAATTCAAGAAGATCCAAATCTTGGAATCTTTTTCTCCTAAAATTTCAAAATTTACCATAGCAAGATTAGGTGGGATTTTTTGTGGAATATTTTGATTATGGGGAAAAGAATATAGGAGATATATTCAAGATTTCTTGGAGATCAAGAAAAGATTTTCCCACATTAGTTTTTCCTCAAAATTTCGACCACCACCTTATCTACAAATAGGGGATGATTCTTTCATTCCCAAGTGCAATTCCATGTGCTGAAAAAATTAGTAAATCCACAAAAGTGGTGCAACAAATTTTATTTTTCCTTTTAGTTAATTGTT
Source organism: Stenogyne calaminthoides (assembly GCA_037126765.1). NCBI lineage: Eukaryota > Viridiplantae > Streptophyta > Magnoliopsida > Lamiales > Lamiaceae > Stenogyne > Stenogyne calaminthoides. Next base: position 24,460,804 of record JBBCBC010000020.1, read on the forward strand.
CGTGGGAATCCTACCACCGGATTGTCGAGCAAGGATTAAGGGAATACTTTGGGAAGGCTTTTTTGGTGTGTTTTCATCGACAAGTCCATTGCCATTCCAAGAGGTAAGTTTACATAAACTCGTAGTAATTCCGCATGCGTAGGATTTACGTGAATTGTTTATATGCATGATTTATTGTTGGATTATTATTTGAATTAATATAGGATTAATTCATGCTAGTAATAATTGTTAGAATTAAATTTGTATTTAAATATTCATCCCGAATAGATCCAGGCAATTCGTTCCCCTACACATGGCCTACCTAGAAACAATTATTGTTTGTTTCTCAGGTAGATAGAATTAATATCCTCTAGTTTCCTTAGAATATCCCACAAGGTAACCCTTTTCACCTTTGAATTCCAACTTATCGGTAAGCATCTTTTTCACGATTGCGGGGAAACCCCATGTTTTAATATGCAAAAAAGTTGGCTTCTTGCCACACCATAGTTCATATGGTGTATGCTTCAACCGATTTAGATGGAATTCTATTCAGAATGTAGATTGAGGTTTGTAACGCGTATCCCCATAAGATTGTCGGAAGAGAGGAAAAACTCATCATGGACCTCACCATGCCCAACAAGGTTCAATTTCTCCTTCGGATACTTCGTTCATTTGCGGTGTTCCGGGAGGAGTCCATTGTGATTGGATTCCATGTAACTTCAGATAATCAGTGAATTCATTGCTAAGGTATTCACCTCCTCGATCCGATTAAAGAGTCTTGATACTCTTACCAAGCTGTTTCTCTGCTTCAGCTTCATACTCCTTGAATTTCTCAAAAAGATTCGGATTTGTGTTTCATAAGATACACATATTCGTACCTTGAGAAATTATCAATAAAATTGATGAAGTAGCCGAAGTGACCCCTAGCTAGAGTGGACAGTGGTCTACAGACATCACTGTGGATCAACTCTAGAACTTCTTTGGCACGAACCCCTTTCCCAGAAAATGGTTTGTTGGTCATTTTGCCCTTGAGACAAGATTCACAATTTCCATAAGACTCAAAGTCAAATGGGGTTAAGTAGTCTAACTTTCTTAACCTTGCAATTCTATTCTCACTTGAATGACCCAGCCTACAATGCCACAAGTAAGTCGGGTTTTCATGATTACTAAGTTTAAGTCGTTTGTTCCGTATATTAAGAACATTATATCCACAACGCAACAAGTATAAACCATTTGATAAAGGAGAATTTCCATACATATCACCATTAAGCGAAAAATAACAATTATTTTTTACAAAATGGAAGGAAAACCCTTCAATGTCTAACATAGGAATAGAAATAATGTTGCGAGTAATAGAAAGAACAAAATAACAATTATTCAGTTCAAGTCTAAAACAAGAGGGTAAATCTAAAACGTAAACGCCAACACGTTCAGTAGCAACTATTGCTCCATTTCCAACGTGTAGGGCGACTTCACCCGGCCTAACTGCCCTGCTATGCTTGAGACCCTACACATTAGTACAAATTGTTGGGGTTATACTGGAAAGTATGCTTTTACTTTGTATAACCAAACTGAATTTCTTTCTGTCTTATTTACTGAAATAGATTATTTATCACTGATACTTTAAATATCATTGAATGTTACATATATTTACTGCATAACTGCTCAATAATTAGTACGTGTTACATTGTAGTTAATTTAGTGATACCAAATCACAGAAGATTAAATTAACAGTCCCTTGTAACTAAAAGTACGCTGTTCAGGACCTAGATGGAAATGAACAATCCATCGTGAAAGGTTGAAGTGTAAGGCTCAGATTGGCTTGTCTTGACCAAGAGATTACACTAGTGCATGAATGATGCACTGAATAGGACCTACAGGAGGATAAATTCTTCAGCACTGAATTAGGAAGAATTAGACCTCAGTGGTTCGTTATTTCTTAATCTTCGTCCCTTAAAGAGGACCGTGTGTGGTTAGTAATTATTGCTTTGACTTATGACGGGTAGAGAATCAATGAGATTCAATACTTTATATCTTGGGCAATATTATTGGTCACATGCGATTGCTAAGATTTAATACGAAGAATCGTGTGCAAGTACGCTTGTTCGATTTGATGCATCCCGAGTAGCATAACACATTGAGCCTGTGAAGCATCCTCTTGATGCTTCTTCTGAGCTGCAGCGTCAAACGCTTCAGCCTCTTCAGTACCAGCCTCAGGGGTAGCGGGGATTGGCGTGTCCAACACATACTCAATCTTTTCTTGCCTAAGCACCAAACACACGTTTCGGTGCCAGTCGAGAAAATTTGGCCCAACCAATTTGTTCATTTCTAAAATGCTTCTCAGTGATAAGTTATTCATTTCAACAAGCCTAGAGAAATAAAATAAAACGAGAATTAAAACACATAATTCCTATGATCAATATTCAACAATCAAAATAAACATGGCCTTTTAAATTTATTTTGTCTCTATTATTTTCACATATTCAACGACCTCATCGGAAGAATACGAATTTATATCCAATATAAATCATAATAGACTAGGATCCACATTCCTATTGTTACAATATCTGCTTGGGCTGATTACTGTAATAATAGAACTGGTAGGTTCCAAACCAATTGCAAAAGTTGCAACTCCTAGTTGATTGAACCTAGTTCAATCAGATGCCCCTTGACTTTTGTTTCCCTGCTTGGGCTGGTGAAACAAAGTCAAGTTGATTTACAACCATCAAGCGGCAACACTACGTGTCCCTATAAAAGTCCCGTTAGATGTGTTGGGGAATAAGTTGCACAGATCTATTAGGGGTGAATATTTAAATACAAATTTAATTCTTTAATTCTTACTAGCATGAATTAATCCTATATTAATTCAAATAATAATCCAACAACATATCATGCATATAATAATCCACGTAAAACCTACGCATGCGGAATTCTACGAGTTTACGTGAACGTACCTCTTGGGATGGCAACGGTGTGGCTGAATAGACTAACCGTAAGGACTTCCCAAGTATTCCCTTAGCCCTCGTTCGACTATCCAGTGGAAGGATTCTTGTGAACGATTTAACAAAAGGAAAATAAATTATGTTGCACCACCTTTGTGGATTTACTAATTTTTCCAGCACATGGAATTGTAATTGGGAATGAAATAATCATCCCCTATTTATAGAGGCCAGGTGGTCGAAATTTAGTGATAAAATAATGTGGGAAAATCTTTTCTTGATCTCCAAGAAATCTTGAATATATCTCTTATATTCTTTTTCCCATAATTATAATATTCCAAAAAAAATCCCACCTACTCTATATATATGGATTTTTCGAAAATAAGGGCTTGCAAGAAACCAAGATTTGGATCTTCTTGAATTTATGAGATATTCTTGTATTTCAAGAAATACATATCTTCCATAATATCTTTTCAAGAAAATCAAGAAAATCTTTCTTGCCCTCTATTTTCTAATTTTTTTTCGAAAATTTCAATATAGAAACCCAGTGGGAGATTTCTTGAATTTAATGAGATAATCTTGTATTCCAAGAATACATATCTTCATTCCATAACAAAATTCAAAGAAAATCTTTCTCCCAACATATTTATAAATTTCGAAATTTTAGTTGGAAAAATAAGCAATAATATTTATTTTATTTTAATCACCTTTTTAGTTATTGGACTATTTCTTGGGCTACTCAGGGGGCCTTTAAGAGAATTAAGATTGGACCTTCTAATGGACCTTGAATATCTAATATTGAGCCACAATATTATTCAAGCCCATAAATATTAATTAATCCCACTACATAATTAATATTGCACTATCCATCTTAACCCATATTACAGTCAATATGGCTCCCGGTCATTATTTCCCGTGTTTAAGATTATCTAGCCCATTAATTAATTCAAACCACTGAAATAGCTTTCCATTAATTAATCTCTTTTATCCTTGGTCAAGGAACGGTTCAACATTATTATCCATACCGGAAACTAATTCCACTTGCAAGATTTGGTATGATAAAGCTTATGAACCTCCCAAGGGGGCAAATCGAACAAAGCGTGCTTGCACACGATTCTTCAGATTAAATCTTAGCAATCACATGTGACTAATAATATTGCCCAAGATAAAAAGTATTGAATCTCATTGATTCGCTACCCATGATAAGTCAAAGCAATAGTTACCAATCCCACGTGATCCTATTTAAGGGACGAAAATTAAGAAATAACGAACCACTGAGGTCTAATTCTTCCTTGTTCAGTTCTGAAGAATTTATCCTCCTGTAGGTCCTATTCAATGCATCAGTCATGCACTAGTATAATCTCTTGGTCAAGACAAGTCAATCTGAGCCTTACACTTCAACCTTTCACGATGGGTTGTTCATTTCCATCTAGGTCGTGAATAGCGTACTTTTAGTTACAAGGGGGATTAATTTAATCTTCTGTGATCTGGTATCACTAAATTAACTACAATGTAACACGTACGACTTATTGAACAGTTATGCATTAAATATATGTAACATTCGATAATATTTAAAGCATCAGTGATAAATAATTTGTTTCAGTAAATAAGTCTGAAAATTCTGTTTCGATTATACAAAGTAAAAAGCATACTTTCCAGTATAATCCCAACAATCTCCCACTTATACTCAAAGTCTGCTTTTAAGTATACTACAACATGTCTCGTGTAGTCTGTGACATCTAATGTCACCTACACGAACCTAATAATTTCTCCCACTTATACTCAAAGCAGATTGGCAACTGTCTTGACACCCATTCCTTCCACATGTCTCTCGAATGTATTCAGAGGCAGACTCTCTGTGAATGGATCTGCTAGGTTGTCCTCAGACGTTATCTTTGCCACATTTATATCTCCTCTCTTAACGATTTCTCGTATAAGATGTCTTTCCTTTGGTGAGCTTATTTGACTCGTGGACTTTTGGTTCCCTTGAATTTGCAATTGCCCCTAGCAAATATTGCTAGACAAATTCGGAACTCCATCCAAGTCCACTAAGAAGGTCTAGAGCCAAATCGGTTCTTTCACTGCTTCACAAGCAGCTACTTACCCGACTTCCATGGTTGAGTCAGTGATGCATTTCTGCTTCACACTCGTCCATTTGATGGCTACACTTCCCAAATAGAAACACACTAACTGAGGCAGATAGTTTATGGAATCTAAGTCTGATTGTAAATCCGAGTCCGTGTAGCCGATGGGGATTGGAGTATCTGACTGTTAAATCAACATTCTATCCCAAGTTCTTTTCAGATACTTCAGAATGTTTTTAACTGTCGTCCAATGCTCTTTCCCTGGGTTACTTTGATATCTTGCTACCATGCCTATGGCAAAGCAGATATCTGGTCTCGTACACAGCATTGCACACATAAGGTTTCCGACAGCCGAAGCACAAGGAATGCCTTTCATGCCATCTATCTCCTTTTGCGTCTTAGGGGACATTTTCTTGGATAGATGGATTCCAAGTCTGAAAGGTACGAAGCCTTTCTTGGAATCTTGTATGCTGAATCGTTTCAAGACAGTGTCTATGTATGAAACTTGCGATAACCCGATCATCCTTTTCTTGCGATCACGAGTGATCTTGATCTCAAGGATGTGTCCGGCTCTCCCTAAGTCTTTCATATCAAACTATTTTGAAAGTCATGCCCTTACGTCTGATAACACCTTCACATCGTTCCCGATGATCAGAATGTCATCTATGTATAGTACTAAGAATACCAATATAGTTCCGACATGCTTTTTATACACACAACTTTCAAAATTGTTTTGATCGAACCCATAAGACTTTATAACATGATCAAAATATTGGTTCCAAGCTCTGGATGCCTGTTTGAGTCCGTAAATGGACCTTGAGCTTACAAACTAGGTGTTCTTGGCCCGTTTCAATGAAACCTTGGGGTTGTTGCATATAGATCTCTTCATCAAGACTTTTGTTAAGGAAAGCTGTCTTGACATCCATTTGCCAGATTTCAAAGTCGAAATGTGCAGCAATCGATAAGAGAATACTGATGGACTTAAGCATGGCTACGGGCAAAAAAGTTTTCTCATAATCGATCCCTTCTTTCTGAGTGTAACCTTTCGCCACTAGTCTTTGCTTTAAAGGTTTCAACCTTCCCGTCCGGTCCTCTTTTCCTCTTATATACCCACTTGCATCCAATGGGTTTGACCCTATTAAGTCGTTCGACTAGCTCCCACACTCTATTATGAAACATAGAACCCATTTCCGCTTTCATTGCTGTTTGCCAAGAACCTGCATCCTTATCTTGGAGTGCCTCGTCATATGTCCATGGGTCTGATTCGTCTTGTCCGGGAATCAAGTCCGAGGACTCTCCTATTCCCATGAATCTCTCGGGCTGTCTAACAACCCTCCCACTACGACGAGGCTCCGGTTGTGAAAGCGTATCGTTTGGTATATCATTTAGTACAGTTGGCACTGAGGTTTGCCCTCTAAGCTCATTTAAGGTAATCTCACTTCTGGGTTTTCTTTGGTTCATATAGTCTTCTTCCAAAATCTAAAGTGGGTGCTTATGACCACCTTTTGATCTTCGGGACCATAGAACATACACCCTTTTGTTCCCTCGGGGTATCCTATAAATAGCCTTAATTCTGATCGAGGATCCAATTTACCGGCTTCCTTGTCCAACACGTAGGCCGGACACCCCCAACTTCTCATGTGTCTCATACTAGGCTTGAGCCCGATCCACAATTCTTTGGGAGTTTTGGGAACCGATTTGGATGGCACCAAGTTCAGAATGTAAGCTTCATTGTTTCAAGGCATGACCCCGGCGACTTGGGAAGATCCGCATAACTCATCATTGATCTAACCATTTCCAAAAGAGTTACGTTTCTTAAGCTCTGCAACCCCGCTTTGTTGAGGGGTTCCGGTCAAAATGGAATCGATACAATCCTTCATCGATAAGTAGTTCAAAAACTCATCGCTGAGGTATTCGCCTCCACGATCAGATCGTAGAGACTTGATACATTTTTCCCTATGATTCTCTGTTTGAGCCTTAAATTCTTTGAATTTCTCAAAGGTCTCAGATTTATGCTTCATAAGTAAAATGTAACCGTACCTTGAGTAATCATCAATAAAATACTCATAACCTCCTCTTGCTTTGGTTGATATTGGACCACATACATCTGTGTGAACGATCTCTAACACTTCTTTGGCCCTATTCCCCTTGGCTCCAAATGCCCTCTTGGTCATTTTACCCTCCAAACATGATTCGCAGGTTGGAATTCGTTCAACTTGGAGAAACTCCAGTGAACCGTCTTTCACCAACCTTTGGATCCTCTTTGGATTTATATGACCCAATCTTAGATGCCAAAGAAGTGTCTTGTTCATGTTTTCTTTTGTCGGAAATAGTTGATGTGTTATAGGATGCATTTCGTGAGTGGTGTGCACAGTTAATTGTATAGAGATTTTCCATCAATGTTCGGTAACAGATACACTCATCATTTCAAGAAATGATGTCATTCTTATTAGAAGAAACTTAGTGTCCTTTAATCGAATTTTAGAAACTGAAAGTGAATTCTTTCTAAAACTGGGAACATAAAGATAATCTCAAAAAAACTTTATCTTCAAAAGATAGGTGCACTTCTCCCACTGCTTTAACTACTAATAATGTAGCATTGCAATGTCTGCTACTTGCGTAGTATTGCAATAATCGTTACTATCGTAGCATTGCAATATCTGCCACTTACGTAGCATTGCAATGACTTCTACTTTCGTAACGTCGTCCAGTGTGATGAGGATCCCACTCCCACTAAGTTGCAGGATCTGTTTGAACCCGTGAAGTCAACATGATTAGTGGATCTCGTATCAACCACCCACGAATGAGAAGTATACGCCGCTAAACAAGTTTCAACAACTAGTGCGTGAGAATTACCTTTCTGTCCGTCCCTTTTGGGGTTGGAACAGGCAAAACCTCCATTGTCCTCTCTTACAGCAGTTTAAGCACTTCCTCTTTGGATTTTCCTTGACATAACAAGCATTCTTCATCTTACCATTGCCCTTGGCAACAGTTGAGTTTTATTGCTTATGGCCTTTTGGTCCTCTTCTTTATCTTGCCTTCCCTTGGCCTAGAAGATGAAGACGGACCACTTGCCGTCTAAGCTTGAGTTTGGTGCCTTATCAACATTTCTGCCGAGACCAAAAGCTTGCAACAAATTAGCTAGCGAGGCCAAAATGCTCAAAAACCTTTTGGGCAGAGAGTAAAGTACCAAATTCATCTGAGTCCCCGGATCATAATGCGACTCGAGAATCTCAAGTTTGTTCAGATGGGCCATCTATTTTGAGGACGTAATCCTTTACGGGTTTGCCCTCCACCATTTTCAGCGATGACATCTCTCGCAAGGTGATCTGATGAGTCCCGCATGTTTTGACTCGTCAGTTGGCTCATCTGATTTTGGTGTGTTAAAAATCCACTTGTGCTTTTGTGCAGTTAGGACAATTATAATTTTCCAATCAATATAGTTTCCATATTGTAATGACTTTAAGTATAATAACAGTGGATTAAAAAGTAACGACATGCTGAACTGAAAAAAAAATAACTATATGCAAAAAGCACAAGTATATCACAAGATTCGATCACATGCATCATATTTAAAATCTCAAAAAAAATATGAACATGCATCACCAACATCTCAAAAACAGTTTAAATAAGCCCACGGGGGTGGGTCATTATTTAAACACATTGAAAGCAGTTACAAACAAGAACGATTTACAAACCTTTAATATCCAGATTAATAGTTGGCTCCCACTTGACCAATATAAAATTGAGGGGACTTGAGGGAATTATATGCATATCAATTTTATACCTAAGTAATAACCATGATTAAATCTGAGGATTATTATTTCGCTTTGAACGAGCCTCGTGGGGAGGTCATCGTCGCCACTAGTAATAACCCACAATCATCCGTTTAGAATTCATTCATGTAAAAAGCTATCTTTTGACCGTCCACGTGGGGAATTTCTCCAAAAGAATTCACAAATAAATAAATCATGGAGGTCAAAATTAATTCAATTTTATTATCCTAATAAAATTGTCAATTAATTATTTAAACATACTTAGTAATTTTGAAGGTGAGATTTTTCATTTGGGCAATTCTCATGCAAACACATTTAAACAAATTAAATAAGACATAAGATAGCACAAAATAAATCAAGCAAAAAGAAAAATAAACATATTGGGCAAAAATTATTCATTTGTCATGGTTTGATTTTTTCTTGGCTTGATCTTGAAGAAACACCGCCTCGAATTTCTCCAACTCGATCGTCTCGAAAAAATACTCCGTCTCAAACGCCACGCCCAGTAGCTTCGGGGCCGGGATGCCGCGCCCGCGTCCGACTGACCACTTGGCATAGACCAACCTCGGCGACGCAGCGCGGCCCGTGAACCAGCGCCCGCCGATGCCTCGGCGGCGGCAGCGGTCCCTCAATGAGCGTGGCGTATCAGCAGCGCTTCGCCCTCCCCTCCCTTCGCCCGCCCGACCTAAACTGGCCCAGCGTCCCCTTGGCCAGCGTCTGGCCCAGCGTCGAATCCGCTTCGGCCCGTCGCGGCGCCGCGGTAGCTGCGTCGCCTTCGCGCCGCCCAGGTACCGCGGCTTTGTTCACCATGGCGCTCGGCCGCTCGGCCTCGCCCTCGCCGTCGCGTGCAGTAGCGCCACGCCGCCCTCGGGATTACGGACTTTGTCCTTTAATTCATCGTCTCCTCTTCGTTTCCGATCCGGTTACAATTTATTTACAAAAAATAAATAAACCTAGATCTAGACTAGTCTATTACATTGATCAAATCAAACAAATCCTAGTCTACTCGTGGATTTTCTCACGAGGCAAAACAAATCCGAACGAATTGAATTAAAATCACAATTTATATGCATGCATAAATAAACACATTAAATTCCATGACAATTGGATACCTGCAAAATAGATCTAGCAATTCTACTATCCAATTTCAAATTTAATGTCCGCGAATTAAATTACAATTTTAAAAAAATTTAGAGCCCGAAACCGTGGCTCTGATACCAGTTGTTGGGGAATAAGTTGCACAGATCTATTCAGGGTGAATATTTAAATACAAATTTAATTCTTTAATTATTACTAGCATGAATTAATCCTATATTAATTCAAATAATAATCCAACAACATATCATGCATATAATAATCCACGTAAAACCTACGCATGCGGAATTTTACGAGTTTACGTGAACGTACCTCTTGGGATGCAACGGTGTGGCTGAATAGACTAACCGTAAGGAATTCCCAAATATTCCCTTAGCCCTCGTTCGACTATCCGGTGGAAGGATTCTTGTGAACGATTTAACAAAAGGAAAATAAATTATGTTGCACCACCTTTGTGGATTTACTAATTTTTCCAGCACATGGAATTGTACTTGGGAATGAAATAATCATCCCCTATTTATAGAGGCCAGGTGGTCGAAATTTAGTGATAAAATAATGTGGGAAAATCTTTTCTTGATCTCCAAGAAATCTTGAATATATCTCTTATATTCTTTTTCCCGTAATTATAATATTCCACAAAAAATCTCACCTACTCTATATATATGGGTTTTTCGAAAATAAGGGCTTGCAAGAAACCAAGATTTGGATCTTCTTGAATTTATGAGATATTCTTGTATTTCAAGAAATACATATCTTCCATAATATATTTTCAAGAAAATCAAGAAAATCTTTCTTGCCCTCTATTTTCTAATTTTTTTTTCAAAAATTTCAATATAGAAACCCAGTGGGAGATTTCTTGAATTTAATGAGATAATCTTGTATTCCAAGAATACATATCTTCATTCCATAACAAAATTCAAAGAAAATCTTTCTCCCGACATATCTATAAATTTCGAAATTTTAGTTGGAAAAATAAGCAACAATATTTATTTTATTTTAATCACTTTTTCAGTTATTGGACTATTTCTTGGGCTACTCAGGGGGGCCTTTAGGAGAATTAAGATTGGACCTTCTAATGGACCTTGAATATCTAATATTGAGCCACAATATTATTCAAGCCCATAAATATTAATTAATCCCACTACATAATTAATATTGCACTATCCATCTTAACCCATATTACAGTCAATATGGCTCCCGGTCATTATTTCCCGTGTTTAAGATTATCTAGCCCATTAATTAATTCAAGCCACTGAAATAGCTTTCCATTAATTAATCTCTTGTATCCTTGGTCAAGGAACGGTTCAACATTATTATCCATACCGGAAACTAATTCCACTTGCAAGATTTGGTATGATAAAGCTTATGAACCTCCCAAGGGGGCAAATCGAACAAGCGTACTTGCACACGATTCTTCGTATTAAATCTTAGCAATCACATGTGACTAATAATATTGCCCAAGATAAAAAGTATTGAATCTCATTGATTCGCTACCCATGAAAAGTCAAAGCAATAGTTACCAATCCCACGTGATCCTATTTAAGGGACGAAGATTAAGAAATAACGAACCACTGAGGTCTAATTCTTCCTTGTTCAGTTCTGAAGAATTTATCCTCCTGTAGGTCCTATTCAATGCATCAGTCATGCACTAGTGTAATCTCTTGGTCAAGACAAGCCAATCTGAGCCTTACACTTCAACCTTTCACGATGGGTTGTTCATTTCCATCTAGGTCGTGAATAGCGTACTTTTAGTTACAAGGGACTGTTAATTTAATCTTCTGTGATCTGGTATCACTAAATTAACTACAATGTAACACGTATGACTTATTGAACAGTTATGCATTAAATATATGTAACATTCGATAATATTTAAAGCATCAGTGATAAACAATTTATTTCAGTAAATAAGTCTGAAAATTCAGTTTCGATTATACAAAGTAAAAAGCATACTTTCCAGTATAATCCCAACAAGATGTAGATCCGTGCAAAAGACTTGAGCCTTAAATACTCATTGGAACGAAATCTTCGGTTTACTTTTAATTTTGATGGAAGGCATCGTTCAATTGAATGAAAATCATATTTTAGTGAGGAATGTTTTTAAAGGCGGGGTATTAATTGTTTAATCGAGATCCAACATGTTAATCTACATCACATTTGAGCAATTATTGGGCGCCGCCTACCCAAACATGATTTCATATGGACTAACACTTATATGAGCGTCGTCTACCCAAACAATTAATATGGTCCGACAACTATTGGGCGCCGCCTACCCAAACAATTATAATGCGGACTAGAAATGCGTTAACGTATTTAAATAAACAAGTTAACAAGTGGAATTTTAATAATCCTTTTAAAACCAAACTTTAAAATCCAGTTTTATATTCAATTTTCGATTATTAAAATTAATAATTAATCCAATTAATTATAAAATAAAATTCAATTTTATTTCAAATATTAAAATTAATCTTATTAATTTTAAAATCAAATTTTGATTATTTTATTGTTAGGGGCTCAAATGTAGTTTCTAAAATTGCACTAGAGGGCATGTTCCAAATAAAATTTGCAAAACAGCCCTCCGCCATCAACGCCCAAATCCGACAGCATCAAATCTGTAATTTGGGACAACCGTTTCCAAATACCAACCTAAATCATCAACAATTTTCAGAATCAATCCAATTAATTCATCAAATTTGTCCATCTGTAGCAATCGAAATCGAACCCAAAAGAACAAAACCGACTGAATAAGAAACAGGCAATCAATGGTACAAAATCGTCACCCATAGTTCCAAACAATGAGGGATACAATATTAAAACCAAGTTTAAAACCAGGGTAAAGGGACGACGATGGGTAACCAGTCAGCATTAGAGACGAAACGAGGTGGACCAATTGACGTCGCCAGAGGCGACGCGAAAATGGGTCAACCCAATTTCGCATCGAACGCAAACATCAGAGGGAAGTGGGCCACCGTCGTTGAATCCAGAGTGTGGGCGATTTCACCGCATCGCCCTAGGCGTGCAGGTGTATAGCCGCCGCCGCCGCTCGGTTCACACGATCGGTGATTCGCTCCAAGAGATTCGAAGGAGGTCGAGTGCCGCTTTCGCCAAGGTCTGAGTGAGAGGCCAACACGACGAAGATGATGACGTGAACCGCTATCGCTTTGGAAATCGAACCAGAGCACAAACATCGCGACGCACCACGAGTCTCCGTCCCTAGCCGAGTGGCGCACGGTGCGGAACGCGATTTGGGTTTTTGAAAAAACCCTAATCGGAGCATGCAATAAGATCGAAGAAGACAAGCAAAACAGGCGTGTGAAAAACACCCCCAACAACCAAATAATTAAGGGTGCGGTTTGATCAAAACAGCCGCACCCAACAATTAAAAAAAATTGCTTAAAAAAACATTTTTCAATTTAATTTACTCAATTAAATCAAGAGCATAAAGCTCTGATACCACTGTTAGAGTAGAGAGGCACGTAAACACGTAATACATTCGCAACAGAATTAAACAGTTCACAAACAACGAACATATAATTGCATAAACGATTACGAATAAACATAACAATATATCTTACAGTAATTCAAAAGCAGATTTCTTAACTATGGTATCCACGTAATCCCCGTTCACGGACTTGCACAGATTTGCCAGCTTTGAATCCCGAGATGATTTTCCTAGGAAAATTCTAACTCTAGATTTTATGGAGAAAATATGAATACTTGTATTATGAATTCTCAAGATCTCATATATATAGGGGAGACCCAGCTTAAATCGTAAGCTAACTTGATTAGAAAATAAAATCTCTAATCTTGTAAAATAAATCTCTCAGATTTAATTCTCATATATATCAAATCTCTACGAATTTGATTCCATATATATTAAATCCTATAATAATATTTCATATATTATTATTGGGAATCTTATTTAATTAAACATTAATAATAATTAATTCCAAATTAATCTATTATTAATTAATTCTCCATAAATTAAATATTAAATCCAATTTAACATTTAATCAACTAACTATAATCCGTAAAAGGGAACTACTTGTTGTGTGACCCATATGCCCTCATATATCGAGCGATTAGTCAAACTAACGGTCTTAATTGAACTCTAGACAATAAATCAGACATTCTCAATATATGAGGTATGTTGCGAGAAACGTGCAACTACTTGTAATTGAAACATGGACTATTACAATTTCCTCCTTTCATTCACGAATACTCGATTAGCCTTGAACATGATGAAGTGTTTATTCAAATAACTTAATCATATTATCTCCAATCACTAATTGATCACTTATGTCACACTTGACCACAAAGTCCAAGTTGACGTGCATTGACCAATGACTTTGATCCAATTATGATGGGAAGATGAGTATTCTCTCTAAATCCACTTTGAGGAATGAATCATATTCTTGGCTCAACTACCACACACATGCACTTCATGATGACCCCAATCCAAACCATATCTACCCATGGAAGGGTGCAAACGTCGGTCATGGTCAAAGTTCATCACTCCACACATGTCGTGTGTATTGACCTCAAGTCAAAGGAGTATTGCATCGCTCCCACTAACCGAGACACCCGTAGACACATATAGTGGAATTACATCAAACGATTTCTCGGATGGGTATACCAATACCCTCTAAGGTATTTGTACATCCATCATGAGATACCTAGTATCTCGTAGTAAGTGAGATCTTACTACACTCTCAAAGAGTATGATGCAGATCACACATCAATCTCTATTGTATCATCAATATCTCATTCTTGATGACCCTTGATCGAGGCTATTTGAGAATCATGCTTAAGTCATCTGAGTTCTCACACCCTCAATGACAGTACTGACTCATGGGAACACATATAAGAACAAATGCAAACAATCAAACATATATTAAATAAATAATAATATTAAATCAATACTGAATATTATCTGAACATTATGTCCTTACAATTGATTGTCTGTAGGACACTAACACTAACACGTTCAAGGTCGCATATGTGTTGCTTGCCACCACATGTTTTTTTGGGATTGATAACTATCCTTATATTTCCCACTAGTTGTAGCATTTGGTGGACAATGAAGATTTGTTTAACAACTTCCTTGAGATTCTTATGTTTTCTAGTTGAATATGTATAGAGGTCGTAACCAAGATCAATATCACTTAAATGGCTTTGCTTTAGCTTTGCTAATGAGCTTAGAGTAGTTTTCACAATATTGTTATATTTACGATGACTGGAACTGAAACTAAATATTTATAACATTGGACTTTTGAGTGCATTCGACTGTGAGATGAAGGATTTCCTAGGGCATCCAATGGATGTCCCTATCAAGGAGGACACATCTTCCTACCATTCTCAACAATCTTAATGTAAGATTTGAAGATACATAAAACTAATTTATATATTTATTTCAATTGTAGTCCTCTAATGCTCTTTTTAATTTTGTTTCTGTTATTAGGAAGAATTTTCAGATATGACACCTATAACAATGGTGATGGGACAATCATACCTGCTGGGTATTAATCCATCCATCTCCACTTTTTAGAATTAATCTGTAAAAGAAAATGTCAAGAACTTTACAAGCAACTGCTATGTATGATTTTGTTAATACCATTTTCCTCTACACCCACAATTAATATGGAATTGAAAATTTCAAATTAATCAAATAAATGAAATATTGTATATATGTAATATTTCAACTTAAAATGAATGAGAAGCAAATTAACAAAAAAACTTTTGGCATGAAAAAAAAAAAAATCATAATTTTCACTAGCACTCAAATTCCACAGAATTATTCCAAATCCTCCTCTATGTTCTCCGCTTCTTTGCTTAATTAATTGCTTCTAAATACTATGCTCAAAATCAAATGAGAAGAGAACAACATATGCACTCGTCGGTCGTCGCACTAGGGACGGAAGTGTCGCATTGGGGAACAATGCAGTCTGTGAAAATTAGTATTTCGAATTCTTAGATTTCTAATTTAATTTTTGATTCAGAACTTTAGTTTTTGATTTCTGGTTCATGAGTTATTATTATTATTGTTTTTGGATTAAGTACTTTAGTTCTTTGGTTTATGATTCATGAGTTATTTAAATTTGAGTGCAATGAAGAAGATGTTTATTGCAGAAGCATAAAAGAATTTATGTGAGTGTGAATAAAAGAGAGAAAGGTTGAACATACACATAAACAAAAAGACGATTGCAAGAATCCAATTTACATTGGGTCGAATCCCAAATCCAATTGCACGGATCTAATGCAGTTAGTACACCTAAAATTTGTCATATAAAAATAACACTCCCTCTGTCTTGTTTTCTATTGCTCAAATCAAAATGACATGAGTTTTAGTAAGAAAGTTGTTTATTAGTATTAAGAGAAGTAAAACTGCTTTTTGTTGAGGTTGATTTGGTCCTTTCTAGAGAATGAGATAAAAAATAGATATGTTCGTGTGTAATTATAAGTGACATGAGATATAATTTAGAAATGCTTGTAAAAGATTTGTTTGAGAGGGTAAATTTTTTTTTTTCAATTTATGGAATGACAAAACTAAATAATAATATCAATTTATAGATTTTGAGTAATAAAAAATAAGGCAGGGAGAGTATATCATTATCAATCAATCATTACTCGCAGGGGTGGCCCTGGGGATGTGCAGCTCGTACCGCCACATAGGGCCCCACTCCGAAGAGAACTACTATTTTTTTTACTTTTATATATATATATATATATATATATATATATATAACTACTATATATATAATTACGTTGTAAGTCATTGCATGTATTTCGCTTGACGGAGTTAGATGTCTTTAATGTTGGAGAGTCTCGGGAGGGTCCCAAGTTTGAACTCTGCAAGCAACTAATTTATTTTTATTAACTTTTGAGGGTCCACTAGCTTATGTATGCGCATCCAAGTTACGCTTAAGTGGCTACTACTCCTATTAGGGGTGAACATGAGGTAATTCGGTTACCGAACCGAACCAAAATAGCAAAATCGAAATATTTATCATAATAAACCAAAATTGAATTATTTTATATAATAACCGATCTTAAACCGAACCAAAAAATTTGGTTCGGTTTCGGTAAAAACCGAAATAACCGAAATTATTTGACATTATGAAATTAAACCATTTTTAGAGGCACATTTTCATTTTTATGGTAAAAATTCAAAAATTAAATATCACAACACAAGATCCAATGATTCTACACTACTACATAAATATATAATCAACATATAATGTATATATAGTGTAATATTTAGGTTAGAAAATGAATAAATGAACTAGAATTATGATTATATATATAGAATTTATTATTTCGCTTCGATTTTCAGTTTTCAGTAATTTTACCTTAAAAAGTAAAATCGAAAACCAAAAATTCTAAAATTAAAAATCAAAATCGAACCGAATACCAAATTAACCGAACCAAATATATATTTTGGTTCGATTTGGCTCAATTTTTTGGTTTTTACCGAATAATGCTCACCCCTAACTCCTATAATCTCTAATATTTTTTATTCATTCCTTTGATTTGTTTTTTTTTTCAGAATTATTTTTTCTTTTCTTTTAATTAATCTTTCTCACTCTTTAATTATTTTTACAATTTTTTATATCTAATTATATAAAGGCAAAATCGCTTCACACAAAAAATTCATAAAATCGGATAAAGATTATGACTTATTAGTACTACATAATAATATTAATTATGATAACTAAAGACTATTACTACAAAATGAGTATTACTCATGATACTGAATGGTATAACTTATATTATAAAAAAGTATTAATCGTGATAACTGAAAGATATATGTATTACATTACAAAATAATATTAATTGTGATAGTTGAAGGGTCATATTTATAAATTTAAAACATGTTTCAGAATAAACAAATTTTATAGAAGACCTAGTCTTTTATATATGCTTAAAAAAAGGCTTAATTGCGAATAAAATCATGACCTTTTTCAATATTGCATTTTAATCTAAACCTTTTAATTTTGGCAAATAAAACCTGACTTTTACACTCTTTTGCGAATATAACCTGCGGGCAATGCACTTCCTGCCCGTGAGTGACATGGCTTTCAGCTTGAATTTTTTTCACTGTGTTATCATCTATTTGGCCTAAACTCCTGACCAAAAAAAAAAAATCTATTTTGTATAAACTACGTATTAAGACAAACCCAAATTTATTAAAAGAAACATGGAAAAGGCAAGAAAGTGAAAAAAACTGAAAAAATAGAAATGAATTTTCTATTGAATGTCGAAACCATACATAATGAAGAAAATAATCCCAGAATTTAAACGTATAATTATTCTTGAAGCTTCTTTTTAAAAATCAAATTGTACAATTGTGTGACAAGAAGCACATAAAATTACAAAACAACATTGTACTTTTTAGTAATTGCATAAACCCTAATTTATTAAATCAAAGCCGACCACAATCTTTAAAAACAAGGGGAGGGCCTGTCAGCCATCTCGAACCAAGATGGACAGACCACCTCTGCGTAAAGTCAAAAAAACTGCTCCAACACCCCAGCGCCGAAGCCCCCCGTGACCACATTTGGAGTGGTGAAAGGGAATTGTGAATAAAAAGGGGAACAACTATTCTTTGGAGAAACGAAAAAAGATTCGCGTTTTTCTTTCTTCTTCCTCACACCAGCGAGATCAGCGCATTGTTCTTCTTTTTGATATGATGGGAAAAATTATTTTTCAAGCGTCAATTTCAACTTTCAATGTTAATAGGCAAAATACGTTGTTTTATTTATTTAAGTGAACGACGTCGTTTTATTTTCCAAGCTGGACGCCACGTCACTTATGGATAGGAGGTGTACTGCCCGCATGTTATATTCGCAAAAGAGTGTAAAAGTCAGGTTTTATTTGCCAAAATTAAAAGGTTTAGATTAAAATGCAATATTGAAAAAGGTCATGATTTTATTCGCAATTAAGCCTTTTTTTAAGCATATATAAAAGACTAGGTCTTCTATAAAATTTGTTTATTCTGAAACATGTTTTAAATTTATAAATATGACCCTTCAACTATCACAATTAATATTATTTTGTAATGTAATACATATATCTTTCAGTTATCACGATTAATACTTTTTTATAATATAAGTTATACCATTCAGTATCATGAGTAATACTCATTTTGTAGTAATAGTCTTTAGTTATCATAATTAATATTACTATGTAGTACTAATAAGTCATAATCTTTATCCGATTTTATGAATTTTTTGTGTGAAGCGATTTTGCCTTTATATAATTAGATATAAAAAATTGTAAAAATAATTAAAGAGTGAGAAAGATTAATTAAAAGAAAAGAAAAAATAATTCTGAAAAAAAAAACAAATCAAAGGAATGAATAAAAAATATTAGAGATTATAGGAGTTAGGGGTGAGCATTATTCGGTAAAAACCAAAAAATTGAGCCAAATCGAACCAAAATATATATTTGGTTCGGTTAATTTGGTATTCGGTTCGATTTTGATTTTTAATTTTAGAATTTTTGGTTTTCGATTTTACTTTTTAAGGTAAAATTACTGAAAACTGAAAATCGAAGCGAAATAATAAATTCTATATATATAATCATAATTCTAGTTCATTTATTCATTTTCTAACCTAAATATTACACTATATATACATTATATGTTGATTATATATTTATGTAGTAGTGTAGAATCATTGGATCTTGTGTTGTGATATTTAATTTTTGAATTTTTACCATAAAAATGAAAATGTGCCTCTAAAAATGGTTTAATTTCATAATGTCAAATAATTTCGGTTATTTCGGTTTTTACCGAAACCGAACCAAATTTTTTGGTTCGGTTTAAGATCGGTTATTATATAAAATAATTCAATTTTGGTTTATTATGATAAATATTTCGATTTTGCTATTTTGGTTCGGTTCGGTAACCGAATTACCTCATGTTCACCCCTAATAGGAGTAGTAGCCACTTAAGCGTAACTTGGATGCGCATACATAAGCTAGTGGACCCTCAAAAGTTAATAAAAATAAATTAGTTGCTTGCAGAGTTCAAACTTGGGACCCTCCCGAGACTCTCCAACATTAAAGACATCTAACTCCGTCAAGCGAAATACATGCAATGACTTACAACGTAATTATATATATAGTAGTTTATATATATATATATATATATATATATATATATATATATATATAAACTACTATATATATAATTACGTTGTAAGTCATTGCATGTATTTCGCTTGACGGAGTTAGATGTCTTTAATGTTGGAGAGTCTCGGGAGGGTCCCAAGTTTGAACTCTGCAAGCAACTAATTTATTTTTATTAACTTTTGAGGGTCCACTAGCTTATGTATGCGCATCCAAGTTACGCTTAAGTGGCTACTACTCCTATTAGGGGTGAACATGAGGTAATTCGGTTACCGAACCGAACCAAAATAGCAAAATCGAAATATTTATCATAATAAACCAAAATTGAATTATTTTATATAATAACCGATCTTAAACCGAACCAAAAAATTTGGTTCGGTTTCGGTAAAAACCGAAATAACCGAAATTATTTGACATTATGAAATTAAACCATTTTTAGAGGCACATTTTCATTTTTATGGTAAAAATTCAAAAATTAAATATCACAACACAAGATCCAATGATTCTACACTACTACATAAATATATAATCAACATATAATGTATATATAGTGTAATATTTAGGTTAGAAAATGAATAAATGAACTAGAATTATGATTATATATATAGAATTTATTATTTCGCTTCGATTTTCAGTTTTCAGTAATTTTACCTTAAAAAGTAAAATCGAAAACCAAAAATTCTAAAATTAAAAATCAAAATCGAACCGAATACCAAATTAACCGAACCAAATATATATTTTGGTTCGATTTGGCTCAATTTTTTGGTTTTTACCGAATAATGCTCACCCCTAACTCCTATAATCTCTAATATTTTTTATTCATTCCTTTGATTTGTTTTTTTTTTCAGAATTATTTTTTCTTTTCTTTTAATTAATCTTTCTCACTCTTTAATTATTTTTACAATTTTTTATATCTAATTATATAAAGGCAAAATCGCTTCACACAAAATTCATAAAATCGGATAAAGATTATGACTTATTAGTACTACATAATAATATTAATTATGATAACTAAAGACTATTACTACAAAATGAGTATTACTCATGATAACTGAATGGTATAACTTATATTATAAAAAAGTATTAATCGTGATAACTGAAAGATATATGTATTACATTACAAAATAATATTAATTGTGATAGTTGAAGGGTCATATTTATAAATTTAAAACATGTTTCAGAATAAACAAATTTTATAGAAGACCTAGTCTTTTATATATGCTTAAAAAAAGGCTTAATTGCGAATAAAATCATGACCTTTTTCAATATTGCATTTTAATCTAAACCTTTTAATTTTGGCAAATAAAACCTGACTTTTACACTCTTTTGCGAATATAACCTGCGGGCAATGCACTTCCTGCCCGTGAGTGACATGGCTTTCAGCTTGAATTTTTTTCACTGTGTTATCATCTATTTGGCCTAAACTCCTGACCAAAAAAAAAAAATCTATTTTGTATAAACTACGTATTAAGACAAACCCAAATTTATTAAAAGAAACATGGAAAAGGCAAGAAAGTGAAAAAAACTGAAAAAATAGAAATGAATTTTCTATTGAATGTCGAAACCATACATAATGAAGAAAATAATCCCAGAATTTAAACGTATAATTATTCTTGAAGCTTCTTTTTAAAAATCAAATTGTACAATTGTGTGACAAGAAGCACATAAAATTACAAAACAACATTGTACTTTTTAGTAATTGCATAAACCCTAATTTATTAAATCAAAGCCGACCACAATCTTTAAAAACAAGGGGAGGGCCTGTCAGCCATCTCGAACCAAGATGGACAGACCACCTCTGCGTAAAGTCAAAAAAACTGCTCCAACACCCCAGCGCCGAAGCCCCCCGTGACCACATTTGGAGTGGTGAAAGGGAATTGTGAATAAAAAGGGGAACAACTATTCTTTGGAGAAACGAAAAAAGATTCGCGTTTTTCTTTCTTCTTCCTCACACCAGCGAGATCAGCGCATTGTTCTTCTTTTTGATATGATGGGAAAAATTATTTTTCAAGCGTCAATTTCAACTTTCAATGTTAATAGGCAAAATACGTTGTTTTATTTATTTAAGTGAACGACGTCGTTTTATTTTCCAAGCTGGACGCCACGTCACTTATGGATAGGAGGTGTACTGCCCGCATGTTATATTCGCAAAAGAGTGTAAAAGTCAGGTTTTATTTGCCAAAATTAAAAGGTTTAGATTAAAATGCAATATTGAAAAAGGTCATGATTTTATTCGCAATTAAGCCTTTTTTTAAGCATATATAAAAGACTAGGTCTTCTATAAAATTTGTTTATTCTGAAACATGTTTTAAATTTATAAATATGACCCTTCAACTATCACAATTAATATTATTTTGTAATGTAATACATATATCTTTCAGTTATCACGATTAATACTTTTTTATAATATAAGTTATACCATTCAGTATCATGAGTAATACTCATTTTGTAGTAATAGTCTTTAGTTATCATAATTAATATTACTATGTAGTACTAATAAGTCATAATCTTTATCCGATTTTATGAATTTTTTGTGTGAAGCGATTTTGCCTTTATATAATTAGATATAAAAAATTGTAAAAATAATTAAAGAGTGAGAAAGATTAATTAAAAGAAAAGAAAAAATAATTCTGAAAAAAAAAACAAATCAAAGGAATGAATAAAAAATATTAGAGATTATAGGAGTTAGGGGTGAGCATTATTCGGTAAAAACCAAAAAATTGAGCCAAATCGAACCAAAATATATATTTGGTTCGGTTAATTTGGTATTCGGTTCGATTTTGATTTTTAATTTTAGAATTTTTGGTTTTCGATTTTACTTTTTAAGGTAAAATTACTGAAAACTGAAAATCGAAGCGAAATAATAAATTCTATATATATAATCATAATTCTAGTTCATTTATTCATTTTCTAACCTAAATATTACACTATATATACATTATATGTTGATTATATATTTATGTAGTAGTGTAGAATCATTGGATCTTGTGTTGTGATATTTAATTTTTGAATTTTTACCATAAAAATGAAAATGTGCCTCTAAAAATGGTTTAATTTCATAATGTCAAATAATTTCGGTTATTTCGGTTTTTACCGAAACCGAACCAAATTTTTTGGTTCGGTTTAAGATCGGTTATTATATAAAATAATTCAATTTTGGTTTATTATGATAAATATTTCGATTTTGCTATTTTGGTTCGGTTCGGTAACCGAATTACCTCATGTTCACCCCTAATAGGAGTAGTAGCCACTTAAGCGTAACTTGGATGCGCATACATAAGCTAGTGGACCCTCAAAAGTTAATAAAAATAAATTAGTTGCTTGCAGAGTTCAAACTTGGGACCCTCCCGAGACTCTCCAACATTAAAGACATCTAACTCCGTCAAGCGAAATACATGCAATGACTTACAACGTAATTATATATATAGTAGTTTATATATATATATATATATATATATATATATATATATATATATAAACTACTATATATATAATTACGTTGTAAGTCATTGCATGTATTTCGCTTGACGGAGTTAGATGTCTTTAATGTTGGAGAGTCTCGGGAGGGTCCCAAGTTTGAACTCTGCAAGCAACTAATTTATTTTTATTAACTTTTGAGGGTCCACTAGCTTATGTATGCGCATCCAAGTTACGCTTAAGTGGCTACTACTCCTATTAGGGGTGAACATGAGGTAATTCGGTTACCGAACCGAACCAAAATAGCAAAATCGAAATATTTATCATAATAAACCAAAATTGAATTATTTTATATAATAACCGATCTTAAACCGAACCAAAAAATTTGGTTCGGTTTCGGTAAAAACCGAAATAACCGAAATTATTTGACATTATGAAATTAAACCATTTTTAGAGGCACATTTTCATTTTTATGGTAAAAATTCAAAAATTAAATATCACAACACAAGATCCAATGATTCTACACTACTACATAAATATATAATCAACATATAATGTATATATAGTGTAATATTTAGGTTAGAAAATGAATAAATGAACTAGAATTATGATTATATATATAGAATTTATTATTTCGCTTCGATTTTCAGTTTTCAGTAATTTTACCTTAAAAAGTAAAATCGAAAACCAAAAATTCTAAAATTAAAAATCAAAATCGAACCGAATACCAAATTAACCGAACCAAATATATATTTTGGTTCGATTTGGCTCAATTTTTTGGTTTTTACCGAATAATGCTCACCCCTAACTCCTATAATCTCTAATATTTTTTATTCATTCCTTTGATTTGTTTTTTTTTTCAGAATTATTTTTTCTTTTCTTTTAATTAATCTTTCTCACTCTTTAATTATTTTTACAATTTTTTATATCTAATTATATAAAGGCAAAATCGCTTCACACAAAAAATTCATAAAATCGGATAAAGATTATGACTTATTAGTACTACATAATAATATTAATTATGATAACTAAAGACTATTACTACAAAATGAGTATTACTCATGATACTGAATGGTATAACTTATATTATAAAAAAGTATTAATCGTGATAACTGAAAGATATATGTATTACATTACAAAATAATATTAATTGTGATAGTTGAAGGGTCATATTTATAAATTTAAAACATGTTTCAGAATAAACAAATTTTATAGAAGACCTAGTCTTTTATATATGCTTAAAAAAAGGCTTAATTGCGAATAAAATCATGACCTTTTTCAATATTGCATTTTAATCTAAACCTTTTAATTTTGGCAAATAAAACCTGACTTTTACACTCTTTTGCGAATATAACATGCGGGCAGTACACCTCCTATCCATAAGTGACGTGGCGTCCAGCTTGGAAAATAAAACGACGTCGTTCACTTAAATAAATAAAACAACGTATTTTGCCTATTAACATTGAAAGTTGAAATTGACGCTTGAAAAATAATTTTTCCCATCATATCAAAAAGAAGAACAATGCGCTGATCTCGCTGGTGTGAGGAAGAAGAAAGAAAAACGCGAATCTTTTTTCGTTTCTCCAAAGAATAGTTGTTCCCCTTTTTATTCACAATTCCCTTTCACCACTCCAAATGTGGTCACGGGGGGCTTCGGCGCTGGGGTGTTGGAGCAGTTTTTTTGACTTTACGCAGAGGTGGTCTGTCCATCTTGGTTCGAGATGGCTGACAGGCCCTCCCCTTGTTTTTAAAGATTGTGGTCGGCTTTGATTTAATAAATTAGGGTTTATGCAATTACTAAAAAGTACAATGTTGTTTTGTAATTTTATGTGCTTCTTGTCACACAATTGTACAATTTGATTTTTAAAAAGAAGCTTCAAGAATAATTATACGTTTAAATTCTGGGATTATTTTCTTCATTATGTATGGTTTCGACATTCAATAGAAAATTCATTTCTATTTTTTCAGTTTTTTTCACTTTCTTGCCTTTTCCATGTTTCTTTTAATAAATTTGGGTTTGTCTTAATACGTAGTTTATACAAAATAGATTTTTTTTTTTTGGTCAGGAGTTTAGGCCAAATAGATGATAACACAGTGAAAAAAATTCAAGCTGAAAGCCATGTCACTCACGGGCAGGAAGTGCATTGCCCGCAGGTTATATTCGCAAAAGAGTGTAAAAGTCAGGTTTTATTTGCCAAAATTAAAAGATTTAGATTAAAATGCAATTTTGGAAAATGTTGTGATTTTATTCGCAATTAAGCCAAAATCAAATGACAAAAACTCATATGAGTGGGGTAAAACTTAGCACAAATCACACACACTCCTCCTAAAGTGTTAAAACATCACTGCCCAATTTTATATTCCATCTCACCTTGAGACCGTCTCATACAAGTGTGTCTCAAATCAAATTGTATATGTTATTTCATTTTTATTTTTTTAAGAACTATATTATTTGAATTTGAAAACATACAATAACACTCTCCTATAATATAGTAACATGTTTAGCCATTATACTTCTCATTTTATTTGATTACTTAATGGAATTGTCTTAAAAAAATCACTGGGCCCCTTATATTTTTCACACGGCAAACAAGTTGCATATTTTAATGTAACAAATTATATAATTTTAAATGTACTATACAATGCACGGTGCACCCGATATATATTACACCCACTCAATAACAATACAACGCTATTTTTTATTTGATATAATTACAAAACTATTTTTGATTTGACATAATTTCAACGCAATTTTTGATTTGACATAATTATATCCGTTCATCACCTATTCATGTATCCCTAACTAAACATAAGATTAAGTCGTGTACGCATTCAGGTGCACCACACACTCATAATGCATTTTAAAATCATACAATATATTATATTGAAAAATGCAACGTGTTTACATTGAACTGTGCAACTATTAATATGAAAAAATAATTAGACAATTCAGTATAAACAAGTTGTATATTTCAATATAACAAATTGCATACTTTTAAAATGCATTATAAGTGCACAGTGCACTTGATCCACCCTAATCACAAATATATGCATTCGTCTCTGCTCGTGTATCCCTAATTAAACACAAACATAATCATGTCAAAAAAAAATTATACACAAATATATTATTTACCGTACTATTTTACTCCATCCGTCTCAATCTTAAGGGAAGTCTTACTGTCTAGGAAAATTAAAATATAGTGATAAAGTGATAAAATGTTGAGGGTATAAATATTTGTTTATTAATATTTTATGTGATAAATTGATAAAATAATAAAGTGTTGAGGGTAGAAAAAATTGTTTCCTACTAGGGTGTTTTACCACAATAATCAGTGTCGTCTTGTTGATCGATAGTCGTTATCGAAAAATTGTGACGTATGTAATAAAAGATTTTCTGTCGTCTTGAAACGTCACATTGTTGTCTGAAGTTTAATATTTCTAAATTATTTTTTAAACTATATTTATTCATTTACCATTTTACCCTCAATCAAATAAAATTAGAAAATAACATATTAAATTTAGTTTTCTCTTACTTGAATGAAATTAGTAAAAATCAAATTAAACCTAAAAAACAAGTAACCCATACCCACAATAACAATTTCAATTCACACCCACACCCACCCACACCCACACCCACACGATACAATTGAGTTCAGTTCACGAGAACCCTAGAATTCAGACACCATCTCCATCGTTTCTAGTGTTGCCTGCAGTTCGCCGGCGACGCCAGAATAGATGTCATCACCACCGTTTCTGGTGTTGCCTACAATTCGCCAGCGATCACCTACTCGACCAATTTCCCTATGGTTGATTTTTTTTTTTCGCGCCTTCGATTACTCGATTTCTCTCATCATCCATGATAGCCGAATAACTTACGCTATTAATTCTCATAACAGAGGTATGACCATATTTAATATATTTCTTGCAATTGTTATTGCTTCAATTTGCTTTATTTTTACACTTGTGTTTTAGTAAAATTAATCTGATTCCTTATTATCTTTCTTCAATTGTGCTTTATTTGTACTCTTGTGTTTTCGTAAAATTAATCTGATTTCGTATTATCTAATGAGCCAAACAGGTTGTGGGCAAGAGTGATTAAGTCTAAATATATGGGGGGTTGAGAGGTGTTAGTGAGGGAGACAGTCAATATTCGGGTTGGAGTGGGAGGGATAGGGGGAGAAGTAAGCCATCGGGATGGTGGGGGGAGATATGTGAGTTATATCGAGATGAGAGAGGTGAGAGGCTGGGAAAAGAAATCAAAAGAGTGGTAGGGAATGGGGAGGATACATTGTTTTGGAGGGATGTGTGGGTGGAGAATGAACCTTTGTGTGTGAAGTTTGGTAGACTGTTTGGGTTGAGTGAACAAAAAGAGGGAGTGATTGGAAGTATGGGGGTTTGGGGTGAGACGGGATGGAATTGGGAGTTTAGATGGAGTAGGACCCTATTACCAAGAGATTTGTCTGTACTAAATCTTCTTTTATCTTACATTAACAGGATCAAGCTTCACCAGGAGAAAACCGATTGCTGGGAGTGGTGCCACTCGAAGAACGGCATCTATCAAACAAAGATCGCATATGACCAGCTGGTAAATTCTGCTCAACAGACGGGAGGCAGCGATGAAGAAAAGAAATCCTTCAAAAAACTGTGGAAAAGCTTCGCACCTAGGAGAACACAAGCAATTGTATGGAAACTTCTTAGGGGACGCTTAGCAACGAAGGATAATCTCATCAGACGAGGTTTATCCCAAGTTATTGGCAGCCCCGTTTGTCCATTGTGTTCTTCGGAAGAGGAAAATATATCCCATGTTTTCTTCAATTGCTCTTTTTCAAGAGATATTTGGTCTAAATTTTTCCAATGGTTACGAGTTTCTACGGCGTCACATCCGGATCCAATTAAGAATTTCTTACAGAACAGTGTGAATTCGGGTTCGGAAAAGATACGAGGTTAGCGGATATTCTTTGGATTGGTGTTGTATGGGTCATTTGGAAAGTGAGAAACGAATTGCTCTTCGACGGTGTCATCCCTATAGTGGAAAAAAACATGGAGTGAAATAAAGGCGAGAACATGGTCGTGGATAACAGTTAAAGATTGCAAGAGGAGAGAAATACCATTTGGTCAGTGGAGTGCTAATCCGAGAAACCAGGTTGAGGTACCATGCTAAGTCTGCAACCTGAATTTATGTTTGTTTGGTGAGTTATTAGATAAGTGGAGTGCATGTAAAGCTGTAAAACCATCATCGCTTCACATGCTATGGCTGGAATATCCCTTATGTTCTATGCCATGGGGTGGTGAAGTTTAATAAAATTGCCTTTTTTCTGTTAAAAAAAAAAAGCTGTAAAAATTCCTTATGAGGTTCAATTACAGGTATAAAATGCAGAAAGTGAATATTATAATTGCCCTTTGTATGTTAATAATTTGTTTAGCTTTGATCAGATCCTTAGGTCTGCTATTGGTTATATGAGGTAAGAACAGTTAATAGGTGTGAAAGTAACTGAATATTATATATATGATAATTTTTTTTACAAATAAGAAATTTTAAGATTTTGCTATCCTTTAATTTAAAGAATGAAGAGAACTGTTTCGGTGGAAGATGTGAAAATAGAGATGCCTTTCAAAATTGGGCAAAGACCAAACATATCTTTTGTGTACTAGAAAATCATGGTCCACTTGTAGTATAACACTGCCCATTTGTTTGTTAAAGCCTAATATCACTCCTCACATTTTATAATGATATTTTGTACCTAGATTCTTACACAATAAAGCTTTGAGATATAAAGTGTATGCCACAACCATATATATAGGTGTTAATGAATTTATGTATATATGCATAGCTGCCTTGTCTTAGCATGCCCCAAGTCAAGTTGTATTACTTTTCATCTGTATTCTTCTTTGCACTATTGTTTTGGTGAATTAAGATATTACTGGAACTTTCTTCAACAAAAGCTGGCCCTGTTCTCTTTATTGGACCTTCCTTCCTGATCTTGGCCTTCCGATTTGCCGGCGAGGGCTACCTTTCTTTGGCTCAAGCCTAAGAGCCAGCCCCATCCGTTATTTCATTATCTCTCAAAGCAATCTCTGTTTTCTGATCTTCTTCTCTCAACCGTGCTTCTTAATTCCTCTTTGTGTCTCTATAATTTTTTCTCATCGGTATTGCTACAAAGGTACGTAATTCCCCCTTCTTTTCTCCATTTACATCTTTACAGATCTTCTTTGTATCTCTATAATTTATGTCGTTATAACAAAATACTTGACGTTATGGGCACGTACGAGTAATTAAGCAAAAAAATTGTTATTGTTCACATAAACTCTCTTCTTCAAGGTATAACTGTTTAAAATGTGAAATGTTATTGTTTAATAATATATTTTTCAAGTTCAGAATGCATGATTGGTAAAAATATCATTATAGAACTGATCCCCTTTGAAAGGGGTATGGCATCTAAATAATGATATTTTTACATCTAATATTCAGTTGTAATTGTTTGTTCATGGAATCTACTGATTATAGGGTATGGCGTATCAGTCAATGATATTTTTACAACTTTTACCAATGCTTTATTCTCTTTTTTGTGAATTTCGTAAGTGATTGCCTTTATAGTAAGAGGTGTTCTTGCCTGTGGTAAACTACTAAAAATGGTCAAGTTGCAACAGTTTATATGAATGAAAAAGGCTCAAATTTTAAAGTGCTCTAATTTTCTGTTCGGACTAAATTTTGAAGTGTGCTAACACCCTTGCTATTTTATCCATTGCTTTGGCGGTTAGTTATTGCATATTTGGTGTCCTATAGAATTATAATGTTGCTGTAAATTCACTAAACAAAGCATAATATTTGGGTTCGATTTGCAGGAATAAGCTTAATTGCTGAACAGTGGGCGACCTTCAGGAAGAATATACCTGCAATAGAGAAGGCCGCCAAGGAGATGGAGTTTAGGTGAATTGAAACAACTTGAAGGAGGTCCCTCTCATGACGTCTGTTTTGTTCTTGAGCGATGGGTGGAGTATTTTGATACTGTTGTAGTCATTTTTTAAAACAGTAACGTTAGTACATGCATTATGTAATTTTGGCATGAAAGGAGCACCTCATTTTGCTTTGGAACTTGTTGTCGATAGATGCTTATAACTTGTTTATCTTATTTGAATCTAATTTGGGCTTACATGTGACCTTGTTTGGTTGTATCCTTCTTTGATTGAGCTGATTATAGATCATGCCTAGTACCAGTAATTCACACAGTTAATGCGCAAGGTGGTTTTTTCAATATTCAAGGAACTTTAACTCTTTTATCTTTATCTTTTATCTTTGTTGTGGTTTGAATTTGCACAGGACAGGATTGTGTGTGATCCTGTTTTATATGCTTCATTTCTTGTAGATGTAGCAGTGCTATATTTTGCAAGCAGGTCAAAATGTAACTTTTTAACGTGTTTTTGTTGAATAGCCCTCTTTAAAAATTGATATTTGTGTAATAGAAGTGTCTTATGGACTTTCGTCCAATAAATACAAAATTATGACTTAATTTTTCATAAGTGATCATAATGACAAGTATTTTATTATAACCAAAAAACATGTCGATATTGCGATCTATAGTGATTTTAAACAATTGTTTATATTTTTATATATATTTCTTATGGTCAAAATATTAAAAAACGCAATAGGATAGGATATAACATTTATGGCCAAAATATTAATAATGATATACATTCCGTCGTAACGACATTTATGTCATTATCTAAATTTAGAGTGAATTTGATAATATATAGGTCACCATTTTGGATATTAGAACATATTAGTAAAAGAAATATTAAGTTCTCGAGTGAAATTGAGTTGTCTTGAGAATCACTATCCAAATTACATCAGTTCTACACAAATTAAGATTATTTTATTTAAAGAGCCTAGTCAACATAAAATATCACTTAAAATAATAATATATGTTCTATTAAAGACATCTATGTCATTATTTTGTTTTTTCATCTTCAAGCTCTTATTTATGTTTGTATCTACAATTGTTCACTTAAACATAGCCACAACTATGTGAATGTGTGTGAATGATGAATTATTTGTAGTAAGTGGTCATAACAACATACATGTCGTTATTCAAATTTCGATCTGACATATATGAACCAAAAAAATGTGAAATAAACACGTTCATTCAATAAATTAATATTCAGGGAGTTTTTTTTCCAACAATTGGTGAAACAAGGATGATAGTTAAAAGATAAATAAAGTAAAAAAAAAAAGATAACCCCCTTAAGCTATGATGCACGGATTCTTCTAAAAATTCCATAATGTAGTACCGGATATGCGTAGGCAGCGGGTGCAATTCACGTCGGATTTGCACGGGATACGCCACGTGGCGAATCCATGAATAAATTAAAAAAATTACCAGAATAAACGAATCCGATACGCCGAATACGCGTATTCGGTGTGTGAAGGGTGCGTGAGTGGTTAATATAAAAATAAAAATCAAATTTTTTCGTTTATTTGTTTGTTTTTGTAAATTTTCAAGACTAAAACTCTAATAAATGGCTGTGTTATTAAAAACTAGATGTGCTATTTCAATTGAACATTATTATATAATGTATAACTTAAATTGACAATATATCACTTGCTTTTTTTTATATTAAATTCCTTATTATAACTTATGTATTGAGCTGATGTAATTTAAATTAGTGTTTTATTACTTATTTACATTAAATAATTGAAAGTGTCTAAATTTTATGTGAATTAGAAACATTTGATATATTAAATTTAATATATATATATATATTTATAGGTATTATATATAATAAATATAAATAAACAGACGTATTCTTGTTGTATCGTCCCTAAATTTTTCGAAAATTCGTATTCCCGTACCCGTATCTTATCGTCTCCACACCCCTGCGCCTATGCAAAATAGCCCTTAAACAATATACTCCCTCCTTCAGTCTTTTGATAGTTTTTTTTTTTTTGGTTATTAGGATTTAGACTTTTGATAGTGAAATTGACTAGATTACATGAATACTGGATAGAGCATCACTTTCTTTGTACTAAAATACAAGTAATGCAATTAATATTATCAAATTAAAAAAAGTATTCAATAAATTCAACGAAGATATCATTGTGCAAAAAAACAGCAAAATCAACCACAAGCAATCAACGAAGTGTAAATCATAAAAATTATAAATGTTACAACCAAATGTGAAATTGCTTCAAAAATTAAAATAGATGGATGATAAATGAAAAAAGAGACGCTATAGAATCACACTACTAAAGTGATCATCTTCAATGTTCCTGAAAACTGAACCAGTTGGTGTAGAAAATCAGCTGCAGCAGAATCAATCAAATTAAATTTTCGGTGGACTGGACATAAAATTCAAATTCAATAAGCGATAGATTCGCCAGAAAACTACTGATCCAGCTAACTCATTGCCTTGCAAAAACTTGCAACAATTCATGTTTAATCACTTAGAATTTTAAGAGTTCAAATTGTGAGGATTCAGAGCAAGAAACTCACAAGCTTGTGAGGTTTGTCAAGGCAATGAGAATTATAGCTTCACTGCTAAAGCCTCAACCTCACAAATTCCCATTTTAAAAATCACATTGGAATTCTAGAAAATCCGAGAAGCATCAAGAATTAATAGGCAAAATCAATCACCAAGCCATATGGACCATGAAAATACTCGGGATTTAAATCAAAATGGTCATGTAACTTTGCACCTTTATTGAAAAGGTCCCGTATATATTACACGTTTCAATTTAGTCCCGTATGTTTTCAATTTGTGCTGATTTAGTCCCAAATCGCCGGAGACCGGTCAAACTACCCCAAAACGACGTAGTTTTTGGGGCGTGTGATACACGCGCCCCTAATTTTGATCGGGAAACTGTATCACGCACCGATTTAGTCCCAAATTAGGGGCGCGTGTATCACACGCGCCAAAAACGACGTCGTTTTTGGTTGGTTTGACCGGTCTCCGACGATTTGGGACTAAATCGGCACAAATTGAAAAAATACGGGACTAAATTGAAACAAGTGATATATACGGGACCTTTTCAATAAAGGTGCAAAGATACGGGACCTTTTTTATTTAAATCCCAAAATACTCCAATAAGATATCACAATAGTGTATAGCAAATGATCACTTAAATATTTGCAGATCAACTTATTTCAAATATCAATTTGTATAATATTCAGTTCTCACTCATCAGATATTAGTGTTTCTCCTGAATTTTTCCATGCAATAAGCATATTAACTCAGGCACATTCAATAAGATAGCTCGGTTCATTTCTCAAGCCACGCTCCTTCTTTAAGCATGAAATATATCATCAAACATATGAATTAATTCCATT
Organism: Stenogyne calaminthoides; assembly: GCA_037126765.1. NCBI lineage: Eukaryota > Viridiplantae > Streptophyta > Magnoliopsida > Lamiales > Lamiaceae > Stenogyne > Stenogyne calaminthoides. Next base: position 24,494,544 of record JBBCBC010000020.1, read on the forward strand.
TCAGGAACTTTGATCAAGGCTCAACTTCCACAATTAATCAAATATGCATCACATCTAAAATTTATCTAGAAATCAGAGAGGCATCAATTCCAGTGAGCTCATTTCTTATAAAGAGTAAAGGTATTATTTAGTCAATTATCCATAGCTAATGTTTCAAAGCCACTTTCCTTTAAGACATTATCTCAAGCAAGTAATAGGCATAACTCATTTTCCCTATCAAATGTATCCAATTGAATTTTTTAATTCAGAAACAAAATAATAGGCACATAATGATGCACATTATTCCAGTTTCTTTTGCCTCTTATCCTAATTCCTAAAGATATGGATTCAGCCAGCTGTGCATATCATAACATCAAATTTTGCAGATGAAGTGAAACAAATCAATGAGATCAATCCAACAGCAAGTCAAAATAATGGAAAATCATAAAGAAACATTTCTCTTATAATCTTTGCATACCAAAATATGAAAAGTCTGAATTTTCAACTTCTATGGTTTATTGTCAAAAGCATACCAAAAGAATTGAACGTCTCTAGCATATTTCACGTCTTCCAATTTCTCAAAGAGTCTCCATTCTGGTTTTTAATTTCTCTGCATTGAGTTTCTTAAGCAGACTGGGAATAATTATTAGTTTGGCTAACTTGCAAGTAGGAGGATCAATCCATTGAAAATATTTGCATTATCTAGATCCTAAAATACAAGATAAACAAGACATTATACGTCCTCTCTGTTATGCAACAAATTCGAAAATATTGTTTTGATCCAACAAAATCAATGAAATATTTCACAGAATTTCACACCCAATAAACACAAGAAATCTTACATAGATATTTAGCCACAACGAAATGAACGAAATATTACTCAGTTCTTACTAGATATTTTCCACATCTAAGAAATCTTCTCCCAACATTGTCGTCCTTCCATGAAGTAACAACAATGGCTTCTCGTTTATAGTAACACGAGGTTCTTTCTGATTTCCACTTGATTCAGCCATTTCAATCATAAATCGCGCGGCGACATTCTCCTATGGGCATGGAAGAAGAATTATGCGTGTTCTGAAATTTAGAGAATCAATTTTTGGGATATTTTGACTAGGGTTTAATGAGTTTTCTTTGATGAAAATGTTTAATTGGTACAGAGGTGTTTTCGTAAATTAATAATTATATTTTTTAAATTATTAATATTATTATAGCAGTACGACAGTACGATGCAAATCGACAATAATACGATTTAAAACTATAATTAGTACGACACATAGTACAACAATTAGAAGATCACTAAATTTAAGCTTTGGAATTTTAGATCTAATGGTTCAAATTAACTGACTATTAGCCGTCAGTACGATACCCCAACTATGATAAGAAACACCCTTGTTAATTTTTTATGTGATAATGTGATAGAGTGAATATTTTCATTTTAAGAAATATTACATTAAGATTGAGACGGAAAGATTAATTCGTTACATATTTTACCAAGTAACTATTTAACTATTTTATAGCAAAAATTAATTTTAATAATTTGGCCAGCGAAATACCCACTAAGGTAGACAGCAGATATTTATTATACGTCAGCCTAATAAATAGACGGCCATCTAAAACCCTACTTCTACCTCCCAGCCAGGCAGCCACCCAACTCTTCCCCTTCTCCCCAAACCCTAAACCCCCAAATTTTCTGTAACGAAACCAGCTAAAACCATGGACATTGAACACAATATTGATTCGAACGATACCCCAAAACCCACGAAAATCAGGTTCGAGTACGAGGACGATGAAGCAGCGGAAACCATTGAAGAAGTAGCCACAGAGAGCTCTAATCTGGAGGAAGATTCCACCATGTGTGAGCTCGAGGACTCATTGGTTGCTGGAGGTGATAAGACCAGCGCCGATTATTACTTCGATTCTTATTCGCATTTCGGTAATGATTTTTTCTTTTCTGATTTTGCTTTGAAATTATACTGAATTTGGGGTTGTTATAATAGCAGTGCGACTTGCATTCTACTGAAATTTTTCTGCAGAAGTTTATTTATTTAAATATTTTGTATCTGGATTCCTTTTGTTTGGTCTAATGGTTGTATTTTTTGAATGCTTTCTTCTCATATATATATATATATATTTTTGATTCATTGATTTGAATGGAGTTTATCAACAATAAGAACCGAGCAACTTTTGATTTTTTTTAATCTTTTGTTGTTTTTTAATTATTTAAGAAGCTCTTTCTTTTGGGATTTTGAAATGTTCTTAATCTCATCATACTTGTTTTATTACTATGTTTGGTTAACTTTTACAAAGTATTTTCTAAATGGTTAAACTCTGTTTCAAGTTTCTTTCTTTGTCACAGTTCCTTCATGTGGGTATGTGGAACTATTTTGTCAGTCTGTTGATATTTTTTATTTTTTTCCCTCTCAGACATGCAAAACATTACTGAATTGGTCGGAATACAGATAAAATTAATTTAAAGGGCTAAATAAAGTTATCTTCTAGCTTCAACTACGTTTTATACATTTGTTTATGCTAATCAAGAAACATACATCCATTTTCAATTGCAGGTATCCATGAAGTAAGTAACAAGATTTGATAGCAAAGCTGTTGGGTTTACTGTTTACATTGGGAATCATTCAATATATATATACACATACATATATATTTTTTAATGTTCCCACTCTCATCATTATGACTTTCTTTGCAGGAAATGTTGAAGGATGTAGTTAGAACTAAATCGTACCAAAATGTTATTTATAGGAATTCCTTCCTTTTCAAAGATAAAGTAATCCTTGATGTAGGTACTGGGACAGGAATTCTCTCACTCTTTTGTGCCAAAGTTGGGGCTAAACATGTTTATGCGGTAATGAAGCCATCAAGTTTGGTCTTTTCCCCTTTTTGTACCATCGATGTTTCCTGCTTTCAGTTGATCATTTAGGTCATCATTCTTTAATTTTATTTCCTGCTTTTGTTCATGACTTGGTAAGCCTAGAGCTTCCTTGCATGGCATAAGTTTCAGGCTTAGACATCATTACTTAATTTTAGGGTTTGCGAGTATATACGTTCAGTTTGTATCAGCATAATGACAAGTTATGCAATTTGATGATGAAGATGATGGATCTAGCTCTAAATATCCCTAATATTTTATGCATCCTATTTATTATATGCTGCATGTAGGTAATTGTAGTGGACCTCATTAGTTAATCGAAAAATAAAATAAGTCCATTAAATTCAGTGGTTTTTGACTTCAAATATGATTCTATAAATGTGAATGTGTGAAAGTGCGTTCAATTTTCAGGTGGAATGCTCCAGCATGGCTGATATGGCCAAGGAGATTGTAAAGCAAAATGGATTTTCAGATGGTAGTGTGATCTTTTCAGGCCATAAGTTTATAAAATCATGCTATGTTTCTCCGTTATACCTTCTGGTCTTATTGGTTGTCCTTACCACCCTTCTTTTTTCAGTTATAACTGTTCTCAAGGGAAAGATTGAAGAGATTGAGCTTCCGGTTGCTCAAGTAGATGTCATTATTTCTGAGTGGATGGGGTATTTTCTTGTATATGAAAATATGTTGAACACTGTGCTTTACGCTCGTGACAAGTGGCTAGTAAGTTCAAATTTCATTATGTAGCATACTTATGGCTAAATATAATTGTTCCTAAGTTGCAAATAAGCTGCACAAGAGATTCTGTAATTGATATATGGTTTGTTACTCCCTATTTGCAGGTCAAAGATGGACTAGTGTTGCCAGATAAAGCCTCTCTTCATTTGACAGCAATTGAAGATGCTGAGTACAAGGAAGACAAGATTGAATGTGAGCTTAATTTCTTCTGTCATGGATTGATTGATTAAAGAATCTGAACATATGTGCTCATTTTTATTCTGTTGTATTTAACCTTTTGTTCTTTGCATATTTTCATGATGTAACAGTTTGGAATAATGTTTATGGGTTTGACATGAGCTGCATTAGGAAGCAATCTATAATGGAACCACTAGTTGACACTGTAGAGCAGAAGCAGATTGTTACCAACTGTCAATTACTCAAGGTTGGCAAGCTCAGTATTTGCCCCGAGTCTTGATTGTTTTTAAAATTGTTAATCTTTTAGGTTATGCTGTTCGTATAAGAATTTTCTTATCTAATCATCTGTGTTTCATAATTTCAGACAATGGACATTTCTAAGATGGATATGTCCGATGCTTCCTTTGCTGCACCTTTTAAGCTTGTGGCAGAACGCGATGATTACATCCATGCTCTTGTTGCTTATTTTGATGTTTCTTTTACAAAGTGCCATAAATTAATGGGTTTCTCCACAGGTATGATATAGTTAAACTTAGTCTAAGTTATACATTTAGTGTCTTTAAGAAGCTTTCATGGTTCTTGAAATATAGTATTCCTCAATATATCTCTGCCAATCACATTGTTAGAGTAAAAATGAACATGGTAATTTTGGGTGATCTTGGTTTCATTTGTGGTCTGGGGATGTTTTGGACCGCTTCTATGATTCCAGAAATATCTAGTTTGATGTACTTTGAAGGTAATAGGTTCATATCAATTGATCTACCTTTTTTATTGTTTTTGCTACACGGGCTTGATATACAATAAAATCCTATTATGTTATGGAAAAAAAAAACCTCGTTAAGGTACTACAACACCCATTTGAGGTTTGTATTTTTCTTACACGTGTAAATTTTTAAATGTAATTGTCAAAGGGTGGTATTTATAATTTACAAACTTGATTGAGTGCTTGTGTAAATAGCTAAACCCCAATGGTAGTCTGCGTAGCTAACCCTTTAGATTATGCTACATTTGTGCTCATGATGATGACTATATTTCAAAACTGCAGGGCCCAAGTCACGCACCACTCACTGGAAACAGACAGTCCTGTACCTAGAAGATGTTGTTAGTATCTGTCAAGGGGAGACATTGACGGGGACTTTGAGCGTGACACCTAATAAGAAGAATCCTCGTGATGTCGATATAATGCTCAAGTATTCTCTCAACGGGAAACATTGCCAGGCCTCTAGAACTCAATATTATAGAATGCGCTGATCTTGATTTTCTGGATGTGCAATGATTTATGGTGGAAAATTTCAAAAGAATGTCTCCTACTTTATCTGCTGCCATTTCAACCGCAGCTTCGATGATGGCTCATGGCTTCATCACTGGTTATTTATGGGCTGTTATTTCCAGTGTGTCATCCCGCTGTAAGATTAGCATTCTGTTGCTTGGATACAATGCTTGAAATTGTATGATATAACCCTCAGTTTTATTTATATGGAAATTATTGATTGAGTTTTGGTGTGTGGGTTAATCTGTAGATTATTTTTCTTGGTTTACCATGACTAATCAATTGCCAGAGGCTGCGAATGGATCCAAAGAATTTACTTTCAAAGTATACATTCTATTGTTGGATATTCAATAGGACTACTTGAAGACCTTTATTGGAAACGTTTCAGGTCAAAGCTAAGTTTTACACAAGTCCGGTTTTAACAGCGCTTAGGTTATACTCTCTCCGTCTCAAAATTATTGTCCAGTATTCTATTTTGGGCGTCCTACAATTTTTGTTCACTTTCCTAAAATGGAAAGTTTCATCAATATAAATATCCTTCACAATACATATAAATTACATCAATTGCCATTCACTTAACCCCTTACACTTTATCACTTTTTCACTTTACAATAAAGTTGATTTACCAATTTTACCTCTACATTTTAACATTTTATCATTTTTTCTTAAAAATCGATCACACAGTAAACTAGACAATAATTATGGGACGGAGGGAGTAATATGTATCAACTGTTTAAGTAAAGTTTTGTATGCATTAAATGCATTGTGCATCTCAAGTGAATTTAATTTTTTGCATCCATTGACACTTTTTTCTGCACTGTTAATATTTTCTCTCATCTCGAAATAAATGACACTTGTATCGAAAATTTGCACATTTTTAATAATTTTGCATTTTCATAATTTTAAAAGTGTAGATTTCAAATTTCGTTGATAAATTTTGAATCAAGAATACTAATTTTTGTATGTCCTTTGAACTATTTGACGTTTTTTTCAGAAATCAAAAGTCAATAACAAAAAATATATTTGACTTAATTAAAAAAAAAACCATTTTACATTTCTTTTAGAAATTAAAGGGAAAATAAAAATAAAAATTGCACCTTCTTAACTATTTTGCATTGTAGGAAAAAAATTGCACCTGTACAAAGAAAATAGCACTTAAATAACATTGTACAAATAAAATAAGTAAAAATTACATCACAACTAAAACGAACCAGATTTAAAATCACATCAACAAAATTTCAAAGAAGAGAAAATTACGGTTGAATCTGAGATTTATAATCTTACAATTCTGTTTAGAAGTCTGAAAGTCTGAAAATTTGAACCAAAAAGACGCCATCTTATAATTCAATTTGAACTAAAAATCTTGAAATTTTCTACAGACTTTTTTATACTGATCAGAATGTTTTTTGAATGATTTTGTAGTGGAATAATCTTGTCCCTTAAAAGAAATGAGTGTCTTCTTTATCACTTCATCTCCATTATCCTCTACGTCATTCACATCTTCAAACACCCTGTCTGCAACTAAGAATGGAGAAACCATGACCCTCACTAAATAATTAATAACAAAAAAAAAAAAAATTATCTCTGCCAAATGTTATTTCCTTACAGAGTAAAAGAACACCCACGTTTCCTTCTAAATCTTCATCTTAAAAAGACACTAGAAAGAAGAACACCCACGTTTCCTTATTACTGTTTGTTCTGTTTTTTCCTTTTTCTACAGAATAAAGTCACCGAAAATTAAGCAATAACAACAGCAGAAAAAGCTATAAATAACTTATTTGAAAATAAATGACACGCTAAAGTCTCCATCCTCTGTTTCAAAATGTGAATTGATCAAAACCAAACGAAAAATCGTATCATAGAGAAAGCAAAGGCATGATCATACCTGGAAACTTGAATAGCGCCCCTCCACCGCCGCGTGCTCTGGATCCAGCGGCGGCACGGGTGGGGGAACTTTTTATTTTTTATTTGAAATAAAGAGAAAATGAGGCAATGGCAAAATTGGTACAAATGGTACTTAGAGTAATATCAAAAGATATTGCACCTTATAGTAAGAACACTCCAAAAAGTGTCTCTTAGAGCAATTTATCTAAAAAATATTTGAACTAAATTTAATTTTTTGAAAACAAAAAGATTAGCATAAAAACACTAATTCATCTGTCAAAACAAATAGATAAATTAATCAAATTGAAAATTACTTAATGCTTCATAAAAGAATCTAAAATCCTAAATATTAGAAGACATTTAAGGGCAACTTTATATTTTTTTTCAAGCGGTTTGTGTTGAGCCAAGCACGTATTTGAAAAAAAAAAAATTCAAATGCTTCATATCAATAATTGAATTAACTGCTTGGAGGTGCAAGATTCAAGTTTTATTGCTATTAGGTGTAAGTACTTTTTAAAATTACCCACGAGTGAAAATATAGATAAAATACCTATAGTGCTCTTCCATTTAGATGCAAGTATTATATATTCCCTCTGTCCCACTATAATTGTCTCGCTTTCCTTTTATGGACGTCCCACTATAACTTTTCCATTTCATAAAAGGAAAAAGTAACTCCACTACCCATAATTTTTATCCTCACTTTTCACACAATATTACAAAAAATGTCGCTCATTACTCCACTCATTACTCCACTTACCTTTTTCCTCTCTCCTAATACCCAAAACTACCCTCCATTTTTATTATTTTATTATAATTCTTTAAACAATTTAAACAAAAGAAATGGAACAAATAACGGATGAATTATTTTTTTAAAAAAACCTAAAGCTATCCCCCAGCTAAATGAAAGTACAAAGCTATCGAATATGATATTTTTCAGCGGGTTTGTGTCAAATCACTCGAGTACAATTAAGTTTATCCATGAGAATTTGAAATTCAAATTCTCAAAAGCAATATAGAGACATGCATTCAGATTTCATTATTTTGGGTTTCAAACATTTGTCTGATTTTTGCCTTTTTTTTCGACGAAGAAGAAGCATATTTTTTGACTCGCCGTTGTTTTCACCGAAATTTATTGTTGGAAAAATCGTGTGTTCGGAGCTATTGGAAGAATTGGTCCAGATGTAATCCTCAATTTGAAGCATAGGGGCGAGTCGAAAATATTTTCCTTGAATTCTTCCATTGGTTTCAACGACCTCAAATTTCAAGTAATATTCAAGTGGCCTAAACTTAGTGATGTTAACTTAACTCTCTGCATTTCTCGATTGGTAGTGTGAGCAATTGTGGTCTTGATACTGATCTTGATCTTAGAAATCTGACTACTCTATGCGATCTTACATCAAAAAATATTGTTGATGTTGATGTATTCCACAGTATTTCTCAACAATCTGATATTGATGTGGGTAATTGTAGTAGACATGAAATGTGCATAACAGGGCTAATGATAATAATAGTAGTGAAAATGAAATTGGTCATCTTCTACAAAAGACAAAAAAATAAAAAATAAATAAAAAAACCAAGAAAAGAGGTGGTTTGAATACTGATATTCTACAGTCCAATATAATACCTTTTAGATGTATTAAGAACAAGATTGTGATTGATCAGGAATTTGAGTTTGAGGGGTTAGGTAGTATTTCATCTTAAGATATTTGCCCCATTGTGAAGAAGAAATCTCTTTTATCCAATCATTGGTCTCACATAATGGATGGTGGTATTAGAACTGTTTTTATTGACAGTACAAATGAGTTCAGAACAGAACTTATTAAGTATTCAACACGGATGGGGTTTGGGTTTAAATACACAAAGAATAACAAGAGATACATTTATGCCATGTGTAACGAGTGGGAGAACTGTGGATGTGCTTGGCATATAAAAGCCAAGCTACAACCAGTAACCAATTCTTTTGTCGTGACCAAGGCAGATCTAGACCATTCATGTTTTGAGAATTCGGTAGGTAATGAGAATAGACGAATGAGTGCAAAGATTATTGGTAACCTACTTATTCAGGATGTTATGGCAGACCCACAAACATGTGGAAAGGACATAATGAACTCACAGCGAATAGTTATGGGATGCACGTGCCCTACTGAAAAGCTTGGACGAATTAATGAAGCAGCAATGAAACAGATATTCAGAAGCTATGATGAGTCATATGACCGACTTCGATGGTGTTGTGATGCCATAAGACGTACGAATACAAGTATACATATATTTTTGGGTTTCTTTTGTCCAACCTATAAGTGTTGAATCTGCCATGTTTTTTTTAAATTGAATGATGTAATTAAGATTTTTTTAGTCATAATTGTGTTTTCACATGTATGTTATATGCATGATATGTAGATAGTGTTGTTTCACTAGAGTCCAACAAGAAACACACCAGTTTGAACGCGTTTTCATCGCTGTAAGCACATTAAATTTGCACCCAATTAAATTGTGACACGTGTACAATTTCATATTAATATCAAATAAAATTATTTATTTATTTATTGGGAATTTACTAAATTAAATCTCCAAATTAAATAATTAAATAATTGATATTTAATATATACACGGTTCAAGTCAATCAATTTTTTTTACGAGTTCTTGAATACTCGAATATGACGAATCAGACTGATATTTGGTCATAAATAGAAGGAAATTAATGACAAATCAATCAAATTAAATGATTTGCGTTAATTACGCCATCAAATCCCTTCAACGATTCAGAGGCCACCACTTGGCACCTCATTTAATGAAATTTGGTCACCCTCATAAATAGGGGCCAAACTTCATTCATTCCACATGACGAACACCAACATTCAGACAATTCCAGACGAACAAGACGAGAACAGTCCAGAGCTCCCTGCAACCGTTCTTGAAGATTCGAAGCAGCTTCAAAGGCATTCTTCGTACAAATCAAGCTAGAAACAACGTTCAATCAGAGATTAAGGCTCGAAGTCTCTCCGATCAGACGTTTCTTCAAAGGTGAACTTTGAAGATTTGAAGACGTTCTTCACTAGTTCCAAGGCGTTCTTCACGAAATCGTCCAGAAACGACTCCAAATCCGAGATCAAGGTGCTGAGCCCCTCCGATTCAGCGTTTCTCCAAAGACGTTCTTCGTTCAACTCCTTGAAGATTCGAAGATCTTCATCAAGCACTCAAACATTCAAAGGCGTTCTTCATCAAACTCGAAGAAGTTCATCCAAAAGCTACGTTCGATTCAAAACAAGACGCCAAATCCTTGAATCAACGTTTCAAATCCCCCACTTTCAACTCCAGACAAGATTAAGGCGAGGACCGTTACAAAATCCGTCAGAGTCAAGGTCAACGTCAACGAAGAGAAAATCATAGGAACAAATTAGAGTTTGAACCCGCTAATATTCAACACTTAAATTTGAAGAAATAAGTTGTAATCATTTTCCGTGTTTTATATTTTAATTCACGAAATTTGTACTTAAAAGTTTGGCACGCCCGGTGGGACCATTCTACCTCTCATCTCTTCTCTTTCGAAGAAAAGCTTCAAGATCACCAACATGTCTTCTCGTACGATCTTCTACATCAAGTTTGGTCCTTCAGACACTGAAGAAGCCAATGTTGTTACTAGGAGCATGTCCAAAAGGTTAAGCTTCGGGACTTCTTCAGGAGCCAACCCTTCAGTTGGAACTACTGCAAACAGGCCTCGTCCAACTGCTGAAAGTGACGAAGATAACTCAAGGGACTCCACTCCTCGATCCTTGTAAAGATCTTCATCTAACTCAAGCACAACTTCAGTTATGATGGCGGGTGCCACGACTATTGAAGAGCAACTTGCCAACCTGACCAAGGTCATTGAAGGACTTGCAATGAAAGTTCAAAACCAGGACTCCCAGATAGCCCTCTTGATGGACAAGGTAAATGGTGGTGAGGCAAGCCACTCAAATGAAAAGAAAATTGAAGAACAAAAAGATGCAGAAAATTCAACCAAACATCAAGAATCTGAGCAGACAGAGAAGGAGATGCTGATTTCTTCTGATGGAGGGATTAATATGGATAAGCTCAAGGAGTTCATCTTGGGAACTGTAAAAGGAAAATATGACGAAGGTTCCAAGTCATCATTCTCCTACACCAAGCCGTACACTAAGAAGATTGATAGCTTGAAGATGCCAGCTGGATACCAACCTCCAAAGTTCCAACAGTTTGATGGCAAGGGAAATCCAAAGCAACACATTGCTCACTTTATTGAAACGTGCAACAATGCTGGGACTTATGGCGATCACTTGGCAAAGCAGTTCGTACGATCCTTGAAGGGAAATGCCTTTGACTGGTATATTGACTTGGAAGCTAACTCCATTGATAGCTGGGATCAATTGGATCAAGAATTTCTGAATCGCTTCTACAGCACAAGGAGAACGGTTAGCATGATCGAGCTGACTAACACTCGCCAGTGGAAAGAAGAGCCTGTGATCGATTACATTAATCGATGGAGGAATTTGAGCTTGAATTGCAAAGACCGACTATCTGAAGTTTCTGCAATCGAAATGTGTATCCAGGGCATGCAATGGGGTCTCCGCTACATTCTTCAAGGCATAAGACCGAGGACCTTTGAAGAGTTAGCTACAAGAGCTCATGACATGGAGCTCAGCATGACTACAACTGGAGCTGATGGACCGCCAATTCAGGAAACTCGAAGGTTCGAAGATAATCAGGAGGTCAAGAAAAGGGGCAGAACCTTTGTCAAGACTCCAAATAGAGAATCCATGCAAACAAATACAAGGAATACTACGTATCAAAAAGGCCGTGAAGATCGAGCTGACAAGGAAAAAAATGTTGCCCAAGAAGGGGGGCAAAGAAGAAGAACCTTGAAAGAAATGCAGCAAAGGGAATACCCGTTCTTAAATTCCGATGTTGCGGGGATATTTGATGACTTGATAGAGAAAAAGCTCATCGACTTGCCAGAAATGAAGCGACCGGAAGAAGCTGGACGTGTCAATGATCCGAAGTACTGCAAATATCATAGGCTCGTGGGTCATCCAATTCAAGATTGCTTTGTCTGCAAAGTTAAAGTTATGCAGCTGGTCGAGCATAAAAATTGTCTTGGAAGATGAGTCAGAGGCGAACCTGGTCACTGTTGAAGATGATGATGATGGTTATGACAAGATTTTATGTCATATGGAAAATGCAAATTATATCTCTGAAGGAGAAGTCTCGTCAACGAAAGACGTGTTCGACGAGAGTGATAGAAAAGTGAAACGTGCCTCCATCTTTGAAAGATTAGGACCACACAAAGGAGAAAGTAGTCGAAGAAAGCCATGATCCGTCTTTCAGAGATTGGGTCCTAAAAGAAGTGATCGTCGCAAGGTGCGAATCGTCAAGCCTTCAAACTTCAATAAACTTCAAAGCCTTTATCCATCTCGAATGAAACGAAGAAATACTTTGATCGTATCATGCGGGGAAATTTTGAAGGCAAAAGTGCAGACAATTATACACACTAAGGTCGATCAAGACGGTGATAGAGAGAGTGTGGCTTCATCAAAATTTGACGATGGAGTGGTGACTGTGAATCACGTCACCATATCTGAAGATGTTCCTCCAAAAATTGAGGATGATTTGAGAATTTTCCCCATAAATGGATATTTTTTGAAACGCTGCTATGCGTAAACCATACCAGTTAGCTCCATGATGCACGAGCCTAAACTGCTTGTCACTCCCGCTCCATGACGCACGAGCCTAAACTGCTTGTCACTCCCGCTCCATGAAGCATGAGCCTAAACTGCACATCACTCCTGGCCCGCATGAGTATAAACTGTGCACGGCACCCCCTCAAATCAAATTATGTCTCACCTGAACTACATCATGACTTGATCCTCTTTAAAGAGGTACGTAGGCAGCTTAAAAATTATCTAAGTTCAGTCGGGATTCAATTATCTTGTTTAAGTTCATAAACTTAATAAGTGATTGAAATGGAAAAGTAGCATGAAGATGGAATATAAAGCCAATAAATTTTATTGATAATATCATAAAAATGGATTACATAAGTGAAAGAAGAAAAGCGAAGTCCTAAACAAGCTGAACAAGATGTTACAACTTTTTGTTTGTTTCTAATGTGGGCTATAAACATCTTCAAGTCTTCGACTCCACTTAGGTTCCCGAAAGATGTCCTCCAATTCCTGAAGAGAATCATGATGAAATCCCATGCCACAGTAGAAAAGAAGGCTGCAAAAAAAAAAAAAAAAAAAAAATCCACGCGTCCTTCACGTATCTTCTCTTTTCAGCAAATTCCCAAATTGTGGCCTGCTCTTCCTATCCAGAATATCACGCATCCCATTAATGCTGAATTTGCCGCGTCTTAATCGCCGGAAATCGCGCCGCTGCGTTCGCCCCAAATCCACCAAACCAGCCACTGCATTCGCCGATAGAGAAACTTCGCAATCACCGACAACGCTGACGTGCCTCGCTGCTTCTCGCCGGAAATCCCGTCACTCCAATCGACGCGCAAAGCCGTCGGACTCGAGCCGTGTCTGGTTACAAATCTCGAGCTGCCAATAGCCCAAAATCTTCGTCTCTGTTGCAGCCTCTAGAAAATCAACGCATGAACTCCGTGTCGCGCTGATTTGAAATCGTGTCCAGAAATTGAAGCCGTAGGAGTCGCATCATGTCGTCGCTTTGAAACCAGGCCAGCTCCACCACGTATCACCATCATGGCCAAATCGCTGAGACCGCAATCGCTTCGCAGCCCGATCGGAACCGCACACTTTCCGGCCGTGCCGTCACCCGCTGCACCGGTCTGAAATCGCCAGAAATCCGCTGTCACTGGAAGTCACAGCACGGAACGCACGAACACGTCTCTTCACGCTACACCATCTGCTCTGCCTTCCCCCTGAAATCGTGACGATGCATCGTTTCTCCCGAACTGCCAAAGTCGTAGTCGTCGCGTTTGCACCTCGCGACGATGCGCCAAACTGCTATCTCGTTGTTGCGCCGTTGGTCCCTAATCACTGAAAATCCGACATTTTCGCGTTTGCACCTCGCGCCATCGTCACGAACCACCACTTAATCGTCGAGTCTGATCGAAGTCGCCGCTGCCATCTGAATCTGAATCGCCATTTGCACCTTGCTGCCTTTCCTATCTTCACCTCTTCTGCCTTCTTCTGGCTGTGAAGAAAATGAACATTCGGGCCTTTTTAAAGTGTGAATTAAGGCTGAATAAGAGGAAAGAAGAGAATTCATGGGATTATTTGCTCAAAGAAAATTCCTAAGATTAAGAGATTGTGCGATGATGAAGCTAATCATCTCCTAAGATTTGGCAAATCAAAGATGTATGCCAATGACAAAAACGTGGGAATAAGTCCTAAAAGTTGGGCTTCTGATCAATTATTTTGTCAAAGAAATTTGAAATATGGGTCAATTTTTGCCGCAAGAAAGAGTTGGGCTTTAATTATAAAATTTGAACCCAAGAAAAAAAAAGGATTGTTGTGGAACTTGCTGGACTCGAGAAAGAAAGTTGGCTCAAACAATTGAAAGAAAATTAATTGATTCTTAAGTCAAATAAATATTGAGCTCGAGTCAATTAAAATAATTTGGCTTTAAGTCAAATAAATTTTGTTCAATTCTTCAAATTCAAATGCAAGTGAAGAAATTGAAATAAATTTTACGCTCTGTTCACTTCAAGTCACAAAATGACTGTGGATCATTCGTAGTCCATTCACTCCAAGTCCATAAATGACCGTGAATAAAATTTCGTGCTTCATTCACTCCAAGTCCAGAAACGACCGTGAACAAAACACGAGGGGGCATTTGTAAGCACATTAAATTTGCACCCAATTAAATTGTGACATGTGTACAATTTCATATTAATATCAAATAAAATTATTTATTTATTTATTGGGAATTTACTAAATTAATTCTCAAAATTAAATAATTAAATAATTGATATTTAATATATACACGGTACAAGTCAGTCAATTTTTTTTACGAGCGCTTGAATACTCGTATATGGCGAATCAGACTGATATTTGATCATAAATAGAAGGGAATTAATGATAAATCAATCAAATTAAATGATTTGCATTAATTACGCCATCAAATCCCTTCAACCAATCAGAGGCCACCACGTGGCACCTCATTTAATGAAATTTGGTCACCCTCACCCTATAAATAGGGGCCAAACTTCATTCATTCCACACGACGAACACCAACATTCAGACAATTCCAGACGAACAAGATGAGAACAGTCCAGAGCTCCCTGCAACCGTTCTTGAAGATTCGAAGCAGCTTCAAAGGCATTCTTCGTACAAATCAAGCTAGAAACAACGTTCGATCAGAGATTAAGGCTCGAAGTCTCTCCGATCAGACTTTTCTTCAAAGGTGAACTTTGAAGATTTGAAGACGTTCTTCACCAGTTCCAAGGCGTTCTTCACGAAACCGTCCAGAAACGACTCCAAATCCGAGATCAAGGTGCTGAGCCCCTCCGATTCAGCGTTTCTCCTAAGACGTTCTTCGTTCAACTCCTTGAAGATTCGAAGATCTTCATCAAGCACTCAAACATTCAAAGGCGTTCTTCATCAAACTCGAAGAAGTTCATCCAAAAGCTACGTTCGATTCAAAACAAGACATCAAGCCCTTGAATCAACATTTCAAATCCCCCACTTTCAACTCCAGACAAGATTAAGGCGAGGACCGTTACAAAATCTGTCCGAGTCAAGGTCAACGTCAACGAAGAGAAGAATCAGATGAACAAATTAGAGTTTGAACCCGCTAATATTCAACACTTCAATTTGAAGAAATAAGTTGTAATAATTTTCCGTGTTTTATATTTTAATTCACGAAATTTGTACTTACAATCGCTTTTAGGGCATGCTTGGATGGGTTCAAGAAGTGTCATCTCATGTTATTCATAGACGGGACTATCATGATTGGTCGTGCTAAAACACACTACTAGCAGCTACTGCGAAGGATGGAAGCAATGGTACATTTAAAGCATTTGACATTTTGTATAATTGTGTTAATGATTTTCTGACTTTAAGTTTGTGCTAGTTAAATAAGTTTGTGTTATTGATTTTCTGTTTTGTGTGTAGAGTTAAATATTGAAAAATATAGAATTTGAGTGGTTTCAAAAATGAAATAAAGACTCTCCACTACATATTTTGAATGGAAAGTACTCTAAGATACAAAAGAAAAATATATTGACAATCCACTACAAAATGTACCAATCTTGCCATTTTCTACATTTTATGCGGTACATGTTATATTTTCCTCTCCTCTCTCATTTTCAAGATTTACTCTCTCTTCCTCACTCTCACTCTCTCTCTCTCTCTCTAAACCTAACCAACCCATCTCTCTATCACTCTCTATCGGCCGCCCCCACCCCCAACCATACACAGTCGCCACCCCCACGGCCGCCCACCATACACCATTATTTCCCCCATCCCCGTCTCTCTCTCTATCAATTAAACCCCACCCCCAAAATTTGCAGATTTATAAAGATCCGCCGCGAGTGGTTGTGATTTTGGGGGCGGCAGGTTGTGGTGTTGTGGGGCCGCGGACGGATCTGGTTTGTGGGGGCTACGACGGTGTTTGGTGGTGGAGATCGGCAAGATGATGGTGACGGCGAATTTTTACAGATCCACCGCGTGTTGGGCGTGTGGATGGTGGTGGGTTCTTGTGACGGCGGCTGGATGAAGGTCCGAGGCTCGACTAATTTTGTGCTGCGTCGCTTGGTGAGGAAGGTGGGGAGCCGCGTCACTCCAATTTTGTGCGACGAACACCGTGGAGAGGTGAATTTCGTTTAGGTTGCTTATTTCGTTTTAAGTTACATATTTTGAGGGGATGAATTCACATATTTTTAAGGAATTGTTTGGATAATTTCACGAGTTAATATATACTGAACATAATAGCAATACCATCATCATTATCATCAATTTGCACCATATTTGTTCTTCAAATTAGATACGATTTAGTTTGAGATCTAAAATGTTTAACTATCTTCGTCTGAGTTTCTCTGAGATTGGAGAAATGCTTGTTTTTTATTCGGATTGAATTGTTTGTTATGTTTTTAGATAGTGATAGCTTGATTTATGTGACTGATTTTGAATAAATGTAAGTTAATTTGTCTTTAATTTTCTTGCAGATTGGTGTTGTAATTTTCTGTAGAGTGAGTGGAGTGAATTAGATTGGTGTTTTGTAATTTTGTGCTTATTTTTTGTAATTTTCGTTTCTGCAGAGGAGTGAATCAGATTAGAGATTTTCTGTTCATTTTCTGTAATTTTTAAGCGATTTGCTTAATTTGGGGATGTACAATTTTTTATAGGGAAAATACAATTTTAAAAGAAAATGCACTCCAAAATTGGCCCAGAAGTGCAATTTTTTATAGGTAAAGTATAATTTTTTATAGGGAAAATACAATTTAAAAAAAAATGCACTCCAAAATCAGCTCAGAAGTGCAATTTTTTTTATGGAAAAGTACAAATTTTTATAGGGAAAATACAATTTTAAAAAATTAGTCTAAAATACAATATTTTTATGTAAAATTTGGGGATGTACAATTTTTTATAGGGAAAATATAATTTTTTATAGGGAAAATACAATTTTAAAAGGAAATGCACTCCAAAATTGGCTCACAAGTGCATAAATTTAAAAAAATGCACTCTAAAAATTGAAAAAAAATGCACTCCAAAAATTGTCTAGAAGTACACAAAATATAAAAAATTGCACTTCAAAATTGGCTCATAAGTGCATAAATTTTAAAAAATGCACTCTAAAAATTTCCTAGAAGTATATAAAATACAAAAATGCACTTCCAAATTAGCCCAGAAGTGCATAAATTAAAAAAAAATATTTTCTAAAAATTGCATATTTTTTGGACTTCCAAATACAATTTTTTTAAAATTGATCGAAAATATATATATATTTTTTTAAAAAATGCACTATAAAATTGATCAAAAAGTGCATAAATTTAAAATTACTAAAATTATTATGGTGCTGAAATTCAAAATTTTGTATTAATTAATAATTTAATTAATTCAGTAAATTAAAAAATTTGGACTTTTAAAATTTTAAAATACAAAAAATTATAATGTTTCAGAAGTGCAGAAACATGTCAGAAGTGCAGAAAACTGGGCAGAAGGGCAACTTAGACTTTTTGACAACTTTTTTTGTACCTTAGAGTCACTTTTTTTTTTATGTACCTAAGAATTATTTTGTTAGTGACTTTGTAGTGGAGAGTCACTCCCCCTCCTCAAATTATGTTTGTGTTGGGAAAACATGTAGTAGTTTTCTTGAGTTAATCAATTAGAGGTGCCAGGTAGTACTAATTATGATTTTTGATGTATATAACCATGATATGAATTTGTGCATTTGTGTGTGAATATAATTAGGTTGAGTCAGAATATTTTTACAAGATTTTAGACTTGTGACAATAAATATGTTGTGTGTGAAACAGAAAACATATATATATATATATATATATATATATATATATATATATTTGTTTTCCAGTGATTTTGGTATCATTTTTAGGATGTAGAATATGATTTTCATATTTCATTTTTTAGGTTGGATAATATGATTTCCGATTTTTAGGTGAAGAGAATACAATGTTTTGTTGTTTGTGAAACATAAATAAGTAAACATATCCACATTTTAAAAGACTGGAGATTATGATTTCAGATTCTTATGATATTGTTTCATTTCTTTGTTTTAGATTTGTTACCCGTTGCAATTGCTATTGTTTCAGCAGAGAATACTAGCAATTGGACATGATTTTTGGAGAAGCTATGCGACTTTGTTCATCATGAGAAATAAATAATCTACATTTTCGATAGGAATACGGGTTTGATGTCTGCCTTCCCAAGAGTATTTGATAATCCTATGCATTTTTATTGTTTGTATCATCTATTAACCAATTTGAGGGGTAGGTTCTCTATGGGATGGACCAATGTGCAACGAGAAAACTTGGACGTTCACTTTAAAGATTGTGCATATGCACCCAACATTCGTATATTCAATAAGAAGTTGGTCATTTTTAAGGAAGTGGATGGAAAGGTTGTAGAAGAATGGATAGATCTATTAATGGATAGTGGCTTACTCACCACACACCGAATGGTACAACGAGATAACATCAAATGCAATCGAACAATTCAATGCATGGATTAAAGAGCCTAGATCACCTCCAAATTACGCACATGATAGATCACATTCAGGTTGTTCACAAATAAGTATTATTTTTTAAGTAGTACTCCCTCCATCCCGAATTTAATTTAATGACACATTTGCCAAAAAGGTCCGTCCCGAATTTGTTGACACATTTCCTAAAAAAGAAATAAAACAACTACATTACTTTAAACTTTACCCAAAAACATCTAAAAATTACACACAATGTCATTACTTTACCATTTAACCCTCATAAAAAAACAACTTATACTAATAAACAAAACGCGTCCGTTAAATTCGGAACGGAGAGAGTATAATTTTTTTTAAATAAACAAATGCGCCATTAAATCCGAAACGGAGGGAGTATAATATTTTTTTGTTTGACGTTGCATTAAAACGTTTAACATTTTAACATGTATATCACGGTGGATTGTTGAGAGAGGCAAGGAAGCATAAACTGAATGGGGGTATTGTGTCCACGAAAGGAGAAGTTGTGAAATTTTCCAACCATTTTTTTACGCTCATAGATGGTACTTAAGATTTAATTTCAGAGAAAATGGCTCTAAGGTACAAAAAATAAAATCTTGTGACTCTAAGGTACAAAAAAATTGAGTAGTGACTCTAAGGTACAAAATGAGACTATTTTACCCTTAGAGTTAATTATAATTACAAAAGAACCCGGTCAACCCATTTCTCTCACTTAATAAACGTCGCTCCTCACACTCTCACTCTCATTTTACAATCAGTCACTCTCTCTCTTCCTTTTACTCACTCTCTCTCCCTCTAAAACCCTAGCCCACCCACCACTCTCTCCCTCCCTATCTGAGAGCGGCACCGCCCACCACCCTCACCAACAAAACGACGGCGCCGCTCCCCAACTCCACCATCAAAATGAAGGTGCCGCCACCACAAACCTGAAGATTCTGTATTTTTCTCATTTTTAAAACAGATACCTTTGGTGGATCTGGGCAGCGGGGGCGGTGGTGCTGTGTTCGTGTGTTGTTTGGGCGGTGGTTTTCGCGATCGGATCTGGTTTTAGCGAGGGGAGTGGTGGTGGAGACGCTTGCGATTGGGCGACTGTGGCGGTGGTGGTGCGGGGCGACAAAGGTAAGGGTTTTTTTTTAAATTTATTTTTTCTGTATTTGTTTAGATCTGAGAATTTGAGTGATATATCTTTGTGTATGTGGTGGGTTGCGAGACGGCGGCGGTGGGGCGACGACAGCGATGCAGAATTAGGGTTTCTGGTGGACGCGTGGGGCGACGGTTTATTTTCTGTAATTTTTTTTTTTGTGTGCAGATTGTGTAATTTGTAATTATATTTTCTCAAAATTTTGTGTAATTTTTGCAGATTAGATGTTGTTTTGTTAGGATTACAGATTAGGGGGATTTTACTTGTTTTTCTATTAATGTGTGGCGATCTGTTAATTTTTGTGTAATTTTCTGATTTTTGTGTTTATATTTTGCTTGATTCTGTTTGTTTATTTTTTGCAATTTTTTGATTTTTGTGTTTATATTTTCCGCAGATTAGGTGTTATGGGTTTTAATTATATTTTTTATAGGGATGCACAATTTTTATAGGGAAAGTACAATTTATGTAAAATTTGGGGATGTACAATTTTTTATAGGAAAAATACAATTTTAAAAGAAAATGTATTCCAAAATCGGCCCAGAAGTGCAATTTTTTATAGGTAAAGTACAATTTTTTATAGAAAAAAATACAATTTTAAAAGAAAATGCATCCCAAAATCGGCCAGAAGTGCAATTTTTTATAGGTAAAGTACAATTTTTTATAGGTACAGTACAATTTTTTATAAGAAAAATACAATTTTAAAAGAAAATGCACTCCAAAATCGCCCCAGAAATGCAATTTTTTATAGGAAAAATACAATTAAAAAAAAATAAAATCAATCTAAAATACAATTTTTTTTTTAAAATTTAACCCTAAAATTGTCCCAAAAGTACAGAAATTTAAAATGTAATTTAAAATTATTAAATAATGTAATTAATAAATAATGTAGTTAATTCATTAATTAAAAAATGCACTCTACAATTGGCCTAGAAGTGCTGAAATTCAAAATTTGTATAAATAAATAATGTAATTAATTCAGTAAATTAAAAAAATTAAAATTTTAAAATACAAAAAGTCAAAATTAGTCAGAAGTGCAGAAATCTGGGCAGAAAGGTAGACTTTTTGATCATTTTTTTTGCACCTAAGAGTCACTTTTTTTTTTTTGGTACCTTAGAATTTTTTGTTTTCCCACTTTGTACCTTAGAGCTTTTTCCCTTTAATTTCATGCATGCAATTACGAACGTATGCATGTTTGCATGCACATGTTCATTAAACTGCATTTTTTTGTTTCTTGAATCGGCATACCATTTTTACATTCTGAAACATTCCATCACTTTGTGCAATTCATAATTTTTTATCCTGTTTTATTTCGAATAATTTTTTCTAATTAGTTATGATAAAAAAAAATCTTATTATTTTAAAATAACCAAGACAATAATTATTCTTTTATTCTAATAGTTATTTGGTCACAAACAAGAATTTATGTACATACACCAATACAAACAAAAACTATCACCGAACATTGTCTCATAGTATCAAAACATTTATTATCATTACAAAATAATAACTAACATTTCATAACAATTTAACCAAATACCAAAATATTACATATTCAAATTACAGTTACATCATCCAAGTCAATCCCCATAATGTCTTCTAAATGAAACCAAAATACAGTAAAAATTAAGATCACAAAACAACCAATTCACAAACCATCAAGTAATGCCGCACAAAATGCTTTCATAAAGTAACACAGCCACAAAATAAAGCTTTCCAATTTTTCATTCAACTAAAGATGGGGGGTGTCAAGAAACATTACAACCATTTTTTTACGGAAATTACCAGCAGAATTTTCGGTGAAAACCTTTTATTCTAGGTCCGTTTCAGGATTGTGTGATGAACTAGTGCACAATATTTTATACAGTCTAGACAAGCCCATTTTTTTTAGTAGGTGTAGTGTGAAAATTTTCAGGTATGAAAATCTACAAAATTGCCCTAAATCAACCATCTACATGCTAAACACTAAATAATGAACCTGTTGGGATATTTTAGTTTTGATGAATTATGCCAAAACATTATCAACTTGTGTTATTTAAGTTAATCTACAGATAACAAGTTGAGGAGGAACGAGAGAACAAGTTAAGGGGGAACTCATGAAATCAGACGAAGATGATCGAGATCAGACGAAGCTGAACAAGATCAGATGAGTAGGATGAGTTCCGAGTGAACTGATGAACAAAGAAATCGAATCGATGAACAAAGTGAAATCGGATGATGAACAAAGGAAATCGATATGATGAATGATGATTTCAAAGAAATGATGAACAAAAGATTTCAAAGATACCGATCAAAGCGACCCGTAATCGAAGCGATGAAACAATGAATCGATGAGTGATCGATCCGTTAGACACACAAAAGCAGCTGGTCAATGAGAAGATAACAACACATATATGGATGTGACATAAAGCTGCAAACAACAAAGGTAATAGGACAAAAAAAAAGTTTGAAAGACTATTAGTATGGATTTGAATTTACTCTCCAAAGGTAATATTCAAATCCACACTATAAATACATTGTACTATCTTCAAAAGAAGATGATGGAGGATCTACAAAGTGAAATTAAAAGTCAAATATTCAAGCAACTCCATTCAAGAACACAGAGCATTACATATCCAAATTTACCCAAGAGTGTTCTTCATTGTATCTAAGCAAAAATGCCATATCATAAGCTTAGAGAGATTTTCCCAACCTTAGCTTAAAGGCTAAAACAATGTAAGGGAAAATCTCACCTAGTTGGAAATAACTCCAAACCATACTCTTTCTTGAGAGAGAATTAGTGGTTAAGTAAGGCAGTTAATCGGCAATCCCGTGAGGAAGATAAGTCCCGTTTGAGTGAGAACTCTGTAAACATCTAAGCAATCCCGAAAGGGAGGGTAGGCGATCCCTTAGAGGGTGATAAGTCCCGTTTGAGTGAGAACTTGGTAAACATCTAAGCAATCCCGAAAGGGAGGGTAGGCGATCCCTTAGAGGGTGATAAGTCCTGTTTGAGTGAGAACTCGGTAAACATCTGTTGGTTAAGTTGGTGCCCCATGAAGGGAAGAGTGGATGTAGGACGAGTTGTCCGAACCACTATAAAAATACGTGTGTTCTTATTTGCTTTCATATTAACTGTCATACATACTTTAGCAAATCTGCATAACATATTCGTAAATTTTTTTTAAAGTCACCTCCCATTGAGATTTTTCGGGTTTTAACTCGGTATTTTTTGGGACCAACAGAACCCTAAATTATGACCTATTCAGGCTGGGTGAACTTTGAACCACTTGGGCCGAGTGAACTATGAACCACTCAATTTTGTCTTACCTTCACCAATTATAGAATTTGGTTGTAAATTAAAGTTTTTTCATGTATAAAAATTTTCATACTAGACTTTGTCTTTTTTTATGCACAAGTTTCATCATTCAAATTTCACCAATTATAGAATTTGGTTGTAAATTAAAGTTTTTTCATGTATAAAAATTTTCATACTAGACTTTGTCTTTTTTATATGCACAAGTTTCATCATTCAAATTTTCAGAATATTTTTTCTAAATCTCAAAATGATAACTAGCTATCTGAAGAAGGTAACAATAAATGGTTGTAGTTAATACAGACATCTAGGTGCAAGAGCATATCTATATCACTTACACATACAAAATACTACTCCCTCTATCCCAATCTTAATTGGACATTCACTATTTGACTCATGTTTTAGCAAACAAGTTGTTTATTAGTATTTGAAATTATAAAGAAATTTTTAATGTGGGGTATGATAGTCCTACTCCTCATCTATATACGCTTCCTTAAAAGTTACTTATCTTTTCATATACTATAAAAAATTCGCTCGCTAAAACACGAGCCAAAAAGTGAAATGTTGAATTAAGATTGGGACGGAGGGAATAATACACAACATTTTTTGTCATTCAAAATGAACAAGTTCACTTTTCAACATGCACCAGTTCATCCTTCATCCATGACATATTTACTTCTAAAAAGGGAGAATGATAACTAAAGAAAACACAGTATCCTGAAGTAGGCCGTCGATCTTCCTTTGACCCTGCCCAATCAGCATCGGAAAAATATTCAACTTTCTCGTGACCATGGTCACTATACACAATTCCACGTCCAGACATTCCTTTCAAATAACACAAGATTTGCTCTACCGCCTTCCAGTGATCAATAGTTGGTGATGACATATATTGACTCACTACACTTACGGGGTAAGTAATATCTGGACGTGTAACCCTAAGATAATTCAGCTTTCCAACCAACCTTCTGTATCTTCCGGGATCATCAAATAACACACCCTCTTTTGTAAGTTGCAAATTCGGAACCATTGGAGAGCTACATGGTTTAGCTCCCAATTTTCCTGTTTCAGAAAGTAAATCGAGCACATACTTTCTTTGAGACAGGAAAATTCCCTTCTTACTCCTGCTCACTTCAACACCAAGAAAATACTTAAGTGTCCCCAAATTCTTGGTAGTAAACTGAGTAGGAAGGAAAGCTTTCAAAGATGCAATCCCTTTAACATCACTCCCAGTGATCACAATATCATCCACATACGCAACCATCAAGATAATACCATCCTCAGAATGCATGTGAAAAACAGAATCATCAGATTTACTTTGCTTCATACCAAACTTCTCAACAGCACGAGTAAAAGAACCAAACCATGCATGAGGTCTCTGTTTCAAACCATACAAAGATTTCTGAAGATAACATACCTTATGAGTCTCCCCCTGAGCAACAAAACTAGGTGGTTGCTCCATATAAATAGTGTCAACGAGGTCACCATGGAGCCCATCAAAAAAAAAAAAAAACGAGGTCACCATGGAGAAAGGCATTCTTGATGTCCAACTGGTGCAAAGGCCAATGATTAATAGATGCCATTGAAACCAAGAGCCTTATCGAGGTAAGTTTGGCAACAAGAGAAAAGGTGTCAGAATAGTCAACACCATAAGTCTGAGCATAGCCTTTGGCAACAAGGCGAGCTTTCAATCGAGCCACAGAGCCATCAAGATTAACTTTGACAGTAAACACCCATTTGCAACCAATAGGTCGTTTACCTACAGGAAGATCCACCAAAGTCCAAGTGCCGGTAGTATCTAATGCATTCATTTCCTCAATCATGGCATTACGCCAATCAGGATGGGCCAAAGCTTCTTGAACATTGTTAGGAACAGTCTCGAGAGAAGAAACAAAAGCTCTATAGGAAGGGGAAAAGTGATCATATGAAACAAAAGAGGAAATGGGATAAGTACAAGAACGTTTACATTTTCGAAGAGCAATGGGAAGATCATCACTCGAAGAAGGACCTGTCGATGAAGATATTGGCACTTCAGGACATGAAACCGGCGTATGAGGATCCAAATCAGTAGCAGGAACAGGAGGTCGTGGACGACGAGTGTATGTCTGCAGGATAGGAGACCTAGTGGAATCAGATGGAGGAACAACTGGGATAGGGACTGTATATATCAGAAACTCTGTATCCTCCCCCTCAGTGAGAGGAGGAGTGGAATGAGAGAAAGGTGTATGTTCAGAAAACGCAACATCAGCAGATACAAGGTACCTGTTGAGACTAGGATAAAAACATCGATATCCTTTTTGAACCCGAGAATAGTCGAAGAAAATGCACCTCAAAGATTTCGGATCCAGTTTTGTGACCTGAGGCCGAACATCCCGAACAAAACAAGTGCAACCAAATATCCTGGGCTCAATAGGAAACCGAGACTGAGATGGAAATAGGACATGAAAAGGTGACTCACCACGAAGGACAGAAGATGGCATGCGATTAATGAGAAAGCACGCGGTAGAGACAGCATCAACCCAAAAGGGTGGCAAATAACAAAGCTCGAGCAATTTCAAGAAGATGTCTATTCTTTCTCTCAGCCACACCATTTTGAGACAATGTGTCAACACATGATGTTTGATGAAGAATACCATTGTGCAACATATAATAACGAAATGCTTCAGAAAGATATTCCTTAGCATTATCACTTCGCAAGATTTTCACAGACACATCAAATTGAGTCTTAATCTCAGCACAAAAGGTAGAAAAGTGGGTAAATAACTTAGTATGATTTTTCATTAGATATAACCATGTCATTCGAGAATAATCATCAACAAAGGTTACAAAATAACGAAATCCAAGTTTCGATGTAACAGGATAAGGACCCCAAACATCAGAATGTATTAACTCAAAAGGAGCACTAGCTCGATTATTGACTCGAGGACTCAAACTAACACGGTGATCTTAGCAAAATGACAAGACCCACAATCTAGAGATGACAACTTAGAAAACTGCGGACACAATATCTTCAGCAAAGGAAGTGAAGGGTGACCCAATCGACGATGTGCATCCATAGGAGTGACAACCCCAGTACACTCTACAGATTTAGGCTGCTGAGTATCAAGGATGTAGAGGCCACCCGATTCATGTCCCTTACCAATAAGTCTCTTCGTCGTAAGATCCTGAAACAAGCAATAATCGGGAAAGAATGAGACACAACAATTAAGATTGCGAGTAAGTTTACTCACATAAACCAAATTAAACGAGAGTTGAGGAAGACTAAGAAAAGATGACAAGGGTAGGGAAGATGTTGGATTAACAGTTCCCGATTAAGATTATCTAGCCCATTAATTAATTCAAGCCACTGAAATAACTTTCCGTTAATTAATATCTTTTGTCCTTGGTCGAGGAACGGTTCAACAATATTATCCATACCAGAAACTAATTCCACTTGCAAGATTTGGTATGATAAAACTTATGAACCTCCCAAGGGGGCAAATCAAGCAAGCGTACTTGCACACGATTCTTCGTATTAAATCTTAGCAATCACATGTGACCAATAATATTGCCCAAGATAAAAAGTATTGAATCTCTCTGATTCGCTACCCATGATAAGTCAAAGCAATAGTTACCAATCCCACGTGATCCTATTTAAGGGACGAAGGTTAAGAAACAACGAACCACTGAGGTCTAATTCTTCCTTGTTCAGTTCTGAAGAATTTATCCTCCTGTAGGTCCTATTCAGCGCATCAGTCATGCACTAGTGTAATCTCTTGGTCAAGACAAACCAATCTGAGCCTTACACCTCAACCTTTCGTGATGGGTTGTTCATTTCCATCTAGGTCGTGAATGGCGTACTTTTAGTTACAAGGGACTGTTAATTTAATCTTCTGTGATCTGGTATCACTAAATTAACTACAGTGTAACACATACGAATTATTGAACAGTTATGCAGTAAATATATATAACATTCAATCATATTTAAAGCATCAGTGATAAACAATTTATTTCAGTAAATAAGTCTGAAAATTTAGTTTCGATTATACAAAGTAAAAAATATACTTTTCAGTATAATCCCAACAACATACTCATTAGCGGAGATGGTGATGGATTCACCAAAGTGGCCAAAATTTCCACCACTATCAGCTACATGAGCAGATAAGGGAGGCCTCTTGTTACGCAATTTTGGACAGTCTCGTTTGGTATGCCCAGGTCCATGACAGTAATAATACTCCACATCTGTTGATGAATGCCCTTGATTACCCCTCTTCCCACCATTCTTGGACTGTGGCCTCCCGGACTCGGAAGTAGGAGCACGACTGAAAAGGACACTGTTAGGTGGAGAAGCTATGGTGGAGCTTGTGCGTTCAGTGCGAAGAATTCTACTATAAGCCTCTTCCAACGATGAAATCTGCGAATCAGAGAGAATTTGTGACTTAGCCGTCTCAAACTCAGATGGAAGACCAGCTAAGAAACTCATCACAACCATCTTCTCTCGTTGAGCATGCTGAACAGTGACATCAGGTATAAACGGAAGCAACACATTAAGCTCTTCATAAGTTTTTTTGAACTCCATGAAGTAATCCATTATCGACCTATCTTCTTTGTCTGGTCTGTAAAATGCCTGACATACATCATACTTTTGGGAAATATTCCCTTTCCCCGAATATAAGAACTCAAGATACGACATAAGTGCCTTAACAGTCCTACAATGAGTAACCATCCCAATCACCTCATTACTGATACAATTACATATCTGTAAAGACAAACGAGCATCCTCTCGTTGCCAAGGGAGTTTTATGGCGTCAATGGGTGGATCATCGGTTAAATTACCGTCCATAGACACACTCAACAAATACCACTCAATGGTTTGACGCCAATCAAAGTAATTTGTAGGAATGAATTTATGCTCCGTGATTTTCGCCATCACGGGCATAACATCAATAGATTTTTGATCTTCACTCATAATGAATCATCCACCAAGAAGAAAAACAACTGAAATCCCAAAAAAAAAATTGAGAGAGAATCTGTACCAAAACTGGAATCACACACCACTCGGATGTTGACCCAAACAGGTACACCAACGCAGATCAAAGCAATAAATACTAATTACATACAATCCTATTTAAGTGACAGAGGTTAAGAAATCAACAACCACCGAGGTCTAATTCTTGATCCCATGGGTCAGTACGGAAGAATTTATTCTCTCTGTAGGTCCTCTTCAGCACATCATAATGTGCTAGTGCAATTTCTTGGTCAAGATAAGTCAATCTGAGCTTTGCACATCAACCTCTATCAATGGAGTGTTCAATTCCATCTAGGTTGTGAAGATGTACTTTTATTTACAAGGAACTGTTAATGTGATCTTCTGTGATCGAGTATCACCACATTAACTATAATGTAATATGTACTAATATTGAACGGTTTGCGATAAATAAATAACATTCATTCATATTTAAAGCAACAATGATAAAATATTTATATTCAGTAAATCAGAGTACATTAGTCTGTTATTACGTAAAAGCATACTTTCACGTATAACCCCAACAGACTCTTGTGGATGGATAACTACCTCTAAGGACGTAGCTTCAAATAAACCCAATCTCCAATGGAAAATGAGTGTTCAGTCCTGTGTTTGTTAGCTTGAGTAGACATACGATTTTGAGCTTGGTATAGTAACTATTTTAACTGATGCACCATTTGCTGTTTATCTTTAAGCACTTCCTCAACACCTTGCACCGAACTCTGCACATAAGTCCCCAAACTCAACACATGAGGTTTATACCCATAAAGAGCCTCAAATGGTGTCATGTGAATAGTAGTGTGAACATTGGTGTTGTTCCAATATTTTGCTAAGGACAACCAATGTGACCATCCTTTAGGGTCATGACCACAAATTCCCCTAAGGTACCCTTCCAAACAATGATTGACCCTCTCAGTTAGGCCATCCATTTGAGGATGATATGCAGTGCTCATCAATTGTTGAACTCCCAACAATTTGAACAACTGTTGCGAAAACTGACTGGTGAAGCTCTTATACGGGGTCTGATACCATGTAGCAGGTAAACCAAGAAGCTTATACACTGAATCCAAGAAGATATGAGCAAGTAGAGAAGTGGTGTAAGGATGGGATAGTGAAATGAAATGATATAGATAATAAGTCTATCCACAATGACCCAAATTGTATCAAAACCTCTTGACATAAGAAGCTGCTCAATAAAGTCCATAGAAATATCTTCCCAAGCCCTGATAGGAACATGTAAGGGCTGCAGTAAACCAGGAGATTTGATGAGTTAATGCTTGTTGAGATGACAAGGATGACACTCTGAGATAAATTTGTACACATCCTCCTTCAAAGTAGACCACCAGAATACAGAATGAATTATGTGGTAAGTAACATCTCTTGCAGAATGTCCACCAGTAGCAGAAGCATGCATATACCCCATAATTTTCTGCCTTAACCCCTATGGTGCTCCCACATATAACTTTCCCTTATACTTCACCTGTAATACCCCGTTACAATAGCATTTAATATTTTAATTATTTAATACCCAACCTTATTTTCCGTCATTTCAATTAATCTCCCATGATCTTTCCGTTACAACTCCCTTAACTAAGCAATCAAATTCTGGGAATTACGATATAAAAAATTCCGTGAATTAAGATATAAAAACACGAAAATGAAATTACAAGCTGAATTTCTTTGAATTTGAAGCTGGAATATTGCCGATTGCGATCTCTAATTTAATTCCTCTGATTCTTCCCTTCGAACGTTGACTTTGAATTGGATGACTTTTGGAGAAATCCTCGCCTTAATCTTGTCTGAGGTTGAATTTGTTGATTTGAAATGTCGATTCAAGGACTGAATGTCTTATTTTGATTCGAACGTGGCTTTTGATGATTTTCTAGACGAACGTCTCTGAACTTGATGAAGAATGTCTTTGAATCTTCGAGAGTCTGGGAGGAAGATCTTCGAATCTTCGAGAAGAGAAGCGTCTGATCGGAGGGCTTAGCGGCTTGATCTCTGATCGGATGTCATTTTTGGATGACTTGCATGAAGAACATTTGTGAATCTTCAAGAAGCTTTGAGAAGAAACGTCTGATCGGAGGGCTTAGCAGCTTGATCTATGATCGGATGTCGTTTCCGGATGATTTCCATGAAGATTGCTTGAAGTCGATGAACAACGTCTTCAAATCTTCGTAGAGAATTCTGAAGTCTTGAATCTTCTGTTGCTATTGTTGCCTTGATGTCTCTGTATGTTGTGTCCTTCAAATGAATGGGGAACACCCTTATTTATAGGTGCAAAATTGGGTTTTGGGCTTAGGCTTAACAGACTTCGTCTGGTGGGCCGAAAGATTCTAGAATTTTCTAGAAGTATTTGATGGGCTTTCAGAAGCCCAACTTGATTTATTGGACTTTAGAGGCCCAATTTTAGTTTTTGGACTTTCGAGGCCAGGTCTTGACTTATTGGACTTTCGAGTCCCAACTTTATTTATCGGACTTTAGAGGCTCAATCTTCATTTATTGAATTTTAGAGACTCAATCTTCATTTATTGGACTTTCGAGGTCCAATACAATTTATTAGGTCGTGTGACTTGAACTGGGCCTAATTAATTTAATGGGTCGATGACGCCATTAATTAATTTATTTTAGGAATTGAATTTATTTGTATTCCCAATAATAAATCTAATTAACAAGTAATTTCCACGTGTCGCCTTTTAATTGAGTGCACAAATGCCCTCTCGTGCTTTGTTCACGGTCGTTTCTGGATTTTGAGTGAATGATGAACGAAATCTGTTCACGCTCATTTCTTGGACTTGGAGTGAATGAAGCATGAAATTTGTTCACGGTCATTTCTTGGACTTGGAGTGAATGGAGCATGAAATTAGTTTACGGTCATTTCTGAACTTGGAGTGAACGGGGCATGGAATTTATTTTAGTTTCTTCATTTGCATTTGGATTTGAAGAATTGAGCAAGCCCAATTAAATATGATTTATTTTGGTTTGAAGGAATTTATTTAATAGGCCCAAGAAACTTATTTTTGTAACTTATTTCTTGATAGTAACTTGGCCCAATTTAATTTCTTGCAGGATTTTCTTTCCAAAATGTGATGAAAGATTCTCCAATTCTTCTTCTTCTTCAAGATTTTCTTTCCAAAGGGATGAAATCCTTTCTTGCAAGAAAAATCAATTCCTTCTACAGTTTAATTCCTTTCTTGATTTGATTTCCTTTCTTGTTGCAACCCTAATTTATCTTATAAATAGGGACCATATGTTCTTCTTTTCATCCAACATTTTAAAGAATCATTCACTCAATCATTTACCCAACATATATGCAACTCATAGTCAATAAACATTTTAAACTTGATTTCAGACATATAAGCAAAACCTCATAAGTAGAAACCTAAAACCCTAGCACATAAAGCATATAATCAATATAAACAAGATTATCATTTACAATATATGCGATTTGAAAGGTGAAAAGCTTTGACGCTGAAATCACTTAATGTGGTTTGTAATAGAGAAACTCTGGAAATGTTTGGATAATTTTGTAAAGAAGAGTAATGCGAAAGGTTTTTAGAGAAATAGGTTTAGGGTTTGAATAGTGGGAGGGAAAAATATTTTGCACGAAATCTTAAGGGTACTTGAGTATCCGTGTTTTAAAACGGACGATCAAGATTAATAGGTTCGAAAAGGATTTGATCATGCAGTTGAGGATTTTGATTGGCAGACTTTTGGACTTAAAAACGCATAATAAATGCATTTAATACATAAATCCCACATTCACATTTAATGCTTGCAGGCATGACGTCATAAAGTAATGGGCACAATAATGAATAACATAGATTAGCATAGGCTTAAATAAAGTAAATTAGAAAACGATTCGATCGATCGATATTGTAATCGATCGGTTATCACTTCGCTTCGATCCGGCTTGCCTCGACATCGTTGACCTTACTGATTGTAGCCTAATCCTCAGAATTTTCCCAACAATATCCCACTAATCGATCGGTAGACTGTCCTATCTTTATCGATTGAAGTTCCCCCCTTCAATCAAGTATATCTATTATCGTCAAGATCCAACTGATCTTATCTTATCAGTTGAGTTCACTTTCTCAACTGATTTCTCTTTTATGATCAGCTTCTTAACCAACTGGTCTTAGAGACCAGTCCGCTAAAGATTTCTGGTGCACTTTCTCCTAAGTCTAGTAGTCCGCTCAACTGATAATTCTCTGAATCTGTTTTCTGCTAGAGGCTTGGTTAAGATATCAGCTCTTTGCTTATCTGTATGAATCTTTTCCATTATAATGTTCTTCTTTTCCACATGATCTCTGATGAAATGATGTCTGACATCCACATGCTTGTATCTTGTATGTAGAACTGGGTTATGAGTGATTGCAATAACACTATACTATCATAGAATATGGGCACGTTCGTAGCTACAATGTTATAATCCCTCTGTTGTTGACTAAGCCAGAGCAGTTGGGAGCAACAACTTCCTACGGCCATGTATTCTGCTTCAGTAGTAGATGTGGAAACTGATATCTGTTTCTTTGAAAACCAAGAGATCAGTTTACTTCCTAAGAACTGACAGGTACCTGATGTTGACTTTTTGTCTATTCTGCAACCTCCGTAATCAGAATCAGAATACACACTAAGCTCTAGATTATCACTTGATGGATAGAATAAACCAAGGTTTACTGTCCCCTTCAGATACTTAAGAATTCACTTAGCTGCTTCCAGGTGGCTTTGCATTGGATTTGCCTGAAATCTGGCACATACACCTACTGCGAAAGTTATATGTGGTCTGCTGGCAGTCAGGTACAGTAATGATCCAATGAGAGCCCTATATTCTTTCTGATTAGTTTTCTGACCATTTTCATCTGGATCTATTTTGAATCCAGTCATCATAGGAATTTTGGCTACCTTGCTGTTCTGAACTCCAAACTTAGCCAATAAATTCCTAGTATACTTTGCCTGACAGATGAATATTCCTTCTGTACTTTGTTTAACTTGAAGACCCAAAAAGCAATTCATCTGACCCATCATGGACATCTCGAACTTCCCTTGCATCAGCTTGCTGAACTTATCACATAAGCTCTTGTTGGGAGATCCGAAGATGATATCATCCACATAGATCTGGACCATCAGAATGTCTTCACCATCTTCTATTCTGAATAAGGTTATGTCTATGATTCCTTTAGTGAATCCATTGTCTATTAGGAACTGGGATAGTGTATCATACCAAGCTCGGGGAGCCTGTTTCAGGTCATAAAGAATTTTTCTTAAACGGTACACCTGGTTGCCTTTTTCAAAGTCAGGAGGTTGTTCGACATAAACTTCCTCCACTAGTACCCCGTTTAAGAATGCACTCTTTACATCCATATGATACACAATAAACCCTCTGTGGGCAGCATATGCCAGAAACAGCCGTATGGCTTCCAAGCGAGCGACTGGTGCAAAAGTCTCATCATAATCAATCCCTTCTGATTGTGAATACCCCTTCGCAACAAGTCTTCGAGTCAATGTAATTGAATGACATACAATTTGTGTATCTCCTTTAGTTAATACTTCCAACC
Organism: Stenogyne calaminthoides; assembly: GCA_037126765.1. Taxonomy (NCBI): domain Eukaryota; kingdom Viridiplantae; phylum Streptophyta; class Magnoliopsida; order Lamiales; family Lamiaceae; genus Stenogyne; species Stenogyne calaminthoides. The sequence continues at coordinate 24,528,613 of JBBCBC010000020.1, forward strand.
CTTCATTAGTGATCGTAATGGTCTTTCCACAAAATCGCTGAAACTTTAGTTCCAACCTAAACCAAATTAAGGTAAATGCAATCACCACCTCAAATCAAGGGATGCCAATCATGTTGAACAATATAAAATCTCATGAAAATACACGCCCAAGTCCATTGATGAGAATCGCGATTTGGGAACACGATAAATTTATCGCCCTAGCGCAGGCTAGCAGGAGAACGAATATAAAATTGACACCCTGACTCAGGCCAACAGGAGAACGATTAGGTTTTGACAAAGTTGCCAAATAAAAGTTAATTTTATTCATTGATATTCATAGAAAAAAAACGTTGCAACATATAAATAGAGAAAAAAAGAATACAAATATACCTAAAAGGACTAAATCAAATCTAATCTAAAAGATATGCGAAAATAAATGAAAATTAAAGGACATAAAGTAAATCTTGAGATTCTTGCCAATCTTGTAGAGATTCTCGCCAATCTTGAATGGTCTTGTCAATCTTGATTAATCTTCCAAAAATAGGACCATATCTTTGATAGTAATAAATCTGGGACAATTTCGCGAATAATCTTGCACGTATTCTTGGGCCCAAAACCCTCGTTCGCATCGTTTCCGTCCCCTTCAAGATCGTTCTTATTTTCAAGGACCAACTTTGGGAACACTCTCCTTTCAAGCTAAATGCTCCCCTTCATCTAATCGCCGATTTATTGCCACCAAATTATTGAGTTCAAAATTATCAGCTGTTCGGGTGTGGCAAAAAATCTTAAGGCGATAGCGCGGATTTTTCATAGTACTGCCAACAAAATAACTATCATTAATTATAAAAAAATAATTATTTTTATGGGAGCCAAAACCTTCATCATTATCGAGGTAGAACTTGTTGGACGTCATATCAAGTCCTAAAAAATTTGCATTGTGAACGGGAAGCATAGAATTAACTACGGGCTGCTCTTCATCATAAATAGGTGGCCCATCATAAAATGGGGACCCACTAAATTTATCCACATCATCAGAAAAAATAAAAGGCCCAAATAAGTCATCTTCCAACTGTTGGAATATATAGGCACGTAAACACGTAATACATGCGCAGCCGAATTAAATAGTTCACCAACAACAAACAGTTAATTGCATAAACAAGAACGAATAATCATAACGAGAAATCTTACAGTAATTCGATAGCAAATTTCTCAACTACGGTATCCACGTAATCCCCGTGGACAGATTTGCACAGATTTGCCAGCGTTGAATCTGAGACGGAATTTGCTAGGAAAATTCATATTCTAGATTTTATGGAGAAACTAGGTTTTCTTCTTGTAGTAAATAATGAATCCCGGGAAGTCATATATATAGGGAGAGACAAGCTTAAATCCTAAGCCATCTTTATTAGGAAGATAATTCATAATCTTGCTAAACAAATCTCACATATATGTTTTTCCCTACGGATATTTTCCTACAATAATATTCCATAATATTATTTTGGGATTCCTATTTAATTAAATCTAATTTAATTAAATAGTAATAATAATTAATTCTAAATTAATATATTATTAATTCTTCATAAATTAAATATTAAATCCAATTTAATACTTAATCAACCAACTATAATCAGTACTGTTGGGGAATGAGTTGCACAGATCTATTCGGGGTGAATATTTAAATACAAATTTAATTCATTAATTATTACTAGCATGAATTAATCCTATATTAATTCAAATAATAATTGCAACAACATATCATGCATATAAAAAGCCACGTAAAACCTACACGCGACGGAATCTACGGGTTTACGTGAACGCATTCTCTCGGGATGGCAAAGGGTTTTGGTCGGACGGACTAACCAAAAGGACTTCCCAAGTATTCCTTTAGCCCTTGCTCGACAATCCGGTGGAAGGATACTCGCGAACAATTAACAAAAGGAAAAAATAAACTTTGTTGCACCACTTATGTGGATTTGCTAATATTTCCAGCACATGGAATTGTACTTGGGAATGAACTAATCATCCCCTATATATAGGAGGGAGGGTGAACGAAATTTGTGTGTTTTTTTCAATGTGGGAAAAGACTTTTCTTGGTCACCAAGAAATCTTGAATATATCCTATATATTCTTTTTCCCATAATTAAAATATTCCACAAAAAATCCACCTCCTCTATTTTATGGAATTTTCGAAAATATTAGTGTGCAAGAATCCAAGATTTGGATCTTCTTGAATTTATGAGATATTCTTGTATTTCAAGAAATACATATCTTCCATAATATCTTTTCAAGAAAATCAAGAAAATCTTTCTTGCCCACTATATTTCCAAAATTTCGAAATTTCACTATGTATAACCAAGTGGGAGATTTCTTGAATTTAATGAGACAATCTTGTATTCCAAGAATACATATCTTCATTCCATAACAAAATTCAAAGAAAATCATTCTCCCTCTTTTATCCATAATTTTCGAATTAATTAGAGAAATATTAAGCAACAATATTTATTTTATTTTAATCACCTTTTTTAGGTTATTGGACTATATGTTGGGCTACTCGGGGGCCTTTTAGGAGAATTAAGATTGGACCTTCTAATGGATCTTGAATATCTAATATTGAGCCACAATATAATTCAAGCCCATAAATATTAATTAATCCCACTACATAATTAATATTGCACTATCCATCTTAACCCATATTACAGTCAATATGGCTCCCGGTCATTATTTCCGTGTTTAAGATTATCTAGCCCATTAATTAATTCAAGCCACCAAATAGCTTTCCGTTAATTAATATCTTTTGTCCTTGGTCGAAAACGGTTCAACATTATTATCCATACCGGAAACTAATTCCACTTGCAAGATTTGGTATGATAAAACTTATGAACCTCCCAAGAGGGCAAATCAAGCAAGCGTGCTTACACACGATTCTTCAGATTAAATCTTAGCAATCACATGTGACCAATAATATTGCCCAAGATAAAAAGTATTGAATCTCTCTCGATTAAGCTACCCATGATAAGTCAAAGCAATAGTTACCAATCCCACGTGATCCTATTTAAGGGACGAAGGTTAAGAAACAACGAACCACCGAGGTCTAATTCTTCCTTGTTCGGGCCAAGAATTTATCCTCCTCAGAGGTCCTATTCAAATCGGATCACCATGCACTAGTGTAATCTCTTGGTCAAGACAAACCAATCTGAGCCTTACACCTCAACCTTTCGCGATGGTTGTTCATTTCCATCTAGGTCGTGAATGGCGTATTTACGATTACAAAGGATCATCATTAATTTAATCTTCGTGATCGGGTATCACTAAATTAACTGATGTAACACGTCATTTAATTATTGAACAGTTATGCAAGAAATATATGTAACATTCAATCATATTTAAAGCATCGGTGATAAACAATTTATTTCAAAAATAAGTCCGAAAATTCAGTTTCGATTATACAAAGTAAAAGCATACTTTTCAGTATAATCCCAACAATCTCCCACTTATACTCAAAGTCTGCTTTTATGTATACTACAACACGTCTAGAGTAGTCCGTGACATCTAATGTCACCTACACGAACCTAATAATTTCTCCCACTTATACTCAAAGCAGATTGGCAACGGTCTTGACACCCATTCCACTCACATGTCTCTCGAATGTATTCGAGAGGCGACGCTTTGTGAATGGATCTCGCTAGGGTCATCCTCGACGCGCTATCTTTGCCACATCTATATCTCCTCTCTTAACGATTTCTCGTATAAGATGTCTTTCCTTTAATGTGTTTGTTTGACTCGTGGACTCTTGGTTCTCTTGAATTTGCAACTGCCCCTAGCATATATTGCTAGACAAATTCAGAACACCATCCAAGTCCACTAAGAAGATCTAGAGTCCAATCGGTTCTTTCACTGCTTCACAAGCAACTACTTACCCGAGTCCCATGGTTGAGTCAGTGACTCATTTCTGCTTCACACTCGTCCATTTGATGGCTACACTTCCCAAATGGAAACACACTAACTGAGGCAGATAATCTCTGGAATCTAAATCTGATTGGAAATCCGAGTCCATTTAGCCGATGGGGATTGGAGTATCTGACTGATAAATCAACATTCTATCCCGAGTTCTTTTCAGATACTTCAGAATGTTTTTAACTGTCTTCCAATGCGCTTTCCCTGGGTTACTTTGATATCTTGCTACCATGCCTATGGCAAAAACAGATATCCAGTCTCGTTCACAGCATTGTATACATAAGGTTTCCGACAGCCGAAGCACAAGGAATACCTTTCATGTCATCTATCTCCTTTTCGTCTTAGGGAACATTTTTCTTGGATAGATGGATTCCAAGTCTGAAAGGTACGAATCATTTCTTAGAATTTTGCATGCTGAATCATTTCAAGACAGTGTCTATGTATGAAACTTGCGATAACCCGATCATCCTTTTCTTGCGATCTCGAGTGATCTTGATCCCAAGGATGTGTCCGGTTTTCCCTAAGTCTTTCATATCAAACTGTTTTGAAAGCCATGCCTTTACGTCTGATAACACCTTCACATCGTTCCTGATGATCACAATGTTATCAACGTATAGTACTAAGAATACCAATGTAGTTCCGATACGCTTCTTATACACACAACTTTAAAACTCGTTTTGATCAAACCCATAAGACTTCATAACATGATCAAAACATTGGTTCCAAGCTCTGGATGCCTGTTTGAGTCTGTAAATGGACCTCTTGAGCTTACAAACTGGGTGTTCTTGGCTTGTTTCAATGAAAACTAGGGGTTGTTGCATATAGATCTCTTTATCAAGACTTCCGTTAAGGAAAGCTGTCTTGATATCCATTTGCCAGATTTCAAAGTTGAAAATGCGCAGCAATCGATAAGAGAATACGGATGGACTTAAGCATGACTACGGGCAAAAAAGTTTCCTCATAATCGATCCCTTTCTTTCTGAGTATAACCTTTCGCCACTAGTCTTACTTTAAAGGTTTCAACCTTCCCGTCCAGTCCTCTTTTCCTCTTATATACCCACTTGCATCTAATGGGTTTTACCCCATTAAGTGGTTCGACTAGCTCCCACACTCTATTATGAAACATAGAACCCATTTCGGCTCTCATTGCTGTTTGCCAAGAACCTGCATCCTTATCTTGGAGTGCCTTGTCATATGTCCATGGGTCTGATTCCGGGAATCAAATCCGAGGACTCTCCTATTCCCATGAATCTCTCGGGCTGTCAAACAACCCTCCCACTATGACAAGGCTCCGATTGTGAAAGCGTATTGTTTGGTATATCATCTAGTACAATTGGCACTGAGGTTTGCCCTCTAAGCTCATTTAAGGTAATCTCACTTCTGGGTTTTCTTTGGGTTCTATAGTTTTCTTCCAAAATCTAAAGTGGGTGCGGATGTCCACCTTTTGATCTTCGGAACTATAGAACATTCACCCTTTTGTTCCCTCGGGGTATCCTACAAAACAGCCTTAATTCTGATCGAGGATCCAATTTACCGGTTTCCTTGTCCAACACGTAGGCCGGACACCCCAAAGTTCTCATGTGTCTTATACTAGACTTGCGTACGGTCCACAATTCTTTGGGAGTTTTGGGAACTGATTTGGATAGCACCAAGTTCAGAATGTAAGTCGCTGTTTTCCAAGGCATGACCCCAGAACGACTCGGGAAGATCCGTATAACTCATCATTGATCTAACTATTTCCAAAAGAATTCTGTTGCTTTGCTCTGAAAAACCCCGTGTTGTTGAGGGGTTCCGGGTGCGGTGAGCTGGGATACAATCCCTTCATCAGATAAGTAGTTCAAAAACTCATCGCTGAGGTATTCGCCTCCACGATCAGATCGTAGAGACTTGATACATTTTTCCATACGATTCTCTGCTTGGGCCTTAAATTCTTTAGAATTTCTCAAAGGTCTCAGATTCATGCTTCATAAGGAAAATGTACCTTGAGTAACCATCAATAAAATTACTCATAACCTCCTCTTGCTTTGGTTGACATTGAACTACGTACATCTATGTGAACGATCTCTAACACTTCTTTAGCCCCATTCCCCTTGGCTCCAAATGCCATCTTGGTCATAGTACCCTCCAAACATGATTCGCAGGTTGGAATCGATTCAACTTGGAGACACTCCAGTGAACCATCTTTCACCATCCTTTGGATCCTCTTTGGATTTATATGACCTAATCTTAGATGCCAAAGAAGTATCTCCTTCACGTCTGATGAACGTTTTCTTTTCTCGGAAACAGTTGATGTGTTATAGGATACATTTAGTGAGTGGTGTGCACAGTTAATTGTATAGAGATTTTCCATCAATGTCCCGTAACAGATACACTCATCATTTCAAAAATGATGTCATTCTTATTAGAAGAAACTTAGTGTCCTTTAATCGAATTTTAGAAACCGAAAGTGAATTCTTTCTAAAACTGGGAACACAAAGATAATCTAAAAAAAAACTTATCTTCAAAAGATAGGTGCACTTCTCCCACTGCTTTAACTGCTACTCATGTAGCATTGCAATGTCTGCTACTTGCGTAGTATTGCAATAATCGTTACTACCGTAGCATTGCAATATCTGCCACTTACGTAGCATTGCAATGTCTTCTACTTTCGTAACGTTGCCCAGTGTGATGAGGATCTCACTCCCACTACGTTGCCGGATCATTTAGAACCCGTGAAGCCAACATGATTAGTGGATCTCGTATCAACCACCCACGAATGAGAAGTATACGCCGCTAAATAAGTTTCAACAACTAGTGTGTGAGAATTACCTTTCTTTCCATCCCTTTTGGGGTTGGAACAGGCAAAACCTCCATTGTCCTCTCTCACCGCAGCTTAAGCACTTCCTCTTTGGATTTTCCTTGACTCAACAAGCATTCCTCATCTTACCATTGCCATTGGCAATAGTTGAGTTTTATTGCTTATGGCCTTTGGTCCTCTTCTTTATCTTGCCTACCCTTGGCCTAGAAGATGAAGACGGACCACTTGCCGTCAAAGCTTGAGTTTGGTGCCTTATCATCATTTCTGCCGAGTCCAAAAGTTTGCAACAAATTAGCTAGCGAGGCCAAAATGCTCAAAAACCTTTCTGGGCAGAGAATGAAGTACCAAATTCATCTGAGTCTCTAGATCATAATTTGCACTCAGAATCTCAAGTTTGTTCAGATGGGCCATCTATTTTGAGGACGTAATCCCTTACGGGTTTTTCCTCCACCATTTTCAGCGATGACATCTCTCGCAAGGTGATCTGACGAGTCCCGTGTTTTGACTCATCGGTTGGCTCATCCGATTTTTGTGTGTCAAAATCCACTTGTGCTTTTTGTGCGCTAGGACAATTATAATTTTCCAATCAATATAGTTTCCATACATATTGTATTGACTTTAAGTATAATAACAAAGGGATTAAAAGGTAACGACATCTTTGAATCAAATAAACAACTATATGCAATAAAGACAAGTATATCACAAGGTTCGATCACATTTCATCATATTTTAAAATCTCAAAAAAATATGAACATGCATCACCAACATCTCAAAAAAAAGTTTAAATAAGCCACGTGGGGTGGGTCATTATTTAAACACATTCAAGCGAGTTACAAACAAGAACGATTTACAAAACCTTTAATATCCAGATTAATAGTTGGCTCCCCTTTTGACCAATATAAAATTGACAGGGACTTGAGGAAGTATATGCATATCAATTTTATACCTAAGTAATAACCATGATTAAATACAGATTACTATTTAAGCTTTGATCGAGCCTCGTGGGGAGGGTCATCGTCGCCACTAGTAATAACCCACAATCATCCGTTCGGAATTCATTCATGTGAAACCTATCTTTTGACCGTCCCGTGGGGGGAATTTCTCCAAAAGAATTCACAAATAAATAAATCATGGAGGTTAAAATTAATTCAATTTTATTATCCGGAATAAAATTGTCAATTAATTATTTAAAACATAGTAATTTTGAAGTTGAGATTTTTCAATTTGGCAACCCTCATGCAAACACATTTAAACAAATTAAACAAAGCATAAGATAGCACAAATATATCAAGCAAAACAGAAAAATAAACATATTGGGTACAAATTATCCAATTGTCATGGTTTGATTTTTCTTGGCTTGATCTTGAAGAAACACGTCTCGAATTTCTCCCACTCGTTCGTCTCGAAAAAATACTTAGTCTCAAATCGCCACGCCAAGCAACTCAATGGATGCACGCCAAGATCCGGCCGCCACTTGGCTCGATAACCTAAGCGACCTCGGCACCGCCCGGCCGGGTTGCATTCCCCAAAGATGCCAGACGCGCCTCGGCGGTCTCGGCGGGGTCCGGCGGTTCTCGACGAACCGCGTCATCCCTTCAGGCGTGCTTTCGCCTCGCCGCCGCCAGATCCCGCGCCGAAGCGGCGGCAGCGCGTCTCCGCAAGCCCGTCGTCATCCCAGCCGCTCCGCTCGAGCTCGGCACAGAGCTTCGCCTGACTGCCCGTCTTGCAACCCTCATCCTCACGCTGCCGCGCCGGCCTCGCCTAACGCCCAAACATGCCAATGCCGCGCCAGCGCCACGCCTGTTCTTGATTTCGTCCTTTAATTCTTCGTCTCTTCGTTCCGATCCTAAGCACAATTTATTTACAAAAAATAAATAAACCTAGATCTAGACTAGTCTATTACATTGATCAAATCAAACAAATCCTAGTCTACTTGTGGATTTTCTCACGAGGCAAAACAAATCCGAATGAATTGAATTAAAAAAAAACACAGTTTATATGCATGCAAAAATAAACATTAAAATCCATGACAATTGGATACCTGCAAATCAGATCTAACAGTTCTACTATCCAATTTCAAATTTAATGTCCACGAATTAAATTACAATTTAAAAAATTCAGAGCCCGAAACAGTGGCTCTGATACCAGTTGTTGGGGAATGAGTTGCACAGATCTATTCGGTGTGAATATTTAAATACAAATTTAATTCATTAATTATTACTAGCATGAATTAATCCTATATTAATTCAAATAATAATTGCAACAACATATCATGCATATAAAAAGCCACGTAAAACCTACGCATGCGGAATCTACGGGTTTACGTGAATGTACCTCTCGGGATGGCAGTGGCTTTGGTCGGACGGACTAACCAAAAGGACTTCCCAAGTATTCCCTTAGCCCTTGCTCGACAATCTGGTGGAAAGATACTCGCGAACAATTAACAAAAGGAAAAAATAAACTTTGTTGCACCACTTATGTGGATTTGCTAATATTTCCAGCACATGGAATTGTACTTGGGAATGAACTAATCATCCCCTATATATAGGAGGGAGGGTGAACGAAATTTGTGTGTTTTTTCAATGTGGGAAAAGACTTTTCTTGGTCACCAAGAAAACTTGAATATATCCCATATATTCTTTTTCCCATAATTAAAATACTCCACAAAAAATCCACCTCCTCTATTTTATGGAATTTTCAAAAATATTAGTGTGCAAGAATCCAAGATTTGGATCTTCTTGAATTTATGAGATATTCTTGTATTTCAAGTGTAGGTCCCGAACGGGTTTAGTGAGGGCAGAAGTCTAGAGGGGAGGGGTGAATAGACTTACAAAAACTTTTCGTCTTGGATCAAAGTGTGAGGCGATTAGCTTTGATCAGAGTGCGAGTGAATCAGTTTGGGCTGATAACCAACTTACTGATCGCCTGAAGCAGATCAGTTCGGTAACTATCAGTTTAACTGATGTGTGCGGAAGCTTAAGTTTTACCCGTGTGAAAAACCAGTTTTGATAAATCGATTCAAAGGTTAATCTTTTAATCAATTGATCAAGTGTCAAGTATGATCAGATCAGAAGCTTGGTGCTAGCTGATCTCAACTTGGAATATATATGCTTTAAAGGTTGTGTGCGATTATGTGAACAGTTAATCAAAGCAAAGAGAGGCACACAAGATTTATAGTGGTTCGGACAAACCAGGTCCCACGTCCCACTCTTCCCTATCAAAAGGGGCACCGACTTAACCAACCGGACTTTGTTTTATGTGTAAGTCCAACACAAGACAATCGACTAGATGTTTAAAGAGTTCACACTCAACCGATCCTGTAAATCGAACTAGAAACCCTAGTCCGAATTCTTGCTAAACAACTTAACCTAACTTGGGGGTTTGGGTAAGATTGTTGAGGTTCCAACTATGAAATCTTTTCTTGCGTATAAGTAGCCTAATCAGCTAGATGAAAAGATTTCTATGCTAAGAACTTATGGGATGAACACTTAATAAAAATATTCTTCTTGATCGTGTTCTTGTGTGGAAATCTGAAATTAGCTTGAGCTTCTTGATTGTTCAGCATTTTCGTTCGTTATTTCCGTATCTCACTCTAAAGTGTGATCCCATATATATAGACCTTGAAATCAAAGAGCCGTTGGAGAGCAATTTGAATTTCAGGCTATATTTGGTAGACTTGCAGGCTTGATGTGACTAGCTTCAGGAACGGCATGGCCGAAAGCGTGAATTTGTACTTTGTAGCCGTTACAGAGAGGTGAAATCAAATCCCGCAATTGCCGGCTCCGATCATACGTGTCTTGTTCTTATTGGATAGCAGACTCACTTTTCAAAGTCTTTGTTCTTCCAACTAAGCTTGACATTCTTCTTGTTCGATCATCGATGTATGATTAGGTGAAACATCGATTTCACACGGTGGTGACTTTGATCGATCTGGAATCGAATCGATCTACTGATAGAGTCTTCTGGTGCCGGTTGACTTAGCTTCAACTAGCAGACCCGGCTGATGTAGGTCTTCTGGTCTGATCATCTGGAAGTCATCTGATCTTCGAGTATCCTGAGTTTGAGCTTCATGACTTCAGCTGAGATATCTGACTGGATCAGATCGATCTGATCTTCTGTTCTTTTCTAGCGTTCTGGCCTGTCGGATATCAGCTTGTTCTTTGAGTCTTCAGATCTGACCTATACATATTGAGTTCCCCCTCAATATGTGACCTATCTATTACATCAGTTGTTCTATACAGTAATTATCACTGGTCTCCTATCACGAGTAATATAAACATCGATCGATAACAGTCCGATTGGTCTATTACATGTGTTGTTGGAACTTTCATCAAAACTATAAATTTCCCAACAATTTCCCCCTTTTTGATGAAACCAAAACACTTTGAGAAACCAAAACAGTTGATAAGAAATAGAACAGTTAAGAGCATGTAATCAGAAGACAATGAGACTTTGTCTTAGGATCAGAAAAAAAATAAACTTTTCTCATTAAAGAATGATGATTACATGTTACATCAGAAAAGTTTGAAAATAAGCGCAGCTGATCCTGAGTAGTCTTCTGATTCTTCACTCTTTGGGCTTGTATCCTTCCGCATCTCTCTTTGATCTTGAGGAACGTTGAAAATCGATAAAGTTTCCATTTGACATCATCGGTTTCTTTGAGGATCGATTATTTGTGTTCTCTTTCGGGATGTCAAAGTAGAATCTTTGAAATGCCAAATCTGTCGAATGAGCCATCTGCCTTCTTCGAGTACACCGATGATCATACTCTTGGCGAGTTATTTTTACATTAATCGGCTTGGTCTCATTCTCCGGATACTTGAAAAAATCCGGTATTTATTTTTCTAACCAAATTGAGGAATTCTTCATCGGAGATTCTTCTTGTGGAACAAGATTAAGAACAAAGGCATCCAGAAGCCATTCACTTCTGATCTTGTTCCATTCCTCAAATTTCTTAGCATGCGCAGCTGTTTTTGGGATGATCTCATCAACTCTTGCTGGCAGCTTAGGTTCTGGTACGGATTTTCCAGCCCTTCCTTTCTTCACTCTCAAATTGAATTTCTTCTTCGATTTTACGCCTCCTCTTTTTTTTTTTTTTTTTCTTCTTTCTTCTTGGCATTTTCGGGCTTCTTCGCTATCTGTTCTTTGGACATCTTTTTCAGCCCGATATTTTGTCCATCACGATGTCGGGTCGGGTCGTTTCTTCTCCGAAGTTTGTGATGTCCTCGCATCGCTTGGTTTCTCACTCTGTCCTTCCCCCTTTTTGGTTTGATCAAAAAGAGTAGTGAGGTGGGAGGTCAGAGAACCAAAGTTGACTGCGATCGCCTTGTTGAGATCTGCAACAGATATGCCTTGAGTTTGAGCAGTTAGATTTTGAATCGTTGATATCAGCTCCGTCTTGGCAGATTCCATGGCAGTAGAGAGTGTTGTAATCAGCTTGTCAAGTTTCTCTTCTGTCAATTCTAGCTTGTCAGTGAGCATCAGAAAAGAAACTTGTTGTTTATCCACTTGAGTCAGTTTGGCATCAACGGTCTTTTATCGATTCGGTATGTAAAGGGACACAAATTTGGGAGAACTGATCTTTGATTGCCCCAATGTGGGAAATAGCTATTTCCCTTTGATCTTTTATTTCGTTGATGGCAATTCGCCTTTGATCAGCTATCAGTCCCTCAACTTCTTCTTTCAGGAGATCTTTGAGACAAGATCTGATCTCCTGAAGTTGATCAGTAGTGACGTGTGATGTTGGAACGTTAGGTGTCACTTGATCTGGTTCAGTTGTTTGTGCCTCCAGTGGTTGGTCATGAACTGCAGCACCAGTTCCACTATCATCGGCAGCTCCTGCATCCTTCATGGTGGCATCTGCTTCAGGAGCTTTGTCAGCAGTCTCCAGTTCGTCCTGTTCCGGCAACCCTAGCTTCCTGTGGATCAGAGCTTTAACAGATTTAGCAGTTATCAGCTCAGCTGGTGATCCCACTTTTGCAGATTTCCTCATGTCGAAATCGAAGTCTGCAAACTCATCTGCACCGCCCATCTGTTCTATAATTATTATGAAGTCTGAGAAGCTTTTTAATCGAAGATCTCTCCAGGTGAGGATCTCCAAAACTTCCTCTCTTATGGCAGGTTGGGCGACCAGGTCTGGGTACAACTCATCAATCTCTCTTTCGATTCGCATTCTGATCAATTTCCCGGTTATGATCTTTGTTGATCTGGACTCAGGGATTGTCGGTCCAGATTCAATTTGATGAGGTATAGAAGGTTCTGGTTGTGCTTGAGTTGGCGGAAGTTGGCTGATCGGTTCGACCTGCAGAGGTTCTCATTGTGGAAGCAGGTGCTTCTGTTTCCACAACAGGTAAGCTTTCTGGTTCGCGAACTGATGCAGTTTCAGGTTCGCGGGCAAGTGGAAGGATAGGAGAGACATGCTTTCGGCCGTTATTACGGCGGTGAAACAGTTGGAGCTTGAGGAGAAGGAGATTGATCGGCTTTGTGCTTCTTCCTCGAGTGATCTAATGAGCTCTCGGCTTGAAGCGACTGCTGTCGATGCTTCACCCCGATTTTTGTGGTGCAACAGACCGCTTCCAGGCGCTCCTTCTTCATCTGACTCATCTTCTAGCATCAGAGTCATGGGAGCTTGCTTCGCCTTCTTCGGCCTCTTCTCCTGGGCCTTTACCAGTTTTCTTTTCTTCTTCTTGGGGGCATCTGGTGGGCCTTCTGGGGGTCCTTCACCAGTTTGAGCTGATTCGCCAAGATTCGTGCGAAGAAGTTGCCTTCTTGCCTTTTCCTTTCTTGGACTTTGGGGGGTCGGCCGCATATCATCGTCTGGTGGCCCAAAAATGACTGAAGTGACTGTGAGAAAGCCTTTATAGGACTTCAGTCCATTCTGTTCCCATTTGGCCTTTGGCAATTTATCTTGAAGGATAACTGCAACCTTGTTGAGATTGCTGATCTTCTTCTTCAGACATACCTGCCTCCACTCATCTACTCCAAATTTCTCATGTTCCTGGAGCAGAATGGCCTTCAGGAACCCGTGCCAATTGATGTTCTTCGCTTCATCAATTATTGCAGCCATGCTGTACAGTTTGACTGATGTAATAGCATCTGGGCTGAATGCAATACCCATTATTGTTTTTGACAATATGTCAAACAACAATCGGTATTTTCTCTTGAGCATTGGCCTGACAAATCCTGAAGTATGATGTTTGTCAGCCTCTCTCGAAGAGCTTTTTTACGTCGGCTTTCGTCTTCGGTCTCCTCAGAATGGGCAAGCGAGATCCGTCCTTTGGGTAGGCTGAACAGACGGGTTATGTCCGCATTCGTCAGTCTGATTTCTTCGCCTGTGACTGTCGAAAGTAGTTCTTCTCCTGGAGCATCCGTATCCACTCTTAAATTCCTTAGGAATTCTAGTGCTTCATCTTTGCATCACCGATTGCGTGGAGGCGCAAAAAAAAATTTCTCAAGGCCTCGCTTTTTGAATTTTGCTCGACCTCCATGGATTCCGGATCCCGAAAGTGATATTGAACTGCATTTAACTTATCATCCACGATCCTTTTGCCGGTTCCATATAGTTGCACATAATTTTGCCCATACCGTGAGTGATCATTCACAATCTACGATAAGATAGATTCGGTTAAAGAGTTGTGCATTAATACAAAGAATATCACACAAAAGTGAAACTAAGAAGCAATAAACCATAACACAAGAGAGACATTTAAGATCAATGGATTTACAAAGATGCATCAAATAAACATATATTACCGTTTATTTTTTTTCAAAAGATGATTTTGAAACTTAGGAAAACACTTTGAATCGATAGAAGTAATCTGGAGTTTTCGGAGAATAGATCGCGGGGTTTGTGAAATGGAAAACTCGTCTGCTTTTTGATGAACTTTATAAAGACGAGGAGGGAAGAAGAAGACACGATTTTGAAGATCAACCGCTTGAAAAGATTAAACGCTCCAGATTAAGCGGTTTTTGATCGTAGGGTCGAAAAAAGCACGCATTTAAAAACTTTTGGATTTAAAAGCACGTTTAATAGCGAAATACATGTACCCCACGTCCGCATTAAATGATTTGCCAGAGAATACGCCACACGGATAATGGGTACAGTAAGGCAAATAATATCCGATAAGATCCGATAAATAAGCAAAGAACAAGAGAAAAGAAAAGTGATCTGGTTGACCGATATTGTAATCAGTCAATACTACTTGTCCATGTTGATTTCACTTGTTGATCTTAGTATTCTGCCTAAGCCTTAAAATTTCCCAACTGATCCTTTTAACTGATCTTCTTCACTTGCATCTGATTTGTTGAGGTTTCAAGCTCAACTGATCTTCCTTGAATACGTCTGATTTCCCTTCTGATCCTCCTTTATCAGTTGAAGTTCCCCCTTCAACTGATATTTCTGTTTTTCCCATAGACTGATGCATCTGATTTTTGGAGTTTCAAGCTCAGCTGATCTTCCTCATCTGATCAGCTTTGTATGTATCAGATTTTGGTTGACATAATCTGATTCTTCTCAAGTCAATCCAATTCTTGGAATAAGTGTTACCGCCAAAACTTAGTCTAGAATAATAGTCTCTATTCCCTAAGTTGGCGCGATTTGACATGCGTAATTATCGTCTGAATCTTTCGATATGTCAATCCGCCGTAAATTTATCCAATTATCAGTCGCGTGATTCCTACACGCTGTCCTTTTGGTGCAGATTTCTCTAAAAGGTTTTGAGAACTTGTATTTGCATTTGCACCCTTGCTTGGCCTCTATAAATTGGACCAATTGCTTTACACAACATAACCCATTCACCATACTTATTTTCTTTGTAAAATCATGTATCCTGGTGAACCCTTATTTCCGGTTAAACTTCCGGCAAATACCTTTACCCCTTTTTCAATGATTTCAGCTTCTCAAATCAACCCTTTGCGTCCCTTATTGCTGTTTTCGTTATCGTCAAAGATTTCACATACGATTGTTGCAAAGCTTCTCTACCACCATGGAGGCGGGCCTGCTGTTGCAACTGAGAAGACACTTCTCCTAACCGTATGCACCTTGTGTGTCTATCGTTATGACGTAACTACCATCAACAGACTTAGTCTGAAAATGAACGTGAGTTTGATATGCGATCTTGATCAGTCAACAACTGATCTTCGTATATCACCTCACCATTTAACAGCTGGAGAGCCCACTGACTCTTTCTTAGGCTCCTGGCTTAAAAAAAAAAATCTATCAAGGCATTGCCGCTCCATTTTTCTTGATCTTGACCTGCGGCGCCTTGATATATTCTTTTTTTTAAAGCCTCTCACCCCCTTGTTAAGTGGGGGAAAATGAGAGCATCAGATTTAAAATCTCTCTCTCTCCCTGCTCCACTTGGGTTAGGATGAGGGTTTAGGGTTATAGATTTAGGGTTTAGGGTTTAGGGTTTTTGGTTATCACTAATGTACTGACCTCCGGGTCCTTTGTACTTGTATCTTGTAATGTAACCTGACCTTCGGGTCTTTATCAATGAAAAGTTCTATTATTCCATTGTTGTGTAAAATTCACAGATATCTTTATGCGATTTTAAGCTTTAATCTTGTGAATATCACTTGTAAATCTTGCTTGTTTGAATATCGACTTAATCGACTCATAAAGATGTAAAATAGCCCAACTGATTTAATCAGATATTCCTTTTAAAGTGAGCGTTTCCTTTAATCTGATAAACCTTAAATCTGATCAGTTCCTTTAACCTGATAATCCTGTAGATCTGATCGATTTCTCACATCAGTTCCTTTTGATCGATCTTTCGATCGATTGAGATACCAAACTCAACTGGTTTCTTTCAACTTTGGTTAGTCTCTTAACCACCGGTTCGAGATCATTCCACAAACATTTTAGGTGCATTTTCTCCAAGATCCGAAGCCCTAGCTCATTGCATAATTCTCTCGAATCGATCTCGGCTAGTGGCTTGGTTAGAATATCGACTTTACGATATCGGTATGAATCTTTTCCATTCCGATATTCTTCTTTTCAACACGATCTCTTATAAAATGGTGTCCCGACATCCACATGCTTGCATCTTGTGTGTAGAACGGGATTACGAAAGTGATTGCAATAAGACTATTATCATCACGTAAAAATAGGTACATTGTTAGCTTCAATGTTATAATCCTCACCGCCGACTAAGCCGGGCGGTTTGGGAACAACAACTTCTTCCTGCCCATATATTCTCCTTCAAGAGTAGATGTCGAATCGATGTCTTCTTCTTTGAAAACCACGAGATCAGTTTACTTCCTAAGAACTGACATGTTCCTGAGGTGGATTTTCTGTCAATCTTGCAACCTCCATAATCAGAATCAGAATACCCACTAAACTCTAGATTATCACCTGATGGGTAAAATAAACCAAGATTTACCGTCCCCTTCAGATACTTAAGAATCCGCTTAGCTGCTTCTAGGTGGCTTATCATTGGATTTGCCTGAAATCTGGCACATACACCTACTGCGAAGGTTATATCTGGTCTGCTAGCAGTCAGGTATAGTAGAGATTCAATGAGAGCCCTATATTCCTTCTGATTTGTTTTCTGACCATCCTCATCTGGATCCATCGTTAATCCAGTCATCATAGGAATTTTGGCTTCCTTACAATTTTGAACTCCAAACTTAGCCAATAAATTCCTAGTGTACTTTGCTTGGCAGATGAATATTCCTTCTGCACTTTGCTTCACTTGAAGACCCAGAAAGTAATTCATCTGACCCATCATGGACATCTCGAACTTCCCTTGCATCAGTTTGCTGAATCTTTCACATAGACTCTTGTTAGGAGATCCGAAGATGATGTCGTCCACGTAGATCTGAACCATCAGAATATCTTTTCCATCTTCTATTCTGAATAAGGTTCTGTCCACTGTTCCTTTAGTGAACCCACTATTGATCAAGAATTGAGAGAGTGTATCATACCAAGCTCGAGGAGCTTGTTTCAGGCCATAGAGAGCTTTTCTTAAACGGTACACTTGGTTGCCCTTTTCAAAGCCTGGAGGTTGTTCGACATAGACTTCCTCTGCTAGTACCCGTTTAAGAAAGCACTCTTTTACGTCCATCGATACCACAGTGAACCCTCTCTGGGGAAGCATATGCGAAAAAAGTATTAATGGCTTCTAGGCGGCGGCGGCGGTGCAAAGGTCTCATCATAATCAATTCCTTCTAATTGTGAATACCCCTTAGCAACAAGTCTTGCCTTATTTCTGGTGATGACGTTTTTCTCATCTCTCTTGTTCTTGAATACCCACTTCGTGCCAATAACGTCTTGATGACTTGTCCGCATCTACCGTTCCCAAACTTGATTTACGAATCTGTTCCAAACTCTTCTGCATGGGCTAGAATCCGACTTGCGTCTTGTAGAGCTTCCTCTATTGTTGTTGGTTCCTTCATAGCGGATAACAAACAATACATGGCACTTTCACCAATCTGAAATCTAGTTTTAACTTTATCAGATGGGTCTCCGATTATCAGATCAGTTGGATGACTGGTTATCCAGGTCCTTCTGTTCTGATTTGCGTCGGTTTGGAGAACATCGTCCGTTTCTGATAAAATTTCATTACTAGCGATTGGGAGTGGTGCAGAGTTATGATCCACTTGATAAGAACAAGTCTCAGCTGATGTTGGACTCATCATGTGCTGATGTCTGTTCGTGGGAACTTCAGATGTTCCCCCACGAACCGGTGGTTCGGTTGATCTTTATCTCACCAGACGACTTCTTCATCGACAGCTTTTTTCGTACCTTAGGATCTGAATGATCTGGTGAATCAGCTAGATCTGGAATGTATATTGTTACAGTTTCTGATTCTTTTTCCTTGATCGTTAGCTGATCCATTTTCTGAACATCAGGTTCTTGTTGATCAGGTACATCTTGTTCTGCGGCAGATTTCTCTTGATCAGAAGATGCTTCATCAAAGACTACATGGGGTGTTTCTTCCACAAGTAGGGTTAAATGCTCGTGTAAACCCTGAAAGCCTTGCTAGATGAGGAATATCCTAGAAATATTCCCTCATCCGACTTGGCCTCAAAAGTCTTCAACCCGACTCTTCCCATTGTTGTGTATGAAACACTTACACCCAAAAACATGGAAGTAAGAGACACGAGGTTTTACTGTCCTTCCCACAGTTCATAGGGTGTTTTGTAGTGAGCCTTAGTCGAAGACATCTGCTTACGAGTATGGCATGCGGTGTTGATTATACGCCCGAAACGGCTTGGTATCGCATGTTCACCTAACATTGTGCGGCGAACTTCTTTGAGAGTTCTGTTCCTCCGCTTCAAATACTCCCATTTTGTTGTGGCGTCCTCGCGGTGATGTTTCACGCAGATACCAAACTTAGAGCAAAAAATCGATAATAAAAGAGTTCGAAATTGCATGCTTTTATCCGATCGATTTTTTACTACACCGACACCCTTCTCATTTTGTAATCGTTTTTAGCAAATTCGGGTATCTTCGTAGTCGTCTCATTCTTCTTGTGTAAGAATATAACCCAGGTAAACTTGGAATAATCATCCACGATTACCAGAGTATATTTGCGTCCGTTGAGATCGACCGTGTAATCGGGTCCGAATAGATCCATATGAAGCAAATTTGCAAGATTTTCTGCGATGCCGGTCCGAATTCCCTTGAATGAAGCTTTGACTGTTTTCCTTTTCGACATACGGTACATGTCCGATCCTTTGAAAATACTTCATTCGAAGTCCTTCTACTAGAGACATCCTTGCTATTTTGTTAAGAGTTTTAAAGTTCAGATGGCTCATTCTTTTGTGCCAGAGCCAACTGCTACTTTTGGAACTCTTGACAATTAGGCATGCATTGTAGATCGTCCCTTTCCTTGAACCAGTTAGCAAAATCTGTTGAGTGGCTCGATTCTTGATAGTGCATTGATCAGTCGAGAACTCAACACTGAATCCGTTATCGCAGAATTGTGAAACCGATAGTAGGTTGTGCTTCAGACCTTCGACATACGAGACTCCAGTTACTTGTACATCGTCATTCTCTAAGGTTCCGAACCCTTTGGTATAGCCAAAGTTATCATCACCGAAGAGTACACGCGGGCCTTTCTGTTCTATGTAAGAGCTGAGGAGATGTTTGCTTCCAGTCATGTGCCTTGAGCATCCACTATCGATGTACCAGATAGTTGCTTGCACACCTCATTTGTTGGCGAGACCCACGCGAACACCAATCGGATCGGGCTTTAGGTACCCCTTTTGGATTGGGTCCTGAGGGGTTAGGATTAGTTTTGGGAATCCATACAAACAGAGCACTTCTATTGTGATCAGTTAGATCAGAAGGCCTGATTTGTCTCCCATACCTGTCAACATAATCATACATCTCTTTATATGCTTTCTGTTTTGTATGATTATTAGTGTGAACCTTGGATGAATTAGAAGATTTGGGATTTTTCTTTTCTGTTTGTCTTCTTCTTATCCGAAGGTGGTTCAAAAAGCGGCGACCCTAGATTTACGATTATAGGGGTAGAATACATTTGCTACCATTAAAAGATTCATATCTTTTAGGCATAGGTGGTTTTTTGGTTTACGAAGCATGCTTATTAGGCAAATGACCTTGATTGGGTCTCAGATTGTACTTCCCTTTTACTGAGTTGTCTTTTTCTCGATTCTGATCATTTGATTAGGTTGAGATTTCTTCGTAAGAACCGGGTTCTTCTGTTGATTCCTCGGCTGATGCTTTACCAGTTGGGGTCCATTTCTGTTCCCCTTCTGGTTAGGCACCTGCCTTTACCTACTCAACTGGTCCTTTTCCCTTATTAGATACATATTTGGCTTTTGGTGTATCTTTGTTAAAACTCGTCTGTGATTACATCTTTTTGAGATGAATCAGCCGGGGCTTTTGAGGATGTGGAAGGGTTGTCATAGCCAAGTCCTTCTTATTAATCGTTGTTCAAAATAGGCGTTCATGTCTTGAACGGTTTTAGATGATTTTGAAAAAACCTCCATTTTCTTCGCAGATTATCCTCGAGATGATTTTAGACTTTCATGCTTTTGGAACAGCTCATCGAATTTTGCTTGTAGGATTTTGAAGTCATCAGCTTGCTGTTTGTTAATTGCCAGCTGATCTTTGATTTGTTTCTCCTGATCAGAAGCTTTAACTTCGAGAATTTTAAATTCCTCGGTTGCCTTCTCGAAAGCGGTTTCAAATTGATCTAAGTTCGGAGGCTTTACATAGATCATTTTTTTCTTTAGTCGATTATTTATGGTCCTCGACTTATCATTTTCAACTTCCACTATAGCATAAGTGTCTCTTTGCATTGGAGAGATCCTCAAGCAATTGCTCGAGTAGAGCTGCGGGTTGATCTCCCGGCCAGTGTGCTAATGATAGCGGTGTAGAAGCGAACGAAGCGAGTTTGGAGGTTACCTCAGTTGGTCCTCCTCGCCATCGGCGAGATCTCATCATCGTCTAAAAGAGAATATCGATCTTCATTTTCATAGAAGTCAACAAAGACAGCTGATGTCGGCCGAAGTCTTCTACTGAGGAGTATCCGAGTCCTCGGAGGGCGGTATAGGAATCGTCAATTCTGCGTATCGCCAACCATGGCTCTTACGTCTTTATAACGTTGCTCTCTTACGTTCTCTTTTCTTCCCTTTCTCTTGGCGTCAGTGCAGGCGTCTGCGCTATAGTGACTGGCTTCTCACGGTTGAAAGCACGCTCCTTGATCCACCGATCCTTTCCTTCCGGTGAATCACTCGTCAGATGACCTATCAGGTGATTTCCCTTTCTGATAGTAGTCTGAGCTTCTTCTATCTGATTGGTTATCTCTTCCTTCCTCCGTCTGACTATCTCTTTTCCTTTCATCTCTGTGATCCCTTCGATCATCAGATCTGGTTCTTTCTGGAGATCTGTTGGCTGATCTCCTATCTCGTCCTCGGCTATGTTGATAGTCCTTATAGAATCTTCGATACTTACCAAGTTGGACGTTTGATTTCTCAAGCTTTCTGGTAGCGACCGTCTGTTCTGCTGACTCACTATATTCCCAACAGGTTCGTTGGCCTTCGTTCTGCTGCTGGTTGCCTTAAAAGCAACTGATTTTGAAGTTGAGGCTTCAGCGGGCACCTCATCTTCATCCGCTTGTCCTCTCTCAATCAAATCGAACTCGTGAGCTTTAAGGCTCAAGAACAAGTCGCTGGCTTCATTTTTGAGATGTCTTGGCAATCCTTGATCACCGTGACCTTCATATCCCACTTCTTGGTGAGAGACCTTAGAATTTTGTAGTTGATATCTTTATCAGACATCTCTCTACCAAGTTCTCGAAGCTTGTTTATAGACATTGTAATTCTTCCATCGAGTTCGTTGATGGTTTCGTTGGGCAGCATCTTCAGTTTCTCGAACTTCACCAGTTCGGCTTGTAGGCGGTACATCTTTTTTATCTGTTCATTTCCCTCGCATATTTCAAATGAGTATCCCACATTGCTTTTCATTTTTGAGATACTTAATCTTTTCTTTGGTGACCTTATCCATTGTTTTCATGATAATATGCCTTGCGATAGTATCTAGAGTATGCAGTTTCCTCTCTTCTGCATCCATCAAGGCTGGGCTTTTTCGTACAAGACTTCCCGGGGCAAAGTCTGTATCTCCTCCGACTGCAGGGTTGTCGTAATAAATGATGATGGGTCCTCTTTCGATGACTTCCATCATTCTCCCAATCGATCGAGCCTAGATGGTTGGACATATATATGGCCCAATCTGCATACTCATCGATTGAGAACTTCGGCATCATGATACATACCGAGGTGTTATCCATCTTTGAGTGATTTTGGAAAAAGAATGAGTTTTAAAAACGGTTTTTCAAGATCGATTCGATTGACCACAAAGATTCTTCCTCAAGAATCGATGATACACGAGTCGATTAGTCCAGAGAACCAACCGCTGCTGATACCACTTGTAAGTCCCGAACGGGTTTAGTGAGGCGTAAGTCTAGAGGGAGGGGTGAATAGACTTAAAACTTTTCGTCTTGGTCGGTGTGAGGCGATTAGCTTTGATCGAGTCTTGAGTGAATCGGTTTGGTGATAACCAACTTCTTGATCGCTGAAGCGGTCGGGTTCGGTAACTATCGGTTTAAGCGATGTGTCGCGAAGCTTAAGTTTTACCCGTGAAAAACCGGTTTTGATAAATCAGATTCCAAGGTTAATCTTTTAATCAGTTGATCAAGTGTCAAGTATGATCGGATCGAAGCTTGGTGCTAGCCGATCTCAACTTGGAATATATATGCTTTTAAAGGTTGTGTGCGATTATGTGAAATAGATTAATCAAAGCAAAGAGAGGCACACAAGATTTATAGTGGTTCGGACAAACCCAAATCCCACGTCCCACTCTTCCCCTATCAAAAGGGGCACCGACTTAACCAACTGGACTTTGTTTTATGTGTAAGTCCAACACAAGACAATCGACTAGATGTTTAAAGAGTTCACACTCAACCGATCCCGAAATCGGAACTAGAAACCCTAGTGCGAATCTTGCTAAACAACTTAACCTAACTTGGGGGTTTGGGTAAGATTGTTGAGGTTCCAACTATGAAATCTTTTCTTGCATATAAGTAGCCTAATCAATTAGATGAAAAGATTTCTATGCTAAGAACTTATGGGATGAACACTTAATAAAAATATTCTTCTTGATCGTGTTCTTGTGTGGAAATCAAATTAGCTTGAGCTTCTTGATTGTTCAAGCGTTTTAGATTCGTTATTTCCGTATCTCACTCTAAAGTGTGATCCCATATATATAGACCTTGAAATCAAAGAGCCGTTGGAGAGCAATTTGAATTTCGGGCTATATTTGGTAGACTTCTGCGAGCTTGATGTGACTAACCGAGAACGGCATGGCGGCGTGAATTTGTACTTTGTAGCCAATTCTGAGAGGTGAAATCAAATCCGCAATTCTTGGGCTCGATCATACGTGTCTTGTTCTTATTGGATAGCGGACTCACTTTTCGATCTTTGTTCTTCCAACTAAGCTTGACATTCTTCTTGTTCGGATCATCGGCGTATGATTAGGTGAAACATCGATTTCACCGGTGAGTGACTTTGATCGATCTGAATCGATCGATCTACGATAGAGTCTTCGGTGCGGTTGACTTAGCCTCAACTAGCGGACCCGATGATGTAGATCTTACCGTCCGATCATCCGAAAATCATCGATCTTGAGTATCCACGAGTTTGAGCTTCATGACTTGGTGAGATATCTGATGGATCGATCGTCGATCTTCTGTTCTTTTCTAGCGTTCTGGCTTCTTGGGATATCGGCTTGTTCTTTGAGTCTTCAGATCGACCTATACATATTGAGTTCCCCCTCAATATGTGACCTATCTATTACATCGGTTGTTCTATCTGATGAATTATCAAGCGGTCTCCTATCACGGGTAATATAAACATCGATCATTTGCAGTGTCCGATTGGTCCTATTACATGTGTTGTTGGAACTTTCATCAAAACTATAAATTTCCCAACATCAAGAAATACATATCTTCCATAATATCTTTTCAAGAAAATCAAGAAAATCTTTCTTGCCCACTATATTTCCAAAATTTCGAAATTTCACTATGTATAACCAAGTGGGAGATTTCTTGAATTTAATGAGACAATCTTGTATTCCAAGAATACATATCTTCATTCCATAACAAAATTCAAAGAAAATCTTTCTCCCTCTTTTATCCATAATTTTCGAATTAATTAGAGAAATATTAAGCAACAATATTTATTTTATTTTAATCACCTTTTCAGTTATTGGACTATATGTTGGGCTACTCAGGGGGCCTTTAGGAGAATTAAGATTGGACCTTCTAATGGATCTTGAATATCTAATATTGAGCCACAATATAATTCAAGCCCATAAATATTAATTAATCCCACTACATAATTAATATTGCACTATCCATCTTAACCCATATTACAGTCAATATGGCTCCCGGTCATTATTTCCCGTGTTTAAGATTATCTAGCCCATTAATTAATTCAAGCCACTGAAATAGCTTTCCGTTAATTAATATCTTTTGTCCTTGGTCGAGAAACGGTTCAACATTATTATCCATACCAGAAACTAATTCCACTTGCAAGATTTGGTATGATAAAACTTATGAACCTCCCAAGAGGGCAAATCAAGCAAGCGTACTTGCACATGATTCTTCGTATTAAATCTTAGCAATCACATGTGACCAATAATATTGCCCAAGATAAAAAGTATTGAATCTCTCTCTGATTCGCTACCCATGATAAGTCAAAGCAATAGTTACCAATCCCACGTGATCATATTTAAGGGACGAAGGTTAAGAAACAATGAACCACTGAGGTCTAATTCTTCCTTGTTCAGTTCTGAAGAATTTATCCTCCTGTAGGTCTTATTCAGCGCATCAGTCATGCACTAGTGTAATCTCTTGGTCAAGACAAACCAATCTGAGCCTTACACCTCAACCTTTCGCGATGGTTGTTCATTTCCATCTAGGTCGTGAATGGCGTACTTATAGTTACAAGGGACTGTTAATTTAATCTTCTGTGATCGGGTATCACTAAATTAACTACAGTGTAACACGTACGAATTATTGAGAAGTTATGCAGTAAATATATGTAACATTCAATCATATTTAAAGCATCAGTGATAAACAATTTATTTCAGTAAATAAGTCTGAAAATTCAGTTTCGATTATACAAAGTAAAAGCATACTTTTCAGTATAATCCCAACACGTACACGGGAGTTACTTGTTGTGTGACCCATAGGCCCTCATATATCGAGTGATTAGTCAAACTAACGGTCTTAATTGAACCCTAGACAATAAATTAGACATTCTCAATGTATGAGGTATGTTGCGAGAAACGTGCAACTACCTGTAACATGGGCTATTACGATTTCCTCCTTTCATTCACGAATACTCGATCAGTCTTGAACATGATGAAGTGTCTATTCAAATAACTTAATCATAATATCTCCAATCACTAATTGATCACTTGTGTCATACTTGGCCACAAAGTCCAAGTTGACGTGCATTGACCAATGACTTTGATCCAATTATGATGAGAAGATGAGTATTCTCTCTAAATCCACTTTGAGAAATGAATCCCTTTCTTGGCTCAACTACCACGCACATGCACTTCATGATGAACCCAATCCAAGCCGTATCTACCCATGGAAGGGTGCAAGCGTTGGTCATGGTCAAAGTTCATCACTCCACTCATGTCGTGCGTATTGACCTCAAGTCAAAGGAGTATCGCATCACTCCCACTAACCGAGACACCCGTAGACACATATAGTGGAACTACATCAAACGGTTTCTCGGACGGGTATACCAATACCCTCTTAGGTATTTGTGCATCCATCATGAGATACCTAATATCTCGTAGTAAGTGAGATCTTACTACACTCTCTAAGAGTATGATACAAATCGCACATCAATCGCCATTGCATCATCAATATCCCATTCTTGATGATCCTTGATTGGGGCCATTTGAGAATCATGCTTAAGTCATCTGAGTTCTCACATACTCAACGACAGCAGTGATTCAAGGGAACACATATAAGAACAAATGCAAACAATCAAACATAATATTTTAATAAGTGTAATGCCTTACATTTAATATTAAATAAACAATAATATTTAACCAACACTGAATATTATCTGAGTATTATGTCCTTACAATGGATTGTCTCTAGGACACTAACACTAACAATCTCCCACTTGAACTAGAGCCAATCACCTACATGTCTAACTCCTAGACCATTAAAATGTCTAGTGTGTACATGAACACTCAAAACCTTGGTTAAATCATCAGCCAGATTATCCTCCGTGGGGACACGTTCTAAATCTATCTCTCCTCTAGCGATTATCTCTCTTATCAAGTGATAACGCCTCAGTACATGCTTGTTTCTGTTATTGGATCTCGGTTCCTTAGCTTGCGCAACCGCACCAGTATTGTCACAATATAACTTTATTGGACTGCTGGCACTTGGAACTACCCCTAGTTCACTTAAGAACTATTTTATCCAGACAGCTTCTTTGGCAGCTTCCGCCGCAGCAATGTACTCAGCTTCGGTTGTTGAATCCGCTGTAGTCTCTTGTTTGGAACTATTCCAGCTAACCGCCCCACCATTGAGAGTGAACACATAGCCTGACTGAGATTTGTAATCATCACAGTCAGATTGGAAACTTGCGTCAGCATAGCCAGTGGCAACCAGCTCTGACTGTCCTCCGTAGACCAAGAAACAGTCTTTGGTACGTCTAAGGTACTTAAGAATGTTCTTGACAGCAATCCAGTGAGGTTCACTCGGATTCTACTGGTTTCTACCAGTGGTGCAAGTCATGGCGTACATGATCCAATTACAGATGCATATGGTATATCCTTCATGCACTGGATATCAATGTCTGTAGAAGGACAATCCTTCTTAGACAACTTTATCCCATGACATGCTGGCAGAGAACCTCTCTTAGAGTTCTCCATTGCAAATCACTTCAACACCTTGTCTACATAGGTGGACTGTGACAGCCCCAACATCTTCTTGGATCTATCCCTATGGATCTTGATCCCTAAGATGTAGCAGGCTTCACCAAGATCCTTCATCATGAAGGTCTTTGGCAACCATTCTTTCACGGACTGCATGAGTGGGATATTGTTTCCCATAATGAGTATGTCATCGACATACACAACTATGAAGACAATATTCTTCCCACTGCATTTTCGATAGACGCACGGATCTTCCAAATTTCCGACGAAGTCAAATGATTTGACAACCTCATCAAATCGGATATTCCAACTTCTAGAAGCTTGCTTCAATCCATAAATAGATCGTTTAAGCTTGCACACAAGATTGGATTTTGGCTTTGATATAAAACCTTCCGATTGAGTCATAAACACTTCCTTATCAATGTTGCCATTGAGGAAAGCTGTCTTGACATCCATCTACCAAATCTCATAATCGAGGTGTGCTGCTACTGCAAGTAAAATTCGAATGGACTTGATTTTAGCAACTGGTGAGAAAGTCTCGTCATAGTCAATGCCTTCGCGTTGGCTATAACCCTTCGCCACCAACCTAGCCTTGTAGGTTTGTACCTTGCCATTTGCATCGGTCTTATGTGTTTGGAAATACGGGATACCCGGATCTATTCGAGGTGTATTTAAATACATATTTAAATTATTCAATTAATTACT
The DNA here is from genome assembly GCA_037126765.1 of Stenogyne calaminthoides. Lineage (NCBI taxonomy): Eukaryota > Viridiplantae > Streptophyta > Magnoliopsida > Lamiales > Lamiaceae > Stenogyne > Stenogyne calaminthoides. Next base: position 24,556,494 of record JBBCBC010000020.1, read on the forward strand.
AACATGAATCAATCCTAAATTAATTCAACATAATAATTAAACAAGGAGCAACAACATGCGTACATGTAATTCACGTAAATCCTAAGCATGCGAAATCTAGGAGTTACGAAATTACATACCACTTGTAGAGACAACCGTTGAGACGATGGGTCAACCCAAAGTGCCTTCTCAAATATGTCCCAAGTCCACGAACGTAATCCGGTGGAAGGATTCTCACGAACAACTTTAATAAAGGAGAAAGCTAAAAATATTTACCACCACCTTTGTGGATTTCTAATTTTTCCAACACATGAAATTGCATTGGGGATGAAAAATTCATCCCCTATTTATTGGACAAGGGTGGACGAAAATTTAGGTCAAGTTGGGGCATTGAGAAATTTCCCTGCTTCTTCCTCAAGATACAGTCTAGAATATATCCAATATATTCTATTTCCCAAAATATCTCCCAACAAAATCTTCCCCTCCTTCTTGTCACACAATTTTCGAAAATATCAAATAAAATAGGGAAAAAATAAGATCTTTTACTTTTCTTGAATTTATGGGATAAACTTGTATCTCAAAAATACTTATTCCATAAAATCTTTCCAAGAAAATCAAGAAAATCTTTTCTCTCTCCTACTCATAATTTTAAATTTTTTTAAGGAAAAATAGGCAATAATATTTTCTTCTCCTTTTCATTAATTGGACTTTAATTGGGCTATTTGAGGGGCCTTTAGGAGAATTAAGATTAGACCTCCAATGGGCTATGAAACTATAATATTAAGCCAAAATATTATTCAAGCCCATTAATATTAATTTACTCCACTATAAAATTAATATTGAACTATCCATCTTAATCCATATTACGATGCTTCAATAATATGGCTCCCGGTTATTATTTTATGTGTTTAAGATTATCTAGTCCACTAATTAATTAAGCCACTGAAAAAACTTTTTATTAATTAATATATTTATCCTTGAAGTAAAGACAACTCAACATTATTATCCATACCGGAAATAAATTTCCACTTGCAAGATTTGGTATGATAAAGCTTCTGAGCCCACCAAGGGGACAAATCAAACAAGACGTGCTTGCACACGATTCTCCGTATTAAATCTTAGCAATCGTTGTGTAACTAATAATATTGCCCAAGATATAAGGTAACGAATCACGTTGACTCTCTTCCCATCATAAGTCAAAGCAATAGTTATTAATTTCACACGATCCTATTTAAGGAACAGAGATTAAGAAATAACGAACCACTGAGGTCTAATTCTTCTATATTAAGTGCTGAAGAATTTGTCCTCCTGTAGGTCCTATTCAACACATCATAATGCACTAGTGTAATCTCTTGGTCAAGACAAGCCAATCTGAGATGTACACTTTAACCTTCACGATGGATTGTTCATTTCCATCTAGGTTGTGAATTTGTACTTAGTTACGAGGAACTGTCAATTTGATCTTCCGTGATCTGGTATCACCAAATTAACTATAATATAACACGTACTATTTGTTGAACATGTATGCAGTAAATATATATAACATTCAATCATATTTAATGCAACAATGATAAATAATTTATTTCAGTAAATAAATAAGAAATTCAGTTTGGTTATACAAAGTAAAAAACATACTTTCCAGTATAACCCCAACAATCTCTCACTTATACTCAAAGTCTGCTTTTAAGTATACTACAGCACATCTCGTGTTCTACGTGACATCTAATGTCACTCCCACTTATACTCAAAGCAAATTGACAATGCTCTTGACACCCATTCCTTCCACATGTCTCTCGAATGTATTTTGAGGCGACCCTTTGTGAATGGATCTGCTAGGTTGTCTTCCGATGCAATCTTTGCCACCTCTATGTCTCATCTCTTAACAATTTCTCGTATAAGATGGTATTTTCTTTCTATGTGTTTGCTGGCTTTGTGGGCTCTCGGTTCCCTTGAATTTGCAACTGCTCCGGCATTGTCACAGTAAACCGTGATTGTGCTGGGCAAATCCGAAACAACGTCCAAGTCCACTAATAAGTTCTTGAGCCAAACCGCTTCCTTCGTTGCTTCACAAGTGTCTAGGTATTCGGCTTCCATAGTAGAATCGGCGATGCATTTCCGCTTAACGCTTCTCCATGTTATGGCTCCTCCTCCCATGCAAAACACACTACCCGAGGTTGACTTCCTGGAGTCTATGTCTGATTGGAAATCTGAGTCCGTGTAACCGACTGGGATTAGATTGTCTGACTGATAAACTAACATTCTGTCCCGTGTCCTCTTCAGATACTTCAGAATGTTTTTAACTGCAGTCCAATACTCTTTCTCGGGGTTACTTTGATATCTTGCTACCATGCCTACGGCAAAGCAGATATCCGGTCTCGTGCACAACATTACATACATGAGGCTTCCCACAGCCGAAGTATAAGGAATGTTCTTCATGTCATCTATCTCTTTCTGCGTCTTTGGACACATTTCTTTGGATAGATGGATTCCGTGTCTGAAAGGTACAAAACCTTTCTTGGAATCTTGCATGCTGAATTGCTTCAAGACAGTGTCTATGTATGAATCTTGTGAGAGGCATCATCATTTTCTTGCGATCTCGAGTGATCTTGATCCCTAGGATATGAATAGCTTCTCCCAAGTCCTTCATATCAAACTGTTTTGACAGCCATGCCCTTACGTTCGACAACATCTTTACATCGTTCCCGATGAGCAGAATGTCGTCTACGTATAGTACTAAGAATACCAAGGCAGTTCTGTCATGCTTTTTATAAACACAACTTTCAAAATTATTTTGATCAAAACCGTAGAATTTTATAACCTGATCAAAATATTGATTCCAAACACGGGATGCTTGCTTCAGTCCATAAATGGACTTCCTCAGCTTGGAATCCAGACACTCTTGGCCTTTTTCGATGAAGCCCTCGGGTTGTTGCATATAGATTTCCTCGTCAAGACTTCCGTTAAGGAAAACTGTGTTGACATCCATTTGCCAGATCTCAAAATCTAGGTGCGCAGCAATCGACAAGAGAATTCGGATGGACTTGAGCATGACTACAGGCGAAAAAGTTTCCTCATAGTCAATCCCTTCTTTCTGAGTATACCCTTTCGCCATGAGTCTCGCTTTGAAGGTTTCCACCTCCCCGTCCGGTCCTCTTTTCCTCTTGTATACCCACTTGCATCCAATGGGTTTCACCCCATTAGGTGGTTTGACTAGCTCCCACACTTTATTGTGATCCATTGAACCATTTCGGCTTCCATTGCAGTTTGCCAAGAATGTGCATCCTTGTCTTGGATCGCCTCGTTGTACGACCATGGGTCTAATTCTTCTCCAGAGATTAAGTCCGAAGACTCTCCTATCCCCAAGAATCACTCGGGTTATCTAACAACCCTCCCACTACAACGAGGTTCTGGTTGTGTAGGTGTGACACTTGGTATATCGACTTGTACAATCGGCAAAGGAGTTGGCCCTCTAAGTTCTTCTAAGGTAATCTCACTTCTAGGCTTTCTATCGTTCATATAGTCCTCTTCCAAAAATCTAAAGTGCGTACTTATTACGACCTTTTGTTCTTCGGGACCATAGAACAGGCATCCTTTAGTTCCCTCGGGGTATCCTATAAAAAACCTTAATTCTGAACGTGCATCTATCTTACCGGCTTCCTTGTCCAACACGTATGCCGGACAACCCCAGATTCTCATGTGTCCCAAGCTGGGCTTACGCCCTGTCCACAATTCTCTAGGGGTTTTGGGAATAGATTTGGATGGCACTAGGTTTAAAATGTAAGCCGTTGTATCCAAGGCGTAACCCCAGAACGATTTTGGCAAATCCGCTTAACTCATCATTGATCTAACCATTTCTAAAAATGTTCTGTTTCTTTGTTCTGCAATCCCATTTTGTTGAGGGGTACCGGGTGCAGTCAACTGGGATGCAATCCCTTCGTCTGCCAGGTAGTTCAAAAATTCATCGCTGAGGTACTCGCCTCAACGATCAGATCGTAGAAACTTGATACTCTTTTCCTTATGATTCTCTGCTTGAGCCTTAAATTTTTTGAATTTATCAAAGGTCTCAGATTTATGCTTCATTAGGAAAACGTACCCATAGCCTGAGTAATCATCGATAAAAGTAACGAAATACTCGTAGCCTCCTCTAGCTTTGATTTGCATTGGACCACACACGTCCGTGTGAACGATTTTCAACACTTCTTTAGCTCTAAGCCCCTTGGCTCCAAATGCCCTCTTGGTCATTTTACCCTCCAAACATGATTCGCAGGTTGGAAATGGTTCAATCCGGAGGGACTCCAATGAACCATCGTGGACCAACCTTTGGATCATATTTGAATTAATATGACCTAATCTTAGATGCCAAAGAAGTGTCTCGTTCACGTCTGATGAACGTTCTCTTTTATCCGAAACAGTCGATGTGTTATAGGATGTATTTTGCGTGTGGTGTGCACTTTTAATGGTGTAGACATTTTTCATGAATGTCCCATAACAGATACACTCATCATTTTAAGAAATGATGTCATTCTTATTAAAAGAAACTAAGTATCCATTAACAGAATTTTAGAAACTGAAAGTGAATTCTTTCTAAAACTGGGAACATAAAGAACGTCTCTCAAAACTAAAATTCTATCACTAAAAGATAGATGCACTTCTCCCACTGCTTTAACCACTACTCATGTAGTACTGCAATATCTGCTACTCACCTAGCATATTGCAGTAACGCTACTTTAGTGGATTTGTAATACCCGCTACCTACGTAGCATTGCAATAACCGTTACTTACGTAGTATTGTAATATCTGCTACTTACGTAGCATTGCAATAACCGCTACTTTCGTAACATCGCCCATGGAGATGATGGTCTCACTCCCACTAAATCGTTGGATTATCCAGAATCCTTGAAACATTGAAACAAACATGATTAGTGGTTCCCGTATTCACTACCCACAGATGGGAGCATACGCCGCTAAACAAGTTTCAACAATTAGTGTTTGAGAATTAACCTTCTTCCCAACCTTTTTAGACTTGGGAAAGGCTGACCTCCAATGTCTTCTTAGACCGCAATTAAGCATTTTTTGTTTGTCAATCTTCTTCTTGACACCTCTTAATTCCATTTTCTTCGAGAACAAATTTTGTATGGCTATCTCGCTTCACGATTCTGGTGAGTGAAGAATTTGTTAAGATATATCATACTAGCTGCAATGGTTTCCAAGTTCTGGTGTCGGTGTTGCAACACACCCGACGTTGAAGTCAAGATGATACACTTAGCCATTTTCTTGGATCATAACCATTGCTTATAATGTCACATATTTTCCTCTCTATCGTAGTCTTAGCGAGTCTAGGTTCGTCAAGGATGGCCTTATGCGTGTTGCAAGGTCAAGACAATATATAATTTCCAATCGACATATTTTCCTATATAACTCTATTGACTTAAAGTATATTAAACAGTGGATTAAAAGGTTGCGACATATTGAACTGAAATAAATAACAATTTGTATAAACACAAATATATCACAAAGTTCGATCACATGTATCATATTAAAATCTCAAAAAAATATGAACATGCATCAGCCAACATCTCAAAACAGTTTAAATAAGCCACGTGGGGTGGATCATTATTTAAACACATTCAAGCAAGTTACAAACAAGAAACAGTTATAAACCTTTAATATCCAGATTAATAGTTGGCTCCTACTTGACCAATATAAAATTGACAGGGACTTCGGGGAAGTATATGCATATCAATTTTATACCTAAGTAATAACCATGATTAAATACAAAATTATTACTTTGCTTTGAACGAGCCTCGTGGGGAGGGTCATCGTCGCCACTAATAATAACCCACAATCACCCTTACGGAATTTATTCATGTGAAATCTATCTTTTGGCCGTCCCGTGGGGGAAATTTCTCCAAAAGAATCGACAAATAAATAAATCATGGAGGTCAAAATTAATTCAATTTTATTATCCGGAATAAAATTGTCAATTAATTGATTAAACATACTTAGTAATTTTCGAAGGTGAGATTTTTCCAAAACATATTCTCATGCATCGCATATTTAAACACAATTTAAATAAGCACGAAATAATGCAAAACATCAAAACAAAAATTAAACACATTGGGCACATATATCCAATTGTCACGGTTAAATTTTGTCATGTCATCTTGAGAAATCGTCTTTATTAGCCTTCATTGTTTGTCTCGAAAAGCTCCCACTTGACCGTCTTGAAAAAAACGCCTCGCCAAGCCACGTCATCAACCAGCTCGCGGGTCGGAGTGCACGCCTTGCACTCCCCCAACCGTGTCGATCGGCGCCTGTGCACGCGCGCCTAAGCGCCCGACGCATGTCGCCCAGCAACGCTCGGCACTTCTCGGCAGATCTCGACAGGCGCACCGCGTACCAGCATGCGCCCGCCTAAGCTGAATCTGCCTCACGCCGCATCGCTGCCTCGCCTTGTGCGCGTCCACGCGCGCATCAGCGCGCGCTCACTTGGAGTTTCCGCCCGCCCGCACACGAGGCTGCCTGCGCTCGCGCTCCCCTGCCTGATCCCGCGCGCGCTCGACTCAGCGGCCTCTCCCCATGCCCGTGTGCGCCTGTGTGTGTCCGCGTCACACGCGTGCCTCCCATTGGCATGTTTCGCGCGACGCACGCCGCTTGCACCCAGTTCCGGATCTCGTCTTTTAATTCTTCGTCTCCGCCTCCGTTTCCGATCCGGTTACAATTTATTTACAAAAAATAAAGAAACCTAGATCTAGACTAGTCTATTACATTGAACAAATCAAACAAATCCTAATTTACTCGTGGATTTTCTCACGAGGCAAAACGAATTCGAACGAATCGAATTAAAAACCACAATTTATATGCATGCATAAATATAAACATTCATCAAATACCATGACAATTGGATACCTGCAAAACAGATCTAGCAATTCTACTATCCAATTTCAAATTTAATGAAAATGAATTAAATTACAATTTAAAATTCAGAGCCCAAAACCGAGGCTCTGATACCAGTTGTTGGGGAATTAATTGCCCAGATCTATTAGGGATGAATATTTAAATACAAATTTAATTCTAACAATTATTACTAGCATGAATTAATACTATATTAATTCAAATAATAATTCAACAACAAATCATGCATATAAACAGTTCACATAAATCCTACGCATGTGGAATTACTACGGGTCTACGTAAACTAACCTCTCGGAGTGACAACCATTGAGAAGATGGATCCCGTTCACACGAAAACACCAAAAGACCTTCTCAATTATTCCATTATCCTTGTTCAACAATCTGGTGGTAGGAACTCGCGAACAATTTTATCAAAAGGAAAAATAAAATTATGTTGCACCACCTTTGTGGATTTCTAATTTTACCAACACATGGAATTGCACACTCACAATTGCAGTTTTTTGAAAATACACAGTCTGTCAACGTTTCACTGTTGTCCTTTATCTGGTCATTTCCCTCGCATATCTCAGCTAGAGTATCCCACATCTGCTTCGCAGTTTTGAGGTATTTGATCTTTTCTCTGGTTATCTTGTCCATCGTCTTCATAATGCTATGTCTGGCCACAGTATCCAGATTGGACAATTTCCTTTCCTTGGCATCCATCAGAGAAGGACTCTTTCTGATTCTGGCTCCAATTGAAAATTCTGGATCACCTCCTTCAGCTGGATTGTTGTAGTAGATAATGATAGGTCCTTGTTCAAGAACTTCCATCATTCTGCTGCTTATAGCTCCCAGATGGTTGCTCATGAGTATGGTCCAATCTGCATACTCATCGATAGAAAACTTAGGCAAATCATGATACATACCAGAGGTATTATCCATGTTGATTGTGAGTTTTGAAAACAGATGAATTTAAAAACAGGTTTTTCAAGATCTGTTCAAGTGACCACAATGGTTCTTCCTAAAGAACCAATGATACTCAAAGTCAGTGGTCCGTAGAACCACTGCTATGATACCACTTGTAGGTCCCGAACGGGTTTTGTGAGGGCAGAAGTCTAGAGGGGAGGGGTGAATAGACTTCTGAAAACTTTTCGTGCAAGATCAAGTGTGAAGGCAAGTTGTCTGATCAGAGTGCGAGTGAATCAGTTTGGGCTGATATCCAACTTACTGATAGCCTGATGGCAGATCAGTTCGATGTCTGTCAGTTTAACTGATGTGCGGAAGCAAGTTTTAACCCGTGTGAAAAACCAGTTTTATAGAATCAGAATCTGCTTGTCTGTTTTCAGACAGATGACAAAGTGTCAAGCTGACCAGATCAGTTGCTTGTTGCAAAGCTGATCTAGACTCAGAATATGTATGCAATATCAAAATTGGTAGTGTGCTATAGTGTAAAGCAGGTAAATCAGATAAGCACACACGGTTTTTATAGTGGTTCGGACAACCAGTCCTACGTCCACTCTTCCCTATCAGCAGGGGCACCAACTAACCAACTGGACTTAGTTTAATGTGTTAGTCCAACACAGTACAACAGATGTTTATGGAGTTCTCACTCAACCGATCCCAAAAATCAGAAACTAGAAATCTTGCTGAACAAACTTAACCTAACTTTGAGTTTGGGTAAATATTTATTGTTGTTCCATTTGGAAATCTATCCTAGTATTTATGTAGTCTAAAGCTAGAGGATGAGATTTCAATGTTAAGAACAATGAGATGAGAACTTAGAAATATTCTTCAAATTTGTGTTCTTTGTGCGGAAATTGCTATGGCTTGAGCTTGATGATAATTTCCGTGTCTTCACTATGAAGTATGATCCCATATTTATGGACCTTGAAATCAAAGAGCCGTTGGAGAGCAATTTGAATTTCAGGCTATTTTTGGTAGCTTGGAGGCTTGATTTGACGTGCTCAGGAAGGCCATGCCGCCTTCATGCATATTTGTCCTTTGTAGCCGTTTGCCCTGATACGCCATATCCTGCAACGTCAGATTCGTACATACGTGTCGATCCCTTATTGACTAACAAGGACACTTATTCGGCGTCTTTGTAAAGCCAACTATGTTGACATTCTTCTGGCTGGTCTGATTTACAACGTATACCTTGGATAAGTAGTTATGTTTGCCACTTTTCTGACTAAGCTTGAACTGATCAAAACTTCTACTGATCAGTCACCTTGAGTCTACTGATATGGTTATCTTAGCTTCAACCAATCGACTTTGCTGATGTCTTCGTAATATAGGTCTTCTGGTCTGCTGCGTCTTTAGATTCTTTCTTCTGATTCCCGCTACTGAACTTCGCTGCTGATCTTGACCTAACTTACACATTTTGAGTTCCCCCTCAAAATGTGACCTAGTCTAATGCATCAGCTGTCTAACATGTTCAGCCGGTCTCCTATCAAAATCATCAGTCGACTAACAGGTTCGACTGGTCCTATTACAACTATTTTGGAACTTCCATCAAAACTATAAATTTCCCAACAAGCTTGTAGCAGATCAGGCAGTTTGAACTTCTGATTGTTCATTTGGTAGTTGAGCCTGAACTGCTCGAAGCTTTTTGGCAGGGAATAGAGTATGAAATCGATTTGGGTCTCGATATCATATTCAGCGCCAAGGACCTCAAGTTTATTTAGGTGAGCCATCATCTGGAGAACGTGCTCCCTTACGGGCATTCCCTCCACCATCTTTATGGAGAGAATGTCTCTCATGGTGATCTGACGAGCCACACGGTTCTAATGTTGGAACATCACTTTAAGATTTACCATGATGTCTGCAGCAGTTTCAACGTTTTGGTGTTGGTTTTGCAACACATCTGACATGGAAGCCAAGGTGGCACACTTTGCCATTTTATTGGAACGCTCCCAGTCAGCATAGTATTTCTTATCCGTTTTGCTGGACTCATCAGTTGGCTTTTCTGGTTTGGGTGTAGTAAGAACCCAATTATGATGTTGGGCGGTGAGGACAATAGTAAGTTTTCGATACCAATCAACAAAATTTTCTACAGGAAGCCAATTGTCTTCCAGTATATTGAATAGTGGATTAAAAGGTTGCGACATGATGTAATTTAAATAAACATACATCTTGTGTCAATATCCGGATCAACACAAAGAAAATCACATAATTCGATCACATGAATCATATTAAAATCTCAAAAAAATATGAACATGTATCAGCCAACATCTTAAAATAGTTTAAATGAGCCACATGGGTGGGTCATCATTTAAATCATATTTAAGCAGGTTATAAACAAGAAGAGTTACAAACCTTTAATTAAAAAATATTAATTAATAGTTGGCTCCCACTTGACCAATATAAAATTGACAGGGACTTCGGAGAAGTATATGCATATCAATTTTATACCTAAGTAATAACATGATTAAATACAGAATTATTATTTCATTTTGAACAAACCTCTTGGGAGGGTCATCGTCGCCACTAGTAATAATTCACAATCATCCTTTTGAGAATTTATCCATGTGGAAGCCTTCTTTTGGTCGTCCCTTAGGGGAATTTCTCCAAAAGAATTCACAAATAAATAAAGCATGGAGGTCAAAATTAATTTGATTTAAAACCAAATTAATTATATAAAACATACTTAGTAATTTTTTGAGTTTGAGATTTTTCACAAGCAATTCTCATGCAAAAATATATTTAAATAAATTAAATAAAGCATAAGAAAATACAACAATAAATCAAGCAAAACAAAAAATAAACATATTGGGCACAACTTATCCAACTGTCATGGTTTGTTTTCTTGCTCGACTCAAGAAACACCGCCTGGATATCTCCCACCTCGTTAGCCTCGAAAAGCCTCATCTTCGATCGCCACGCCAGTAGCCGCGGAAACGGGATACACGCCCGCGATCCGGGCCGCTACTGCGCTGAGTGACCTTCTTCTACAGTTTTCGTGACAAGAACGCATGGAAACAGACTCCACGTTGGCTAAGGCCAGGCTGGGCTAGCTGCTCGCTCACGCTTCTTCGCCACAACCTGGCCCGCTGTCTCACCCAACAGACGCCTACCGCTATTCAAGGCCTCGGCGCCATACAAATTTATGAGCATCATCAGGGACAACTCGCCTGCACCTACGCCCAATCTGCGCGCTGCCTGGTAACGCTTCGTTGCCGCTGCGGTCTCCTCGGCATCGCTGCGACGATGCACGCCGCCTGCACGGCTCCGGATTCGCTTTAATTTCGTCCTGCCTTCATTTTCGACGTGTTACAATTTATTTAACGAGAAAATAAATAAATCTAAATCTAGACTAGTTTATTATATTGAACAAATCAAATAGCCTAATCTACTCGTGGATTTTCTCACGAGAAAAAACAAATTCGAACGAGTTGAATTAAAACCAAACATACCCATGAAATTAAAACACATTAAATACCATGACAATTGGATACCTGCAAAACAGATCTAACAATTCTACTATCCAATTTTTAATAACATTTAATGGCCAACAAATTTAAATAACAATTTAAATACAGAGCTTGAAACCGAGGCTCTGATACCAGTTATTGGGAAATATGGGATGCCCGGATCTATTCGATGTGTATTTAAATACATATTTAAATTATTCAATTAATTACTAACATGAATCAATCCTAAATTAATTCAACATAATAATTAAACAAGCAACAACAACATGCGTACACGTAATTCACGTAAATCCTAAGCATGCGGAATCTAGGAGTTACGAAATTACATTCCTCTTGTAGAGACAACCGTTGCGACGATGGATCAACCCAAAGTGCCTTCTCAAATATGTCCCAAGTCCACGAACGTAATCCGGTGGAAGGATTCTCACGAACGATTTTAATAAAGGAGAAAGCTAAAAATATTTGCCACCATCTTTGTGGATTTCTAATTTTTCCAACACATGGAATTGCATTGGGGATGAAAAATTCATCCCCTATTTATAGGAAAAGGGTGGACGAAAATTTAGGTCAAGTTGGGGCATTGGAAATTTTTTTTGCTTCTTCCTCAAGATACAATCTAGAATATATCCAATATATTCTATTTCCCAAAATATCTCCCAACAAAATCTTCTCCTCCTTCTTATCACACAATTTTCGAAAATATCAAATAAAATAGGGAAGAAATAAGATCTTTTACTTTTCTTGAATTTATGGGATAAACTTGTATCTTAAGAATACTTATCCCATAAAATCTTTCCAAGAAAATCAAGAAAATCTTTTCTCTCTCCTACTCATAATTTTCGAAAATATTAAGGAAAAATAGGGAATAATATTTTCTTCTCCTTTTAATTAATTGGACTTTAATTGGGCTATTTGAGGGGCCTTTAGGAGAATTAAGATTGGACCTCCAATGGGCTATGAAATTTTAATATTAAGCCAAAATATTATTCAAGCCCATTAATATTAACTTACTCCACTATAAAATTAATATTGAACTATCCATCTGTTGGTCCCGGTGCAAACGAGTCTCACACGTGTATGGGGGGAATACACGTGTTAGGTGATTTTTAAAACTTTTCTTTTACTAGATCAAAGGGTCAGGATGTCCTGAGAATTTTGCCCTGAGAAGCACAGATTGCCCTGAGTCAAAGTCTACTGAGACAGTGATCCTGAGCAGCTTTTAGAAGCTTCAGATTAACCCAACTGATCCTGAGTTTTATCAGAGATCCTGAGAAGCTTGGATCAGATATTTTTCTTACTGAATACTCAGTAGAGTTAATTTAGTTTTGTAACTATCTGTTCTAGCTAATCAAGAGTGCGGAATGGTTGGCCCTAAGTTTATACTCGTTTTAACTTCTGAAAATCTTCTTCTTTTAATAAATCAGTGGTTAAGGCTGTGATCAATTTGGTGCAAGTTCAGTGGATTGGTTCCAACTGAATGTCAGTAAAGTATGCTTTCAGTGAAAATATGCAACAGATAAAATACAATACATAAAGCAAATAACACAGCAAATTATAGTGGTTCAGAGACTCAAGCTCCTACGTCCACTCTCTCTGATCTTCAGAGAAATTCCTTAACTCACTTCTCCTAAAGCTTTCAGGCTGACTCATTGCAGCTTACTAACTTTTCTACCTTGAGTTTTCTGGCTGACTCACTGCAGCTTACTAACTCAACACACACAAGCTTTCTGACTATCTAAAACAGTTTACTCGCTTCTTCTCTAGAGTTTTCTGGTTGACTAACCTGCAGCTTACTCACTCTTTACAACTCTAACTCACCAACAAATCACATACACTCAAACTACCTTATCAGAGGGTTTGGGTTGGGTTGGTTTCCAACTAGGGTGAGACATCCTTTACAATAAGAACAGATGCAAAGGCTAGGATATCTCTACTAAGCTTTGGATATATCTATCAAATCTAGGCTTAGTGATATGAGCTCTCTTCAATGTGAAACACTTGGGAAATTCTAGGGTTTTCGAGTGCTTCAATTTGTAAGAATACGAATGAGCTCTTGAGTTGCTTTGATTTCCCATATCCTTGTAATGGTGAAGGTTACTGGTATTTATAGGCAACTTACCAATGGTCACACTTGAAAAAACTATCCTTTGGAAGAAATAGTATCAAGGGTTTCCTCTTCTGGTTATTGATGAACGACTATTTTTAGGGTTTGAACACTCCCTTGCATGTTTTAGGTAATATGAAACCATGTAGCCAATCACAAATTTTTGCAGTCTGGAACATAGTACTACTGACCTATTCAGTATCCTGTCATTTTCAGTGTCAGTAAAGTACAGAGTTGTCTTCCTCTGATTGGTCCTTGTCTTCAGTGAATGTAGACAAACAAAACGGCTCTTTTTAGGTCAATCTCTCTGAATGAGACAACCTTAAACAACACTTAGTCTTGGTTCCTTTTGTCTGCACTTGAATATTTTGGGCAACATTTCATTTCTGTAAATGTGCATCTTCCTCAGTTTTTGTATGTACTCTGAGCATTCAGGTTTATCTGAGTTCTTCAGTGGCTACTGAGTCTTAAGTAACTTCTGAGTCTTCAGTATCTTCTGAGTCTTCAGTGGCTTCTGAGTCTTCAGTATCAAAAAAACATTCCCTGAACTATATCTGCTGACTGTACATGGTGCAGATATCTCTTGAACTATCTTATACTGAAACTTGACTCAGACTATCAAGATTATCCTGAACATGTCATACTCAGGGGTTTTTGGATCTAATCAAAACTCTTTATTAAATTCATCTCCCAACAATTTCCCCCTTTTTGATGATGCCAAAACCATCTTGTTACATTTAAGAAAACCTAACCTATACTCAGGTTTCAGTTATCTATTTCAATCTAAAATGACATAACCCAATAATTTCAAACACAGAGGCATATCAAATAGTTAAAGACATGTAAGAAGATAATGAGATATTATCTTTGAGCATAAAAGATAAACTTTCCATTGATCAGTAGAGAGTCATTACAACTTACAATGAACTTTCAAAACTAAAACATAGAATCAAAGAGTCTTCAATCTTCTTCCACTTCATCATCAGGGACTTCAAGATCGAACATCCCATAGTATCTCTTCTTCAACTCATCCCTCTTCTTGATAATCTCTGGGTGACTTCCTGTCAGTCCCAACTGAACAACATACTCGGCAACTTCTTTGGAAATAACAGCTTCATTGATAACTCTAGTGCTGAATCTAGGTGTTGGGTACTTGTACTGACCTGGTGCCTTTAGAGACACATTGTGTTCATCATCCAGGTTCATCCATTTTTGTAAGTATTCAGGATAAAAGGTCAGCAGATATTCTAGGAAGGCTTCATCGCGGTCAGGGCATCCTCCTCTCCATTCTTGCAGAATATCATGATTGAACCAGAAGGTTCTCTTGACTTCCTCCCAAACATCATTGATCTGGAGCACGTAGAGCAATGAGCTTGTTATGCCAATCAAAGTCCTTGATCTGAGTACTTGTATCATAGGTTCCAAAGCCTTCTTGAAGCAGTTTCTCAGATTCAGTTTCTGTCTCTTTCTGAGTTTCATCCTCTTCAGGTTCAGAGAAATCAATAACCAGTTTTCTCTGAACTGGTTTGGCAGAGACTTTCTTCTTCTTTCTTTCAGCTTCAACAAATGCAACTGATTTCCTCTTCTCAGCTCTTTTTGGATCAACTGTCTCAACAACAACATGAGTAGCAACTGCCAGACTTGTTTCAGTTTCTCTCTTCTCTGATCTCCTCAGAATCATTGCTTCATGAGTTGTCTCTCTGTCAGTCTGGAAGAACTCAGTATCTTCAGGCTCAACTGACTTTAACTTTTCAGTTGCTTCAATTTCTTTCATAGTATTCAGAACATGCTGAGCTTTGAGTTCCTGCTGAGCTTTCTTCTCAAGGGTTTTTTCAAATGTTCATCTAACTTACCCTTTGTTGAGTGAGAAGTCCTTTCCCCCTTTTTGGCATCATAAATTGGAAGGATCTGAGAAAGAGTAGCATCCATATAGAATTGTTCCTTGTTAATGGCTCTAATTTCTCCAGCTTGAACATCCAACTCATCATCCATACGCCTTAGAACATTCTTTCCAACTGATACTTCATCAGACAATGGAGCAAACTGCTGGGCAAGAACTCCATGCATCAGATCTATCATCTTATTCATGAGTAATGAGCTCATGTTCTCAACAGCTAACTTGATCATCTCTTCATTTTTCTCAGATAACTTCTTCTCCAGATAGGTTGTCCTCTCATTGTACTTAGTAGTGAGCTCTTCAGATATTTTCTTGGATATTTCTCCCATCTGAGTATCTAGATCAGAAATCTTTGCACTCACTTCCCCCTGAACTGCTTTAATTTCAGTAGATGTGCTCAGTTTAGCCATGTGTTGAGATTGTTCATGCAAAGCAGCATCCATCTTCTTGGATTGATCAGCTATCATTAATTCCATCTGTGTAAGCTTGGCTGTCATTGGCTCAACCCTCTTTAGTTCATCCAAGATTGGAGCCAGATCAATCATCTGAGCATGAGATGTATAGCTTGATTGAACCTCAGTCTGCATACCAAAATCAACAAACTTAATGATAGGTTCTTCAGTAATTTTGGCATAATGAATAGTAGTGCCAAAAGATACCTGAAGGGGTCTATCTTCAGTCTGAGGAATTTTAGTAATAGCAGCTGACGTGACCTTCTCAGCTTGAGTGTCCTTCTTTTCAGGTTCAGGACCTTTCTCAGCTTGAGTGTCTTTTTCAGGTTCAGGACCTTTCTCAACATCTCCATCCTTGTCCTTTTCCGGTTCTGCTTTCCCACTACTTTCCTCTGTGCCACTCGGTTTCCTCTCAGCAATCTTCCTTTTAACCAGGTCATCAAAATCTGAGACCTTCATCCTGAGTTTTGTCTTCCTGAATCCTTAAAATTCTGTAAGAATTATTATTTCCTCAGACCACCATTCTTCTCCTCTGAATGCAGCAATATTCAGCATCTCTGGCGAGGTCTGATTCAGGATGTAAACTGTTGTCCTCAATCTGATGAATAGATCCTGAAGGTCATGGAATTCAGTGAGCTCAGGATATCTATCCAGGACAAATCTTTCACCTTTGCTTCTCCACTCACCTTCCTCAGCTTCACCTTTCTGTAGTGGTGGAGGCACAGTTTTCTCAGTGGGTTGGATAATCTGAAGAGCAGATGGATCAAGGAATGGTTCAGTGAGTAGGGCATCAAGGTTCAGAATATCCTGGGATTCATTTGGCTCTGAGGGGTGTGAAGGTGGGATCTGTATTTAGCTATCTTTAGCAGGTTGTTGGGAACCTGTAAAGATTTCTTGAGAAATCTTGTCTTTAGCAATGGAGGTTTCCATTACTTCAGAGAATACATTCTCCTCCTCAGCAACCTCCTTTTCTTCAATATTTTTCACCACCTGTGCTAACACCTGGAGTGGCGATTTCAGACTTGCTGATTTTCAGTTTGGCTTTCTTCGGTTTCACTGGCTTCTTTCTTAGCAATTGTCTGAAGCCTTTTTCTTTTCTGAGGGGCTAAGGCTTTTGTTTTCAATTTCTCTCCAGCCTCCCTCTTTATTTTCAGTAGGGTCTTCCCCCTAGCTTGTTTGTCCTACTCCTTACTTGACTCAGTGGCTTGCTGAACTGGCTTTCTAGTTTCCCTTACTGATTCAACCACTGGGGCCTCTTCCTCATCTTCTTCTTCAGCAGTCTCCTCCTGAGACTCAGCACGCTTTTCTTTTTTGCCTTTCATCCCTTTCTTAGTGGATCTGAACATTATTTTGGATGTAGGAAAAGCTCTTGAATCTGCAAAGATATCTTCCTCTTCTCTGCAAGTTTCCAAGATGAAAGCAATCTTGGTGGCGTGTAATATCCTTTTCTTGATCACAATAGTACCATCCTTCTCCCTTTTTACATGGTCGGCTTGACCACTGACTATTGTTATCAGATATTGCAGCCAATTAAATGCTCTGGAAGGAGAGTCTTCAATAGCAGCCATCAACCTCAACTTAGGCTTACTAATCTGTTCAAGACTTCCAGTCCCGCTCATGAGGCATTTGCTCACAATGTTAAGAAGTACCCGATACTTGGGTTTCAAATACTTCTTGTTTAATGTGGCCTCAAATTTAACAGGGGCTTCCACAATCCCATCCAAATATTCTTGCTCCCTACCCATCATGTACAAAGTAGGGTCCTCCCCTCTATCATTCAACTCATAGACAACATTTAAGTTTTTAGGGATAATATACAATTCCCTAACAAAATCCACATACTTCATACCATGAACCAAATGCGAGACGATAATCCTAGAATCTATGCAGTTATCTTCATCAAGTTGCATATTAGCCACAAATTTGATTACCTCGCGTGAGTATTCGGCATCTGGACGATTTGCGACCAGACAAGTGAGTTTGGCCAATCGGATCATATGCAGCGCTTCCTCCTCGTGTGCCGCATTTGCTGTACTATCCAGAGAAATGACATTCTCATAGCATGGTTTGTTGGAGATAACAAGTTTGTCAAAGATTGTGAGAGTCATTTTTGGATAATTTCTGTGAAGGGTTTTGAGATAGAATGTAATTCTGGGTAATAGGGAATTTATGAGAGCTGAGTGTTTTGTGAAGATGGAAGTTTTTGAAATAGGGTTTTAATGGAGGTTTGAAAAGGAATATGTAACTTGATTTCTGGAAAATTGCGTAGATTAAGGAATCGACGGTCAAGATTAAAATGGCTAAAAATGGGTATTTACAACGAGCGAGTATAAACCGCCAATTTCTATCCTTATTGATGATTAATGAACAATGAATTTAATACTGTTCCTGCAGACTGTTGACTTTCCTCGAGAATTTCAAACGTCTCGCCCAATTATTTTCTTAGGTGTTTTATCATTTATTGCCAATGATTTCTGAGTTTCAGTTGGACAATAAATGAGGGGCATGAGCTAATAACCTCTTCAGATTAATTTTAAACATCAGTCTTACTGAGTTTTGACCTTGATAAAATGTCAGTATAAAACTGAGTACTGAACTTCAGGGTTACTGAGTTTCCCAAGACTCAGTGTTCATGACCTTCATTTTATCCTGAGTTTTTCAGTAAAACCTGAAAAACTTCATGCTTCTGAAAACCTTCAATTTTTCAGACTTGCCTTATTCACCTGGATCCAACATACCCAATTTAACTGATAGTTCCTGAAATCTTGATTCAGCCAAAGGTTTAGTCAAGATGTCAGCTCTCTGTTTATCAGTATGAATCTTCTCCATTCTGATATCCTTCTTCTCAACATGATCTCTGATGAAGTGATGTCTGATATCAACATGCTCACATCTGGTATGCAATACCGGATTTTGTGTAATAGCAATTGCACTATTATTGTCACAAAATATGGGTACTTCATTGACTATAATCTTATAATCCCTCAATTGTTGTCTGAGCCAAAGAATCTATGCACAACAGCTTCCTGAGGTCTGTTTCTTTGAAAACCATGATATCAGTTTACTTCCAAGAAATTGACAAGTTCCTGTAGTAGATTTCCTGTCAATTCTACATCCACCATAATCAGCATCTGAATAACCAGTTAATTCAAGGTTATCATCAGCTGGATACGACAATCCTCTATTCACAGTGCCTTCTCCATGTGACTAGCCTTGGGATTAGCTTGGTATCTTGCACATATTCCAACAGCAAATGTAATATCAGGCCTACTTGTTGTGAGATATAGCAATGATCCAATGATCCCTCTATAATCAGTATGATTTACTGACTTGCCTTCAGGATCAGGATCCATCTTGTAGTTAGTATTCATAGGAATTCTAACTGCATTGCAATTCTGTACACCATACTTAGCAATCAGATATATGGTGTATTTTGCTTGATTGATGAATATTCATTCCTTAGTCTGTTTCACCTGAAGTCCTAGAAAGAAATTCATCTCCCCCATCATAGACATCTCAAACTTTCCTTTCATCAGGGCTGAGAACTTCTCACACATCTGATGATTTGGAGATCCAAATATGATGTCATCCACATAAATCTGAACTAGTAGGATATCCTTCCCATCTTCTATCCTGAGAAGGGTTCTATCAACAGTTCCTTTGATAAAGCCATGGTCAGTAAGAAACTGAGAAAGAGTATCATACCATGCTCGGTATCATACCATGCTCGAGCACAGAACTTTGTCATTATGACAAAATCCTCGGAGGTTGTTCCACATAAACTTCTTCCTTAAGCACACCATTCGAGAATGCATTTTTCAATCCATTTGATAGATCGTGAATTTCATGTGGGCAAGATATGCAAAAACAATCGAGGTTGTTCCTTGCAACACATAAACTTTCTTCATAGTTCAAGCACACCATTTGGGAATAAACTGCATTTTTCACATCCATTTGATACAATGTTGTTGTTCGAATTTTTGTTCTTGAATGCCCACTTAGTTCCAATCAACAATCTATCCACTTCTAAACTTCATTTCTTGTAAACCGTTCAGTTCTTTCATAAGGTTTCATCATAGTTCAAGAGCCTTCAATTTCTTTTTAATAACCTTGTATAACTAAAACACTTTCTCCATGGAACCTTCTTTCTTTTAATGTTGTTGTTATAGATCTCTTTTGTTCTTGAATGCCCACTATCCATCCAATCACATTGATGTTCTCTTAGGTCTATCCACTAAATCCCAAACTTCATTTCTTCAAACTCGGGAACAACAGAAAAGGAGAGTCTTCTTTTCATAGGGATAATCCATTCGAATCTTGAAGAGCTTTGTTCAATTTCAATGATAGATTCATTTTTAGATAGGACCAATATAACAAAACACTTTCTCCATGGAACCTTCTTGTTTTAACTCCTTCCGATAGATCACCCACAATTGGCTTTCCTTCAAAGGATGACTATCCATCCATCTTCTCCTTGATGTTCCCCTATTCAAGATGAATCCTTAAATACAAATTTAATTCTTATAATTATTACTAGTATTTAATCAAAATTTAAATAACAATCCAACAACATATCATGCATATAATTAATTCTTCCTCGGGGATATTCCATTTTACGTGAACATTGTCTTTTGGGACGAATGGCATTTGATTAAACTCCCAAAAGAACTTCCCAAGTATTCCCTAATTCGCTTTTTGCCTCACACTTTGTGGAAAATAAATTATGTTCACCACCTTTGTGGCATTTACTAATTTTTCCAAAGACATGGAATGTATGTTGAAAGAATCATCCCCTATTTATGGCTTTCCTTTTTAGAAAAACCATCCCGAGTTTTTCTTGATCTCCACCCAATAAGTTGCCGCAATAGTTATCTATTCGGGATGAATATTTAAATAAGAATTTAATTCTTATAATTATTACTAGCATGAATTAATCCTATATTAATTTAAATAATAATCCAACAACATATCATGCATATAATTAATTCATCAAATCCTACTAGATGTAATTCTTGGTCAAGACAAGTTTACGTGAACGCTTACTCTTCAACCTTCAATGGCTTGTTGATTAAACTCATCTAAAGAACTTCCCAAGAATTCCCTTAATCCTTAGTTACACTATCCGGGTGGTTTAACACTTGCGTGACAATTAACAAAATTAAAATAAATTATGTTGCACCACGATTTATTTACTAATTTTTCCAAAGACATGGAAATATATGAATGAAAGAATCATCCCTATTTAAAGCATAGGTGATAAAAATTTTATTTAAAAAAAAGTCCGGAAAATCTTTTCTTATACAAAGTCCAAAACCATTATAAGTCAAAAGCAATAATCCCAACAATCTCCTATTTATACTCAAAGATTAAGAAATATACTACAACAGGTCTAATTTCCTCTTGTTCGACATCTAAATGTCACCCTCCTACACGAAACCCTATTAATTTCATCAATCTTATACTAAAGTGTAATCTCTTGGTCAAGACAAGTCAATTGACACCCATTCCATCCACATGTCTCTCGAATGTATTCAGAGGCGCACCCTTTGTGAATAGATCTCGCTAGGTTGTCTTCCGACGCTATCTTTGCCACATCTATATCTCTCTCTTAACGATATCTCGTATAAGATGGTATTTCCTTTCAATGTGTTTGTTTGGCTTTGTGGGCTCTTGGTTCCTTTTGAATTTGCAAAATCGCTCCTCGGATTGTCACAATAAATGATGATTCTGGCCGGGCAAATTCGGAACCACATTCAAGTCCACTAGGAAGTTCTTGAGCCAAACTGCTTCTTTTGCTGCCTCGCAAGCAGCTACATATTTGGCTTCCATGGTAGAATCTGCGACGCATTTCTGCTTGACGCTTCTCCGTGTCACGGCTCCTCCCCCATGCAAAACACACTACCAGATGTAGATTTTCTGGAGTCTATGTTTGATTGGAAATCCGAGTCCATGTAGCCGATGGGGATTGGACTATCTGACTAATAAATTAACATTCTATCCCAAGTTCTTTTCAGATACTTGAAATGTTTTTTAATCGCCAAATGTTCTTTCCCCGGTTACTTTGATATCTTGCCACCATGCCAACGGCAAAAGCGGATATCCTGGTCTCATACACAAAGATTGCATACATAAGGCTTCCGACAGCCGAAGCATAAGGAATGCCTCTCATGTCATCTATCTCCTTTTGCGTCTTAGGTCACATTTTCTTGGATAGATGGATTCCATGTCTGAAAGGTACGAAGCCTTTCTTGGAATCTTGCATGCTAAATCGTTTCAAGACAGTGTCTATGTATGAAGCTTGCGATAAGCCTATCATCCTTTTCTTGCAATCTCGAGTGATCTTGATCCCAAGGATGTGTGCGGCTTCCCCAAGTCCTTCATATCAAACCTGTTTTTGAAAGCCATGCCCTTACGCCGATAACACCTTTACATCGTTCCCGATGATCGAAATGTCGCTCTCGATAGTACTAAGAATACCAATGCGCTTCGACACACTTTTTTGTACACACAACTTTCGAACTCGTTTTGATCGACCCCATAAGACTTTATAACATGATCAAAACATTGGTTCCAAGCTCTGGATGCCTGTTTGAGTCCATAAATAGACTTCATGAGCTTACAAACTAGGTGTTCTTGGCCTTTTTCAATGAAGCCTTGGGGTTTTTGCATATAGATCTCTTCATCAAGACTTCCGTTTAGGAAAGCTGTCTTGACATCCATTTGCCAAATTTCAAAGTCGAGATGCGCAGCAATCGATAAGAGAATTAGGATGGACTTAAGCATGGCTACGGGCGAAAAAGTTTCCTCATAATCGATCCCTTCTTTCTGAGTATAATCTTTCGCCACGAGTCTTGCCTTGAAGGTTTCCACCTTCCCGTCCGGTCCTCTTTTTCTCTTATACACCCACTTGCAACCAATGGGTTTGACCCCATTAAGTGGTTCGACTAGCTCCCACACTCTGTTATGAAACATAGAACCCATTTCGGCTTTCATTGCTATTTGCCAAGAATCTGCATCCTTGTCTTGGATTGCCTCGTCATATGTCCATAGGTCTGATTCGTCTTGTCCGGGAATCAAGTTCGAGGACTCTCCTATTCCCATGAATCTCTCGGGCTGTTTCACAACCCTTCCACTACGACGAGGTTCCGGTTGTGTAAGTGTGTCGTTTGGTATATCATCTTGTACAGTTGGCATTGAGACTAGCCCCCTTAGCTCATTTAAGGTAATCTCACTTCTGGGTCTTCTTTCGTCCATATAGTCTTCTTCCAAAAATCTAAAGTGGGTGCTTATTACCACCTTTTGATCTTCGGGACCATAGAACATACACCCTTTTGTTCCCTCGGGGTATCCCACAAACAACCTTAATTCTGATCGAGGATCCAATTTTCCAGTCTCCTTGTCCAACACGTAGGCCGGACACCCCCAAATCCTCATGTGTCTCATACTAGGCTTGCGCCCGGTCCACAATTCTTTGGGAGTTTTGGGAACCGATTTGGATGGCACCAAGTTCAGAATGTAGGCTGCTGTTTCCAAGGCATGACCCCAGAACGACTTGGAAAGATCCGCATAACTCATCATAGATCTAACCATTTCCAAAAGAGTTCTGTTTCTTCGCTCTGCAACCCCGTTTTGTTGAGGGGTTTCGGGTGCAGTGAACTGGGATGCAATCCCTTCATCAGATAAGTAGTTCAAAAACTCATCGCTGAGGTATTCGCCTCCACGATCGGATTGTAGAGACTTGATACGTTTTTCCCTATGATTCTCTGCTTGAGCCTTAAATTCTTTGAATTTCTCAAAGGTCTCAGATTTATGCTTCATAAGGAAAATATAACCGTACCTTGAGTAATCATCAATAAATGTGACAAAATACTCATAACCTCCTCTTGCTTTGGTTGACATTGGACCACATACATCTGTGTGAACGATTTCTAACACTTCTTTGGCTCTATTCCCCTTGGCTCCAAATGCCCTCTTGTTCATTTTACCCTCCAAACATGATTCGCAGGTTGGAATTGGTTCAACTTGGAGAAACTCCAGTGAACCGTCTTTCACCAACCTTTGGATCCTCTTTGGATTTATATGACCTAATCTTAGATGCCATAGAAGTGTCTCGTTCACGTCTGATGAGCATTTTCTTTTCTCGAAAATAGTTGATGTGTTATAGGATGCATTTAAGTGAGTGGTGTGCATGATTAATTGTATAGAGATTATTTGACAACGTTCCATGACAGATAAATTTATCAAAAAGAGAAATGGTAACAACTTTATTAAAAGTAACCGAATATCCATCATGAAAAAGTTTAGAAACTGAAATCAAATTCTTTCTAAAACTTGGAACGTAAAGAACATCTCTTAAAATTAAAACTTTGTCTTCAAAAGATCGGTGCACTTCTCCACTACTTCAAATTTGCCACTCTCGTAGATCTCCCAAACAGTGATGAGGATCTCACTCCCACTAAGTTGTCGGTCCGCTTGAACCCCTTTAATGTGAAACAAACATGATCGATGGATCCAGATCCACCACCCATAAATGGGAGGCATACGCCGCTAAAAACAAGTTTCAACAACTAGTGCGTGAGAATTACCTTTCTTTTCATTCCTTTTGGTGAAACAAAGCAACCTCCAATGTCCTTTCTCACCACAATTAAAACATTTTCCTTTTGGTCATTTCTTGACATCCAACCAAATTTAACTTGTCTTTTTTTCTCACTTTTTTCTTAGTGATGAGTTTGCTTTTGGTTCTCGACCACTTTCCTTTTCTTGAGACCCGCCTTCCATCGCCTAGATCTCGAGAAAAAGATTTTTGTTCACCAATGCTTTGTCTTTCTTTCCTAAATGCTTCTCTATTTTCTCCAAGGTTTCTTGTAGGATGTCCATAGTAAACATGTGATCACTCATCACAAAACTACAAATAAAACCCCATCGCTTCTTGGTAGAGTTAGCAAATGTAAATTCGATTTGGGCCTCATCACAATACTTAGTTCCAAGATAAGCCGGTTTTTTTCAAATGGTGTTTAATTACGAGAACATGCTCCCCTTTACGGGTGTTCCTCAACCATCTTTAGCCGCCACGTCGTCATTTTTAAACCGATTGATCATGCGGTCTTTTGTTAAAAATATTTCTTCAAGACTTTGCATAATTTCAAAGCCGGACTCAACACCTTCATGAATGTGTCTCAGATCATCAGACAATGAAGTCAAGATTACACGTTTCATGGGTTCATTGGTCTGCTCCCAAATATTATACTCGTGTCTTTCCGCATTAGGTGATTCATCATTAGGCTTACGTGGCTTGGGTACATCAAGAACCCAATGATGTTCTTGTGCAGGTAGGACAAAAGTCATATTTCGTTTCCAAACATTATAGTTTTCGCCAGTTAATTGGTGTTCTTTGAGTGTATATAACAGTGGATTAAAAGGTTGCGACATGATGAACTGAAATAAACAATAATATGCATAAGCACAAATATATCACAAGGTTCGATCACATGCATCATATTAAAATCTCAAAAAAAATATGAACATGCATCAGCCAACATCTCAAAACAATTTAAATAAGTCACGTGTGGTGGGTCATTATTTAAACACATTCAAGCAGGTTACAAACAAGAACAGTTACAAACCTTTAATATCTAGATTAATAGTTGACTCCAACTTGATCAATATAAAATTGACAGGGACTTCGGGGAAGTGTATGCATATCAATTTTATACCTAAGTAATAACCATGATTAAATACAGGATTATTATTTCGCTTTGATCGAGCCTCGTGGGGAGGGTCATCGTCGCCTCTAGTAATAATCCACAATCATCCATTTGGAATTCATTCATGTGAAGGCTAACTTTTGACCGTCCCGTGGGGGGAATTTCTCCAAAAGAATTCACAAATAAATAAATCATGGAGGTCAAAATTAATTCAATTTTATTATCTGGAATATAATTGTCAATTAATTATTTAAACATACTTAGTAATTTTTGAAGGTGAGATTTTTCATTGGGCAACTCTCATGGAAACACATTTAAACAAATTAAATAAAGCATAAGATAACACAATAATAAATCAAGCAAAGCGGAAAAATAAACATATTGGGCACAAATTATCCAATTGTCATGGTTTGATTTTTATTGGCTTGATCTTGAAGAAATGTCGTCTTGAATTTCTCCCACTCGATCGTCTCAAAAAATACTCCGTCTCAAAATGCCACGCCAAGTAGCTCGCAACCCGGGATGCACGCCAAGATCCGCCGGCCCTTGGCCGAGTGATCACAACCAAGGCCTAGCCTTGATCTCGACGCCTCGCCAGCCGCGCTTCAGCCCGGCCTCAGGCGGGCTCATCGCTGCTTCTCGACCTCGACGACCTCTGCAGGGCTTCGGCGGCGACGCGTGTACCCGTCTTGCTTCTGCAGACGCGCCACCAGCCTCGCCTCGCATGGAACTTCGGCAGATCGCTCCGCGACACGGTGCAGCGTCTCTTATCGCCCGCCCGTCGCGACCTCGATCTCGATCGGCCCTCGGCCCTCACCTCTCACCCGTCCGTGCGTGCAAGGCAAGATCCGCATCACGCGCGTGTGCCTCCCTTGGCACGCTAGATGCGGCGACGCCGCCGCTACGCCTTGGATTACGGATTTTATCCTTTAATTCTTCATCTCCGCCTCCGTTTCCGATCCTAATTACATTTGTTTACCAAAAATAAATAAACCTAGATCTAGACTAGTCTATTACATTGATCAAATCAAACAAATCCTAATCTACTCGTGGATTTTCTCACGAGGCAAAACGAATCCGAACGAATCGAATTAAAAAACCACAATTTATATGCATGCATAAATAAACACATTAAATTCCAAGACAATTGGATACCTGCAAAAGAGATCTAGCAATTCTACTATTCAATTTCAAATTTAATGACAACGAATTAAATTACAATTTAAAAAATTCAGAGCCCGAAACTGTGGCTCTGATACCAGTTGGTGGGGAATAAGTTGCACAGATCTATTCGGGGTGAATATTTAAATACAAATTTAATTCTTATAATTATTACTAGCATGAATTAATCCTATATTAATTCAAATAATAATCCAACAACATATCATGCATATAATTAATTTACGTAAATCCTACGCATGCGGAATTCTACGAGTTTACGTGAACGTACCTCTTGGGACGGCAATGGCTTGGTTGATTAGACTCACCAAAAGAACTTTCCAAGTATTCCCTTAATCCTTGTTCGACTATCCGGTGGTAGGACACTTGCGAGCAATTAACAAAAGGAAAATAAATTATGTTGCACCACCTTTGTGGATTTACTAATTTTTCCAGCACATGGAATTGTACTTGGGAATGAAAGAATCATCCCCTATTTATAGAGCATAGGTGGTCGAAAATTTTGGGATAAAACAATGTGGGAAAATCTTTTCTTGATCTCCACCCATTATAAGTCAAAGCAATAGTTACCAACCACACGTGATCCTATTTAAGGAACGAAGATTAAGAAATAACGAACCACTGAGGTCTAATTCTTCCTTGTTCAGTTCTGAAGAATTTGTCCTCCTGTAGGTCCTATTCAGTGCATCAGTCATGCACTAGTGTAATCTCTTGGTCAAGACAAGTCAATCCGAGCCTTACACTTCAACCTTTCACGATGGGTTATTCATTTCCATCTAGGTCGTGAATGGCGTACTTTTAGTTACAAGGGAATGTTAATTTAATCTTCTGTGATCTGGTATCACTAAATTAACTACAATGTAACACGTACGATTTATTGAACAGTTTTGCAGTAAATATATGTAACATTCATTGATATTTAAAGCATCAGTGATAAACAATTTATTTCAGTAAATAAGTCCGAAATTCAGTTTTGATTATACAAAGCAAAAACCATACTTTCCAGTATAATCCCAACAATCTCCCACTTATACTCAAAGTCTGCTTTTAAGTATACTACAACATGTCTTGTGTAGTTCCTAATTCGTGACATCTAATGTCACCTACACGAACCTAATAATTTCTCCCACTTATACTCAAAGCAGATTGGCAACGGTCTTGACACCCATTCCATCCACATGTCTCTCGAATGTATTCAGAGGCAGACCCTTTGTGAATAGATTTGCTAGGTTGTCTTCTGACGCTATCTTTGCCACATCTATATCTCCTCTCTTAACGATATCTCGTATAAGATGGTATTTCCTTTCAATGTGTTTGCTGGCTTTGTGGGCTCTTGGTTCCCTTGAATTTGCAACTTCTCCGGCATTGTGACAATAAACAGTGATTCTGCTGGGCAAATTCGGAACCACATTCAAGTCCACTAGGAAGTTCTTGAGCCAAACTGCTTCTTTCGCTGCCTCGCAAGCAGCTACATATTTGGCTTCCATGGTAGAATCTGCGACGCATTTCTGCTTGACGCTTCTCCGTGTCACGGTTCCTCCCCCCATGCAAAACACACTACCAGAGGTAGATTTTCTGGAGTCTATGTTTGATTGGAAATCCGAGTCCGTGTAGCCGATGGGGATTGGACTATCTGACTGATAAATTAACATTCTATCCCGAGTTCTTTTCAGATACTTCAGAATGTTTTTAACTGCCGTCAAATGTTCTTTCCCCGGGTTACTTTGATATCTTGCCACCATGCCAACGGCAAAGCAGATATCCGGTCTCGTACACAGCATTGCATACATAAGGCTTCCGACAGCCGAAGCATAAGGAACGCCTCTCATGTCATCTATCTCCTTTTGCGTCTTAGGTCACATTTTCTTGGATAGATGGATTCCATGTCTGAAAGGTACGAAGCCTTTCTTGGAATCTTGCATGCTAAATCGTTTCAAGACAGTGTCTATGTATGAAGCTTGCGATAAGCCTATCATCCTTTTCTTGCGATCTCGAGTGATCTTGATCCCAAGGATGTGTGCGGCTTCCCCTAAGTCCTTCATATCAAACTGTTTTGAAAGCCATGCCCTTACGTCTGATAACACCTTTACATCGTTCCCGATGATCAGAATGTCGTCTACGTATAGTACTAAGAATACCAATGCAGTTCCGACACACTTTTTGTACACACAACTTTCGAACTCATTTTGATCGAACCCATAAGACTTTATAACATGATCAAAACATTGGTTCCAAGCTCTGGATGCCTGTTTGAGTCCATAAATAGACTTCATGAGCTTACAAACTAGGTGTTCTTGGCCTTTTTCAATGAAGCCTTGGGGTTGTTGCATATAGATCTCTTCATCAAGACTTCCGTTTAGGAAAGCTGTCTTGACATCCATTTGCCAAATTTCAAAGTCGAGATGCGCAGCAATCGATAAGAGAATTAGGATGGACTTAAGCATGGCTACGGGCGAAAAAGTTACCTCATAATCGATCCCTTCTTTCTGAGTATAATCTTTCGCCACGAGTCTTGCCTTGAAGGTTTCCACCTTCCCGTCCGGTCCTCTTTTTCTCTTATACACCCACTTGCAACCAATGGGTTTGACCCCATTAAGTGGTTCGACTAGCTCCCACACTCTGTTATGAAACATAGAACCCATTTCGGCTTTCATTGCTATTTGCCAAGAATCTGCATCCTTGTCTTGGATTGCCTCGTCATATGTCCATAGGTCTGATTCGTCTTGTCCGGGAATCAAGTTCAAGGACTCTCCTATTCCCATGAATCTCTCGGGCTGTTTCACAACCCGTCCACTACGACGAGGTTCCGGTTGTGTAAGTGTGTCGTTTGGTATATCATCTTGTACAGTTGGCATTGAGGCTAGCCCCCTTAGCTCATTTAAGGTAATCTCACTTCTGGGTTTTCTTTCGTTCATAGAGTCTTCTTCCAAAAATCTAAAGTGGGTGCTTATTACCACCTTTTGATATTCGGGACCATAGAACATACACCCTTTTGTTCCCTCGGGGTATCCCACAAACAACCTTAATTCTGATCGAGGATCCAATTTTCCAGTTTCCTTGTTCAACACGTAGGCCGGACACCCCCAAATCCTCATGTGTCTCATACAAGGCTTGCGCCCGGTCCACAATTCTTTGGGAGTTTTGGGAACCAATTTGGATGGCACCAAGTTCAGAATGTAGGCTGCTGTTTCCAAGGCATGACCCCAGAACGACTTGGGAAGATCCGCATAACTCATCATAGATCTAACCATTTCCAAAAGAGTTCTATTTCTTCGCTCTGCAACCCCGTTTTGTTGAGGGGTTCCGGGTGCAGTGAGCTGGGATGCAATCCCTTCATCAGATAAGTAGTTCAAAAACTCATCGCTGAGGTATTCGCCTCCACGATCGGATTGTAGAGACTTGATACGTTTTTCCCTATGATTCTCTGCTTGAGCCTTAAATTCTTTGAATTTCTCAAAGGTCTCAGATTTATGCTTCATAAGGAAAATATAACCGTACCTTGAGTAATCATCAATAAATGTGACAAAATACTCATAACCTCCTATTGCTTTGGTTGACATTGGACCACATACATCTGTGTGAACGATTTCTAACACTTCTTTGGCTCTATTCCCCTTGGCTCCAAATGCCCTCTTGGTCATTTTACCCTCCAAACATGATTCGCAGGTTGGAATTGGTTTAACTTGGAGAAACT
Organism: Stenogyne calaminthoides; assembly: GCA_037126765.1. Lineage (NCBI taxonomy): Eukaryota > Viridiplantae > Streptophyta > Magnoliopsida > Lamiales > Lamiaceae > Stenogyne > Stenogyne calaminthoides. The sequence continues at coordinate 24,586,827 of JBBCBC010000020.1, forward strand.
CCAGTGAACCGTCTTTCACCAACCTTTGGATCCTCTTTGGATTTATATGACCTAATCTTAGATGCCATAGAAGTGTCTCGTTCACGTCTGATGAACGTTTTCTTTTCTCGGAAATAGTTGATGTGTTATAGGATGCATTTCGTGAGTGGTGTGCACAGTTAATTGTATAGAGATTATTCGACAACGCTCCATGACAGATAAATTTATCAAAAAGAGAAATGGTAACAACTTTATTAAAAGTAACCGAATATCCATCATGAAAAATTTTAGAAACTGAAATCAAATTCTTTATAATACTTGGAACGTAAAGAACATCTCTTAAAATTAAAACTCTGTCTTCAAAAGACAGGTGCACTTCTCCCACTGCTTCAGCTGCCACTCTCGTAGCATCGCCCAGTGTGATGAGGATATCACTCCCACTAAGTTGCCGGGTCTACTTGAACCAGTGGATCCCGTATCCACCACCCATAAATGGGAGGCATACCCCGCTAAACAAGTTTCAACAACTAGTGCTTGAGAATTACCTTTCTTTTCATTCCTTTTGGGTCTGGAACAGGCTAACCTCCAATGTCCTTTCTCACCACAATTAAAACATTTTCCTTTTGGTCATTTCTTGACATCCAACCAGCTAACTGTCTTTTTCTCACTTTTCTTAGTGATGAGTTTGCTTTGGTTCTGACCACTTTCCTTTTCTTGAGACCTGCCTTCCACTGGCCTAGATCTCGAGAAAAGATTTTTGGTCACCAATGCTTTGTCTTTCTTTCCTAAATGCTTCTCTATTTTCTCCAAGGTTTCTTGTAGGATGTCCATAGTAAACATGTGATCACTCATCACAAAACTACAGTAAAACCCATCGAAGCTTCTTGGTAGAGTTAGCAACAGAAATTCGATTTGGGCCTCATCACAATACTTAGTTCCAAGATAAGCCAGTTTTTCAAAATGGTGTTTAATTCTGAGAACATGCTCCCTTACGGGTGTTCCCTCAACCATCTTTAGCCTGGCCACGTCGTCATTTTTAAACTGATTGATCATGCGGTCTTTTGTTAAAAATATTTCTTCAAGACTTTGCATAATTTCTGCAGCAGACTCAACACCTTCATGAATGTGTCTCAGATCATCAGACAATGAAGTCAAGATTACACGTTTCATGGGTTCATTGGTCTGCTCCCAAATATTATACTCGTGTCTTTCCGCATTAGGTGACTCATCATTAGGCTTACGTGGCTTGGGTACATCATGAACCCAATGATGTTCTTGTGCAGGTAGGACAAAAGTCATATTTCGTTTCCAAACATTATAGTTTTCGCCAGTTAATTGGTGTTCTTTGAGTGTATATAACAGTGGATTAAAAGGTTGCGACATGATGAACTGAAATAAACAATAATATGCATAAGCACAAATATATCACAAGGTTCGATCACATGCATCATATTAAAATCTCAAAAAAAATATGAACATGCATCAGCCAACATCTCAAAACAGTTTAAATAAGCCACGTGGGGTGGGTCATTATTTAAACACATTCAAGCAGGTTACAAACAAGAACAGGTACAAACCTTTAATATCTAGATTAATAGTTGACTCCCACTTGATCAATATAAAATTGACAGGGACTTCGGGGAAGTATATGCATATCAATTTTATACCTAAGTAATAACCATGATTAAATACAGGATTATTATTTCGCTTTGATCGAGCCTCGTGGGAGGGTCATCGTAAGCCTCTAGTAATAATCCACAATCATCCATTTGGAATTCATTCATGTGAAGGCTAACTTTTGACCGTCCCCGTAGGGAATTTCTCCAAAAGAATTCACAAATAAATAAATCATGGAGGTCAAAATTAATTCAATTTTATTATCCGGAATATAATTGTCAATTAATTATTTAAACATACTTAGTAATTTTTGAAGGTGAGATTTTTCATTGGGCAACTCTCATGCAAACACATTTAAACAAATTAAATAAAGCATAAGATAACACAATAATAAATCAAGCAAAAGCGAAAAAATAAACATATTGGGCACAAATTATCCAATTGTCATGGTTTGATTTTTTCTTGGCGATCTTGAAGAAATGCCGTTTTGAATTTCTCCCACTCGATCGTCTCGAAAAATACTCCGCCTCGAAATGCCACGCCAAGTAGCTTTCGCGGCCAGATGCACGCCAAGATCCGCCGCCCCCTAATGGCCGAAAGTGACCCACACCGATCGCGTCGGCAAGCCAAGATCGCTTCGCGCCAGCGCGCCGCTCGGCCAACCTCGGCGAGTATCGCCGCGTCGGCCTCAACGACCTCTGCGGGGCTCGGCGAAGGACGCATACGTGCCGTACAAGATCTGCAAGACGGCATCTCGCCCGCCTCGCCTCGTATCATCGGAACTTCGGCGGATCGCGCTCACGGGTGCAGTCTTTGCGTCTTTATCGCCCGTCTTGTGCCCGATCCTCATCCGCTCGCCCTCGGCCCTCGGCCTCACGTCCGCGTCGTCGTGCTGCAAGATTCCGCGTCATCTTGGCGTGCCTCCCTTGGCACATTTTGTGCGACGCACGCCGCCTACGCCCGGTTCTGGATTTTATCCTTTAATTCTTCATCTCCGCCTCCGTTTCCGATCCGGTTACAATTTGTTTACCAAAAATAAATAAACCTAGATCTAGACTAGTCTATTACATTGATCAAATCAAACAAATCCTAATCTACTCGTGGATTTTCTCACGAGGCAAAACGAATCCGAACGAATCGAATTAAAAAACCACAATTTATATGCATGCATAAATAAACACATTAAATTTCATGACAATTGGATACCTGCAAAAGAGATCTAGCAATTCTACTATTTAATTTCAAATTTAATGACAACGAATTAAATTACAATTTAAAAAATTCAGAGCCCGAAACCATAGCTCTGATACCAGTTGGTGGGGAATAAGTTGCACAGATCTATTCGGGGTGAATATTTAAATACAAATTTAATTCTTATAATTATTACTAGCATGAATTAATCCTATATTAATTCAAATAATAATCCAACAACATATCATGCATATAATTAATTTACGTAAATCCTACGCATGCGGAATTCTACGAGTTTACGTGATCGTACCTCTTGGGAGGCAATGGCTTGGTTGATTAGACTCACCAAAAGAACTTTCCAAGTATTCCCTTAATCCTTGTTCGACTATCCGGTGGTAGGACACTTGCGAGCAATTAACAAAAGGAAAATAAATTATGTTGCACCACCTTTGTGGATTTACTAATTTTTCCAGCACATGGAATTGTACTTGGGAATGAAAGAATCATCCCCTATTTATAGAGCATAGGTGGTCGAAAATTTTGGGATAAAACAATGTGGGAAAATCTTTTCTTGATCTCCACCCATTATAAGTCAAAGCAATAGTTACCAACCACACGTGATCCTATTTAAGGAACGAAGATTAAGAAATAACGAACCACTGAGGTCTAATTCTTCCTTGTTCGGGTTCAAGAATTTGTCCTCCTCAGAGGTCCTATTCAAAGGCATCACCATGCACTAGTGTAATCTCTTGGTCAAGACAAGCCAATCCGAGCCTTACACTTCAACCTTTCACGATGGGTTGTTCATTTTCATCTAGGTCGTGAATGGCGTACATTTAGTTACAAGGGACTGTTAATTTAATCTTCTGTGATCTGGTATCACTAAATTAACTACAATATAACATGTACGATTTATTGAACAGTTATGCAGTAAATATATGTAACATTCATTGATATTTAAAGCATCAGTGATAAATAATTTATTTCAGTAAATAAGTCCAAAATTCAGTTTTGATTATACAAAGTAAAAACCATACTTTCCAGTATAATCCCAACAATTTCACCATCCTGAGTTTCACCATCCTGAGCTTCTTTATCTGAGTCTGACTCACTCCATTCATAGAGAGTGGTTGACTTCTTCTTTTCAGGCTCAGAGGATGCTTTGTCATTTTTCTTCAGGCTAAGTCTGGTGATTCTCTTGATCAGTTCTCTTGATTCATGTTCCTGTTTCTTCTGAACACAAGTAGATTCATCAAAAGCAGCATGAGGATTTTCTTCCACAATAAGAGTCCTACAATTGTAAACTCTAAAGGCTTTACTGACTTCAGAATATCCTAAGAATATTCCTTCATCAGCTTTGCTATCAAAAGTTTTCAACTGATCTTTACCATTATTGTGTATGAAACACTTGCAACCAAACACACGAAAGAAAGAAACAAGAGGTTTCCTTTCATTCCACAGCTCATAAGGTGTTTTTCCTTGATTCTTTGTCAGCATGGATCTGTTCTGAGAGTAGCATGCAGTGTTGATAGCTTCAGCCCAAAATCTCTTAGGAATGTCAGCTTCAGCAATCATTGTTCTTGCAGCTTCTTTCAAAGTCCTATTTCTTCATTCAACAACACCATTTTGTTGTGGGGTCCTAGCAACAAGTTTTTATATGAGCTATTCCATTTGCTACACAATAATCAGATATAATATTGTTGATAAATTCAGTGCCTTTATCTGATCTGATTTTGACCACACTCAGATTCTTTTCAGTACTGAGTCTTTTCAGTAGGTCTGGCAGTTTTGTCTGAGTCTCTTTCTTATTGAGTAAGAATATGACCCATGTGTATCTAGAGTAGTCATCAACTACCACAAGTGTATATTTCATGCCATTAGTACTCACAGATGTTACTGGACCAAAGAGATCCATATGTAACAGTTGAAGTATTCTGTCAGTAGAAACCTCTACTTTGCTTTTGAATGATGCTCTGATTTGTTTTCCTTTTTTGACAAGCATCACATATATGATCTTTACTGAACACTTCATTAGGTAACCCCCTCACAAGTGCTAATCTTGCAAGTTTGTTCAGGGTTTTGAAGTTTAAGTGATTCAGTCTTTTGTGTCACAGCCAACTGGTATCAGTAGAACTTTTTGCAACCAAACATGTATCTTTAGGAGATAGTCTCCAATCAGCAAGATACACGTTTCCTTTTCTAGTACCAGTCAGTAATATTTGTTGTGAAGCATTATCTTTCACATAACATAAGTTCTTTGAGAACTCAACACTGAATCCTTTATGACAGAATTGACTGATAGAAAGCAAATTATGCTTTAAACCAGACACAAATGAAACACCATGGATATGAACAGATTAAACTTCGAGAGTTCCATATCCTTCAGTCTGTCCTTTGGAGTTATCCTCAAAAGTAATCTGAGGGCCTTTTTGCTCAACATAGTTAGTGAGTAAATGTTTATATCCTGTCATATGTCTTGAACATCCACTGTCCAGATACCATGCAGCAGGAGCCAATTCATTTCCACTCATCAGGGCTATGTTATCTTCATTCAGCTCACTGCCCTTTTCCTTTACCTGAAAAACAAATCAAGTTTTAGGTACCCATTTAGTATATGGTCCTACCAGGTTAGCTGTACCTTTTGGAACCCAAATCTGCCTGATAACTCTAATTACTTTAGAGTGGCTGATTTGTCTCCCATAAACATCTACATACACATTCACCACCCTAGGTGCCTTGGCAGTACCCTGTGTATGACAGCCTTAGCATGAACATGAGCCTTAGAGTTCTTCTTGGGTTCAGGCCTCTTGTTCCAATGCTTTGGCCTTGGTGCAGCTGGTCTCTGTCTCAGCTGACTCGGGTTCAGGAAACCTTTACCTTTAGGCAAGTGGGGTTTAGGTTGCCTGTACTGAAATTGTGGTCTTTCAGTAATTTGAGGACTTGGTCTTTTCAGTTGAGAATATCTCTGCTGAGTGTTTCTCTTCTGAAGATTCCTCTGATGGTTCAGTGCAGATCTCTTCAGGTTGGTATTCTTAGCCTGAGGCTTTGAAGTACTGGCCTGAAAATTTCCTACTGAGTGTTCAGGTTTTCTAGCCTTTTCCTGAGGTTTGGGATTTCTTTCCTGAATCTTCAGTTTTTCTGAAACCATAGGTCCTTTACCCTTGTCTAAAACACTGGGCTGTTCTTCAGTAAGAAGATTGGTACATGCCATTGGTTTAACACAGACAGTCTTGGTGCTACTAGAAGCAACATTCAGAAGACCTTGTGAGGTTCCCCCTGGATTATATCCCAATCCAGCCTTTATAGTTGCAGGTCTTTGATAACTCTGAATTTCATCTATTACTTTAGATGCAGAATTCAATAGAGCTAACTTTCTCTGTGCACTATCCTCACTTTTCTTTAGAGTCTCATGCTTCTCAAAGAGGTCATTGAATTCAGTTCTGATAAGCTGAATCTCCTCAGTGGATTTCTCTAATTTTTCATTCAGGATCTCTATCATCTTCTCTTTTTCTGAGAGTTGTACTTTCAGAACATCTAGTTCATCAGTAGTTCCCATTAATTGAGAAGTGATCTCAGCAGTATTAGAGTCTTTCCATCTCAGATTTTTCGCAATCAGTTCCTTATTCTGCTCTTGAGTTTCTGTGAGCAGTTTTTGTAACACAGAATAGTCCTTCATAAGATTCTCAAAAGAATCCATCAGGTCAAAGTTACTGGTTACAGTTGAACTTGAAAACTCATGTGCTTGTGTAGGAGCAACAACAGAGATAGAAGAATTTACCTCTTCCATAGCAACAAGGCAGACATCATCACTGTCACTATCTGAGAATATCTCATCTGAAGAATTGGAACCTTCTTCGGATTGTTCTTCATCTTCAGCAATCATAGCCTTCTTGCTAGAGATTTTTCTGTCTCTCTTGGCTTGTCTCTCCTTTCTTTCTTTAGCACTCAGCTCAGGACAGTCATACTGAAAGTGACCTTTCTTCTGACAGTTGTAACATCTGTTGGTATCATCATCCTGGTCACTTTCTTCCTTGGTCTTGGAGTCCTTCTTTCTGGATGAGGATCCTTCAGCTTTGTGGTCCTTCCTTTTCTCAGTGGATCTGTCCTCGGCTTCTGAGTTATTCCTATTCCTGTACCTGTGGTTCCTGTAATATTTCTTGTATTTTCCATATCTGCTATTTAGCCTTTCAAACCTCCTTGCCATCAGTACTAGTTTATCCTCCTGCTCATCCTGATTTTTGGCAAGTGAGTTCTCAGACTCTTTAGATTTACAGGATTTCTCATTGGCTCTGAAAGCCACATTCTTGCTAGATGAAGAATCATCTTTGCTGTCAGATTTCTTAGTTTTCTTGTCAATCACAAATTCATAAGCTTTCAGTCCAGAGAAAACTTGTTGGTATGGCATGGAATTATATTCTTGGTGTTTTCAATCACCACAACATGTATATCCCATTTCTTAGATAATCCTCTAAGAATTTTCAGTGCCACTTCTCTCTGTGGGTATCTTTTCCCAAGAGCATTCATATCATTCATAATGCTAGTGAATCTGATTTCCAGTTTGTCAATGGATTCACCATCTTCCATTTCAAAACTATCAAACTTTCCAATAGCAACAGAAAGTTTGTTCTCTTTAATATGATCTGTGCCTTGACACATGATAGCAAGTGTGTCCCATATTTCTTTGTCAGTTTCACAGTGAGAAATCATCCCCATAACACCATCATCAATAGTGCTATATAAAGTATCTTTAGCAATGTAGTCCAAATTGACTAACTTTCTCTCATCAGGAGTAAGTTGGTCATCAGGTTTTGGAAATTCATCTCTGGGATCATTCCTCTCAGTATCAGTGATTCTGCGATTTACAACAGTGTATTTGAATGGTCCTTCAGAAACCACTCTCCACATTCTTTCATGTTTGGAATACAGATGTAACTGCATTCTCAATCTCCATAGGTCATAGTTCTCAACAGAGAACATAGGAAGTTTCTTAGAAGGCATGATGAATGAGCCTTGTAAGATATCAGCAAAAAGATCTATTCAGTTAGACACCTAAGTCTTTCAGCAAATAGACTATGGCTACCAAAGTGTTGGGAGATGAATTTAATAAAGAAGATTTTGATTAGATCCCAAAATCCCTGAGTATGACATGTTCAGGATAATCTTGATAGTTGAGTCAAGGATTCAGTTTTAGAGTGTTCAGGATGTTATCTGCACCATGTATAGTCAGCAGATATAGATCAGGTTAGATTCTGAAGATTCTGAAGACTCAGTAAGTTTCTGAAGTTTCAGTATGAAACTGAGAAACTGAAGTTTCAGTATGGAACTGAGAAACTGAAGTTTCAGTATGAAACTGAGAAACTGAAGACTCAGTATGAAATTGAGAAAACTGAAGACTCAGTATGAGACTGAGAAATTGAAGACTCAGTATGAAACTGAGAAACTGAAGACTCAGTATATCAGTCAGTATATCTCTGAAGACTCAGAAGACACTAAAGACTCTGAAGAATCAGAAGACTGAAGACTGAAGATACTGAAGACAAAGAAGATACTGAAGACACAGTAGTTACTGAAGACTCAGTAATCTACTAAATGCTCAGTATAACCTGAATGTTCCGAGGCACTGAATAATATCTATCTGAAGGATACAATACTGAGAAAAACGCGATTACTCAGAAAAATAGATATTGCCCAAGACATTCACATGCAGACAAAAGGAACTAAAACTAAGTGTTGTTAAGGTTACATCACTCAGAGATATTGACCAAAAAGAGCCGTTATGTTTGTCTACATTTACTGAAGATAATAGCCAATCAGAAGAAGACAGCACTGTACTTTACTGACACTGAAAACGACAGGTCACTGAAGCATGTCAGTAGTACTATGTTCCAGACTGCAAAAAGTGGTGATTGGCTGCATGAAAATCATATTACCTAAAACATGGAAGGGAGTTTCAAACCCTAAATATAGTCGTTCATCACACACCATAAGAGGAAACTCATGAAGCTATCTCTTCCAACGGATAGTTTTTCAAGAGTGACCTTGGTGATTGCATATAAATACTAGTGACCCTCTACATTGAAGGTTACGGGAAATTTGTAAGCAACTCAAGAGCTCAAACTTATTATTGCAAGTTGAAGCACTCGAAAACCCAAGAATTTCCCAAGTGCTTTACATTGAAGAGATCTCATTCACTAAGCCTAGTTTTGATAAGATATATCCAAAGCTTAGTAGAGATATCCTAGCCTTTGCATTGTACTTAATTGTAAAGGATATCTCATCCTAGTTGGAAACCAACCAAGAAACCCCAAACCCTTTGTAAGGTAGTTTGAGTGTGATTGTTGGTGAGTTGGAGTTGTAAAGAGTTAGTAAACTACATTGAGGTAGTCAGAAAACTCTAGAGAAGAAGTGAGTAAACTATCTTGGATAGTAAGAAAGTTTGTGTGTGTTTTGAGTAAGTAAACTACATTGAGGTAGTCAGAAAGCTCAAAGTAGAAAGGTTAGTAAACTACATTGAGGTATTCAGAAAACCTTAGGAAGTGGTTAAGGAAATTCTCTGAAGGTCAGAGAGAGTGGACGTAGGAGCTTGAGTCTCTGAACCACTATAACTTGCTGTGTTATCTTGCTTTCTGTACTGCATTGATTATCTGTTGCATACCTTTAACTGAAAGCATATTTTCACTGATATATAGTTGGAATCAATCCACTGAACTTGCATCTAACTGATCACGGCCTTAATCACTGTTTCATTAAAAGGAAGGTTTTCAGCAAAGCTTAAAACGAGTATAAACTTAGGGCCAACCATTCCGCACATCTGAGTAGCTATAACAGATAGTTACCAAACTGAACAAACTCTCCATCGAGGGTTCAAGAAGATAGTTATCTCGATCCAAGCAGCTCAGATCTCTCGAAAACTCGAGCTCGGTTGGGATTATCTCGAGGCTACCGAAAGCAACTTCGGGATCACCGTCTCGGGTAGACTTTGACTCGAGTATGATCTGTGGCTTATCGGGCCAAATCATCGGATAACTCCGACCCATCCGACCTCGATGAAGAAAAAGTTTTAAAAATCATCGAACACGTGTATTCCCCCCATACACGTAAGACTCAAGTTAGCACCGGACCAACAAGTGGTATCGAGGCGGTGGTTTAACTTGACCACCGCTTTGTTGACCATAGTCTAATTTGCTAAAAAGATTCTTGTGGTCTCTTGAATGATCTATTTGTTTGAAATCTTACAAGGCTCAGACATCATGCCTTCTAAGAAACTTCCAATGTTCTCAGTTGAGAGCTATGATTTGTGGAGATTAAGAATGCAGGTTCATCTGTATTCTAAGCACGAAAGAATGTGGAGAGTGGTTTCTGAAGGACCATTCAAATTCACTTGCTAGAATCCCAGAGTTCTTGGCCGAGAGAAATGATCCAGGACTGAATTTCCAAAGCCTGATGATCAACTTACTCCTGATGAGAGGAAGTTAGTCAATCTTGACTTTATTGCCAAAGATACATTATATAGCACTATTGATGATGGTGTTATGGGGATGATTTCTCATTGTAATACTGCCAAAGAAATATGGGATACACTTACAGTGATGTGCCAAGGCACATATCATATTAAAGAGAACAAACTTTCTGTTGCAATTGGAAAGTTTGATAGTTTTGAAATGGAAGATGGTGAATCTATTGACAAACTGGAAGTCAGATTCACTAGTATAATGAATGATCTGAATGCTCTTGGGAAGAGATACCCACAAAGAGAAGTGGCATTGAAAATTCTTAGAGGACTATCTAAGAAATGGGATATTCATGCAGTGGTAATTGAAAACACCAAAAACATTGATTCAATGCCATACCAACAAGTTTTCTCTGAGCTGAAAGCTTATGAGTTTGTGATTGACAAAAAATCAAAGAAAGCTGACAGCAAAGATGATTCTTCATCTAGCAAAAATGTGGCTTTCAAAGCCAAAGAAAAATCCTGTAAGACTAGAGAGTCTGAGAAATCACTTGCCAAAAATCAGGATGAGCTAGAGGATAAGCTAGTACTGATGGCAAGGAGGTTTGAAAGGCTTAATAGCAGATATGGAAAATATAAAAAATATTACAGGAATCACAGGTACCAGAGAGACTCAAAAGCTGAGGACAGATCCACTGAGAAGAGAAAGGACCAGAAAGCTGAAGGATCTTCATCCAAAAAGAAGGACTCCAACACTAAGGAGGAAAGTGATCAGGATGATGATGCCAACAGATGCTACAACTGCCAAAAGAAAGGTCATTTCCAATATGACTGTCCTGAGCTAAGTGCTAAGGAGAGAAAAGAAAGGCAAGCAAAGAGAGACAAGAAGTTCTCCAGCAAGAAAGCCATGATTGCAGAGGAAGAAGAACACTCTGAAGAAGGTTCCAGTTCTTCAGATGAGATGTTCTCAGATAGTGACAGTGATGATATATGTCTAATGGTTGTTGAGGAGGTAAATTCTTCTATCTCTGTTGCTGCTCCTACACAAGCACATGAGTTATCAAGTTCTACTGTAAACAGTAACTTTGACCAGATGGATTCTTTTGAGAGTCTTATGAAGGATTATGCTGTGTTACAAGAACTGCTAAATGAAACTCAAGAGCAGAACAAAGAACTGACTGCTGAGAATCTAAAGTGGAAAGACTCTAAGAATGCTGAGATCACTTCTCAATTGATGGGAACTACTGATGAACTAGATGTTCTGAAAGTACAACTCTCAGAAAAAGAGAAGTTGATAGGGACCCTAAATGGAAAATTAGAAAAATCCACTGAGGAGATTCAACTTATTAGAACTGAGTTCAATGACCTCTTTGAGAAGCATGAAACTCTAAAGAAATGTGAGGATAGTGCGCAGAGAAAGTTAGCTCTATTGAATTCTGCATCTAAAGTGATAGATGAAATTCAGAGTTATCAAAAACCTGTCACTATAAAAGCTGGATTGGGATACATTCCAGGGGGAACCTCACAAGGTCATCTGAATGCTGCTTCCAGTAGCACTAAGACTGTCTTTGTTAAACAAGTGGAACCTAATCTTCTGACTGAAGAACGGCCCAAAGTTTTAGACAAGGATAAAGGACCTATGGTTCCAGAAAAACTGAATGTTCAGGGAAGAAAGACCAGACCTCAGGAAAAGGCTAGAAAACCTGACCACTCAGTAGGAAATCTTCAGGCCAGTACTTCAAAGCCTCAGGCTAAGAATACCAACCTGAAGAGATCTGCACTGAACCATCAGAGGAATCTTCAGAAGAGAAACACTCAGCAGAGACATTCTCAACTGAAAAGACCAAGTCCTCAGATTACTGAAAGACCCCAATTTCAGTACAGGCAACCCAAACCCCACTTGCCTAAGGGTAAAGGTTTCCTGAACCCAAGTCAACAGAGACAAAGACCAGCTGCACAAAAGCCAAAGTACTTGAACAAAATGCCTGTACCCAAGAAAAACCCTAAGGATCATGTTCATGCTAAGGCTAGCACTCATTCACAGGATACTATCAAGGCACCTAGGGTGGTGAATGTGTATGTAGATGTTTATGGAAGACAAATCAGCCACTCTAAAGTAATTAGAGTGGTGAATGTGTATGTAGATGTTTATGGAAGACAAATCAGCCACCCTAAAGTAATTAGAGTTGTTAGGCAGATTTGGATTCCAAAAGGTACAGCTAACCTGGTAGGACCCTACACCAAATGGGTACCTAAGAATTGATCTGTTTTTCAGGTGAAAAACAAGGGCACTGAGCTGAATGAAGACAACATAGCACTGATGAGTGGAGATGAATTGGCTCCTACTGTATGGTATCTTGACAGTGGATGTTCAAGACATATGACAGGATATAAGCAAATACTCACTGACTATGTTGAGCAAAGAGGCCCTCAGATCACATTTGGAGATAACTCCAAAGGACAAACTGAAGGATATGGAACTCTTGAAATTGATTATGTTCATATCCATGGTGTTTCATATGTATCTGGTTTGAAGCATAACTTGCTTTCTATAAGCCAATTCTGTGACAAGGGATTCAATGTTGAGTTCTCAAAGAACTTATGCTATGTGAAAGATAATATTTCACAGAAAATACTATTGACTGGTACTAGAAAAGGAAATGTGTATCTTGCTGATTGGAGTTCAACTCCTAAAGATACATGTTTGGTTGCAAAAGTTCCACAGATACCAGTTGGTTGTGGCACAAAAGGATGAATCACCTAAATTTCAAAACCCTGAACAAACTTGCAAGATTAACACTTGTGAGGGGGTTACCAAATGAAGTGTTCAGTAAAGAACATGTTTGTGATGCTTGTCAAAAAGGAAAGAGCATCATTTAAAAGCAAAGTAGATGTTTCTACTGAAAGAATACTTCAACTGTTGCATATGGATCTTTTTGGTCCAGTAACACCAGTGAGCACTAATGGCAGGAAATACACACTTGTGGTAGTTGATGACTACTCCAGATATACATGGGTCATATTCTTACTCAGTAAGAAAGAGACTCAGATAAAACTGCCTGAACTACTAAAAGGACTCAGTACTGAAAAGAATCTGAGTGTGGTCAAAATCAGATCAGATAAAGGAACTGAGTTTATCAATCATATTATATCTGATTATTATACAGCAAATGGAATAACTCATGAAACATCAGCTGCAAGGACCCCACAACAAAATGGTGTTGCTGAAAGAAGAAACGGGACTCTGAAAGAAGCTGCAAGGACAATGATACCTGAAGCTGATATTCCTAAAAGATTTTGGGCTGAAGCTGTCAACACTGCATGCTACTCTCAGAACAGATCCATGCTGACCAAGAGTCAAGGAAAAACTCCATATGAGCTATGGAATGAAAGGAAGCCTCTTGTTTCTTTCTTTCGTGTGTTTGGTTGCAAGTGTTTCATACACAATAATGGTAAAGATCAGTTGAAAACTTTTGATAGCAAAGCTGATGAAGGGATATTCTTAGGATATTCTGAAGTCAGTAAAGCCTTCAGAGTTTACAACTGTAGGACTCTTATTGTGGAAGAAACACCTCATGTTGTTTTTGATGAATCTACTTGTGTTCAGAAGAAACAGGAACATGAAACAGGAGAACTGACCAAGAGAATCACCAGACTTAGCCTGAAAAAGAATGATAAAACATCCTCTGAACCTGAAAAGAAGAAGTCAATCACTTTCTATGAATGGAGTGAATCTGACTCAGACAAAGAAAATCAGGATGGAAAAACTCAGGATGGTGAGACTCAGGATGGAAATTCTCCACTGAAGGAAAGCCAACACACAAAACTGACCAATCTGAACAGACACCAGTTCAGACTCAGGTATGTGATGCCAATGAAGATGTGGTCACAGCTGAGGCAAACTCTGAATCTATCAACCAAAGGGGAACAAATGTCTCTGACAATGTTCTGAATGGAATTTCCCCTGAGGAAGATGATTCCCTTTCTCCTTTTCTGTTTTTCCCTGAATTTAATGAACTGCCTGAACCTAACATTTCTAATGTTGAGGATACTATTGAAGGGGGAACATCCAAAAGAAGATGGTTGGATAGTCATCCTACAAGTCAGATTGTGTCAAAACAAGAAGGTTCCATGGTGAAAGTGCACTATTCTGTTGCTTCCTATCAGAGAAAGAACCTACTGAGATTGAAGAAGCTCTACAAGATTCATATTGGATTACTGCTATGCAAGAAGAGCTGAATCAATTCTCAAGGAATGAAGTTTGGGAGCTAGTGGATAGGCCTAAGAGGCACAATGTGATTGGAACCAAGTGGGTGTTCAAGAATAAAAGAGATGAGAACAACAACATTGTAAGAAACAAGGCAAGGCTAGTTGCACAAGGTTATTCCCAAGAAGAAGGCTTGGATTATGATGAAACCTTTGCACCTGTTGCAAGACAAGAAGCCATCAGATTGTTTCTTGCAAATCATGCCCACATGAAATTCACAGTCTATAAGATGGATGTGAAAAGTGCATTTCTGAATGGTGTGCTTAAGGAAGAGGTTTATGTGGAACAACCTCCTGGTTTCAGACAGAATGACCAAGTTTACAGGCTCTGAAAAGCCTTGTATGGTCTTAAGCAAGCACCCAAAGCTGTTTGGGAATGATTTGCACAGATCTATTCGGGGTGAATATTTAAATACAAATTTAATTCTTTAATTATTACTAGCATGAATTAATCCTATATTAATTCAAATAATAATCCAACAACATATCATGCATATAATAATTTACGTAAAACCTACGCATGCGGAATTCTACGAGTTTACGTGAACGTACCTCTTGGGATTTCAACGGTATGGCTGATTAGACTAACCGTAAGGACTTCCCAAGTATTCCCTTAGTCCTCGTTCGACTATCCGGTGGAAGGATTCTTGTGAACGATTTAACAAAAGGAAAATAAAATATGTTGCACCACCTTTGTGGATTTACTAATTTTTCCAGCACATGGAATTGTACTTGGGAATGAAAGAATCATCCCCTATTTATAGAGACTAGGGTGAACGAAATTTTTGGCAAAATATGATGTGGAAAAATCTTTTCTTGATCTCCAAGAAATCTTGAATATATCCCCTATATTCTTTTTCCCATAATCATAATATTCCACAAAAATCCCACCTACTCTATATATATGGATTTTTCGAAAAAATAGATGATCAAGATTCCAAGATTTGGATCTTCTTGAATTTATGAGATATTCTTGTATTTCAAGAAATACATATCTTCCATAATATCTTTTCAAGAAAATCAAAAAAATCTTTCTTGCCCACTATATTTCATATTTTTCGAAAATATCACTATGAATAACCAAGTGGGAGATTTCTTGAATTTAATGAGATAATCTTGTATTCCAAGAATAAATATCTTCATTCCATAACAAAATTCAAAGAAATTCTTTCTCCCAACTTTATCCATAATTTTTGAAATATTAGGAAAAATTAAGCAACAATATTTATTTTATTTTAATCACCTTTTCAGTTATTGGACTATATGTTGGGCTACTTAGGGGCCTTTAGGAGAATTAAGATTGGACCTTCTAATTAGGACCTTGAATATCTAATATTGAGCCACAATATAATTCAAGCCCATAAATATTAATTAATCCCACTACATAATTAATATTGCACTATCCATCTTAACCCATATTACAGTCAATATGGCTCCCGGTCATTATTTCCCGTGTTTAAGATTATCTAGCCCATTAATTAATTCAAGCCACTGAAATAGCTTTCCATTAATTAATATCTTTTATCCTTGGTCAAGGATCGGTTCAACATTATTATCCGCATTCTAAACTAATTCCACTTGCAAGATTTGGTATGATAAAGTTTATGAACCTCCCAAGGGGCAAATCAAACAAGCGTGCTTTGCACACCCATTCTTCATTAAAATCTTAGCAATCACATGTGACTAATAATATTGTCCAAGATAAAAAGTATTGAATCTCATTGATTCGCTACCCATGATAAGTCAAAGCAATAGTTACCAATCCCACGTGATCCTATTTAAGGGACGAAGATTAAGAAATAACGAACCACCGAGGTCTAATTCTTCCTTGTTCGTTACTCAAGAATTTATCCTCCTCAGAGGTCCTATTCAATCGCATCACCATGCACTAGTGTAATCTCTTGGTCAAGACAAGCCAATCTCGAGCCTTACACCTCAACCTTTCACGATGGGTTGTTCATTTCCATCTAGGTCGTGAATAGCGTACTTTTAGTTACAAGGGACTGTTAATTTAATCTTATGTGATCTGGTATCACTAAATTAACTACAATGTAACACGCATTTACTTATTGAACAGCTTATGCAAAATAAATATATGTAACATTCAATAATATTTAAAGCATCGGTGATAAACAATTTATTTCAAAGAAATAAGTCCGAAATTCGGTTTCGATTATACAAAGTAAAAAGCATACTTTCCAGTATAATCCCAACAATCTCCCACTTATACTCAAAGTCTGCTTTTAAGTATACTACAACATGTCTCGCGTAGTCCGTGACATCTAATGTCACCTACACGAACCTAATAATTTCTCCCACTTATACTCAAAGCAGATTGGCAACGGTCTTGACACCCATTCCGTCCACATGTCTCTCGAATGTATTCAGAGGCAGACTCTTTGTGAATGGATCTGCTAGGTTGTCCTTAGACGATATCTTTGCCACATCTATATCTCCTCTCTTAACGATTTCTCGTATAAGATGTCTTTCCTTTAGTGTGCTTGTTTGACTCGTGGACTCTTGGTTCCCTTGAATTTGCAACTGCCCCTAGCAAAAATTGCTAGACAAATTCAGAACTCTATCCAAGTCCACTAAGAAGGTCTAGAGCCAAATCAGGTCTTTCACTGCTTCATAAGCAGCTACTTACCCGACTTCCATGGTTGAGTCAGTGATGCATTTCTGCTTCACCCTCGTCCATTTGATGGCTACACTTCCCAAATGGAAACACACTAACTGAGGCAGATAGTTTCTGGAATCTAAGTCTGATTGGAAATCCGAGTCCGTGTAGCCAATGGGGATTGGAGTATCTGACTGATAAATCAACATTCTATCCCGAGTTCTTTTCAGATACTTTAGAATGTTTTTAACTGCCGTCCAATGCTCTTTCCCTGGGTTACTTTGATATCTTGTTACCATGCCTACGGCAAAGCAGATATCCGGTCTCGTACATAGCATTGCATACATAAGGTTTTCGACAGCCGAAGCACAAGGAATGCCTTTCATGTCATCTATCTCCTTTTCCGTCTTAGGGAACATTTTCTTGGATAGATGGATTCCATGCCTGAAAGGTACGAATCTTTTCTTGGAATCTTGCATGCTGAAGCGTTTCAAGACAGTGTCTATGTATGAAACTTGCGATAACCCGATCATCCTTTTCCTGCGATCTCGAGTTATCTTGATCCCAAGGATGTGTCCGGCTTTCCCTAAGTCTTTCATATCAAACTGCTTTTTGAAGCCATGCCCTTACGTCGATAACACCTTCACATCGCTCCCGATGATCGAATGTCATCTACGATAAGACTAAGAATACCAATGCGCTTCCGACACGCTTTTTGTACACACAACTTTCAAACTCATTTTGATCAATCCCATAAGACTTTATAACATGATCAAAACATTGGTTCCAAGCTCTGGATGCCTGTTTGAGTTCGTAAATGGACCTCTTGAGCTTACAAACTAGGTGTTCTTGGCCGTTTCAATGAAACCTTGGGTTTTGTTGCATATAGATCTCTTCATCAAGACTTCCGCAAGGAAAGCCGCTTGACATCCATTTGCCGATTTCAAAGTCAAAATGCGCAAAGAATCGATAAGAGAATACGGATGGACTTAAGATGGCTACGGGCTAAAAAAGTTTCCTCATAATCTATCCCTTCTTTCCGAGTATAACCTTTCGCCACTAGTCTTGCTTTTAAAAGTTTCAACCTTCCCGTCCGGTCCTCTTTTTTCTTTATATACCCACTTATCCAATGGGTTTGACCCCATTAAGTGGTTCGACTAGCTCCCACACTCTTATTATGAAACATAGAACCCATTTCGGCTTTCATTGCTGTTTGCCAAGAAACTGCATCCTTATCTTGGAATGCCTCGTCATATGTCCATGGGTCTGATTCGTCTTGTCCGGGAAACAAGTTCGAGGACTCTCCTATTTCAATGAATCTCTCGGGCTGTCTAACAACCCTCCCACTACGACGAGGCTCCGGTTGTGAAAATGTATCGTTTGGTATATCATCTAAGATATTGGCAATCGAGGTTTGCCCTCTAAGCTCATTTAAGGTAATCTCACTTCTGGGTTTTCTTTAGTTCATATAGTTTTCTTCCAAAAATCTAAAATGGGTGATGATGACCACCTTTTGATCTTCGGGACTATAGAACATACACCCTTTTGTTCCCTTGGGGTATCCTACAAACAGCCTTAATTCTGATCGAGGATCCAATTTACCCGGCTTCCTTGTCCAACACGTAGGTCGGACACCCCCAAATTCTCATGTACTAGGCTTGCGCCCGGCCCACAATTCTTTGGGAGTTTTGGGAACCGATTTGGATGGCACCAAGTTCAGAATGTAAGTCGCTATTTCCAAGGCATGACCCCAGAATGACTCGGGAAGATCCGCGTAACTCATCATTGATCTAACCATTTCCAAAAGAATTCTATTTCTTCGCTCTGCAACCCCATTTTGTTGAGGGGTTCCGGTGCGATGAGTCGATACAATCCCTTCATCAGATAAGTAGTTCAAAAACTCATCGCTGAGGTATTTCCCTCCACGATCAGATCGTAGAGACTTGATACGTTTTTCCCTATGATTCTCTGTTTGAGCCTTAAATTCTTTGAATTTCTCAAAGGTCTCAGATTTATGCTTCATAAGGAAAATGTAACCGCATTCTTGAGTAATCATCAATAAAATTACTCATAACCTCCTCTTGCTTTGGTTGACATTGACCACATACATCCGTGTGAACGATCTCTAACACTTCTTTGGCCCTATTCCCTTGTCTCCAAATGCCCTCTTGGTCATATTACCCTCCAAACATGATTCGCGAGTTGGAATCGGTTCAACTTGGAGAAGCTCTAGTGAACCGCCTCTCACCAACCTTTGGATCCTCTTTGGATTTATATGACCCAATCTTAGATGCCAAAGAAGTGTCTCGCTTCACGCCCGATGAACGTTTTCTTTTCTCGGAAACAGTTGATGTGTTATAGGATACATTTCGTGAGTGGTGTGCACAGTTAATTGTATAGAGATTTTCCATCAATGTCCCGTAACAGATACACTAATCATTTAAAAAATGATTTCATTCTTATTAGAAGAAACTTAGTGTCCTTTAATCGAATTTTAGAAACTGAAAGTGAATTCTTTCTAAAACTGGGAACATAAAGATAATCTCAAAAAACTTTATCTTCAAAAGATAGGTGCACTTCTCCCACTGCTTTAACTACTACTCATGTAGTATTGCAATGTCTGCTACTTGCGTAGTATTGCAATAATCGTTACTATCGTAGCATTGCAATATCTGCCACTTACGTAGCATTGCAATGACTTCTACTTTCGTAACGTCGTCCAGTGTGATGAGGATCTCACTCCCACTAAGTTGCCGGATCATTTTGAACCCGTGAAGCCAACATGATTAGTGGATCTCGTATCAACCACCCACGAATGAGATGTATACGCCGCTAAACAAGTTTCAACAACTAGTGCGTGAGAATTACCTTTCTTTCCGTCCCTTTTGGGGTTAGAACAGGCAAAACCTCCATTGTCCTCTCTCACCGCTGCTTAAGCACTTCCTCTTTGGATTTTCCTTGACACAACAAGCATTCCTCATCTTACCATTGCCCTTGGCAACAGTTGAGTTTTATTGCTTATGGTCTTTGGTCCTCTTCTTTATCTTGCCTACCATTGGCCTAGAAGATGAAGACGGACCGCTTGCCGTCAAAGCTTGAGTTTGGTGCCTTATCATCATTTCTGCCGAGACCAAAAGCTTGCAACAAATTAGCTAGCGAGGCCAAAATGTTCAAAAACTTTTTGGGCAGAGAGTGAAGTACCAAATTCATCTGAGTCTCCAGATCATAATCTGCACTCAGAATCTCAAGTTTGTTCAGATGGGCCATCTATTTTGAGGACGTAATCCCTTACGGGTTTGCCCTCCACCATTTTCAGCGACGACATCTCTCGCAAGGTGATCTGACAAGTCCCGCATGTTTTGACTCGTCAGTTGGCTCATCTGATTTTGGTGTGTCAAGAATCCACTTGTGCTTTTGTGCAGTTAGGACAATTATAATTTTTCGTTTCCAATCAATATAGTTTCCATACATATTGTATTAACTTTAAGTATAATAATAGTGGATTAAAAGGTAACGACATGCTGAACTGAAATAAACAACTATATGCAATAACACAAGTATATCACAAGATTCGATCACATGCATCATATTTAAAATCTCAAAAAAAACATGAACATGCATCAGCCAACATCTCAAAACAGTTTAAATAAGCCACGTGGGGTGGGTCATTATTTAAACACATTCAAGCAAAAAGTTACAAACAAGAACGAAGTTAAAACCTTTAATATCCAGATTAATAGTTGGCTCCCACTTGACCAATATAAAATTGACAGGACTTGGGAAGTATATGCATATCAATTTTATACCTAAGTAATAACCATGATTAAATACAGATTACTATTTCGCTTTGATCGAGCCTCGTGGGGGGTCATCATCGCCACTAGTAATAACCCACAATCATCTGCTTTGGAATTCATTCATGTGAAACCTATCTTTTGACCGTCCCCCGGGGAATTTCTCCAAAAGAATTCACAAATAAATAAATCATGGAGGTCAAAATTAATTCAATTTTATTATCCGGAATAAAATTGTCAATTAATTATTTGAACATACTTAGTAATTTTGAAGGTGAGATTTTTCATTTGGGCAATTCTCATGCAAACACATTTAAACAAATTAAATAAAGCATAAGATAGCACAAAATAAATCAAGCAAAATAGAAAAATAAACATATTGGACACAAATTATCCAATTGTCATGGTTTGATTTTTCTTGGCCTGATCTTGAAGAAATATCGTCTTAAATTTCTCCCACTTGATCGTCTCGAAAAGAACTCCATCTCGAAATGCCACGCCAAGTAGCTCGGTAATGATGCATGCCCGCATCCGCCCACCACTTGATCGAAAGCAACCGTGTTCAGACGCCTTTGGCATGATCCACATCGCCCACCCGAAGCCAAGAAATGCCCACCCGAAGCGCCAAAAATGTCGCCCGCCCGAGTGGCAAGATGTCGCCCGCCTAAGCGCCCGTGTCGAATGCACGCCGCGCCGCCCACATGCGATGCATCACCCGCCCACGACGCCCCGCGATCGCCCAATGCTTTGGCGTCATCCGCGATGCCTAGGCGATTCCGCCGCTCATCAGGCCTCCGCGTCCGCGCCCGCCGCTCAGACACGGTGTCACAGCGCTTATACTTAGGCCATGTTTTTATTCCTCGCCAGCGCCCTCACCGCCCTCGGCCTCGCCATACCCATGCGTGCCACATACCGGCGCACATACCACCGCCTTACGCTGTTCTAGATTTTGTCCTTTAATTCTTCGCTCTCCCTCGTTTTTTTCGATTCTTGCCACAATTTATTCACAAAAAATAAATAAACCTAGATCTAGACTAGTCTATTACATTGATCAAATCAAATAAATTCTAATCTACTCGTGGATTTTCTCACGAGGTAAAACGAATCCGAACGAATTGAATTAAAAAAAAAACCACAGTTTATATGCATGCATAAACACATTAAATTCCATGACAATTGGATACCTGCAAAAAAAAGATCTAGCAATTCTACTATCCAATTTCAAATTTAATGTCTGTGAATTAAATTACAATTTAAATAATTCAGAGCCCAAAACCGTGGCTCTGATACCAGTTATTTGGGAATGATTTGCACAGATCTATTCGGGGTGAATATTTAAATACAAATTTAATTCTTTAATTATTACTAGCATGAATTAATCCTATATTAATTCAAATAATAATCCAACAACATATCATGCATATAATAATTTACATAAAACCTACGCATGCGGAATTCTACGAGTTTACATGAACGTACCTCTTGGGATGGCAACGGTATGGCTGATTAGACTAACCGTAAGGACTTCCCAAGTATTCCCTTAGTCCTAGTTCGACTATCCGGTGGAAGGATTCTTGTGAACGATTTAACAAAAGGAAAATAAAATATGTTGCACCACCTTTGTGGATTTACTAATTTTTCCAGCACATGGAATTGTACTTGGGAATGAAAGAATCATCCCCTATTTATAGAGACTAGGGTGAACGAAATTTTTGGCAAAATATGATGTGGGAAAATCTTTTCTTGATCTCCAAGAAATCTTGAATATATCCCCTATATTCTTTTTCCCATAATCATAATATTCCACAAAAATCCCACCTACTCTATATATATGGATTTTTCGAAAAAATAGATGATCAAGATTCCAAGATTTGGATCTTCTTGAATTTATGAGATATTCTTGTATTTCAAGAAATACATATCTTCCATAATATCTTTTCAAGAAAATCAAGAAAATCTTTCTTGCCCACTATATTTCATATTTTTCGAAAATATCACTATGAATAACCAAGTGGGAGATTTCTTGAATTTAATGAGATAATCTTGTATTCCAAGAATACATATCTTCATTCCATAACAAAATTCAAAGAAAATCTTTCTCCCAACTTTATCCATAATTTTCGAAATATTAGGAAATATTAAGCAACAATATTTATTTTATTTTAATCACCTTTTCAGTTATTGGACTATATGTTGGGCTACTTAGGGGGCCTTTAGGAGAATTAAGATTGGACCTTCTAATGGACCTTGAATATCTAATATTGAGCCACAATATAATTCAAGCCCATAAATATTAATTAATCCCACTACATAATTAATATTGCACTATCCATCTTAACCCATATTACAGTCAATATGGCTCCCGATCATTATTTCCCGTGTTTAAGATTATCTAGCCCATTAATTAATTCAAGCCACTGAAATAGCTTTCCATTAATTAATATCTTTTATCCTTGGTCAAGGAACGGTTCAACATTATTATACATACCGGAAACTAATTCCACTTGCAAGATTTGGTATGATAAAGTTTATGAACCTCCCAAGGGGGCAAATCAAACAAGCATACTTGCACACGATTCTTCGTATTAAATCTTAGCAATCACATGTGACTAATAATATTGCCCAAGATAAAAAGTATTGAATCTCATTGATTCGCTACCCATGATAAGTCAAAGCAATAGTTACCAATCCCACATGATCCTATTTAAGGGACGAAGATTAAGAAATAATGAACCACTGAGGTCTAATTCTTCCTTGTTCAGTTCTGAAGAATTTATCCTCCTGTAGGTCCTATTCAGTGCATCAGTCATGCACTAGTGTAATCTCTTGGTCAAGACAAGCCAATCTGAGCCTCACACCTCAACCTTTCACGATGGGTTGTTCATTTCCATCTAGGTCGTGAATAGCGTACTTTTAGTTACAAGGGACTGTTAATTTAATCTTCTGTGATCTGGTATCACTAAATTAACTACAATGTAACACGTACGACTTATTGAACAGTTATGCATTAAATATATGTAACATTTAATAATATTTAAAGCATCAGTGATAAACAATTTATTTCAGTAAATAAGTCTGAAAATTCAGTTTTGATTATACAAAGTAAAAAGCATACTTTCCAGTATAATCCCAACAAGAGCATGGTATGATACCCTTTCTCAGTTTCTTACTGACCATGGTTTTATCAAAGGAACTGTTGATAGGACCTTGTTCAGGATAGAAGATGGGAAAGATATCTTATTTGTTCAGATTTATGTAGATGACATCATATTTGGATCTCCAAATCATCAGTTGTGTGAAAAGTTTTCTACACTAATGAAAGGAAAGTTTGAGATGTCAATGATGGGGGAGATGAATTTCTTTCTTGGACTTCAGGTGAAACAAACTAAGGAAGGAATCTTCATCAACCAAGCAAAGTACACTAGAGATCTGATTGCAAAGTATGGTGTACAGAATTGCAATGCAGTTAGAATTCCCATGAATACTAACTACAAGATGGATCCTGATCCTGAAGGCAAATCAGTAAGTCACACTGATTATAGAGGGATCATTGGATCATTGTTATATCTCACAGCAAGTAGGCCTAATATAACATTTGCTGTTGGGGTATGTGCAAGATACCAAGCTAATCCTAAGGCTAGTCACATGGAGGCTGTCAAAAAGATACTGAAATATCTTAAGGGCACTCTGAATAGAGGATTATGGTATCCAGCTGATGATAACCTTGAATTAACTGGTTATTCAGATGCTGATTATGGAGGGTGTAGAATTGACAGGAAGTCTACCACAGGAACTTATCAATTTCTTGGAAGTAAGCTGATATCATGGTTTTCAAAGAAACAGACCTCAGTAGCAACCAGTACTACTGAAGCTGAATACATGGTTGCAGGAAGCTGTTGTGCACAGATTCTTTGGCTCAGACAACAATTGAGGGATTATAAGATTGTAGCCAATGAAGTACCAATATTTTGTTATAATAATAGTGCTATTGCTATTACACAAAATCCGGTATTGCACACCAGATGTAAGCATGAGGATATCAGACATCACTTCATCAGAGATCATGTTGAAAAGAAAGACATCGGGATGGAGAAGATTCATACTGATAAACAGAGAGCTGATATCTTGACTAAACCTTTGGCTGAATCAAGATTTCAGGAACTATCAGTTGAATTAGGGATGTTGGATCCAGGTGTATAGAGCAAATCTGAAAAATTGAAAGTTTTCAGATGCATGAAGTTTTCTCAGGATTCTACTGAGAAACTCAGGATAAAATTGGAAGTACTGAAATCTGAGTCTTGAGAAACTCAGATAACTGAAGATAAGTACTCAGTATTATACTGATCTGGCTCAGTACTCAGTATCATACTGAACTCGTTCAGTACTCAGTATTATACTGACATTTTATCAAGGTCAATACTCAGTAAGACTGATAGAGGGAAATTAGTCTGAAGAAGTAATGACTCATGCAACTCATTTATTGCCTAACTGAATCTCAGTAATCATTGGCAATTAATATCAAAACACCTAAAGGGAATATTTGGGTGGGACCTTTGAAATACCCGAAGGAGGTCAATGGTCTGCAGGAACAGTAATTAATTACACTGTTCAATTAATCACCAATAAGGTTAAATTGGCGGCGTATTATTCGTGAAATCGTCCTTTCATATACCCGATTAGTCGGTGTTTAATCTCAACCGTTGATTTATTCAATCTATATGATTTCCCACGAATCAATTCTATATATTCATTGAGAATTCTTTCAAAAGCCCCATTTCATAACCTTCGTTCTCAAAATTCTCTGCAACTCAAAACCTCTCATTTGCCTAGAAAACATTCATCGTTCTCAAAACCCTACACTAAAAAAAATCCTTCAAAATGACTTTCTCCGTTTATGATAAACTCGTTATTTCGAACAAGCCATGGTACGAGTACGTTGTGTCACTTGAGAGCTCATCAAATGCAACCCATGAAGAAGAGGCGTTGCATATGATACGGGTCGCAAAGCTCACAAACCTGGTTGCAAGCCAACCAGAGGCGGAATATTCTAAGGAGGTAATTGAATTTATCTCAAATTTGAAAATAGACGAGGAGGATTGTATTGAGTCCCAAATTACAGTTTCTCACTTGGAGCATAGCTCAAAATACATCGATTTTGTGAGGGAGTTGTATATAATTCCAAAGAATTTAAATGATGTATATGAGTTGAGTAATAGAGGAGAAGACCCTACGATGTATATGATGGGTAGGGAACAGGAATATCTTGATAGGATAACAGAGCATCCTGTTAAGTTTGAGGCTACTTTAAATAAAAGGCATTTGAAGCCTAAATACAAAGTTTTGTTGGATATTGTAAGTAAGTGCATTATGAGTCGATCCGGCAGTTTTGAACAAATCAGTACGCCGAAGCTTAGATTGATGACGGCCATAGAAGACTCACCCACCACTAATTTTAATTGGTTGCGATATCTAATCAGAGTGGTGAGTGACCAAGCGAAGCAGATCAAGAAGGAGGATGGTTCTGTTGTAATCAAAGGCAAAATCCTACATGCAACCAAGATAGCCTTCATCTTGGAGATGTGCCGAGAGGAAGAGGACATTTTTGCCAACTCCTCACCCTTCCCAAAGTCTAAGATCCTTTTCAAGCCAACTACTACAAAAAAGACTTTGAAGAGAAAGAAAGAGAAGAAAGTGGAATCTGCTGCTGAAGGAGCTACTGAAGAAGCCCATCAAGCCAGGGGGAAGGCTTTGATGGAGGTGAAGAGAGAGAAGGGAGAAGCCCTGAAGAAGAAAGCTCTGGCTCCCAAGCGCAGAAGAGTTCACATTTCCACTGAGGAGGAGGTGAGTGAACCTGAGGAAGTTCAACCTGAGGGCCAGCAAGGTCAGAAATCGCCATTGCAAGTACTGGCTCAGGTTGTGTCTACCGCAGAAGAGCAAACTGAGGAACAGGTGTTCTCTGAGGTTCTTGAAACATCTCTGAGCTCAGACAAATTTTCTCAGGAGATATTCAAGGGACCTCAGGTTTCTACTGAGGAAATTCCTGCTCAGACCTCAGATCAAGCTGAGCCTCAGGAGCTGCTGAATCTTGACATGCTCCTGAGTGAACCTTTCTTTGATCCCTCAGCACCTGAAGTCATTCCTACTGAACCTGAGAGCCCGAGGCTGAAGAAGGGTGAAGCAGAAGAGACTGAGTGGCGCAGCAAGTGGGAACAGTTCATTTT
Source organism: Stenogyne calaminthoides (assembly GCA_037126765.1). Taxonomy (NCBI): domain Eukaryota; kingdom Viridiplantae; phylum Streptophyta; class Magnoliopsida; order Lamiales; family Lamiaceae; genus Stenogyne; species Stenogyne calaminthoides. Next base: position 24,613,962 of record JBBCBC010000020.1, read on the forward strand.
GGACAGGTACCCTGAGCTGAGCTCATATCCTGACCTTCAGGATCTCTTCTTTAGACTGAGGACCACAGTCTACATTCTGAACCAGACTCTGCCAGAGATGCTCAACATTGCCTCATTCAGAGGAGAGGACTGGTGGAATGAAGAGACTGCAGTATTAACTGAGTTCTCTGGGTTCAGGAAGACCAAGCTCCGGATGAAAGTGTCAAATTTTGATGAGCTGGTCAGGAAGAAGGTTGCTGAAAGGAGGGAAGCTGATGTTGGTACCCCGAGCTCAAAAGATAAAGATCATGAAGGGGATCAACAAGGGAATGCTGAGAAGCAATCTCATTTGGAGAAGGGTACTGATGATGGACAGCCTGATATCTCACATCCTTAGACTGAAGTTAGTACTCTTCAGGTAACTTTTGGCACTACTAAACATTATGCCAATGCTACTGAAGTTTCTATCTTTAATTTTGTAATGTATGATATGCAGACTGAGGCTCAGGTGGAGACTGAAGCCCAGGTGGAGACTGAGGCTCAGGCAGAGCAACCAGCTCAGGAGAAGCAACAAGTCATTTATGCTCCAGAGATTGACTTCAGTCCCATAGTGGACAAGCTAGATAACGTTGTGCCAATTGTGGAGAAAGTTGCTCAGATTGAAGAGACATTGGTCAACCAATCCCAGAAGATAGAGAATCTTAGTTCTACTTCAGACCTGATGCAGCTTCAGACATCTCTGAATGACAAAATGACTGTCATTGAAGGGAAGGTAGATGGAGTCAAGGCTGAACTGAGCGCAGAGATGAAGCAAATGTACCAGGAGAGGACTTCATTTCTTGAAGCCAAGCTGGTGGAGAAGAATGATCAACTGATCAAAAGTGTTGTTGAGGAAATGGGCTCTCTGCTCATCACCAAGATGACAGATATGCTGAAAGATGTCTTCTCTAACCAGTTTGCGCCCTTATCTGAAGAGTTCTTTGTGGCTAAGAACCACTTGATGAGACTGGAGGAAGAGCATGACTAGTTGGCTGGAGAAATGCGGAGTGTCAGCAAAGAGCAATATCACATGGACACCGCATTGTCTCAACTTCTTCCAAGGTATGGTGCCAAGAAGGTGGAAAGGCCTGGAGCCGAGTTAAAGGAGTTATTGGTACACACCTTGAAGAGAAAGGCAGACAAGGAAGCTGAAAAGAAAAATCTTGCAGATGCCTTAAAGGAAGTAGGAGCCACTGAAAAGCTCAAGTCCAAGCAAGTGGAAGAGCCAATCTACACTCATGTTTCTGAGGAAACAATGCAGGAAGTCATTGCTGAAAAACTGAGTGCTAGAAGAAGGGTAGAAACAAGCCAAGCCGGTGCTAAACAACCAATCAAGAGAAAGGTTGTGGCATTTGTTAAACCTGAGAAGAAGAGAGCTAAAGCTTCTAAAGCTACTCAAAGGAAACTGATCCTTGATTTTGAAGAGTCTGAAGAAGAAGCGGAAAAGGAAGTCTTCAATACTAGGAGAGCTCTGAGATCACTTCAGGAGGAACAAGCGAAGAAAACTATTGCTTCAGTATCAGGAGTTTCTTTAATAAAGAAGAAGAAAGAAGAAGAGCAGAAGCGCAGAAGTGGTTTCAAAAAGTTCCTGAGCAAAAGGAGGGGTACTGCTAAAACTCAGAAGTGGCCACACATTGATAAATGGATGCCTATCCAATTCAATGATGCCTGGGAAGAAATTAAGAGAACCTTCTGGTTCTATTATGAAGTTCTGAGGGAATGGAGGGGGACAAGCTCAGATCCGAATGAAGCCTTCATTGATTATCTATTAACCTTCTATCCAAAGTACCTACAGAGTTGGATTAATCTTGCAGATGAAGGTAATACACAAATTGTTGCACCCCCGGTCCATATACATACCCTGCTCCTAGACTAGAGAATGGCCTGGTAAATGAGACAGCCATATCTTAGGAAATTGCTCAGTGTGCCATCCAATTGGGACTGACAGGAAACAACCCAGATATCATCAAGGAAAGAGATGCATTGAAGAAGAGATATTATGGGATGTTCAACCTGGAGGTGCCTGAGGATGAGGTTGAAGAAGAGTGAAGAGCTGAAGCTGAAGATTGAAGAAGACTGAAGACTAAAGACTGAAGACTCTTTGTAATTCTTTTGTTTTTGTCTTTGTTTTTGATAGGTTCATTGTATTCTGTAACTTCTATTCCTACAATCAATGTGCTCAAAGATAATATCTCATTATCTTTTTACATGTCTTTTATATTTTGATATGCCTATGTGATGAAATTGTTGTGAAAATTGTTGGAGATTTGCCATTCTTGGATTGTAATAGGAAAAACTGAAACCTGAGTATAGGTTAAGTGTTTTTGTAACAAGATGGTTTTGGCATCATCAAAAAGGGGGAAATTGTTGGGAGATGAATTTAATAAAGAAGATTTTGATTAGATCCCAAAACCCCTGAGTATGACATGTTCTGGATAATCTTGATTGTTGAGTCAATGATTCAGTTTTAGAGTGTTCAGGATGTTATCTGCACCATGTATAGTCAGCAGATATAGATCAGGTTAGATTCTGAAGACTCAGTAAGTTTCTGAAGTTTCAGTATGAAACTGAGAAACTGAAGTTTCAGTATCAAACTGAGAAACTGAAGACTCAGTATGAGACTGAGAAAACTGAAGACTCAGTATGAGACTGAGAAACTGCAGACTCAGTATGAAACTGAGAAACTGAAGACTCGGTATATCAGTCAGTATATCTCTGAAGACTCAGAAGACACTGAAGACTCAGAAGACACTGAAGACTCAGAAGACTCTGAAGAATCAGAAGACTGAAGACTGAAGATAGTGAAGACAAAGAAGATACTGAAGACACAGTAGTTACTGAAGACTCAGTAATCTACTAAATGCTCAGTATAACCTGAATTTTTCGAGGCACTGAATAATATCTATCTGAAGGATACAATACTGAGAAAAACGCGATTACTCAGAAAAATAGATATTGCCCAAGACATTCACATGCAGACAAAAAGAACTAAAACTAAGTGTTGTTAAGGTTATATCACTCAGAGATATTGACCAAAAAGAGTCGTTATGTTTGTCTACATTTACTGAAGACAAGAGCCAATCAGAAGAAGACAGCACTGTACTTTACTGACACTGAAAGTGACAGGTCACTGAAGCATGTCAGTAGTACTATGTTCCAGACTGCAAAAAGTGGTGAGTGGCTGCATGAAAAGCATATTGCCTAAAACATGCAAGGGAGTTTCAAACCCTAAATATAGTCGTTCATCACACACCATAAGAGGAAACTCATGAAGCTATCTCTTCCAACGGATAGTTTTTCAAGAGTGACCTTGGTGATTACCTATAAATACTAGTGACCCTCTACATTGAAGGTTACGGGAAATTTGTAAGCAACTCAAGAGCTCAAACTTATTATTACAAGTTGAAGCACTCGAAAACCCAAGAATTTCCCAAGTGCTTTACATTGAAGATAGCTCATTCACTAAGCCTAGTTTTGATAAGATATATCCAAAGTTTAGTAGAGATATCCTAGCCTTTGCATTGTATTTAATTGTAAAGGATATCTCATCCTAGTTGGAAACCAACAAAGAAACCCCAAACCCTTTGTAAGGTAGTTTGAGTGTGATTGTTGGTGAGTTGGAGTTGTAAAGAGTTAGTAAACTACATTGAGGTAGTCAGAAAACTCTAGAGAAGAAGTGAGTAAACTATCTTGGATAGTCAGAAAGCTTGTGTGTGTTTTGAGTAAGTAAACTACATTGAGGTAGTCAGAAAGCTCAAAGTAGAAAGGTCAGTAAACTACATTGAGGTAGTCAGAAAACCTTAGGAAGTGGTTAAGGAATTTCTCTGAAGGTTAGAGAGAGTGGACGTAGGAGCTTGAGTCTCTGAACCACTATAACTTGTTGTGTTATCTTGCTTTCTGTACTGCATTGATTATCTGTTGCATACCTTTAACTCGAAAGCATATTTTCATCGATATTCATTGGAATCAATCCAATTTGAACTTGCATCTAACGATCACAACCTTAATCATTGTTTCATTAAAAGGAAGGTTTTTAACAAAAGCTTAAAAACAGTATAAACTTAGGGCCAACCATTCCTCACATCCGAGTAGCTAGAAACGGATAAATTACCAAACGAACAAACTCTCTTGAGGGTTCAATAAGATAGTTATCGATCCAAGCGACTTCGGGATCTCTCAAAAAACTTCGAGCTCGATTGGGATTATCGAGGATCTTGAAAGCAGCTCAGATCATGTCTCGGGGCGAATCATCGACAACTCGACCCATCGACCTCGGTGAAAAAAGTTTTAAAATCAAACATTCCCCCCATACACGTGTAAGACTGCAAGATTGCAAGACCAACACAAAGCAAGTGGTCAAAATGAACCACCGCTCGATACCACTTGTTGGTCCCAAAGGTAACGAGTCTCACACATGTATGGGGGAATACATGTGTTAGGTGATTTTAAAACTTTTCTTTTATCGAGATCAAAGGGTCGATGTCCCGAGAATTTTGCCTCGAGAAGCACAGATTGCCTTCGAGTTTTATCGAGATGTTGATCCCGAGAAAATTCGAAGCTTCATTAGCCCAACTAATCTTGAGTTTTATCGAGATCCCGAGAAGCTTGGGTCGATAATTATCTTACAATACTCAAGAGAGTTAATTAATTTTTGGTAACTATCTGCTTCTAGCTAATCAAGAGCGCGGAATGGTTGGCCCTAAGTTTATACTGCTTTTAACTTGTCAAAAATCTTCTTCTTTTTAATAAATCAAATGGGTTAAGGCCGTGGATCAATTTGGTGCACGCTCAAAGGATTGTTCCAACCAATGTCAAGAAAGTATTCTTTCAAAGGAAAATATGCAATGTATAAAATACAATACGTAAAGCAAATAACACAAAGAAATTATAGTGGTTCGTAGACTCAAGCTCCTACGTCCACTCTTCTCGATCTTCGAGAGAAATTCCTTAACTCACTTCTCCTAAAGCTTTCAGTCGACTCACCGCAGCTTACTAACTTTTCTACCTTGAGTTTTCTCGGGTCGACTCAATCGCAGCCTTACTAACTCAACACACACAAGCTTTCTGACTGTCTAAAATAGTTTACTCGCTTCTTCTCTAGAGTTTTCTGGCTGACTAACCTGCAGCTTACTCACTCTTTACAACTCTAACTCATCAACAAATCACATACACTCAAACTACCTTATCAGAGGGTTTGGGTTAGGTTGGTTTCCAACTAGGGTGAGATATCCTTTACAATAAGAACAGATGCAAAGGCTAGGATATATCTACTAAGCTTTGGATATATCTATCAAATCTAGGCTTAGTGAAATGAGCTCTCTTCAATGTGAAACACTTGGGAAATTCTAGGGTTTTCGAGTGCTTCAATTTGTAAGAATATGAATGAGCTCTTGGGTTGCTTTGATTTCCCGTAGCCTTGTAATGGTGAAGGTTACTGGTATTTATAGGAAACTTACCAATGGTCACACTTGAAAAAACTATCCGTTGGAAGAGATAGTATCAAGGGTTTCCTCTTCTGGTTATTGATGAACGACTATTTTTAGGGTTTGAACACTCCCTTGCATGTTTTAGGTAATATGCAACCATGTAGCCAATCACCAATTTTTGCAGTCTGGAACATAGTACTACTGACCTATTCAGTGTCCTGTCACTTTCAGTGTCAGTAAAGTACAATGTTGTCTTCCTCTGATTGGTCCTTGTCCTCAGTGAATGTAGACAAACAAAGCGGCTCTTTTTAGGTCAATTTCTCTGAATGAGACAACCTTAAACAACACTTAGTCTTGGTTCCGTTTGTCTGCACTTGAATATTTTGGGCAACATTTCATTTCTGTAAATGTGCATCTTCCTCAGTTTTTGTATGTACTCTGAGCATTCAGGTTTATCTGAGTTCTTCAGTGGCTACTGAGTCTTCAGTAACTTCTGAGTCTTCAGTATCTTCAGAGTCTTCAGTGTCTTCTGAGTCTTCAGTATCAAAAAAACATTCTCTGAACTATATCTGCTGACTATACATGGTGCAGATATCTCCTGAACTATCTTATACTGAAACCTGACTCAGACTATCAAGAATATCCTGAACATGTCATACTCAGGGGTTTTGGGATCTAATCAAAACTCTTTATTAAATTCATCTCCCAACACCATCTTAATCCATATTACGATGCTTCAATAATATGGCTCTCGGTTATTATTTCCCGTGTTTAAGATTATCTAGTCCACTAATTAATTAAGCCACTGAAAAAGCTTTTTATTAATTAATATCTTTATCCTTGAAGTAAAGACAACTCAACATTATTATCCATACCGGAAATAAATTTCCACTTGCAAGATTGGGTATGATAAAGCTTCTGAGCCCACCAAGGGCTTAAATCAAGCAAAACATGCTTGCACACGATTCTCCGTATTAAATCTTAGCAATCGTCGTGTAACTAATAATATTTCCCAAGATATAAGGTATTAAATCACGTTGACTCTCTTCCCATCATAAGTCAAAGCAATAGTTATTAATTTCACACGATCATATTTAAGCAACGGAGATTAAGAAATAATGAACCACTGAGGTCTAATTCTTCTATATTCAGTGATGAAGAATTTGTCCTAATGTAGGTCCTATTCAGTGCATCATAATGCACTAGTGTAATGTCTTGGTCAAGACAAGCCAATCTGAGCTTTACACTTCAACCTTTCACGATGAATTGTTCATTTTCATCTAGGTTGTGAATTTTTACTTAGTCACGAGGATCTGTCAATTTGATCTTCCGTGATCTGGTATCACCAAATTAACTACAATGTAACACGTACTATTTGTTGAACAGGTATGCAGTAAATATATATAACATTCAATCATATTTAATGCAACGGTGATAAATAATTTATTTCAGTAAATAAATAAGAAATTCAGTTTGGTTATACAAAGTAAAAAGCATACTTTTTAGTATAACCCCAACATTACGCTTGTAGACCCATTTGCAACCTATGGTTCGACCCCTTTTGGCAACTCAACCAAGTCCCATACTTGATTGGTGTACATCGAGTTCATCTCGGATTTCATGGCTTCATGCCACTTCTTTAATTCAACATCTAATGTTGCCTCAATGTAAGTTTTAGGTTCGTCTTTATCCGGGATCTCCACGTCATCATATTCCTCCACGAGGAAACCATAATATCTGGTGATTGGATTACGAACTCTAGTGGACTTACAGAGTTAGGTTGTCCAGGGTACACATTCTGATCGTGAAAATTTTATGGTACAGCGATTTCATCGTCGACCGGGGAGGCCTCAAGAGCGACACTTCCGGATGCTCCTTGAGCACTTCCGGATGCATCTTGAGCAGGAGTTTGAAATATGTTGTTCTCATTCAGCCTACTTGGAGTTCGTTGTTCGGGCAATGCAACTCCAATTACGCTCCCACTGGCTGAAAGAGGATCACTTAGTGATAAACTTCCACTGTGTGAGCTGCTGAATGCTCCCACTGATTCTTTGTCATGTTGCTTTGACAAGATATTAGTCTCCTTGTTAATTTGTGGTTCTTGAATTTCTTCAAGTTCTATCGTCTTATGGCCTTGTTCCTTGAAGATGTAGTCTTCTTCAAGGAATTTGGCCTGCCTAGAAACAATCATTGTTTGTTTCTCAGAGAGATATAAATAATATCCTCTAGTTTCCTTAGGATATACCACAAAGTAACCCTTTTCACCTTTTGATTCCAACTTATTAGTGAGCATTTTCTTCACAAACACGGGGCAACCCCACGTTCTCATGTGAGAGAAGTTTGGCTTCTTGCCATGCCATCGCTCGTATGACGTATGCTAACCTGATTTGGATGGAATCATATTCAGAATGTAGATTGAGGTTTGGAGCGCATATCCCCATAAGAATGTTGGAAGAGAGGAAAAGCTCATCATGGACCTTACCATGTCTAACAAGGTTCGTTTTCTCCTCTCGGACACTCCATTCATTTGGGGTGTTCCGGGAGGAGTCCATTGTGATTAGATTCCATGCAACTTCAGATAATCAGTGAATTCATGGCTAAGATATTCTCCTCCTCGATCCGATCGAAGGGTCTTAATACTCTTACCAAGATGCTTCTCTACTTCAGCTTTATACTCCTTGAATTTCTCAAAAGATTTGGATTTGTGTCTCATCAGATACACATACTCGGACCTAGAGAAATCGTCAGTAAAAGTGATGAAGTATCCGAATTGACCCCTAGCTAGAGTGGGCAATGGTCCACAGACATCACTGTGGATCAACTCTAGAACTTCTTTGGCATGAACTCCTTTCCCAGAAAAGGGTTTATTGGTCATTTTGCCCTTGAGACAAGATTCACAACTTCCATAAGACTCAAAGTCGAATGGGGTTAAGTAGTTTAACTCTCTTAACCTTGCAATTCTTTTCTCGTTTGCATGACCAAGTCTATAATGCCACAAGTAAGTCAGGTTTTCATGATTACTAAGTTTGAGCCTTTTATTTTGTATATCCACAATGCAACAAATATAAACCATTAGATAGATGAGCATTTCCATACATACGACCATTAAGCGAAAAATAACAATTATTGTTTGCAAAATTGAAGGAAAAACCTTCAATATCCAACATCGGAATAGAAATAATATTGTGGGTAATAGAAGGAACAAAATAACAATTATTCAGTTCAAGTATAAAAATAGAGGGTAAATCTAAAACATAGACGCCAACACGTTCAGCAGCAACTCTTGCTCCATTCCCAACGTGTAGCGAGACTTCACCCGGCCTAAGTGCCCTGCTATCCTTGAGACCCTACACATTTGTACAAATGTGTGAGCCACAATCGGTATCTAATACCCAGCAGTTAGTATCATTTGTGGACATGTTTATTTCAACAACAAACATACCTGTTCCAGAGGCTGAGACACCCTGTGTCTTCTTTTCTGCTGCTAGAACCTTACGGTCCTTCTTCCAATGCCCCTTCTGCTTGCAGTGGAGGCATACATCCTTGTCCACCCTCTCCTTCTTTTGAACTCCACCTTTGGGCTTAAGAAAGCTCGGCTTGGAACCTTTATTTGCCTTGCCCCTTCGCTTCTTGTTTCCTTTCGGAGCAGAAGAAGTGGAGACACTCACCATGAGCACAGGCTTTTCCTTCGCAGTGGAAGACTCAAAAGTCTTTAGCATGTTATGCAGCTCGGGCATAGTCGATTCCATCTTATTCATATTAAAGTTTACCACGAAACTCGAATATGAATCGGGAAGTGACTGAAGAATGGCATAAACAACAACATTGGTGTTGAGCTCAATGCCCAGATGACCAAGTTTCTCAATCAGCCCAATCATCTTCAACACATGAGGAGAAATCTTCCCTCCCTCAGACATTTGGCATCTAAACAGATCTCTCATCACTTCATAAATCTCGGAACGAGATTCGGAATCAAAGAGATCCTTTAGATTCTTGATCATCTCGAAGGGGAGAATCCTTTCATGCTGCCTTTGCAATTCAGGAGTCATCCCGAGTAGCATAACACGCTGAGCCTGGGAAGCATCCTCTTAATGCTTCTTCTGAGCTTCGGTGTCAAACGTCTCGGCTTGTTCAGTACCAGCCTCCGGGGTAGCAGGGATTGGCGTGTCCAACATGTACTCAATCTTTTCTTGCCTGAGCACCAAACGAACGTTTTGGTGCCAGTCGAGAAAGTTTAGCCCAGCCAATTTGTTTGTTTCCAAAACGCTTCTCAATGACAAGTTATTCATTTCAACAATCCTAGAGAAATAAAATAAAACGGAAATTAAAACACATAATTCCTATGATCAATATTCAGCAATCAAAATAAATATGGCCTTTAAATTTATTCTGTTTCCATTATTTTCACATACTTAACGACCTCATCGGAAAAGTACGAATTTATATCAACTATAAATCATAATGGACAAGGATCCACATTACTACTATCATAATCCCAGCGAGGGCTGATCATTACAATAGCATAACTGGTAGGTCTCCAAACCAATTGCTAAGTTGCAATTCCTAGCTTGTCGAACCTAGTTCGACTAATGTCCCTTACCCTTTGTTCCCCGCGAGGGCTAGCGAAACAAAGTTAAGTTGATTTACAACCATCAAGCGGTGACATTACATGTCCCTATGAAAGTCCTGTTAGATGTAGATCCGAGCAAAAGACGAGGGTCTTTAAGTACTCATTGGAACGAAATCTCTGGTTTACTTTTAATTTTGATGGAAGACATCTTATCAATCAATGAGAAAACCATATTTTATTGAGGAACTTCTGTAAAGGCGGGGTATTAATTGCTTAATCGAGATCCAACATGTTAATCTACATCACATTTGAGCATCTATTGGGCGCCGCCTACCCAAACATGATATTATACAGACTAACACTTATATGGGCGCCGTCTACCCAAACAATTAATACGGTCTGACAATTATTGGGCGTCGCCTACCCAAACAATTTATAATGTGAACTATAAATGCGTTAACGTAATTTAAAACAAGTTAACAAGTGGGATTTTAATAATCCTTTTATAAACCGAATTTTAAAATCCAATTTTAAATTCAATTTACGATTATTAAATTTAATAATTAATCCAATTAATTATAAAATAAAAGCTAATTTTATTTCAGGTTTTAAAAATTAATCTTATTAATTTTAAAACAAATTTTTAATTATTTATTTGCAAGGGCTCAAGTGCAATTTCTAAAACTCTGCACAGAGGGGTCCATTACAAATCCAATTTGCAAGACGGTCCCTCCCTCGTCACTGCCCGAAAACCATCCGTCAATCGGGACAACCGACACCAACAATTTCAACCTTGGTTCATCAAGAATAATCTAATTAATCATTTGAACAGTCAATATTGTTAGGATTCATCATTCAATCCAATTGAAGAACGAAAGCAGTGCACGAACAAAAACCAATAGAACGAAACCAGTAACGTGCAAAGCCCGAAAAACAACGAATCCTAGATACGTTGAATTTCAGAAGTAATCGAAACTGAAAATGCATGAAATCAGTACAGGCGTCAATACCATGAGACGCAAATACCCAGAAACCAGAAATCGGAAACCAAAACCAGAAAGCAAATCAGAAACCAGAACCCAAAACAGGGAAAAAATGCATCGCACGAATCGGGACTAGACGCGAGTCGCCGTCGCCGCTTAACGCGCGCGGGCGACTCGCCGCCGTAAATTAAGGGGTTGCGCGTGGAGCCGCGACCCCAGCGAACTGGTTCCAAACCAAAACCGTGAGAAAGACTATCGAATCGGTGGTGCACCGCCACTGATTCGTATTGATTCCGGTAGCACGCCACCTTGACTCGCGTCTAGGGGCACCGTCGAGAAAAGAAACGAAGGATAGAGGCAGAGCGATAAATCGACGACGGTAAAATCGTACGGGCTAAATCGCGAGCTCCCAGATGCGTCGCAAGGCCACGACGCCTAGCGCCGACCTCGAGCGACGCGACGTAATGTCGCGGCCGTGTGAACGAGGGTGAGCGGCAGCGGGTTTCTCCTAGAGAAAACCCTAAAATCAATTTTGTAATTTTAGCGTGAAGAAGACGACCCAAGCAAACAAATAAGGGGTGTGGTCCAGTTTATCAAAACGACCGTGCCCCAGTTTTGAATAAAACAAAACCTATTTTAATTATACAATTAAAACAAAGAGCCTGAAGCTCTGATACCACTGTTGGAATATATAGGCACGTAAACACGTATTACATGTGCAGCGGAATTAAATAGTTCACCAACAACGAACAGTTAATTGCATAAACAAGAACGAATAATCATAAGGAGAAGTCTTATAGTAATTCGATAGCAGATTTCTCAACTACGGTATCCACGTAATTCCGTGGACAAATTTGCACAGATTTGGCAGCGTTGAATCTGAGACGAAATTTGCTAGGAAAATTCATATTCTAGATTTTATGAAGAAACTAGGTTTTCTTGTTGTAGTAAATAATGAATCCCGGGAAGTCATATATATAGGGAGAGACTGACTTAAATCCTAAGTCATCTTTATTAGGAAGATAATTTCTAATCTTGCAAAACAAATATCCAAGATATGTTTTTTCCCTACGGATATTTTCCTACAATAATATTCCATAATATTATTTTGGGATTTCTATTTAATTAAATCTAATTTAATTAAATAGTAATAATAATTAATTCTAAATTAATATATTATTAATTCTCCACAAATTAAATATTAAATCCAACTTAATACTTAATCAACCAACTATAATCCGTACACGGGAGTTACTTGTTGTGTGACCCATAGGCCCTCGTATATCGAGCGATTAATCAAACTAACGGTCTTAATTGAACCCTAGACAATAAATCAGACATTCTCAATATATGAGGTACGTTGCGAGAAACGTACAACTACCTATAACTGTAATATGGGCTATTATGATTTCCTCCTTTCATTCATGAATACTCGACCATTCTTGAGCATGATGAAATGTCTATTCAAATAACTTAATCATATTATCTCCAATCACTAATTGATCACTTGTGTCACACTTGGCCACAAAGTCCAAGTTGACATGCATTAGTCAATGACTTTGATCCAATTATGATGAGAATGTGAGTATTCTCTCTAAATCCACTTTGAGGAATGAATCATTTTCTTGGCTCAACTACCACGCATATGCACTTCGTGATGAACCCAATGCAAGTCGTATCTACACATGGAAGGGTGCAAGCGTTGGTCATGGTCAAAGTTCATCACTCCACACATGTCGTGCGTATTGACCTCAAGTCAAAGAGTATCGCATCGCTCCCACTAACCGAGACACCCGTAGACACATATAGTGGAACTACATCAAACGGTTTCTCGGATGGGTATACCAATACCCTCTAAGGTATTTGTGCATCAATTACCTAGTATCTCGTAGTAAGTGAGATTTTACTACACTCTCTAAGAGTATGATGCAGATCGCACACCAATCTCCATTGCATCATCAATATCCCATTCTTGATGATCCTTGATTGGGGTCATTTTAGAATCATGCTTAAGTCATTTGAGCTCTCACATACTCAACGACAACAGTGATTCAAGGGAACACAAATAAGAACAAATGCAAACAATCAAACATAATATTTTAATAAGTGTAATGCAATACATTTAATATTAAATCAACACTGAATATTATCTGAGTATTATGTCCTTAAAATGAATTGTCTCTAGGACACTTAACACTAACACCTACTTGCCTAAAGACCCAATTTGGCCATAGTTGTCCAATTCGCTTATAGGCTTGAAATTGGAATTAGCATACTCAAAAATCTCAGAGTCTCATTGTCACCAAAATAAGTGATTGGCCCAAATTGTTCCTTACTTACAGGAAAAGGCCCAATTCTACCGTCCAAGTGAGGAAACACACATTGACTTAGGGCTTCAAAATCCCAATATGTGCTCTCTTCATCGTCAAACGGGCAAGGAAGCAGAGCGGCGGGATTCCAGATTGCGGTGGGGAATGCGGTTTCGGTTTCTGCGATGGAGCGGCGGTTGACGCCATCGCAATAGTCGACGGCGGATAGGTGGTCTGAGGCAGAATGGATCCGAGAAGGCTTGTTCGCAGCATTGACAGTTGAGCGGTATTGTGGGAGTTTGGTGGAGAGATGGTGTCGTTCTATGATGGGTTGCGACGGATCGCGCTGGAGTGGTTGACCGCGATTGAGCGGAGCAGACGACAGAATGACTCTACTACTGGTGAGGACACAAACAGGTGCTGGGATTTTTCTGACAAAGAACGTCGATGAAGCCAAGAGGAGCGAATTGACTTTGCCAGCTTGCGCTTTATCTTCTCTACCTTAGCGATTAATGCATCAAGCTTAACGTATCCGTTCACAGTTGGTTCTTGACATAGTAGCAATTTACGATCGCGATTCTCAGATACTCTTAATTAAAGCACCAATTTAATGAGAACCGCGATTTGGGAACACGATAAATTTGTCACCCTAGCGCAGGCTAACAGGAGATCGAATATAAAAAATCGATACTCTTGGCTCATGCCAGTAGGAGAACTATTGATTTTTGACAAAGTTGACAAAGAAAAGTTAATTTTATTCATTGATATTCATAGAAAAAAACGTTGCAACATATAAATAGAGAAAAAATGACTAAAAATCTACCTAAAATGACTAAATCAAATCTAGTCTAAAAGATATGCAAAAATAAATGAAAATTAAAGGACATAAAGTAAATCTTGATATTCTTGCCAATCTTGTAGAGATTCTCGTCAATCTTGAATGGTCTTGTCAATCTTGATTAATTTTCCAAAAATAGGATCATATCTTTGATAGTAATAAATCGGACAATTTCTCGAATAATCTTGCACGTATTTTTGGGCCCGCCAATCTTGAATGGTCTTGTCAATCTTGATTAATCTTCCAAAAATAGGATCATATCTTTTATAGTAACAAATCTGGGACAATTTCGCGAATAATCTTGCACGTATTCTTGGGCCCAAAACCCTCGTTCGCATCATCCATATTCAACTCTTGGTGCTACTGACCATAATTTAAGGAGTCAATCTTGTGAATTGTTATGTAATTTATTGATCACAAATCAATTTCTAATTGTCTACGTACGAAGTTTGTGTGACTCTTTCTCTATTATAAAAAGATACAAACACAGTGATTGTAAATTAAGTGTTGTCACGGTTGTATTCCGTTGAGTTCAATAATAACATCACTAAAATCACGTCTCCAGCATTTCGTCGCTCTCCGATCATACTCGCAGAGTTAATGTCCACCTTCATCGATCTACGTCATCGCCGCCGGTTCTTCGTGTAAGCACCATCGTCAGCCTTTTCTCTTTTCTTCTTATAATTAGATAAATAACTCTTTGCGTCCCTCTTCTCTATTTTGGCTTGGAAGATAGAGTGGCGACATTGAGTTGTACCTTCTCATGTTTTAGGCGTTTCTGAGATGAGAGAAGTTTTCTATTGTTATAGATGATAATTAATACAATTAGTTAATTAACTAGAGATGAAAGTTAATTTATGTATAAAGAATACTTTTAACTTCTTATAAAAACACTTGACAGTAAGTTAAGGTGGACACTTGACACTCTCTATGTTGGTCCCGGTGCAAACGAGTCTTACACGTGTATGGGGGGGAAATACACGTGTTCAGTGTTTTTAAAACTTTTTCTCTTGAGGTCGGTCACTGGGTCGAGTTGTCTTGATGATTTGGTCCTCGAGAAGCACAAATCGCCTGAGTCAAAAAGTCTTGAGAGACAGTGATCCTCGAAATCGCTTTCGAAACCTCAGATAATCCCAACTGAGTCCTGAGTTTCAGAGATCCTGAGTTGCTTGGATCGGATAACTAAACTTACTGAACCCTCAGAAGAGTAAATTCAGTTTGGTAACTATCTATTCTAGCTACTCAGATGTGCGGAATGGTTGGCCCTTAGTTTATACTCGTTTTAAGCTTTTGCTGAAAAACCTTCCTTTAATGGAATAGTGATTAGGCTGTGATTCAATTATATGCAACTTCAGTGGATTGATTCCAACTGAAATGTCAGTAAAAATATGCTTTCAGAATATATGCAACAGTTAAGCAAAGCAAAACAGAAAGCAAAGAACACATCAATTTATAGTGGTTCAGAGACTCAAGCTCCTACGCCCACTCTCTCTGATCTCTTCAGAGAAATTCACTAATCACTCCCTTGAGCTTTCTGACTACCTCTGTAGTTTACTAACTCAACTCGGCCCTGAGTTTTTTGACTACCTCTGTAGTTTACTTACTCAACCCGACCTTGAGCTTTCTGACTACCTCTGTAGTTTACTTACTCAACTCACACAAGCTTTCAGACTATCACAAGTAGCTTACTAACTTCTTCTCTAGAGCTTTCTGACTACCTCTGTAGTTTACTCACTCTTTACAACTCCAATCTCACCAACAATCACACTCAAACTACCTTCTAAAGGGTTTGGAGTTTCTTGGTTGGTTTCCAACTAGGATGAGATTTCCTTTACAATGAAGTACAAAACAAAGGCTAGGATATCTCGACTAAGCTTTGGATATATCTTATCAAGCTAGGCTTAGTTTAATGAGCTCTCTTCAATATAAAACACTTGGGAAATTCTTGGGTTTTCGAGTGCTTCAACTTTGCGATAATAAGTTTGAGCTCTTGAGTTACTTACAAATTTCCCGTAACCTTTCAATGTAGAAGGTCACAAGTATTTATAGGCATACACCAAGGTCACTCTTGAAAAACTATCCGTTGGAGAGATAGCTCCGAGAGTTTCCTCTTATGGTGTGTGAGAAACGGCTATATTTAGGGTTTGACACTCCCTAACACGTTTTAGGCAATAGTTTTTCATGTAGTCGGTCTTCACTTTTGCAGTCTGGAACTTTGTACTTCTGACATCTTTTTCAGCGACTTTGTCCTTTGTCGATTATCGGTATAGTGCAGTCTTGATCTTCCTCTTTTTGACTTTTGTCTCAAGTTAAAGGTAGACAACTCAACGGCTCTTTTGGTTACAATCTCTGAGTGATATAACCTTAACAACACTTTGTCTTAGTTCCTTTTGCGCGCCACTTGAATATGCGGGCAATATCTAACTTTCTAAGGAATCGCGATCTTCTCGATGTTGCATCCTTGAGATAGATATGTTCGATTACCTCGGAACATTCAGGTTTATACTGAGCATTTAGTACATTCTTTTGAGTCTTGATAATTCTTTATGCCTTGATATTCTTGATCTTGATTCTTGGTCTTACGTCTACGTGTCTTGAGTCTTACGAGTCTTGAGGTCTTCGAGTCTTGAGGGTCTTCTAGTCTTGAGTCTTACGAGTCTTCTGGATGTCTTGGTGATATCTTGAGTCTTCATGCTGAGTTTTTCACTTCCTCAGTTTCATCGAAGTCTTGATATCTCGGTTTCATCTTTGAGTCTTGATATCTCGATTTCATCTTGAGTCTTGAAACTCGGTTTCATCGAAGTCTTCAAACTTCAGTTTCATCTTCGAACTTCGGTTTCTTCAGAAACTTACTGAGTTCTTCAGAATCTTCAGATCCTAACCTGATCTATATCTGCTGACTATACATTTTGCAAATAACATCCTGAATACTCTAAAACTGAATCCTGACTCAACTATCAAGATTATTCTGAACATGTCATACTCAGGGGTTTTGGGATCTAATCAAAATCATATCTTTATTAAATTCATCTCCCAACAATTTCCCCCTTTTTGATGATGCCAAAACCTATCTTGTTACAAACATACTTAACCTATACTCAGGTTTCAGTTTATCCTATTATAAGATTGGTTTTATTTTCAACAATTTCCCATAAATAATGAGTCTCTTTAACAATTAATCTCCCAATAATTTCTCTATAGAGAATCTCACAACAATTTCTTCAGTAATGAATCTCTCAAAGGATTCATCACCAAATACTTAATTTCTCAATCAATTAATCTAAGAGACAATCATTCAAGCATATCAAATTAAAAGACATGTAAATAAGATAATGAGATATTATCTTTTGAGCATAAATGATATGTTTTCATTGATGATAGGTAGACTGTTACAAGTTACAATGAATCTTATCTGAACAAAATCAAAAAGACAAAAAAAATATAAAAGATTACATGAATCTTCTAAGTCTTCATCTTCTGAGTCTTCATTCTGTTCTTCAGTTCAGCTCTTCAGTTCGGTTCTTCAGCTCTGCTATTCCACCTCATCAGCAGGGACTTCTAGGTTGAACATTCCGTAATATCTCTTCTTCAGTGCATCTCTTTCTTTGATGATATCCTGATTTGTTTCTGTCGCACCTAACCGAAAGCAAAGATATTGAGATATTTCCTGAGAAATGACTTTCTCATTCACACAGCCATTCTCCAGCCTGGGAGGAGGGTACACATATGGACCAGGGGCGGTTATCTGCACCTTTCCTTCATCCGCTAGATTTATCCATCCTTGGAGATATTTTGGATAGAAGGTCAGGAGATAATCGATGAAAGCCTCATTCGGATCTGAGCTCTCCCCTCTCCATTCTCTGAGCACATCATAGTAGAACCAGAAGGTTCTCTTGATTTCTTCCCACGCATCGTTGAGATGGACTGGCATCCATTTGTCAACGTGCGGCCATTTCTGTGCTTTTGTGCTTCCTCTCCTTTTGCTTGCGAACCTTTTGAACCCACTCCTTCTTTTCTGCTCTTCTTCAGTCTTCTTTCTGATCACTGGTACACCAGAAACAGAAGCAGCAGCTTTCTTCGCTTGTTCAATCTGGAGTGTTTTCAGAGTGCTTCTAGTATTGAAGACTTTCTTCTTGGGTTCAGACTCAGAATCTTCAGTACCCAATATCAGCTTCCTCTGAACTGGCTTAGAAGACTTTGCTCTTTTGCCCTCAGGCTCTTCTATCACCACGGCCTTCCTCTTGATGGGCAATTCAGCACCGGCCTGGCTTGTTCCAATCCTTCCTCTACCACTCAGTTTCTCTATAGCAACTTTCTGCATTGTTTCCTCTGAAACCTGAGTGTAGACTGGCTTCTCCACCTCTTTGAACTTCAGCTTTTCAGTGGCTTCAATCTCTTTCATGGCTTCGGCAAGTATCTTCTTTTCAACATTTTTAACAACTTTGCCCTTCAGAGTATGTTCCAATAATTTCCTGAGGTCAGCTCCAGGTCTTTCCCCCTTCTTGGAACCATACTCTGGCAGAAGCCTGGAGAGTGTTGTGTCCATGTGATATTGCTCTTTGCTGACACTCCGCACCTCCCCTGCCATCTGATCTTGCTCCTCCTCGAGCCGCCTAAGGTGGTTCTTCGCCACAAAGAACTCTTCATACAGATGTGCAAATTGGCTTGAGAGAGCTTCCTTGAACATGTCTGTCATCTTGGCCATGAGCATTGAGCCCATTTCCTCAACAACGTTCTTCACCAACAACTCATTCCTCTCAACCAACTTTGCTTCTATAATTTGTGTCTGCTCCTGATGCTTTTGCTTCAGCTCTGCATTAACCTCAGCCTTGACCCCCTCCATCTTTTTTTCTAGCTTTGCTTCCATGGAGGTCAGCTTTTCTGTCATAGAGCTCTGAAGCAGCACCAGTTCTGAAGAAGTACTCAATCCTTCAAACTTCTGAGATTGGTTGGCCAAAACTTCTTCCATCTGAGCATTTTTGTTCAGAATTGGCTCAACCTTCTCCAATTTCTCCATCACCGGGGTGAGATCAATCTCAGGAGCATTACTGATCTGCTGTGCCTCCTGAGTTGGTTGTTCATCCTGAGTCTCAGTCTGAACCTGAGCTTCAGTTTGAACTAGGGCTTCACCCTGAGCTTGGGTGTCCATCTGAGCCTCAGTCTGCATATCAGACATTACAGATTTAAAGGTAGGAACTTCAGTAAACCTGGCATAATTATTAATTGTGCCAAAAGTTACCTGAAGGCTAACTTCAGTCTGAGGATGTTCAACAGCAGCCTGATCAGCATCAGTTGAGTCTTTCTCCTTCTGAGATTGACTCTCATCATCCCCTTGTTGGTCCCCATCCTGAGATTTGTCAATGGAGCTCGGGACACCAACTTCAGCATTTTTCTCAGCCACCTTCCTCTTCACAAGCTCATCAAAATTTGAGATTTTCATCCGGAACTTGATTTTTCTGAACCCTGAGAATTCAGTGAGAAAGGTTGTCTCCTCGTTCCACCAGTCTTCCCCTCTGAATGAAGCAATATTTAGCATCTCTGGAAGAGTCTGGTTGAGGATGTAGACCGTTGACCTCAATCTGAAGAAGATGTCTTGGAGGTCAGGGAATGAGCTCAGCTCAGGGTAGCGGTCAAGAATGAACCGTTCCCCCTTGCTTCGCCATTCGGTCTCTTCAGCTTCTCCTTTCTTGAGCATCGGGCTCTCAGGTTCAGTGGAAGGGTCAATCAACAACTCAATCAGGAGCTCTTCAAAGTTCATCGACTCCTGAGGCTCAGCAGCTTCTGAGGTTTGGACAGGCAGCTCCTCAGTCTGGATATGACTTGGTTCTGAGGTCTGAGTTGGCGCCTCCTCAGTGGGAATATCTGCTTGCTCTGAGAACTGAGTGGGCATATCCTCAGCAGGAATCTGAGCATCTTCTGCGGTCTGAGCTGGCATATCCTCAGAGGGAATCTGAACTTTCTCTGAGGTCTGAGGTCCTTGGAAAATTTCCTGAGAAAATTTGTCTGAGCTCAGTGAAGTCTCAAGAACCTCAGAGAAGACTTGCTCCTCAGTTTGATCCTGTGCCTTTGAGATAGCCTGAGCCAAAACATGTAATGGCGATTTCTGAGCAGTTTGGCTCTCAGGCTGAATCTCCTCAGTCTCACTTTCCTCATCTTCATCAGTGAGAACCACCATCCTTTTGCGTTTTGGGGCAAGGGTTTTCTGCTTCTTCAATTTCTCACCTTGCTCCTTCTTGGCTTCCAACAACACCTTCCCCCTGGCTTGTTGGGTTTCCTTTTCAGCCGCAACCGGTGATTCCACTTTCTTCTCTTTCTTTCCCTTGAAAGTCCTCTTCGCAGCAATCGGCTTGAACATAATTTTGGACTTAGGGAATGGGGTAGAGTTGGCAAAGATATCCTCCTCCTCATGGCACATCTCCAGAATGAATGCAATTTTGGTGGCGTGGAGGATTCTGCCTTTGATAGATATTGCCCCATCATCCTCCCTTTTTATGACCTTGGCTTGCTCAATCACCACCTTGATCAGATATTTCAGCCAGTTGAAATCCTTGGTGGGTGAGTCCTCAATTGCCGCCATCAGTCGGAGTTTGGGAGTGCTGATCTGCTCGAAGCTTCCAGATCGACTCATTATGCACTTTCCCACAATATCCATCAATACTCTGTACTTCGGCTGTAGATGCCGTTTGTGCAGAGTTGCCTCAAACTTAACAGGTTTCTCGGCAACCTTGTCAAGATACTCCTGCTCCCGTCCCAACATATACAATGAGGGATCATCTCCCCTATCGCACAACTCAAATATATCGTTCAAATGCTTATGGACTATATAGAGCTCTCGAACAAAATCTACATATTTCATCGATTGTTCGAGATGCAAAACAGAAATCTTAGATTCTATACAATCTTCCTCATCGATTTCCATATTTTCAACAAACTCTATTACCTCACGGGTATACTCCGCCTCTAGTCGATTTGAGACGAGGTTCGTCAGTTTCGCCAATCTGATTAAGTGGAGTGCTTCTTCTTCGTGCTTGGTATTTGACGTGCTCTCCAGAGACACTACATATTCGTACCATGGCTTATTCGTCTCGGCTAATCTCTCGAAAATGGTTGGGGCCATTTGAGATTTTGAAGATTTGAAGATTTAGGGTTTGGGTTTTCTGGGCAAATGGATTTTATTTGCAGAGGATTTTGGGAACGAAGGGTTTGATAAAGTTTGGCTTGAATGGCTTCAAAGGATTAAATAGCTTTGAGATCGTGGGAATTCGCGTTGGTTAGGTGAAAAGCAACGGTTAAGATTAATCCACGATTAATCGGGTATGCGAAAGGTCGATCCCCGAAAAGTAAGTCGCTATTTTAACTTAATTGGAGATTAAATGTAACAGAGCATTTAATGACTGTTGACCTTCTTCGGAATTTCAAAGATCCCGCCCAAAAACATTCCTCAGGTGTTTTGTATTTATTGCGAATGATTACTGAGTTTCACTTAAGCAATAAATGAGTCGCATGAGTCATTACTTCTTCAGACTAATTTCCCTCTATCAGTCTTACTGAGTATTGACCTTGATAAAATGTCAAGATGATGATCTTGAAATCTTGAATGGGTTCAATATCTCTTTGATCTTGACCTTGATGAATCTGAGTTTCACGAGACTCGATTCGGTATTTCCATTTTATCCCGAGTTTCTCGGTAGAATTACGAGAAGACTTCATGCATCCGAAAACCTTCAATTTTTCGATTTTTACTCTATACACTGGATCTAACATCCCTAATTCAATCGATAGTTCACGAAATCTTGATTCACCAAAGGTTTAGTCAAGATATCGACTCTCTGCTTATCGATATGAATTTTCTCCATCCTTATGTCCTTTTTTCTCGACATGATCTCTCGATGAAGTGATGTCGATATCCACATGCTTGCATCATTCGTGTGCAATACCGAATTTTGTGAAATAGCAATGGCACTATTATTGTCACAAAATATTGGTACTTCATTAGCTACAACTTTATAATCCCTTAATTGTTAATCGAGCGAAAGAATGCATGCTACTGCCTTTCCTGCGACCATGTATTCAACTTCTTAATCTTGGTTGCTATTGAGGTTTGTTTCTTCGAAAACCAAGATATCAGCTTACTTCCTAGAAATTGACAAGTTCCTGTAGTGGACTTCCAGTCAATTCTGCAACCTCCATAATCAGCATCTGAGTAACCAGTTAATTCAAGGTTATCATCACCGGATACCACAATCCTCTATTCATCGTGCCCTTAAGATACTTGAAGATCTTTTTGGCGACCTCCATGTGACTAGCCTTAGGATTAGCTTGGTATCTTGCACATATCCCAACAAAGAAAATGTTATATCCGGCCTACTTACTTGTCGTGAGATAGAGCAATGATCCAATGATTCCTCTATAATCGATGATGACTTCTTGATTTGCCTTCAGAATCAGGATCCATCTTGTAGTTAGTATTTATGGGAATCCTAACTGCATTGCAATTCTGTACACCATATTTAGCAATCAGATCTCTGGTGTATTTTGCCTGGTTGATGAAGATTCATTCCTTTGATTGTTTCACTTGAAGACCTAGAAAGAAATTCATCTCCCCCATCATAGACATCTCAAACTTGTCTTTCATCAGTGTAGAAAACTTTTCACACAACTGGTGATTTGGGGATCCAAAAATGATATCATCAACATATATCTGAACCAGTAAGATATCTTCCCCATCTTCTATCCCGAGCGAGTTCTATCAACAATTCCTTTGACAAAACCATGGTCAGTAAGAAACTGAGAAAGAGTATCATACCATGTTCTGGGTGCTTGCTTAAGACCATACAAGGCTTTTCTGAGCCTGTAAACTTGGTCATTCTGTTTGAAACCAAGAGGTTGTTCTATATAAACCTCTTCTTTAAGCACACCGCTCGAAATGCACTTTTCACATCCATTTGATAGACCGTGAACTTCATGTGGGCGGCATATGCAAGAAACAATTTGATGGCTTCTAGTTTTTGCAACAAAAAAAAGGTTTCATCATAATCCAAGCCTTCTTCTTGGGAATAACCTTCTACGCAACTAGCCTTGCCTTGTTTCTTACAATGTTGTTGTTTTCATCTCTTTTATTCTTAAAAACCCACTTGGTTCCAATGACATTGTGCCTTTCGTGTCTATCTACTAGCTCCCATACTTCATTTCTTGAGAATTGATTCAAATTTCATCTTGCATAGCAATAATCCAATGAGAATCTTGTAGAGCTTCACCAATCTCGGTGAGGCTCTTTCTCCGATAGGAAGCAAATGAATAGTGCACTCTCACCATGGAACCTTCTTGTTTTGACACCTTCGGTTAGATCACCCACAATCGACTTGTAGGATGACTATCTAACCATCTTCTTCTAGATGTTCCCCTTTCAATAGTATCCTCAACATTTGAAATGTTAGGTTCGGTTAATTCAATAAACTTCGGGGAACAACGAGAAAAGGAGAAAGAGAATCATCTTCCTCGGGAAAATTCTATTCGAACATCATTGTCGAGACATTTGTTCCCCTTTGGTTGATAGATTCGAAATTTGCCTCACCGTGACCACATCTTCATTGGCATCACATACTTGAGTCCGAACGGGTCTGCTGCTCGGATTGGTCACCTTTTTGGTGTGTTGGCTTTCTGAGTCTCACCATCCCGATTTCCATCCCTGAACTTCTTTATCTCGAGTCCGAGTCACTCCAATCATAGAATGTGACCGACTTCTTCTTTTCGTGTTCGGTGGATGATTTGTCATTCTTTTTTTCGGGCTTAATCTGGTGATCCTCTTGGTCGGGTTCTTACGCATCATGTTCCTGTTTCTTACGAACACAAGTAGATTCATCAAAAACAACATGAGGTGTTTCCTCCACAATAAAGAGTCCTACAGTTGTAAACTCTCGAAAAGCTTTTACGGCTTCGAATACCCTAAGAATATTCCTTCATCAGCTTTGCTATCAAATGTTTTCTACTGATCTTTACCATTATTGTGTATGAAACACTTGCAACCAAACACACGAAAGAAAGAATAAGAGGCTTCCTTTCATTCAAAAGCTCATAAGGTGTTTTGCCTTGACTCTTGGTCAGCATGGATCTGTTCTGAGAATAGCATGCAGTGTTGATGACTTGAAATTTCAAAATCTTTTAGGAATATCAGCTTCAACTATCATTGTCCTTGCAGCTTCTTTCAGAGTCATGTTCCTTCTTTCAGCAACACCATTTTGTTGAGGGGTCCTTGCAGCTGATGTTTCATGAGTTATTCCATTTGTTTGCACAATAATCGATATGATATGATTTATAAATTCAGTTCCTTTGTCGATCGATTTTGACCACACTCGATTTTTTCTCAATATCGAGCCTTTTCGATGAATTCTGCGCTTTTATCTCGAGTCTCTTTCTTCTTGAGTAAGAATATGACCCAAGTATATCTTGAGTAGTCATCAATTACTACCAATGTGTATTTTACGCCATTAGTGCTCATTTGGTGTTATAGGACCAAAAGATCCATATCACAACAACCGGTATTCTTTCAAGTAGAAACATCTACTTTGCTTTTAAATGATGCTCTAATTTGTTTTCCTTTTTTTGCACGCATCACAAATATATTCCTTCTTGAACACTTCATTAAAAGCAACCTCTCACAAGAGCTAATCTTGCAAGCTTATTCGGTTTTGAAATTCAGGTGATTCATCCTTTTATGCCATAACCAATCGGTATCTCTGTGGAACTTTTAGCGACCAAACATGTATCTTTAGGAGTTGAACTCCAATCGACCAAGATACACATTTCCTTTTCTAGTACGAACGAGAATACTTTACGTGAGATATCATCTTTCACATAACATAAGTTCTTAGAGAACTCAACATTAAAACCCTTATCACAGAATTGGCTTATTGAAAGCAAGTTATGCTTCAATCCGGATACATATGAAACACCATGGATATGAATCGAGTCGATTTCCAAAGTTCCATATCCTTGATCCGTCCCTTGAGTTATCTCCAAAAGTGATCTGAGGGCCTCTTTGTTCAACATAGTCACTTTGAGTATCTTCTTGAATCTCATCATATGTCTTGAGCATCCACCGTCAAGATACCATACATCGAGGGCTTTTTTCATCTCTACTCATCGGTCTTTATGTGATCTTCAATCATTTCGGTGCCCTTATTTTCCTCCTCCTCAATGGCCATCGGACGGATGTCATCACTTTCCTTTGTTTGAGAATATTTCATCCAAGAGCTAGATCCTTCCTCGTAATGTTCTTCTTCTTCAACCATGGCCTTTTTTAGAGAGAACTTCTTGTCTCTTTTTAGCTTGCCTTTCTCTTACATCCTTAGCACTCAGATCTGGACAATCATACTTTGGAAGTGACCTTTCTTTTGGCAATTATAGCATCTGTTGGCATCATCATCCTGATCACTTTCTTCTTTGGACTTGGAGTCCTTCCTTTTGGATGAAGATCCCTCAGCTTTCAGGTCCTTCTTCTTCTCAGTTGATCTGTCCTCAGGTTTCTTCTGGTACCTGTGATTCCTGTAATAGTTTTTGTATTTTCCATATCGACTATTAAGTCTTTCAAACCTCCTTGCCATCAGTGTTAGCTTATCCTCAAGCTCATCCTGATTTTTAGCAAGGGAGTTCTCAGACTCTCTAGTTTTACAGGTTTTATCTTTGGCTTTAAAAGCCACATTTTTACCGATGATGAATCATCTTTTTCTTTGTCGACCTTTTTGGATTTCTTATCAATTACGAACTCATAGGCCTTCAGCTCAGAGAAGACTTGTTGATATGGCATTGAATTAATGTTTTTGGTGTTTTCAATCACCACTGCATGTATATCCCATTTCTTAGAAAGACCTCTAAGAATTTTCAATGCAACTTCTCTCTGTGGATATTTCTTTCCAAGTGCATTTAGATCATTCATAATGCTAGTGAATCTGACTTCTAATTTGTCAATAGATTCACCTTCTTCCATTTCAAAACTATCAAACTTTCCAATTGCAACTGAAAGTTTGTTTTCCTTGATATGATCTGTGCCTTGGCACATTACAGCTAGTGTATCCCAAATTTGTTTTGCAGTATTGCAGTGAGAGATCATTCCCATCACACCATCATCAATTGTACTGTATGGTGTGACTTTAGCAATATAGTCTAGATTGACTAACTTCCTCTCATCAGGAGTCAGTTGGTCATCAGACTTAGGAAATTCTGCTCTAGGATCGTTTCTCTCATTTTCTGTTCCTCTAGGATTCACCACAGTAAATTGGAATGGCCCTTCAGAGACCACTCTCCACATTCGTTCATGTTTAAAATACAGGTGTGCCTGCATTCTCAATCTCCATAAATCATAGTTCTCCACTGAGAACATGGGAAGTTTCTTAGAAGACATTTTATCTGAGTCTTTTAAGAATTCAGCAAATAAGATCAGTTCAGATAGACCACAAGTATTTTAGCAAATAAAACTTAGGTCAACAAAGCAGGTGGTCAAGTTGAACCACTGCTCTGATACCACTTGTTGGTCCCGGTGCAAACGAGTCTTACACGTGTATGGGGGGAATACACGTGTTCGGTGTTTTTAAAACTTTTCTTACTAAGGTCAGCTTGGGTCAGGTTGTCCTGATAATTTGGTCCTGAGAAGCACAAATCGCTCTGAGTCAAAGTCTACTGAGACAGTGATCCTGAGCTGCTTTCAGAAACCTCAGATAATCCCAACTGAGTCCTGAGTTTTAGAGATCCTGAGTTGCTTGGATCAGATAACTAAACTTACTGAACCCTCAGAAGAGTAAATTCAGTTTGGTAACTATTTGTTCTAGCTACTTAGATGTGCGGAATGGTTGGCCCTTAGTTTATACTCGTTTTAAGCTTTTGCTGAAAAACCTTCCTTTAATGGAATAGTGATTAGGCTGTGATTCAATTATATGCAACTTCAGTGGATTGATTCCAACTGAAATGTTAGCAAAAATATGCTTTCAGAATATATGCAACAGTTAAGCAAAGCAAAACAGAAAGCAAAGAACACAACAATTAATAGTGGTTCAGAGACTCAAGCTCCTACGTCCACTCTCTCTGATCTCTTCAGAGAAATTCACTAATCACTCCCTTGAGCTTTCTGACTACCTCTGTAGTTTACTAACTCAACTCGGCCCTGAGTTTTTTGAATACCTCTGTAGTTTACTTACTCAACCCGACCTTGAGCTTTACACTACCTCTCGTGGTTTTACTACTCAACTCAAACAAGCTTTTCGGACTACCACAAGTAGCTTACTAACTTCTTCTCTAGAGCTTTACACTACCTCTACATGGTTTACTCACTCTTTACAACTCCAATCTCACCAACAATCACACTCAAACTACCTTCTAAATGGTTTGGGGTTTCTTGGTTGGTTTCCAACTAGGATGAGATATCCTTTACAATGAAGTACAAAGCAAAGGCTAGGATATCTCGACTAAGCTTTGGATATATCTTATCAAGCTAGGCTTAGTTTAATGAGCTCTTTTCAATATAAAGCACTTGGGAAATTCTTGGGTTTTCGAGTGCTTCAACGTTGCGATAATAAGTTTGAGCTCTTGAGTTGCTTACAAATTTCCCGTAACCTTTCAATGTAGAAGGTCACAAGTATTTATAGGCATACATCAAGGTCACTCTTGAAAAACTATCCGTTGGAGAGATAGCTCCGAGAGTTTTCTCTTATGGTGTGTGAGAAACGGCTATATTTAGGGTTTGACACTCCCTAACACGTTTTAGGCAATAGCCTTTCATGTAGCCGGTCTTCACTTTTTGCAGTCTGGAACTTTGTACTTCTGACATCTTTTTTTTGACACTTTGTCCTTTGTCGATGTCGATGTCGATATGCTGATGTTGTCTTCCTCTTTTTTGACTTTTGTCTCCGGTTAAAGGTAAACAACTCAGCGGCTCTTTTAGTTCTGATCTCTGGTGATATAACCTTAACAACACTTTGTCTTAGTTCATTTTATGCACTTGAATGTGCAGGCAATATCTAACTTTCTAAGGAATCGCGATCTTCTCCGATGTTGCATCCTTGAGATAGATATGTTCGATTGCCTCGGAACATTCGGGTTTATCTTGAGCATTCGATTACATTCTTGAGTCGTCGATAATTCTTTGCCTTGATATTCTTGATCTTGATTCTTGATCTTGATCTTACGTGTCTTGAGTCTTACGAGTCTTGAGGTCTTACGAGTCTTGAGGGTCTTCGAGTCTTGAGTCTTTCGAGTCTTCTGAGATGTCTTGACCGATATCTTGAGTCTTCATCTTGAGTTCTTGATTCCTCGATTTCATCTTGAGTCTTGATATCTCGGTTTCATCTTGAGTCTTGATATCTCGATTTCATCTTGAAGTCTTGAAACTTCGATTTCATCTTGAAACTTCGGTTTCTTCGAAACTTCTTGAGTTCTTGATCTTGATCCCTAACTTTGATCTATATCTCATTGACTATACATTTTGCGATATAGCATCCTCGAATACTCTAAAAACCTAATCCTGACTCAACTATCAAGATTATTCTGAACATGTCATACTCAGGGGTTTTGGGATCTAATCAAAATCATATCTTTATTAAATTCATCTCCCAACACTCTAGTATAAGACACTTGGCAGTAAGTTAAGGTGGACACTTGAAACTCTCTGGTGAAAATCATCCTCTTTTTATATAATAATATAAGATAAGATCTCATCCCATAATAATTTGCACATTTTTTTAGAAAGTTCCACAATAATTTGCACATCCTAAAAGTAGAAAATTCTTTATAAATCTCAATGTCACAATATTTATAATTTTCACACAAAATATCATTACTTTTAGATCCACACTTACACATAATACAACACATTTCTTTATTTGATACATAAACGTTTTTAAAATTACCCCTCAAAACTCTACTTATTATTTCATTTTCTTATTTTGTGTGTCAAATCAACAATGCAAGTAAATATGAGAAGGAAGGAGTATATGCATATTTATTAATTATCGTGGTTTAATATATTATATATTGTAAAATAAATTACTCCCTTCGTCCGGGAAATTTGCCAAAAAGGTCCGTCCCGAATTCGTTGGCACATTTTTAAAAAAGGAAATAAAACAACTACATCACTTTAAACTCTACCTTCAAAACATCTAAAAAAATTACATACAATGTCATTACTTTTTCCACATTAAAATCAACTTTATTCCCTTTTATTTACACTACATGTCATTACTTTATCATTTAACACTCACCAAAAAATAACTTATACTAATAAACAATTCTCATATTTTGGGACGTATTCAGGTCTGTGTGATTGTGATTTTAACCCCACTACCCAAATTCCTCATTTCATTAACCCTCCTACCCTTGGTTCTCATTGCATGGGCGGATTCAGTATATTCAATTTGGGGTACAATTATAATTTAAATAGTATTCACTTTGTCTCAAATTTGTTTACCTCTTTTCTCCAAATGATATGTCTCAAACTTATTTACCCTTTCTCATAAAAGAGAATAAAATAACTACATATTTTTCAACTATCCATCTGAATTACATCCCATTTCATTACTTTTACCCATAAAAAATCATTTACTTTAATAATAAAATAGAAAATACAATAATACCTCCAACCAATCACATTAAAACTCGTGCTAAAAGCAAAGAGATAAATAAATTTAGAACGAAAGTAGTATTAATTATTTAATATTTAAAATTTCAAAGATCGATGCTAAAATATATAGCATTGAGATGATATTATAATTTATTTATTTTTAATTGAGAAGATAATATTATAATTACACTTGAATTCTTTAAATCTAATTTTTAAAAACATTCTAAAATAACATTCTAAAATTTAGAGTAGGCTTAAACTCATTTTAAGAAAAATGTATATTAATTGTATATTATAAAAGAAAAATGAAAAGCAAAGGCCCGAAAAGTTGATAAATGGGCTGGGCAGAAAAAACAAAAAAAAAGGGGCCTGTTAAAAAATCGTAATCTTCTCTCTCCCTTCATTCGTTCTCCAGTTTCTTCAATCGGCGCCGTCGCCCGCCAAGCCATCCACCACCTGACCACCTCTCACGCCATCCGCTCTCTTTCTTCCCCAGATATCAGATTATAGATTATCAGGTAACTCTCCTTCTCTCTTTTTTTGACCCAGAATCGAAATTTGTTAATTTCAACTGATTTTTGCCAAAAAAATATATGATGATTATCTATATATTTTTTGACCGGATAAGTAAGTGATTCTATGATTATCTTGCAATTTGGAGGGAAATATATATGTGTCGTTTCCACTATACTGATGTAATGTAATATAGCAAATATTAGAATTGTCTTCCATCTATATTAGCTTCTGTAATTTGAAGCGTTGATTTCATATTCATAGCACCAGAGGCTTTAAGCTTTTAATTTTGAATTCTAGACATGCTTTTACATTTGTCTGTATTTTATATCTAGTGTTTTTTGTTTCCCTTAAAACTTTGATAGTTTGATCTAAAAGTGAGTAAAGCAATCAGAAAAATAATACGAGGCGGGGAATGGGGAATCCCCATGGGGGCAGGATCCCCTGCGGGGATGGGGGGCATTTGTTCCCCGAGGGATGGGGGGCATTTGTTCCCCGATTGTTTCGCGTGGACTGGGAGACAACCGCCCCGTTGACATTCCTAGTGGTAGAGTTCTAATCATGTTAAAAAGGAGATTATAATGAATGATTTAGTATGCTGCCCATTTAGGGGATGGGATTAAAAAGATGTGGCCATTTTAGCCCGGTAGTTGTCTAGCGCCATGTACCAGAAAATAGTAGGCCAGATGAGTACCCTGCCCGACCCAATTGCCAGTTCTAATCCTGTCCACTCCCACCTCAAAAAATAAAAAATAAAATTTGCATCTCAAGTCTAAACTCGTCCGGCCTCATCCACCTTTGACCTCTTCTCGAAAATTTCAAGAAAAACAAGGGAAGCAGGGGAAGCAGCGTTTGTGAATATCGCTAGCGCGAACTGTATTCCTCTTGAGTTGTTGGTTTATCCCACCTTTTTGTTGGCCTAGAAATTTATGTGAGTATCCCCTTGTTTCTTGTTAATTTTCAGAAAAGTTGGTGTAATAATGTTTGGGCTAATGACGTTCGAGTTTCCTGTGGATTGAGATTACTTAGTGTTAATTTCTTTCTTCTAATAGTTATATTAATGGGAATTTTTTGGTTTCTGAATTGTATAAATTTGAGTTTTTTCCTAGTTTCCTCGTAATTTACACAGTCAAATATTTGATAATGATGATGTTGAAAATGGGTTGGGTGTATTGAGGATTTTCTTAATGAATCATGGAAAAGTTTGATTAATGAGTACAATAAAGGAGAAAAGACATGGGGAGCAGGGGTGGGTGACTCCAAGAGGAATTGTGGGAAAGCTTAGAAAATGTTGAAATGAGGCAGGGAGGGGCAGCTAGATTTCGTCGAAATGATATACACTGGACTGGTATCAAGGATGCAAAGAGCAGTGGAAGGGATGATGGACTATAAGCAGGCCGAATGCATAAACCATTCAACGAGCCAAACAATAGAAGACATAGGTTTTATGTACCAATAACCCCTTAATACTTGCTAGCAAACAAGTCCTAATAGAATTGCTCAAATTTTCAGATTAGTGGAGGTTAGAGCTGATCAAAATCGGGACTGATTTGTCTTTTGTTGAGTTAAATTACTAGATTATCTACATTTTTTCTGAACAGAAATTATAGAATAGACCATCATGATAAATATATCTCTTACCTAACAACCACAAAATCTAACTACGTAATTCGCATGCAGGTTGACAACAATAAAAAAGGGCATTAAAGTTGTTTTGTTGTTTGTATGATGCTCAAGACATCCATTTCTCCTTGCAGAGTATGCCTAATCTTTTGATTTATATGTATCATTCTTTTTGGTCATACTTGTTAAAATAAAATCTATTCCACGTTTATTTATATTTGAGGTTAATGCTCATTTTCTTGGATTTGGTTCTTAGGGAAGTTCTCTTGGAACGCCTTCAGTGTTTTCTACAAAGGTAACCTTTATGTTTCGGTATATGCCTTTTGGATCTCATGAAACTCATAGAATTCCATTGTAGGAGTTCGTCTTCAGATTCATATTGCATAATATCTTGATATAGGGAAGTTCATTGTAACTTAACAGTTTCAAATCTATCCTGACTCTTTTTTTTCCGATCAGTTATCATCTGAACTTGTGAAAGCTAGAGGACCCATCAATCTAAAAGCATCTAATTCTAAGATAACAATGAAGCTTTCAATAACACGCCCAGATGACTGGCATCTCCATCTTCGTGATGGCGAACTTCTTGAAGCAGTTGTCTCTCACAGGTTTAGTAACCAGAACTTGATTCACGACTGCCTCGAATTTTTATCACCCCCCCTTTTATTTTCCTTTCTAATGCTAAATTTGATTTTAAACATAATTGTTTTTCTTTTTCTTGTTGAATATTTTTCTTCACCCTTATTTATTTTCCCAACTTTGTCTTAAAAGATTATTATGCATATAGTTCACATCACTTTGGAAGAGCCATAATCATGCCAAACTTGAAGCCTCCCATCACCACGACAGCTGCGGCTATGGCCTATCGCCAATCAATTTTGAAAGCTCTACCAGAAAATAGTGACTTCACTCCTTTGATGACTCTTTATTTGACAGACACTACCAGCCCTAATGAGATTAAATTAGCAAGTGAGTCTAACTCTTCATACATGTAGCTTATATTACTTTATGATGCTTATTTTGTGTTCTACTTGAGGAACTCATGTTTTAATATTATTGTGCATGGCTACTCAATGAACTAATGCATTCACAGTATTGTCAATTTTCTTTCATCTGTAAGCATTCTCTCACGTGGATGTTGTTTTGATTGTTTGTGCATATTGATTATTTGAGAGTAAGAAAGAATAATTTGAACACAAACAGTGTGAACAGTGCTATTTAAATTCCAAAAGCTGTAGAGCGCAGTTGGAGTTATGTTCAAGCACAGTGATATTTTTCATTTTACTTTAGAGGGCGGAGATGATTGTCCTAAGTTTTGAAGGCAACAACCCAGATTTTCATTTTTATATTTTTGCTTCATGAAAATTTTGATTAACTCCGTTTTAAGCATCCTACAAATAATACTTTGATAGAATTTGGACTTCCTTGCTTGAGGATTATTTTTCCAGGAAGGAAAATATAAAAATCATGTAAAATAATTAAACTTAAAACAACCAGTAATTAAATTTCCTTTTGCACCTGGCGGCACTTTAAGCAATACAAAACACAAGCCACCTTGTATGTTAATTGCATGAGTAATGTTTCTATAAGTGCAGAAGATCATGCTCCTCTGCTGTGGAAGTTAACAAATAAGTTGCATTTCCTTTATTTTCTATAATACTGTTCATTGTTGATATAATTAGTTGCTATTACAGGAGAGAGTGGAGTTGTATATGCTGTGAAGTTATATCCTGCTGGTGCTACAACAAATTCCCAAGATGGTGTTACAGATTTATTTGGGAAGTGTTTTCCTGTACTTGAGGAGATGGTTCAGCAAAACATGCCTTTGCTGGTGAGCTTATCTATGTCTATTCTTAATTTCTTATAAAAGGAAAAGGGAAATTCATTTCTGTTGGAGCTTGACTTTTGAGAAGGAATTTTGAAGAACTAAAGGTTCTATATACCTGAAATTGTTTTGCTGAAATTTTGAGAATGATAAAGGGACAATGTCATGATTGTTCTGAGCCATGAGATGACCTGCATGTACGGAAACATCAATTTTGGATTTGTTTGATGTACGAATATATTTCCTTTTTCCACAGAAGATCATTCTGCGGATTCCAAAACCTTTAAAAACTTGTTGATTGGTAGAATTAACACTGACTGTCAGATTAACATGTTAAAATGTTGAGTTATTCATACAAGGGGATGTTTGCATTGCATCATTATGAACAACTATTCCGTATGTCATTGTCATACTTCATTGCAACAAATTGATGAATGAGCAAATGGCAAAGCCTGATACAAGTGAGAGTGTGTGCAGGTTCATGGGGAGGTAACAAGTCCTGATGTTGATGTGTTTGATCGTGAAAAGGTGTTCATTGACACAGTTCTTAGTCCCTTACTCAAAAAGTTACCTCAATTGAAGGTCGTCATGGAGCACATTACTACTAAGGATGCTGCAGATTTCGTTCAGTCTTGTGATGACAGTAAGTC
This sequence comes from Stenogyne calaminthoides, assembly GCA_037126765.1. Taxonomy (NCBI): domain Eukaryota; kingdom Viridiplantae; phylum Streptophyta; class Magnoliopsida; order Lamiales; family Lamiaceae; genus Stenogyne; species Stenogyne calaminthoides. The sequence continues at coordinate 24,648,324 of JBBCBC010000020.1, forward strand.
GTGTTTGTGTTCAACTTTCTTGGTTTTGGAAAAAATTAAAATGCCAAGTCATTTTCCTTCATTTAACCATTGTCATTGTCTAATTTCAATTAAAAATTATTGTATTAGGATTTGTAGCAGCAACTGTCACACCACAACATCTCGTTCTTAACAGGAATTCCCTTTTCCAAGGAGGATTGCAACCCCACAATTACTGCCTTCCTGTACTAAAGAGAGAGATACATCGTATGCCTTTTAATCTTGCAGTTTTTGTCACTCTGTTTTTTATTACATTCTAGTGCTTAATTAATTTGTTGCGAGTAAAGGGCAGGCAATTGTTTCGGCTGTGACAAGTGGAAGTAAGAGATTTTTCCTGGGAACAGATAGCGCTCCTCATGAGCGAAGCAAAAAGGAGTGCTCGTGTGGATGTGCTGGGATCTACAATGCTCCGGTGGCCTTATCAGTGTACGCGAAGGTGTTTGAGGAGGTAAATTTAATGATTAGTTGAAAGTTTAATATTTGATTATGAAATATAAAGTGTGGATTATGTTATGCATCGGAATGCAGGCTGGTGCATTGGACAAGTTAGAAGGTTTTACGAGCTTTAACGGGGCAGACTTCTATGGTGTTCCTAGAAACACTTCAAAGATTGAACTGAGCAAGACCCCATGGAAAGTCCCCAACTCCTTTTCTTTTGCATGGGGTGAAATTGTTCCCATGTTTGCTGGACAAACACTTGACTGGCTACCATCCAATTAACATTCTTCTTCTTTTCTTTGAGGCACACTTGTATGAGACGCTCTCACAGTGAGACGGATCATAATTTAGGCATGACGTTTTAACACTTGAGAGGGATGGGTGTTGATTTGTGCTAGAATGTACCCCATTTCATACGGGTTTTTGTCCTTTTCTTTTTGTTGAACTGGAACATATATGTATGTTATGGTTTTTGTCCTTTTCTTTTTTGTTGAACTGGAACAAATACAAATGTATGTTATGTTGGATAATTCCCAACTTTATCATCCATCTACCAATGCTGCCATTGCTCATTATTATTTGCTGCTGTAACAAGGATTGTTGATATACTCGAATATATGCCTTTGCACTTCTTAAGATTCAATGCCACCGTTTTTCAATTTTTTTTATACTATTATTATAATTCTATACAGCAACTATATTAACACAACAGTCTAGAGGCTAGAGAAAAACTTTAAGGTCCTGTGTCATATGAGTTTGAAATAAAAATGATAAAATATCATAAAACTATTCTTTTATGCACAAAAATGTTTGGGAATAACTTAGAACTGACCAATAAATATAGGAACATAAGTTATAAATATTTATATTTGGAGACGGATGCCGTGAGGTCATGGGTTTGAGTCACATTTTGCCCGATTAAATATATAATATATATATAAAAGCTGTTCACTTTCGAATATATACAAAAACGCAGATCTTCACTTCATCTTTTTAGCTCTATATTTTATCTCTAATTTTGAAGTAAGAAAGTTAGTATTAGAGTCATAAGCCCATCGAGGTTTTCTTGTGGTAACTGCAGTATTAGACAACCCTTATCCATCTGCAGTGAATCAAGTGCAGAAGGTGAGTTTTCCTTGACGCAAATCTGTTCCTAGCTTGATATCTTGGGAAGGTTTAAAAACCAATCTTCTTCAGCTAGATTTGATGAAATGTCAAATTTTGGTTTGTGTTTAAAGTATAAAACCCCTGATATCACGTACGTTACCAGAAGACGCAGCCTTCAAATTTAAACTCATCATCATTAATGATTTGAAATGGCATAAGCAAATCAAGAAAATTTACAACATTGATGGAGATGTTGCTTTCAGAAATGGTCCAAAATCTCAATTTATATTACTGCAATAAGCCTATGGCAATACAACACCGAAGAGTGATAAAAAAGGAATCTAGAGCTCTGCCTTTCCAGACTGTGCTGTTTTTCTGCTTCTCCACCACTGTCTTATCTTATTCGAAACTTTGTCTGCATGAATTTTAAGCTTCTCACCGGCATCCAGAGCTCCTTTTCTGATCCTTCCTTTCCAGTCATACTTCTTACTGTCTTTTTCCCTCAAAACTTTTCCCTGTTCAAAAGTAAAGTTTCAACATTAACTGAGCAATTTGCTAGTTTACAAGGTTAATTTTATATGGTATTGAACGCAATACTCACCAGTTTCGAGGGAAAATGTGCATCATCATCATCCTCATCCTCATCTTCTGCATCTTCGTCGCCAAATTTTTGATTCATCAAGTCTTCCCTCGAGTACATTTTCATGCCAGGGGCACCTGGCATTCCCTGAACCAAAGTTAAACTTATTTATGAGTTCCAAGACTGAGAAAGAAGACGTGCTTTTGTATTATTTTGGTCAATATATACCTCCATGGATTTCATCAATCTCTCCATTTCAGCCTCTTTCTCCGATTTGGCAACAAAAGGCTCTCCGGGTGTCCTATTCTGAAAGAACAAAATGAAACAATAGCATGAGCATGAATCTTTTTTTTTTTTTTTTGATAGGTAAAAATATTTACTCTCCATAATGAGTACAAGGGGTACTCAAACCCATACAATGTTATCTTATTGCCTCATCGAATAATACATTAAGAAAGAAAGACAAAAAGATCACCTAGTCTCTATATTGAAGTGATTACCAGCAGAGCACCTAGCAATCAACAAACTAAAACTAAACAGCTAATTTGCACTACATCCATTAGCTCCACAGCAACTTCTCAGCCTTTGAAACCATTCTGTTAATTAAAAGCTCCTAGTACTTGACAGCTTTACCGATAACCAAGACCACAATCTTGCTTTAATTTCATCTAAACTCTTCTCCGAATCAGGTACCATGAATCTTGAGCATATATTAGTCAAGAAACTAACAGCCAGCGCTCAAAAGCATAAAATTAATCTTCTCTGGCTAAGAATAGCAACTTACTGGAGCATGTATTAACAATATCAGAGAGAATATTTCTGAGCTTAAGTTTAATAACTGCAAGTCAAATGTTATCAGCACAATGGTAATTGGAGCAAACAAATTTTTAACCATCCAGGAGGACTGAAAATATCTTTAGCGGTGATAACTTTAGGTTTAACATGGAAATTCGACCAGGACACAATACTGCTATTGAAAATTAGAAAAAAACAACAGTCAAGGTTATTTTTTCAAGGGTGTATTATAAAGTAAAGTAATATAAACATATCCTATGTTTATACGGTAGAATAAAAATTGATATTGGGATACCCACAATCAGTAAACTATGTTTACTTGGTATGATGGGGAGGGACTATTTTACCCTCATCTTTAAAAAAAACTAAAAACCTTGAAAAAGAAAAATACACATTAATGCTCCTTTCCTAAGCCTCTCCACTCCACCGAGAAAGAAAACTAGGAGAATTTTACAAGAGCATAGTAAGGACAATTGAGTAATTCACATCCCTTATCAGACTGATGCATTTTTAATCCGAGGGGTGGGCATGGCCAACCCACCTAACGCGTGTACCTAGGTTTATATAGCTTTATAGACTATTTAATTTAAGGGAGTTTCTGCGTAGATCGACGGATTGACTCTGGTATACTTTTTTAACCTACAAAGTAAACTCGGGTTATTTTGTCCAATAAAAAAGTTATGCAATAACTCAAAAATCTTATTGACATTAACATTTGAAACAACATACAAGATTGCGACAAGTAACTTGATTTTGGTCAGTGAAACTAAATAATCCAAGTAATAAGGTCATGCTTGCAGATTCTGATGGAGTTAAGGTTGTGCAATAGATAATAATAACGAGATAAATTCCCGGGAGCTACTCCCGTCCAAGCCACCGGCTTTCAGAAAATCAATTACTTCGATAATCTCCCCAAAAACCCTAACACAGTACGTATAGTCTTTTAAAAGCCAATGGGCCAAAACAGCAGATATAAAAATAACAATTAAGGAAAGTACTAAATGATCAAATATGGAAATAATTAACTATGCGTGATTAATCTTTGAATCCTTCTTCTTCTTGCGCCTTTGGTAGACAATTAGAGGCGCATCAATTCCCTCCCCCTCAAAAGACGACTTGTCCTCGAGGCGAAACGAAGGAAACTGCTGCCGAAAATACGGAAGATCCACCCAAGTAGCTTCATCCACAGAACGAGCTTCCCAAGCCACCAACACTTGCTGCACTTTCTCGCCACCACGGTCAAGTTCCCGAGATCGCAGTATACGCTCAGGAATGAATTCAGCATCTGTTCCAAAACAGTCCCGTGGCAAATCTGATTCCACTGCATGATCACCCACACTGGCCTTTAACTGGGATACATGAAAAACAGGATGAATCCTCGTACCCTCGGGCAACCTCAAGCGGTATGCAACCTTCCCCACGCGTTCCTCCACCTCAAACGGTCCGAAGTATCGAGGGGCCAACTTCACATTTAATTTCTTGAACAAGGACAGCTGGGGATATGGTCTGAACTTCAAGAAAACCCGATCACCCACCTCAAAAGAGAGATCCCGACGGCTCTTATTCGAGTCACGCCTCATACGCTGCTGCGCGCGCTCAAGATGAAAACGCAGCTGCCTCAAAATTTCGTCACGATCACTAAGTTCATCTGCGACAGCCTTAACACGGAACTCAGCTGGTAGCCACTGAGCAACAGTTGGTGGTGGTCGTCCATACATCGTCTCAAAAGGCGTGCAACCCGTCGCCGAATGGTAACTAGTATTGAAGCAGTACTCCGCCCAGGGTAACCAACTCGCCCACTGGCGAGGGTTCTCCGAAACAAAACAGCGCAGGTACGTCTCCAAGCATCGGTTCATCACTTCAGATTGGCCATCCGTCTCCGGATGATATGCCGAACTCATTCTAAGCTTAGTTCCCATGGCCACAAACAATTCTTTCCAAAAGGCACTCAAAAAGATCGGATCCCGATCAGACACAATGGAGCGTGGAATACCATGGAGACGCACCACCTCACGAGCAAAAACGGTAGCCACCATTCGAGCAGTATAGGGATGGGTCAGCCCCATAAAGTGTGTTGCCTTCGACAACCGATCAACCACCACAAGGATCACATCCCAATGTTGCGAACGAGGAAGACCAGTTATAAAATCCATACTGACATCTTCCCAAATACGATCCGGAATAGGAAGGGGCTGTAGTAACCCTGCAGGAGCCCGGGTATCCGCCTTATTTTTCTGGCAAACCAAACACTCGGACACAAAACGAGTGACACTCCGCATCATACTTGGCCAATAAACATTAGCCGCCAACCTGCGATAAGTGCGAAACGCACCTGCATGCCCCCCCGTAGGTGTTGCATGAAATTCAGCTAACAAACGTGGGATCCAAGTAGAGCCTGATGGAATTGCCAAGCGATTCTTGAAATAGAGCACCCCGTTAGCAAGAGTGAAGGGCTGGGTAACGGACCCGCCACCCTCCAAGGTACGAACAATTGGGCCCAACACTTCATCGTCCCGAACAGCCTGTCTCAACAACTCCCATTCCAACCATTGGGGAACTGAAATAGCCGTACAGTGAAGATCATAATCACGTCTCGACAACGCGTCTGCTGCCACGTTCGAGGCCCCCGTCTTATACTCCACCACAAAATCGAACCCAATCAGTTTCGAGACCCAATATTGTTGTGTTGGCGACACAATAGCCTGTTGAAGCAAGTGTTTCAGACTATGGTGGTCGGTACGAACCACAAAACGACGACCCAAGAGATAAGGTCGCCAATGGAGAACCGCTAATACAAGTGCCATGAGTTCCTTTTCATACGTAGACTTGAGAGTGTTTCTCCCCGATAGAGCCTTGCTAAAATAAGCAACAGGGCGACGATGCTGCATCAAAACCGCGCCCAGCCCGTGACCCGAAGCATCACACTCTATGCAAAAAGGCTCTGAAAAATCTGGGACAGCCAGCACCGGGGCGGAGGTGATTGCCTTTTGCAAGGTTTCGAATGCAGCCTGTGCTTCAGTCGTCCACTGAAACTTGCCTTCGACGTCTTTCTTGAGTAAGTTGGTAAGGGGAAAGGCTATCTTACCATAATCCCGTATAAAGCGACGGTAATATCCCGTCAAACCAAGAAATCCCCGAACACCCTTCAACGATCGAGGAGTAGGCCATTGAAGCACTGCCAACACCTTGGAGGGATCCATCTGCACCCCCTCCGCGGACACTATGTGACCCAAATACTCAATGGAGCTACGAGCCCAAGCGCACTTCTTCGGGTTCACCACAAAAGAAGATGAAGCCAGAATACTCAAAACTTCCCGAAGGTGCCCAACATGCGAGTCCCAATCCGGACTATAGACCAAGATGTCGTCGAAGAAGACCAACACAAAGCGTCGCAGCAGAGGCCTGAACAGGTCATTCATCACGGACTGAAATGTCGAGGGCGCATTTTGTAGGCCAAATGGCATCACAAGAAACTCGTAGTGGCCCGAATGAGTCCGAAACCCTGTCTTTGGAATATCCTCAACAGCTACCCTAATCTGATGATAGCCTGCTCGTAAATCCAGGCGTGTAAACCAACGAGCCCCATGTAACTCATCCAAGAGCTCCTGAATTACCGGAATCGGATATTTATCAGGCACAGTCCGTTTGTTCAATTCGCGATAATCCACACAGAATCTCCAACTACCATCCTTTTTATGCACCAACAACACCGGACTCGAGTACGGACCTGTGCTTGGCTGAATAATGCCCGTTGTGAGCATCTCCTGGATGAGACGTTCGATTTCAGTTTTCTGAGCCGCCGAATACCGGTAAGGTCGAACAGATACAGGGGCTGATCCCGGCTGGAGTGGGATCCGGTGATCTGCCTCGCGGAAAGGGGGCAGCCCAGGTAAGGGTGAGAGCACCTGGGGAAAGTCCCGGAGGAGCAGCTGAATATCAGGCGGGAGAGTATCCAGGTCAAAAACCTCTCCCTGATGCAACTCCAAAAGCCATAGCAACCAAGCAGAATCAATGTTATCCAATTTCAGTAAGGAGCAATTCGAAATTTTACGACATTCCAAACCTGGTTCACCATGGAGACAAACCGGGAGACCCTGATAGAAAAACGCCATAGTGAGTGAGGCCCAATTCGCCCGCACCTCGCCCAACGTCGATAGCCAAGAGATACCCAAAATGATGTCGACTCCACTAATCGGGAACACAAAAGCAGTAACCTCAAACGTCGCCGAACCCAAGGTAACCGAAACCGATTGACAAATACCGGATGTATTCGTGTTCTTCCCGTCGCCCAGCTTCACAGGTACGGTTGAGGATGGATCAACTGGTAAATCCAGATTCTTCACCGTGCCGGGGGAGATGAAGCAATGAGTCGCCCCGCTATCAATCATCACCACCACCAGCTTCCCATTGATACTACCCCTCAACTTCATTGTTTGGAAACCGTCAAAGCCGCAGGCTGACGCTGCTGATAATTGCAAAGAGTGCAAGTCCACTGGAGAATCGTCCCTGTCGTCGGGCAGAGAATCAGAAAACCCCAAATCAATGTCCTCATCCTCATCAACACAAATCAACATCTTGAGTGACTTCTGCGTACAAACGTGAAGCGGGCTGTATGGTTCGCGACAGCGGAAACATAATCCCTTTGCCCTAAGATCACGAAATTCAGATTGCGACATCTGGCGAGGTAAACGAGAAGGCTGGTTAACTGATGAGCCACTGGAATCGCTAGGACGGCCGACAGAATTCGGCCCCGAAGGCTGTCGGGAAAACTCAGTAGGTCTGGGCGGACCAGACGAGAAGGATTTCACTGGAATTACGCCAGTCGAGCGAGCATAGCCCGACTGGGCTGGCGGTTTAATCGCAGAAAAAGGGCGAGACTGGGAGGAATGTGCACGCCCTTGAGAGAACCCTGTCGTTCCTGCGATTTCTTTTTCAATGTCACGGGCAGTGTGCATAGCCGAGCTAATGTCTTCGGCGTCACGTGAACGGATACGGATGCGAATGTCATCGCGAAGGCCACTGAGAAACAAACCCAAGGCGTCCGACTTAGTCAGAGAAGGGACAGCCGCCAAACGGGAGATGAACATATCGACATAGTCATCCACAGATCCCAATTGGCGGGTTAGGCCCAAGGCCTCACACGGATTAGCACGGGGGATCATCCCCATAACGACGAAGAAGTTCCAAGGTGAACTTCCTCCAACTCAGAGTCGGGCTGTCATTCATAAGCCACTGAAGCCAGTGAAGTGTCGTCCCCTCCATGGCAATGAGGGCGTACTCCAGTTTCATATCCTCAGGGGTATTATCAATCCGGAAGAACTGCTCTGCTCTAGCTATCCAAGCAGAAGGATTTTCCCCATTAAATCCGGGGAGTTCGAGTTTCACAAGTTTGGGTTTCAACGGAGGCGCGCGAGTGTGTGGGACACCCTGAAAAAACTCAGATTCCGCCGATGTGCCCTCGTGAACCTGTGTCTTACCATGATCAGGGCGAGGAGACGAGGTCTGCATGTTTTCAAAACCTTTCTTTAACCAGTCGATGGACGCGGTTAGGGATGCGATCGCAGCATGGACAGATGCCAAACTGGGAACGATAGCTTGCACTTCCTTCTCCACCGCTTCGAGAAGCTCCTTCTCAGACGTAGAACGTGTATTCGTCATTGAGAAGAGGCCGGAGGTCGGACCAAATTGATGGAGTTAAGGTTGTGCAAGAGATAATAATAACGAGATAAATTCCCGGGAGCTACTCCCGTCCAAGCCACCGGCTTTCAGAAAATCAATTACTTCGATAATCTCCCCAAAAACCCTAACACAGTACGTATAGTCTTTTAAAAAGCCCATGGGCCAAAACAACAGATATAAAAATAACAATTAAGGAAAGTACTAAATGATCAAATATGGAAATAATTAACTATGCGTGATTAATCTTTGAACCCTTCTTCTTCTTGCGCCTTTGGTAGACAATTAGAGGCGCATCAGATTCTGTCGGCCCAGAAGTTATGAGTTTTAAGTGACAAATTATAAAAGAAGGCTCAATGTAGCTTTGTGGATAAACATCAAATCTGGGGTTGGAAGCTGAATTTAAGACATTATTTTATAGGCAAAGTGTACTTAAAAAATCCCAAAGATCGCCAAACCATTGTCTTAGTATGTTAACAAAGTTCTTATTGTATAGAAATAAGAGGGGTGGTGCACAAGGGTCCACATGAATATAGAGAAATTATTTTCTCAACCTGCCATTAGTTAAAGTACACAGGTTACTGTGTGCAGACACAAACCAAAGATATTCTGAAATCACGATAATAATATTTTGAATTCTTTAAATCTCACATGATTCATTGTTAGAATTTATCAATTAACTATTGCAACCTTCAAACATTAGACAGTTAATTGATTTTTTTCGAGTTACAATAATTGCTCTAAACTAATCGTGCAAAATTATATTCATTATTGTGTTGAACTTTATAAAATTAGACAACTCAGCGTCTGAACTTTTTCTTTAATGATGATTAGGTATTGCAATCTTCTAATATTAGACTTTTATGTGGTGTTTATTGATTACAAAATTGTCGTACTCGTTGATTACTCGGCTTAGTCAATTATTAAACCTTCTAGTTGGATCATGTTGGGTTGGGTGCTTGATTTCTGAGGCAAGAAATTGAGAATGCTTTGTTCAACTTTGGATTACATCTAAACAAAGGACCCTATAATTACCAAATAGTATCCAAAACCGGATGTAAAATATCAGAATAAATAAATATATTAACTGTATTCTCAGAACTATAAAGAGAGATAATGTGATTATTTTAGCCACAAATCAAATAAAAAAAATTGAAAAGCTAATTTAGTGTAATACTTATACCTTACAGTTTATATCATGAAAGAGTTTCTGGTGATGCTAGTCTACCAAAGATATTAGTAAATATTAATGTTGATTTTTAATTCAAATTTGTACTTAATATGCAATTATTATTTTTAGGTGGATTGAGTACAAACTTGAAGTCACTAGTAATAACCACATAATGGCTAATATTAGAATCTAATTGTTATAAGTGGGAATTCTTAAATTTTAAAATCTCCATATATATAATTATCAAGTGTTTTAATTGGCCAAATCACTTAATTGTCTAATTAGCACGACTTAATTTTCATTAAAAAGAAAACACTGAACTGTCAATGTTTAAGAAGTAAAAACACCAGAAGTAATTATTCATTGTAAAAACACAAACAATGACATACTTTTCGCACACAGATTAAATTCTGATCTACCGACCTCAAATTTCTAGTTTTTAAATCACAAAGTTGGGGAACAGAGTAAATCATCTTCTGTGTCACTGCAATATGTCAATTATCTAACACAAGTTCTCAAAATAGCCAGCCTAGTTTCCTTTGGAAAAGCCCTGCTTACCCCTAATCTGCCCATAAGCACTAAGCCTCACATTGCCTCAAAGTCCTAGTAGCACACCATATGCATACCGTTTGCATCTTCAAAGTCCTTAATAATAACATAATCTTAGCAGGTGTACCATAGGTACAAACCTGTGTGCTATCGTCGTCCGGTTTCAATACAAACACTTTAGGATGGGAAAGTCCATGCTTTTCTGGTTTATTTTTCAAAATTATTACTAATTAGTATTGTAAAACTATTGTTAGTCACCAACATATCCGGAATTGCTCGTACAAACTTAAAAAAGGAAAAAAAATATGTAATTATAAATCATGAGACATTCCTGGTTATGGTACACATTCTGCATAGCGGATGGAGAGACCATAGAGGTTCAGCTGCTTATCTTACTCTTTGAGAAGCCCAAAAAAAAGCCTAGATATTATACCTCAAATAAATATTCATCAACAGATTGGAAGAAGAATTCATAACTAGATATTGTGGGAGTTAGTACTTACGCTTGACCTACCAAGACCATGTCTGGGTAACTCTACTTATTGTTAGTGCTTCTGATTTCTGAATGTAAAAAAACTTACTAGAGCTACATTTTTCCAGTAAAAGATGAAATCAAGGTGTGGGAAAAGGAGAGATGGACAGTGGGAAAGAAAACAAAATATCTACCCATAATACTTAACCTGAGCAAGGACAAAAAGAGGTAGTAGGATTAGAAAACAGATCGGCAATACTCATACTAAATATCCTAATAATGCCAGCTTTGTGCTTTCATAAACATGAATTGTAACTTCATGCTTGATGTGCATGATACACTCTTAGAAGATTATAACTGAGTTTCTAGAATCTGCATCTCTGACATCCTCTATCAATTAAAAACACGAACAATTTACTAAAACTTAAAATGTTTGAAGAATAAAAACATCTTTTTGCTTTTCATGAGCGCTGTGAACAATTATCAAACAAGCATCAACAAATCAGCAGTATCTGAGTGTACCTTTGGAACTGGTGGTGGCTTTGAACTGCATGCTCCCGTGAGATCCTTACAGATGAAACTCGTCAAAGAGTTAATCTCGGGCTTGTTTTTGTATATGTATTCTGCAACATCCGTATCCGAATAACCTAAAACCTGCAAAGACTCACGATCAAGAGTTCAGAATTGAAGGTGATTCAGGTCTCAAACTCACAAAGAAATCAAAATTTTAAAAAAGAAAGAACAAATAATTAATTTTCAATTAACACTGACAGAACTTCACATTAATCGAGTTATATTTGCAAATTCAAAACGTTAGCCTTCCGAGCATACTTAAAGATACTTATAAAGCACACCCTCATATTGCATGCACAGAGAACATGCTGAGAATTTGACAGGCTCAAGGAAGCTTGGAAGTATTAAGAAAGAGAAGCCAAATCAGCCTTCACTAGTCTACGGAGGCAAATAGAACTGCCTATAACATAAAAATCAAACACGCAAGGAAAGTGCAGTTATTGAACATCTTTGTATAATTTCAGCAAACAAGCCTGGAAAATTATTATCTAAGAGCATCTTTACTCACACGACCTCAAGAAGAAAAACAATAGCTTTCTGTGCTTGTATTGCAGTTACTACAACAGTGCGATGTTTATATTCACATGCTACTAGCAACAAAATATTATGCATAAATTGAACAAATGCAAAACACTAGAACTATGTTTCACCTCTTGACAAGCTCGCTCAATTGTTTTGCATTCCGAACCGCATTGCCCCTCAGAATCTTGCTCAACAAGCTAAATACAAGAAGCCACAAGTAAGCAAAGTTGTTACTCAAATTAACTTCTCAACTGTACCTCTCTTTTACCTCTAATCTATCCCCTTGCTCTTGAATATCGATTTTGAGGATCCAATCAGCTTCCTGCTTCTTCAAATTACATACATTCTCCGCGATCTCTATAATTTGATACTCTGAAATCTGCTTGGTTCCAGATACAGACACACAACAATTCATCAATCAGATAATGCAGATGTGACAAGAATATAAAGCATAAGCAAACCGCCGAGAACGAAAACTTCCATTAAGAACATAATTTTATAAGGATAATTGGAACAATAAAGAAGAACCAGAATTCCTATAATTAGTTAAAAAAGAGGGGGAAACCACAATAATGTATTCATCACTTGAAAACACTAATTAAAGAATAAAGCCTGAGAAATAAATACCTTTTTAGGAGAGATCTCAGCTTGTCGAGCTTGTACCTGGTGGTACAATTGGGAGGCTAACTTGTGACAGACTTGGCACTTTATGTATGGGATATCTTCCCTTCTTGCCACCCCTACTGGATTCTTAGCGCAGTGGGACACCGGCGGCCATGAACAAACAATCACGGCGGCGCATAACAGCAGAAGCAGGGGTTTTTGGTTGAATTTTGCCATGATTACACACACTGATTCTGATTGCAGAGTTGAGTTGAGTTGAGTTAGTTGCATTTTAAGTGATGACGCCCATTCCTACGACGTCGTCCCGGTTCGGTGTTAGATCTTGCGTGGTGTGCCGTCTCTGATTGGTCGCTCGAAGCCACGTCATTGCTATTTTTTTTCTTTTTTATTTTTTTTGTTTGTGCAATTACTTGTTCCAAAATGTTGTAAATATACTCACTTCTATTATTTTAAAAATGTGATGTTTTTTAAGATAAATTAAAAATATTTATTTTAAAATTTACATTAACTAATAATAATAATTATTACTATGAAAAATTATTCATACAGTACATTTTCTTTAGAAAAATAAAAAAATTTAAATGATCATAAAAATTAATTATTAGGAATATACACGAGATGATGGGGGAAGCAAATCTCTGAACGATATTAATATGTACATATTATAAAAGACTAAAACAACATTTATAAATGAGGGACTTTCTTGTGAAATATTTCACCATAAAATATTAGTTTAAATAGGAAGAAATTGAAAATTCACGGATTCCACGTGGGTTAAATCGGGTCAAGTTGATTTTTTCAAAAAAATCACGCAAAGATAAAACTGGAAAATTCACTCTCAGTTTGTTTTACTATAAAGACAAGTATGTGTTACTGTAAGAACAATTATATGTTACTACGTGATGGAGACAGAAAAAGATATTTTTATAATTCAATGGTGTAACATGGTGATTTGAGCTTTTACTTAAGACAGTTGGTCACAAATCGAAAGGGGAAGCAGATAAAAAACAGAGGGGAAAGCGAATGAAAATAGAGGGAGTGTCGTTTTGTTCATCCAATTACACACATTTCTCTTTATAGTAACAAATTTGTGTGTGTAATAACATAATTTTCAATACCTACAAAAAAAATATGTATACTGACAAAAAAAGTATGTGTTATTTTTTCTTACAGTAACACATGTTTTCTCTTATAGTAATACAAACCTCAAAGCGACAACTGTTGTTTTGACTTTGCGCGAACATTATTGAATTTTTTTTTTGATTCAGTTCGATTAGCACATGATCCATGAATTTTTCTCTGTGTTTATGCGTTTCTCCTTTTGACCTCACAGGTCATATTTCACGAAATATTTTATATAAAAAAATGTCTTTAAAAAGAAGTAAGGTATTTTTGTGGACGAATCCAGGATTCAAACTTTAGGGGGCCAGAGTATACTAAATATAAATTTTAAGTCTAATTAATAGGGTATCAAAACTCTTAAATGTTAATATAATTATATATATAGACACACATAAATCAAAACAAGAAGGACAAATACACATATTAATATAACTATACATATGCACACACACATACATACATAGAGCTTAAAAATTTAGGAAGGGCAGTAGCCCCCACTTGCCACACATAAATCAAAACAAGAAGGACAAATACACATATTAATATAACTATACATATGCACACACATACATACATAGAGCTCAAAAATCTAGGGAGGACAGTAGCCCCCACTTAAAATTTTGTATCTTATCCCACGGTCCCATCCCACAATTATTTTCCCCCAAACCATGTGTCCACAAATGCTATATATACACTTTAACGGAATGAGGGGACATGCGGGACAGACGGCAATTTGTCAAGCAACCATGCAACATGTAGGATGATTTGTCACAAGAACACGTCATGACAAATAAGCAGTAAGGTCCCCGACCCATGCAACATGTAGGATGATTTGTCAAGCAAAAAAACGTCGACAAATAAGAAATACAGCGTCCCAAACCCATGCGATAAATAAGAAGACATATTAAATTTTTTTCTATATTTTTAATTATTTATTTAACTAATTAAATGTATTAATTGATAACTAATTAAATGTATTAATTGATATTATTTGATTAATTGAAAAGTATTAATTATTTAGTTATAAAGTATTAGTTCATTAATTGAAAAATATTAGTTATTTGGTTATCAACAATATTAGTTCATCAATTGAAAAGTATTAGTTCATTCATTCAAGTATTAATTCATTTATTCAAAAGTATTAGTTAGTTGATTACAAAGTATTAGTTCATTCATTGAAAAGTATTATTTATTTGTATACAAAGTATTAGTTCATAAATTTAAAAGTATTAGTTATTTTGTTATCAACTATATTACAGTTTAGTTAATATGTATCAATTATCAATTTAAACATGAGAAAAATAAATATACACATTACATGAATGAAAAAATAAATATATAGATTACATAATTTCCATCCGAGGATGGACTGCGACGTGCTACTACAAAAACTTGAATTAAATATTAAAAAAAATTATAATATTCTTTTTCTTTGTTATTATTTGTAGACTGTTGGAAGATGAATTTAATAAAGAAGATTTTGATTAGATCCCAAAACCCCTGAGTATGACATGTTCAGGATAATCTTGATAGATGAGTCAGGATTCAATTTTAGAGTATTCAGGGTGTTATCTGCACAATGTATAGTCGTGATATAGATCGTTAGATTAGATCAAGATTCTGAAAACTCAAGAAAGTTTCGAGTTTTCAATGTGAAATCAAGTTTCAAGTTTCATGTGAAATTGAGAAATCAAGACTTCGGAGGAGAAATCGAGAAATCAAGACTCAAAGGTGAAATCGAGAAATCAAGACTCAAATGAGACATCAAAAATCAAGACTCAAAGATGAAGACTCAAGATATATTAGTCAATATATCTGTGAAGACTCAGAAGACAAAGATCAAGACAAAGGATATCAAGGCACAAATAATTATCAAGACTTCGAGAATGTCTTGAATGCTCGATATAAACCTGAATGTTCTGAGGCACTGAAAATATCTATCTGAAGGAAACAATACTGAGAAAAACGCGATTACTTAGAAAAATAGATATTGTCCAAGACATTCTCATGCAGACAAAAGGAACTAAAACAAAGTGTTGTTAAGGTTATATCACTCGAGAGATATTGACCAAAAGAGCCGTTATGGTTATCTACATTTAACCAAGACAACAAACCAATCGAAAGAAGACAACATCAGATGTTGGTCCCGAAAACCCGATTTAAAACTCGTAAAATCTCAATGGGAGGTGACTTAAAAAATTTCCGAATATGTTATGCAGTTGCTAAAAAGTATGTATGATGCTTAATATGAAAGCAAATAAGAACACACGTATTTTTATAGTGGTTCTGGACAACTCGCCCCCTACATCCACTCTTCCTTCATGGGGCACCAACTTAACCAACAGATGTTTTACCGAAGTTCTCACTCAAACGGGACTTATCACCCTCACGGGATCGTCTACCCTCCCTTTCGGGATTGCTAGATGTTTACCGAGTTCTCACTCAAACGGGACTTATCACCCTCACGGGATCGCCTACCCTCCCTTTCGGGATTGCTAGATGTTTACCGAGTTCACACTCACCTACAAACTTAACCGACTGATTTGGGTAAGGTTTGTTTGGTTTCAACTAGGTTGAGATTTTCCTTACATTTGTTTAGCCTCAATGCTAAGGATGGGAAAATCTCTCTAAGCTTAGGATATAGCATTTGTGCTTAGATCTAGGGTAGAACACTTTTGAATATAAGTGTGTATTTCTTGCTCTGTGTTCTATGAATGGAGTTGCTTTGAATATTTGGCTTTAATTCCACTTTGAAGATCCTCCATTATCTTCTTTTTGAAGATAGTGCAATGTATTTATAGTGTGGATTTAAATATTACCGTTGGAAAGTAATATTCAAATCCATACTAATAACTTCCAAATTTTCTTTGTCCTTTTGCACTTTTCCTTGCGAACTTTATGTCACATCAATATGTGTTGTCTTCTTATTGGCCACTTTTGTGTGTCTAATCTGGATCCGATCACCCTCGTCGAGTTCTTGTTCATCTCTTCCGATTTTGGTCACTTTGATCCGTCCATTAAATCGATCTGTAGAATCTGGTCTGCAGATTTACGGTGTCTTTGAAATCACTTTGTTCATCGATCTTTGAAATCATTTGTTCATCGATTCTTTGAAATCACTTTGTTCATCCGAATCGATTTCCGGCGATTTCATCGATCGGACGATTTATTTCGCTGATTTGGATTCTTCTACTTTTTCGATTTCTTCTCGCTTGATTTTTTATTTCTTCACACCATTTTATCGACTTTTCTTCATCACAAATCAAATGCTTCTTCTTGTTCAAATTTCATCGATTAACTTCGGAACTCATCCTACTCATCTCGATCTCGACGGCCTTCGTCTCGATCTCGATCATCTTCGTCGATTTTATGAGTTCCCCCTTAACTTGTTCTCTCGTTCCCCCTCAACTTGTTATCTGTAGATTATCTTAAATAACACAAGTTGATAATGTTTTGGAATAATTAATCAAAACTAAAATATCCCAACAATTTCCCCCTTTTTGATAATGATGCCAAAACTAACTAACAATAAAAATATACGAGAAAAACAGTGTTAGTTAAACAAGTGAAATAATGAAGAACATTGTTTTCATTTTAAAAATGAGAAGGTGATTGTCAACCTCCATGAATTTTATAAATAATATGCATTTTAAACTAAATGGGTTTTAACAAAAAAAAAAGATCAGTTCAGTGTTCACATTAAAATTTAGTGAACTTTTGAACCCCTGCTCTGATACCAATTGTTGGTCCCGAAAAACCCGATTTAAAACTCGTAAAATCTCAATGGGAGGTGACTTAAATTTTTTTTCCTGTGTGTTATGCAGATTTGCTAAAAGTATGTATGATGTTAATATGAAAGCAAATAAGAACACACGTATTTTTATAGTGGTTCGGACAACTCGTCCTACATCCACTCTTCCCTTCATGGGGCACCAACTTAACCAACAGATGTTTATCGAGTTCTCACTCAAACGGGACTTATCACCCTCACGGGATTGCTAGATGTTTACCGAGTTCTCACTCAAACGGGACTTATCACCCTCACGGGATCGCCTACCCTCCCTTTCGGGATTGCTAGATGTTTACCGAGTTCACACTCACCTACAAACTTAACCGAATTTTGATTTGGGTAAGGTTTGTTTGGTTTCAACTAGGTTGAGATTTTCCTTACATTTGTTTAGCCTCAATGCTAAGGATGGGAAAATCTCTCTAAGCTAGGATATAAAGATTTGTGCTTAGATCTAGGGTAGAACACTTTTGAATATAAGTGTGTATTTCTTGCTCTGTGTTCTATGAATGGAGTTGCTTTGAATATTTGGCTTTAATTTCACTTTGCAGATCCTCCATTGTCTTCTTTTGAAGATAGTGCAATGTATTTATAGTGTGGATTTAAATATTACCGTTGGAAAGTAATATTCAAATCCATACTAATAACTTCCAAATTTTTCTTTGTCCTTTTGCACTTTTCCTTGCGAACTTTATGTCACATCAATATGTGTGTTGTCTTCTTATTGGCCCGTTTTTTTGTGTGTCTAATGATCCGATCACCTCGTCGACATCGCTCATATCTTCCGATTCTCGTCACTTTGATCCGTCCAAAAATTCCGATCTGCAGAAATCGGTGTCTTGAAATTTTACATCGATTCTTTGAAATCATTTGTTCATCGATTCTTTGAAATCACTTTGTTCATCCGAATCGATTTCCTTTGTTCATCCGAACTTATTTCACTATTTCATTTCACTGATTTCTTCTTTCGCTTTGATTTGATTTCTTCTCGCTTTGATTTACGATTTCTTCACAAAGATTTTATCGACTTTTCTTCATCACAAATTAGCATGCTTCTTCTTGTTCAGCTCATCAGTTAACTTAGAACTCATCCTACTCATCTGATCTCGATCAGCCTCGTCTGATCTCGATCATCTTCGTCTGATTTTATGAGTTCCCCCTTAACTTGTTCTCTCGTTCCCCCCCTCAACTTTTATCCGAGATTATCTTAAATAACACAAGTTGATAATGTTTTGGCATAATTAATCAAAACTAAAATATCCCAACATTGTATTTCTTCGACAATTTGAAAAGTTGACAGTCATTGAAGCATGTCAGTAGTACTATGTTCCAGATTGCAAAAAGTGTTGACTGGCTGCATGAAAAGCTTATTGCCTAAAACATGCTATGGAGTTTCAAACCCTAAATATAGCAGTTCATCACACACCATAAGAGGAAAATCATGGAGCTATCTCTTCCAACGGATAGTTTTTTCAAGAGTGACCTTGGTGTCTGCCTATAAATACTTGTGACCATCTACATTGAAGGTTACGGGAAATTTGTAAGCAACTCAAGAGCTCAAACTTATTATTGCAAGTTGAAGCACTCGAAAACCCAAGAATTTCTCAAGTGCTTTATATCGAAGAGAGCTCATTCACTAATCCTAGTCTTGATAAGATATATTCAAAGCTTAGTAGAGATATCCTAGCCTTTGCATTGTTCTTAATTGTAAAGGATATCTCATCCTAGTTGGAAACCAACCAAGAAACCCCAAACCCTTTGTAAGGTAGTTTGAGTGTGATTGTTGGTGAGTTGGAGTTGTAAAGAGTTAGTAAACTACAAGAGGTAGTCAGAAAACTCTAGAGAAGAAGTGAGTAAACTATCTTGGATAGTCAGAAATCTTGTGTGTGTTTTGAGTAAGTAAACTACAGAGGTAGTCAGAAAGCTCAAAATAGAAAGATTAGTAAACTACAGAGGTAGTCAGTAAACCTTAAGAGGTGATTAAAGAATTTCTCTGAAGAGATTAGAGAGAGTGGACGTAGGAGCTTGAGTCTCTGAACCACTGTAACTTACTGTGTTATTTGCTTTCTTATTGCTTTGATTAACTGTTGCATATCTTAAACTGAAAGCATATTTTCACTGATATTCAGTTGGAATCATTCCACTGAAGTTGCATCTAACTGAATCACAGCCTAATCACTATTCCATTAAAAGGAAGGTTTCCAGCAAAGCATAAAACGAGTATAAACTTAGGGCCAACCATTCCGTACATCTGAGTAGTTATTCAAGCAAATCAGTTTCTCTGAAAACTCAGGATCAGTTGGGATTATCTGAGGTATCTGAAAGCAGCTCAAGATCACTGTCTCAGGTAGACTTTGACTCAGGGCGACTTGTGCTTCTCAGGACCAAATCATCAGAACAACCTGACCCAATATGACCTCAGTGAAGAAAAAGTTTTAAAATCAATGAACACGTGTATTCCCCCCCCATACACGTGTAAGACTCGTTTGCACCGGGACCAACAAGTGGTATCAGAGTAGTGGTTCAACTTGACCACCTGCTTTGTTGACCAAAGTATTATTTGCTAAAATTCTTGTGGTCTATCTGAATAGATCTTATTTGCTGAAATCTTAAAAGGCTCAGACAAAATGCCTTCTAAGAAACTTCTCATTTTCTCTGTAGAGAGTTATGATTTGTGGAGATTGAGAATGCAGGCTCACCTGTATTCTAAGCATGAACGTATGTGAACAATGGTCTCTGAAGGACCATTCCAATTCACTGTGGTGAATCCCAGAGTTACAGAAAATGAGAGAAATGATCCCAGGACAGAATTTCCTAAGTCAGATGATCAACTTACTCCTGAGGAGAGGAAGTTAGTCAATCTAGACTATATTGCCAAAGACACACTATATAGCACAATTGATGATGGTGTGATGGGAATGATTTCTCATTGTAATACTGCCAAATAAATATGGGATACACTAGCTATAATGTGCCAAGGCACAGATTATATCAAGGAGAACAAACTTTCAGTTGCCATTGGAAAGTTTGACAGTTTTGAAATGGAAGATGGTGAATCTATTGACAGACTGGAAGTCAGATTCACTAGTATAATGAATGATCTAAATGCACTTGGAAAGAGATATCCACAAAGAGAAGTAGCATTGAAAATTCTTAGAGGTCTATCTAAGAAATGGGATATTCATGCAGTGGTGATTGAAAACACCAAGAACATTGATTCAATGTCGTACCAACAAGTCTTCTCTGAGCTGAAAGCTTATGAGTTTGTTATTGATAAGAAAACAAAGAAACCTGACAACAAAGATGATTCTTCATCTAGTAAAAATGTGGCTTTCAAAGCCAAGGATAAAACCTGTAAAACTAGAGAGTCTGAGAACTCCCTTGCTAAAAATCAGGATGAGCTAGAGGATAAGCTAGTACTGATGGCAAGGAGGTTTGAAAGGCTTAATAGTAGATATGGAAAATATAAAAACTATTACAGGAATCACAGGTACCAGAAGAATTCTAAAGCTGAGGACAGATCCACAGAGAAGAGAAAAGACCTGAAAGCTGAAGGATCTTCATCCAAAAAGAAGGATTCCAAGTCTAAAGAAGAAAGTGATCAGGATGATGATGCCAACAGATGCTATAACTGCCAAAACAAAGGTCATTTTCAGTATGATTGTCCAGACCTAAGTGCTAAGGAGAGAAAAGAAAGGCAAGCAGAGAGAGACAAGAAATTCTCCAGCAAGAAAGCCATAGTTGCAGAAGAAGAACACTCTGAGGAAGGTTCCAGCTCTTCAGATGAAATGTTCTCAGACAGTGACAGTGATGACTTCTGTCTAATGGATGTGGAGGAGGTAAATTCTTCTTTCTCTGTTGTTGCTCCTACACTAGCACAAGAGTTATCAAGTTCCACTGTAAACAATCAATTTGACCTGATGGATTCTTTTGAGTGTCTGATGAAGGACTATGCTGTTTTACAAGAACTGCTGAATGAAACTCAAGAGCAGAACAAAGAACTGATTGCTGAAAATCTTAAGTGGAAAGACTCTAGTAATGCTGAGATCACTTCTCAATTAATGGGAACTACTGATGAACTAGATGTTCTGAAAGTACAACTCGCAGAGAAAGAGAAGTTGATAGAGACCCTAAATGGAAAACTAGAGAAATCCACTGAGGAGATTCAGCTGATCAGAACTAAGAACAAGGTCATCTGAATGCTGCATCAAGTAGAACTAAGACAATCTTTGTTAAACAAGTGGCACCTATCCTTCGAACTGAAGAAATGCCCAAAGTTTTAGACAAGGGAAAAGGACCTATGGTTCCAGAAAAACTGAATGTTCAGGTAAGAAAGCCCAAACCTCAGGTGAAGGCTAGAAAACCTGACCACTCAGTAGGAAAATTTCAGGCAAGTACTTCGAAGCCTCAGGCTAAGAATGCAAACCTGAAAGGATCTGCACTGAACCAGCAGAGGAATTTTCAGAAGAGAAACACTCAGCAGAGACATTCTCAACTGAAAAGACCAAGTCCACAGATTACTGAAAGACCCCAATTTCAGTACAGGCAACCTAAACCCCACTTGCCTAAGGGTAAAGGTTACCTGAACCCAAGTCAATAAATATTCAGACCAGCTGCACAAAAGCCAAAGCAATGGAACAAAAGTCCTGTACCCAAGAAAAATTCTAAGGCTCATGTTAATGCCAAGGCTAGCACTCATACAAAGGATACTGCTAAGGCACCTAGAGTGGTAAATGTGTATGTAGATGTTTATGGAAGACAGATCAGCCACTCTAAAGTAATTAGAGTTGTCAGGCAGATTTGGATTCCGAAAGGTACAGCTAACCTGGTAGGACCCTACACCAAATGGGTACCTAAAAATTGATCTGTTATTCAGGAGAAAAACAAGGGCACTTAGCTGATTGAAGATCACATAGCACTGATGAGTGGAGATGAAATGGCCCCTGCTGTATGGTATCTTGACAGTGGATGTTCAAGACATATGACAGGATTCAAGCAAATACTCAGTGACTATGTAGAGCAAAGAGGCCCTCAGATCACATTTGGAGATAACTCCAAGGGACAAACTGAAGGATATGAAACTTTGGAAATCGATTCAGTTCATATCCATGGTGTTTCATATGTATCTGGATTGAAGCATAACCTGCTTTCAATAAGCCAATTCTGTGACAAGGGATTTAATGTTGAGTTCTCAAAGAACTTATGTTATGTAAAAGATGATATCTCACAGAAAATACTACTGACTAGTACTAGAAAAGGAAATGTGTATCTTGCTGATTGGAGTTCAACTCCTAAAGATACATGTTTGGTTGCAAAAAGTTCCACAAATACCTGTTGGTTATGGCACAAAAGGATGAATCACCTGAATTTCAAAACCCTGAATAAACTTGCAAGATTAGCACTTGTGAGGGGGTTACCAAATGAAGTGTTCAGTAAAAAACATGTTTGTGATGCGTGCCAAAAAGGAAAACAAGTTAAAGCATCATTTAAAAGTAAAGTAGATGTTTCTACTGAAAGAATACTTCAATTGTTGCATATGGATCTTTTTGGTCCAGTAACACCAGTGAGCACTAATGGCAAGAAATATACACTCGTGGTAGTTGATGACTACTCAAGATATACATGGGTCATATTCTTACTCAGTAAGAAAGAGACTCAGATAAAATAGCCTGAACTACTGAAAAGGCTCAGTATTGAAAAGAACCTGAGTGTGGTCAAAATCAGATCGGATAAAGGAACTGAATTTATAAACCATATTATATCTGATTATTGTGCAGCAAATGGAATTACTCATGAAACATCAGCTGCAAGGACCCCTCAACAAAATGGTGTTGCTGAGAGAAGGAACAGGACTCTAAAAGAAGCTGCAAGGACAATGATAGTTGAAGCTGATATTCCTAAAAGATTTTGGGCTGAAGTTGTCAACACTGCATGCTATTCTCAAAACAGATCCATGCTGACCAAGAGTCAAGGCAAAACACCATACGAGCTTTAGAATGAAAGGAAGCCTCTTGTTTCTTTCTTTCGTGTGTTTGGTTGCAAGTGTTTCATACACAATAATGGTAAAGATCAGTTGAAAACATTTGATAGCAAAGCTGATGAAGGAATATTCTTAGAATATTCTGAAGTCAGTAAAGTTTTTAGAGTTTACAACTATAGGACTCTTATTGTGGAAGAAACACCTCATGTTGTTTTTTATGAATCTACTTGTGTTCAGAAGAAACAGGAACATGATGCAGGAGAACTGACCAAGAGAATCACCAGACTAAGCCTGAAAAAGAATGACAAATCATCCTCTGAACCTGAAAAGAAGAAGTCAGTCACCTTCTATGAATGGAGTGACTCAAACTCAGACAAAGAAGTTCAGGATGGAACTCAGGATGGTGAGACTCAGGAAAGCCAACACACAAAAGCTAACCAATCTGAACAGACACCAGTTCAGACTCAGGTATGTGATGCCAATGAAGATGTGGTCACAGCTGAGGCAATTTCTGAATCTATCAACCAAAGGGGAACAAATTTCACTGATAATGTTCTGAATGGAATTTCCTCTGAGGAAGATGATTCCCTTTCTCCTTTTCTGTTGTTCCCTGAGTTTAATGAACTGCCTGAACCTAACATTTCAAATGTTGGGGAACATCTAGAAGAAGTTGGTTAGATAGTCATCCTACAAGTCAGATTGTGGGTGATCTAACTGATGGTGTTAAGACAAGAAGGTTCCATGGTGAAAGTGCACTATTCTGCTGCTTCCTATCAGAGAAAGAGCCTACTGAAATTGAAGAAGCGCTACAAGATTCCTTTTGGATTACTGCTATGCAAGAAGAGCTGAATCAATTCTCAAGGAATGAAGTATGGGAGCTGGTGGATAGGCCTGAAAGGCACAATGTTATTGGAACCAAGTGGGTATTCAAGAATAAAAGAGATGAGAACAACAACATTGTAAGAAACAAGGCAAGGCTAGTTGCACAAGGTTATTCCCAAGAAGAAGGCTTGGATTATGATGAAACCTTTGCACTTGTTGCATGACTAGAAGCCATCAGATTGTTTCTTGCATATGCTGCCCACATGAAATTCACAGTCTATCAGATGGATGTGAAAAGTGCATTTCTGAACGGTGTGCTTAAGGAAGAGGTTTATTTGGAACAACCTCCTGGTTTCAGACAGAATGACCAAGTTTACAGGCTCAGAAAAGCCTTGTATGGTCTTAAGCAAGCACCCAGAGCATGGTATGATACCCTTTCTCAGTTTCTTACTGACCATGGTTTTATCAAAGGAACTGTTGATAGAACTCTGTTCAGGATAGAAGATGGGGAAGATCTCTTACTAGTTCAGATTTATGTAGATGACATCATTTTTGGATCTCCAAATCATCAGTTGTGTGAAAAGTTTTCAACACTGATGAAAGGAAAGTTTGAGATGTCTATGATGGGGGAGATGAATTTCTTCCTAGGACTTCAAGTGAAATAATCAAAGGAAGGAATCTTCATCAACCAAGCAAAGTACACCAGAGATCTGATTGCCAAGTATGGTGTACAGAATTGCAATGCAGTTAGGATTCCTATGAATACTAACTACAAGATGGATCCTGATCCTGAAGGCAAATCAGTAAGTCACACTGATTATAGAGGGATCATTGGATCATTTCTCTATCTCACAGCAAGTAGGCCGGATATAACATTTGTTGTTGGGATATGTGCAAGATACCAAGCTAATCCTAAGGCTAGTCACATGGAGGCTGCCAAAAAGATACTGAAGTATCTTAAAGGCACAGTGAATAGAGGATTATGGTATCCAACTGATGATAACCTTGAATTAACTGGTTATTCAGATGCTGACTATGAAGGGTGTAGAATTGACATGAAGTCCACTACAGGAACTTGTCAATTTCTAGGAAGTAAGCTGATATCCTGGTTTTCAAAGAAACAAACCTCAGTAGCAACCAGTACTACTGAAGTTGAATACATGGCTGCAGGAAGCTGTTGTGCACAGATTCTTTGGCTAAGGCAACAATTAAGGGATTATAAGATTGTAGCCAATGAAGTACCAATATTTTGTGATAATAATAGTGCTATTGCTATTTCACAAAATCAGGTATTGCACACCAGATGCAAGCATGTGGATATCAGACATCACTTCATCAGAGATCATGTAGAGAAGAAGGACATCAGGATGGAGAAGATTCATACTGATAAGCAGAGAGCTGATATCTTGACTAAACCTTTGGCTGAATCAAGATTTCAGGAACTATCAGTTGAATTAGGGATGTTGGATCCAGGTGTATAGAGTAAATCTGAAAAATTGAAGGTTTTCAGATGCATGAAGTTTTCTCAGGATTCTACTGAGAAACTCAGGATAAAATTGGAAATACTGAATTGAGTCTTGGGAAACTCAGGTGTACTGAAGGTCAGTACTCAGTATTATACTAAACCCGTTCAATACTCAGTATCATACTGACATTTTATCAAGGTCAATACTCAGTAAGACTGATAGGAAATTAGCCTGAAGAAGTAATGACTCATGCAACTCATTTATTGCTTAACTGAAACTCAGTAATCATTTGCAATAAATACAAAACACCTGAAGAATGTTTTTGGGCAGGACCTTTGAAATGCCGAGGAGGTCAACAGTCATTAATTGCTATGATTCAATTAATCACCAATAAGGTTAAAATGGCGGCGTACTTTTCATGAGATTGTCCTTTCGCATACCCGATTAGTCGGTGGATCAATCTTAACCGTTGATTTGAATTAATCACACGATTTCTCACGAACCCACTCTGTATATTCATTTGAAAAGCCATTCAAGCCCTATTTTATTAAACCTTCGTCTCCAAACACACTCTGCAAAATTCAAAACCATTTTGCCCAGAAACCCTTGTCATTTTTTTTTTCAAAACCTACACTTCAAAATCCTCAAAAATGACTTTCTCCATATTTGATAAACTGGCTGTTTCCAACAAGCCATGGTATGAATATGTGGTGTCGCTCAAAAGTTCTTCCAACGCTACTCATGAAGAAGAGGCGCTACATATGATCCGAATCGCAAAACTCACAAATCTCGCCGCAAGTCAACCGGAAGCGGAATACTCTAAGGAGGTAATAGAGTTTATTTCGAATCTGAAAATAGATGAGGAAGATCATATCGAGTCCGAAATTACTGTTTCCCATCTAGAACATAGCTCGAAATATGTAAATTTTGTACGGGAGCTGTATATAGTCCCTAAAAATTTGAATGATGTTTTTGAGTTGTGTGATAGAGGAGAGGATCCCACGACTTATATGTTGGGTCGGGAGCAGGAATACCTTGATAGGATAACAGAGCATCCTATTAAGTTTGAGGCGACTTTGAATAAATGGCATTTGAAGCTGAAGTACAGAGTTTTGTTAGATATTGTTAGCAAATGTATAATGAGTAGATCAGGGAGTTTTGAGCAGATAAGCACTCCCAATCTTAGATTGATGGCTGCAATAGAGGACTCACCCACCACAAATTTTAATTGGTTGAAATACTTGATTAGAGTGGTGAGTGACCAGGCCAAGCAGATCAAGAAGGAGGATGGATCGATCTCAATCAAAGGCAAAATTCTCCATGCAACCAAAATATCCTTTATTTTGGAGATGTGTCGTGAAGGGGAGGATATTTTTGCCAACTCCACTCCTTTCCCAAAGTCTAAAGTTATGTTCAAACCTACAACAACCAAAAAGACTTTGAAAGGGAAGAAAGAGAAGAAAGTGGAATCCACTGCTGCTGCTGAAGAAGCCCATCAAGCCAGGAGGAAGGCTTTGATGGAGGTCAAAAGGGAGAAGGGAGAAGCATTGAAGAAGAAGACCCTTGCTCCAAAGCGCAGAAGGATGCTGATTGGCACTGAGGAGGAGGAGAGTGAGCCTGAGGAGGTGCAACCTGAGGGCCAAAAAGCTTAGAAATCGCCTTTACAAGTGTTGGCACAGGTTGTATTCACGGCACAGGAGCAAACTGAGGAGCAAGTCTTCTCTGAGGTTCTTGAGACGTCACTGAGCTTAGACAAGTTCTCTCAAGAAATTTTTAAAGGACCTCAGACCTCAGAGATAGCTCAGATTCCTACTGAGGAAGTGCCAGCTCAATCCTCAGAGCCAGCTCAGATTCAAACTGAGGAGTTGCCTGTCCAATCCTCAGATTTTGCTGAGCCTCAGGAGCTGCTGAATCTTGATGAGCTCCTGAGTGATCTATTTCTTGATCATTCAGCAGATCTTCCCACTGAACCTGAGAGCCCGAAGCTGAAGAGGGGCGAAGCTGAAGAGACTGAGTGGCGAAGCAAGGGGGAATGGTTCATTCTAGACCGGTACCCTGAGCTAAGCACATATCCTGACCTTCACGATCTCTTTTTTAGACTGAGGTCAACAGTCTACATTCTCAACCAGACCCTGCCTGAAATGCTCAACATTGCTTCATTCAGAGGTGAAGGCTGGTGGAATGAGGAGACAACTGTGTTAACAGAATTCTCCGGGTTCAGAAAAACCAAGCTCAGGATGAAAATTTCAGATTTTGATGAGCTGGTGAAAAGAAAGCTTGCTGAAAGGGAAAATGCTGAGGTTGGTGCCCCGAGCTCCAAAGACAAAAACCAAGATGGGGACCAACAAGGGAATGATGAGATTCAATCTCAGATGGAGAAAGATAGTTCTGATGCTGGAGAGCCTGCTGTCACACATCCTCAGACTGAAGTTAGTCTTCAGGTAACTTTTGGCACTATTAAAAATTATGTCAGGGCTACTGAAGTATCTATATTTAACTCTGTAATGTCTGATATGCAGACTGAGGCTCAGGTGGAAACCCAGACTCAGGCTGAGACTGAAGCTCAGATGGAGGCTGAAGCTCAGGTTGAGACTGAGACTCAGGCTGAGCAACCAGCTCAGGAAAAGTAGCAAATCTCATATTCTCCTGAGATTGATCTCACTCCCATTGTGGAGAAGCTAGACAAGGTTGGGCCAATCATGGACAAAGTTGCTCAGATTGACGAAGTTTTGGCCAACCAGTCCAAGAAGATTGAAAGTCTGAGTTCTACTTCAGACCTGATGCAACTTCAGACCACTCTGACTGACAAATTGACTGCCATGGAAGGAAAGATGGATGGAGTCAAGGCCGAATTGAGTGCAGAGCTGAAGCAAAAGTATCAGGAGAGGACTGAATTTCTTGAAGCCAAGCTGGTGGAGAAGAATGAGATGCTTATCAAAAATGTTGTTGAGGAAATGAGCTCCATGCTCATGACCAAGATGACAGATATGTTCAAAGAAGCTCTCTCCAACCAGTTTGCCCAGATGTCTAAAGAGTTCTCAATGGCGAAGAACCACCTGATGAGATTAGAAGAAGAGCAAGATCAGTTGGCGGGAGAAGTGCGAAGTGTCAGCAAGGAACAATATCATATGGACACTGCACTATCCAAACTTCTGCCAAGGTATGGTGCCAAGAAGGGGGAAAGACCCGGAGCTGATCTGAGAGTATTATTGGCACACACCTTGGAAAGAAAGGCAGACAAAGAAGCAGAAAAGAAGAACATTGCTGATGCCTTGAAAGAAGTTGAAGCCACAGAGAAGCTGAAATTCAAGAAGGTGGAGAAGCCCGTATACACTCAAGTTTTTGAGGAAACCATGCAAGAAGTAGCTGCTGAGAAGCTGAGTGCTAGAAGAAGGGTTGGAACAAGCCTAGCCGGTGCTGAACTGCCCATCAAAAGGAAGGTTGTGGCATTTGTTGAGCCCGAAGGGAAAAGAGCTAAGGCTTCTAAGCCAACTCAGAGGAAGTTGATAATGAAATTGGAAGAGTCTGAGGAAGAGCCGCAAAAAGAAGTCTTCAACACGAGAAGAGCTCTGAGATCACTTCAAGTCGAGCAAGCCAAGAAAACTGCTGCTTCTGTTTCAGGAATGCCTTTAATTAGGAAAAAGAAGGAAGAAGAGCAGAGGCGAAGAAGTGGTTTCAAGAAGTTCGCGAGCAAGAGGAGAGGGACTGCTAAAGCACAGAAATGGCCGCACATTGACAAGTGGATGGCAATCCAGTTCAATGATGTGTGGGAAGAGATTAAAAGAACATTCTGGTTCTACTACGATGTGCTAAGAGAATGGAGAGGGGAGAGCTCAGATTCTAATGAGGCTTTCATCGACTATCTGCTGACCTTCTATCCGAAGTACTTACAAAGTTGGATCAATCTTGCGGATGAAGGAAAGGTTCAGATCACTTCCCCTGGTCCATACTCATACCCTCCTCCTAGGCTGGAAAATGGCTTGGTGAATGAAACAGTCATTTCTCAGGAGATTGCTCAGTACGCCATTCAGTTAGGCCTGACAGGTAACAATCCTGATATCATCAAGGAGAGAGATGCGCTGAAGAAAAGATATTATGGAATGTTTAACCTTGAAGTGCCTGCGGATGAGGTGGAAGAAGAGAACTGAAGAGCCAGAGCTGAAGATCAAAAGAAGACTGAAGAATCAAGACTGAATACTCTTGTAATTTCTTTATCTTTTTGTCTTTATTTTCTGATAAGTTCATTGTAAGCTGTAACATTCAAATCATACATCAATGAAACTTTATCTTTTATGCTCAAAGATAATATCTCATTATCTTTTTACATGTCTTTACTTTTGATATGCCTGATTGTTGTTGAAGAAATTGTTGGGAGATTGTTTGTGAAAATTGTTGGGAGAATTTGCCATTCTTGTAATAGGAAAAACTGAAACCTGAGTATAGGTTAAGTGTTTTGTAATAAGATGGTTTTGGCATCATCAAAAAGGGGGAAATTGTTGGGAGATGAATTTAATAAAGAAAATTTTGATTAGATCCCAAAACCCCTGAGTATGACATGTTCAGGATAATCTTGATAGATGAGTCAGGATTCAGTTTTAGAATATTCAGGATGTTATCTTGCACAATGTATAGTCAGCAGATATAGATCAGGTTAGATTCTGAAGATTCTGAAGACTCGATGAAGTTTCAAGTTTCAAGATTTTGATAAGTTTCAAAGTTTCAAGATGAAATCGAGAAATCAAGACTCAAAGAGAAATCGAGAAATCAAGACTCAAGCAGAAATCGAGAAACCGAAGACTCGAAGAGAAACAAAAATCAAGACTCAAGATATCACCAATATATCCGTGAAGACTCGAAAGACACAAAAGATCAAGACAAAGGATATCAAAGGCACAAGAATTATCAAGACTCAAGAATGTCTTCAATGCTAAGTATAAACCTGAATGTTCCGACGCATTGAAAATATCTATCTGAAGGATACAATACTGAGAAAAATGCGATTACTTAGAAAAATAGATATTGCCCAAGACATTCTCATGCAGACAAAAGGAACTAAAACAAAGTGTTGTTAATGTTATATCACTCGAGATATTGACCAAAAAAGAGCCAAGTATGGTTGTCTACATTTAATCAAGACAACAAAATTAATCGAAGAAGACAACACTGAACTTTTCTGACACTGAAAGCGACAGGTCACTGAAGCATGTCAGTAGTACTATGTTCCAGACTGCAAAAAGTGTTGACTGGCTGCATGAAAAGCTTATTGCCTAAAACATGCTAGGGAGTTTCAAACCCTAAATATAGTCGTTCATCACACACCATAAGAGGAAACTCATGGAGCTATCTCTTCCAACGGATAGTTTTTTCAAGAGTGACCTTGGTGCCTCCTTTGTAAGGTAGTTTGAGTGTGATTGTTGGTGAGTTGGAGTTGTAAAGAGTTAGTAAACTACAAGAGGTAGTTAGAAAACTCTAGAGAAGTAGTGAGTAAACTATCTTGGATAGTCAGAAAGCTTGTGTGTGTTTTGAGTAAGTAAACTACAGAGGTAGTCAGAAAGCTCAAAATAGAAAGGTTAGTAAACTACAGAGGTAGTCAGAAAACCTTAGGAGGTGATTAAGGAATTTCTCTGAAGAGATCAGAGAGAGTGGACGTAGGAGCTTGAGTCTCTGAACCACTATAACTTGATGTGTTATTTGCTTTCTTATTGCTTTGATTAACTGTTGCATATCTTAAACTGAAAGCATATTTTCACTGATATTCAGTTGGAATCAATCCACTGAAGTTGCATCTAACTGAATCACAACCTAATCACTATTCCATTAAAAGGAAGGTTTTCAGCAAAGCGTAAAACGAGTATAAACTTAGGGCCAATCATTCTGCACATCTGAGTAGCTATCCAAGCAACTCAGTATCTCTGAAAACTCAGGATCAGTTGGGATTATCTGAGGTATCTGAAAGCAGCTCAGGATCACTATCTCAGGTAGACTTTGACTCAGGGCGACTTGTGCTTCTCAGGACCAAATCATCAGGACAACCTGACCCAATCTGACCTCAGTGAAGAAAAAATTTTAAAATCACTGAACACGTGTATTCCCCCCCATACACGTGTAAGACTCAAATGAACCGGGACCAACATATACTTATATTTAGCCTCACGTCGCGGTGCATCTAAGTTGTGTAATGTACGGTATAACTCTATCCTGCTTTTAAATTCTAAATCTAAACCATTTACAGAAGGGTCATGTGCGAGTTCCCAATATGCAGATATAAATGGTACTGGATGCTCCTCGGTTGTCATATGCAACTGAAATTACAGGTACAAAATTATAATTATAATTAAATAAAATTCATAAATAAAAAAAATAATAAAATAACAGCAAAATAGTTTTTTCTTACCAATATCCAATGAGAATTGTTGTGCACGCTCCCCAAGACCAATTTCATGGTCGGAAGTGGTCGATATTGATCTGTTGTTGCGGGAAGACAAAAATGTCCGCCATGCTCACTAAATGACATTACGAAAATGTTATATGTGGTTGCAACCAGGTATCCATGTTCAGGTAATGAAAACCATTTATGTTGTAAGGCAAAACCGTGGAAGTTATTATGTGATTCTGCCAAATCTGACATGGTTGTGTAACCACGTATAACGTTGTCGTATAAATCGATTCTTGTTCGCAGAACATTAAAAAGATCCATTCGTACCGTATGCCATTGGTCCTCGCTTCCGTAGATTGCGAGTGCAACAACTCTATACCCGCAGTTCCCATCTCTAATTACATCATTGTAGGAATGAATATAACTTCTAATATATGGAGGAAAATTGTCCTCCACCGGAGAGTTAAAAAATTGTATTAGATAGTTAATATTTGTTTGAAAATGAGGCATACTTGAACTAGGGTACTGTTGCGAGGCGGGACATCAGAAGGTGGGGGCCTTTGGGACTTTAAAGTTGGAGTTTTGGGGGAATTTGTGTTGGTATGGCCTGGATTTTGGGAAAATCTATTCCAAGTCTGTTCAGAAAAACTCATCGTACATCCTTCTGATGTGTTATGTCTACGATCAGCTTCTGGTGGAATATCCTGGTGCGCATTAGTTGTCGTCACTCTCCCCTTACCCCTTTTTTGAGTAGACTTCTTCAATCCCACACCTGTCATCATTCTCTCATACCAAGAAGGTTCACTATCGCTGCCTCCAGTCTTCTGTTTTGAGTTTTTATTTTTGTCAACCTTCGGTGGAAGAATGTCTTCCGTGTAATCATCGAATAATTTTCTCCTAGTCTTACCACTGTTGGGGTTATATTGGAAAGTATGCTTTTACTTTGTATAACCAGACTGAATTTCTGTCTTATTTGTTGAAATAAATTATTTATCAATGTTGCTTTAAATATCATTGAATGTTACATATATTTACTGCATAATTG
Organism: Stenogyne calaminthoides; assembly: GCA_037126765.1. Lineage (NCBI taxonomy): Eukaryota > Viridiplantae > Streptophyta > Magnoliopsida > Lamiales > Lamiaceae > Stenogyne > Stenogyne calaminthoides. Next base: position 24,681,447 of record JBBCBC010000020.1, read on the forward strand.
TTCAATAAATAGTATGTGTTACATTGTAGTTAATTTAGTGATACCAGATCACAGGAGATTAAATTAATAGTCCCTTGTAACTAAAAGTACAAAATTTACAACCTAGATGGAAATGAACGATCCATAGTGAAAGGTTGAAGTTTAAGGCTCAGATTGGCTTGTCTTGACCAAGAGATTGCACTAGTACATTATGACGCGCTGAATAGGACCTACAGGAGGATAAATTCTTCAGAACTGAATATAGAAGAATTAGACCTCAGTGGTTAGTTATTTCTTAATCCCTGTCCCTTAAATAGGATCGTGTGGAATTAATAACTATTGCTTTGACTTATGATGGGTAGAGAATCAATGTGATTCAATACCTTGTATCTTGGGCAATATTATTAGTTACATGACGATTGCTAAGATTTAATATGGAGAAACGTGTGCAAGTACGTCTTGCTTGATTTGTCCCATTAGGAGGCTCAGAAGTTTTATCATACTAAATCTTGCAAGTGGAGTTAGTTTCCGGTATGGATAATAATGTTGAACCGTTCCTGAACCAAGAAAACGATATTAATTAAAGTGAAGCTATTTCAGTGGCTTAAATTAATTAATGGACTGGATAATCTTAAACACGGAAAATAATAACCGGGAGTCATATTAACTTTAATATGGGTTAAGATGGATAGTGCAATATTAATTATGTAGTGGGATTAATTAATATTCATGGGCTTGAATAATATTGTGGCTCAATATTGGAAATTCAAGGTCCATTGGAAGGTCCAATCTTAATTCTCCTAAAGGCCCCTCAAATAGCCCAAAGATAAAGTCCAATAACTGAAAAAAGTGTTTGAAATAAAATAAATTATTGTTGCCTAATTTTTCTTCAATTTTTCGAAAATAAATAAATAAAAGAGGGAGAAAGATTTTCTTTGAATTTTGTTATGAAATGAGGATAAGTATTCTTGGAATACAAATTTATCTCATTAAATTCAAAAAATCTCCCACTTGGCTATTTATTTACACTTTTCGAAAATTATGAGTAAATAAGGAAGGAAAGATTTTCTTGATTTTCTTGAAAAGATATTATGGAAGATATGTATTCTTGGAATACAAGAATATCTCATAAATTCAAGAAGATCCCAATCTTGGAAATCTTGGCCCTTATTTTCGAAAATATCCATAACAAGAGGAGGTTGGATTTTTGTGGAATATTTTAAATATGGTGAAAAGAATATATGAGATATGTTCAAGATTTCTTGGAGATCAAGAAAAAGATTTTCCCATCTTATTCACACCAAAATTTTCGACCACCCTCTCTCTTATAAATAGGGGATGAATATTTCATCCCCAAAAGAAATTCCATGTGTTGGAAAAATTAGAAATCCACAAAGGTGGTGCAACATAATTTTATTTTTCCTTTTGTTAATTGTTCGCGAGCATCCTTCCACCGGATTGTTGAACAAGGACGAGGGAATACTTGAGAAGGCTCTTTGGGTTTGTTCGTATGAACAGGATATCCATCTTCTCAATGGTTGTCACTCCAAGAGGTTAGTTCAAGTAAACTCCTAGTAATTCCGCATGCGTAGGATTTATGTGACAAATTTGTATGCATGATTTGTTGTTGAATTATTATTTGAATTAATATAGGATTAATTCATGCTAGTAATAATTGCTAGAATTAAATTTGTATTTAAATATTCATCCCAAATAGATCCGGGCAAATAATTCCCCAACAACTGGTATCAGAGCCTCGGTTTCGTGCTCTGAATTTTAGATTGTAATTTAATTCATTTTCATTAAATTTGAAATTGAATAGTAGAACTGCTAAATTTTTTTTGCAGGTATCCAATTGTCATGGTATTTGATGAATGTTTATTTATGCATGCATATAAATTGTGGTTTTTAATTCGATTCGTTCGAATTCGTTTTTCCTCGTTAGAAAATCCACAAGTAGATTAGGATTTGTTTGATTTGATCAATGTAATAGATCAGTCTAGATTTAGGTTTATTTATTTTTGTAAATAAATTGTAACCGGATCGGAAATGAAGACGAAGAGTTAAAGACGGGTGAGCCAAGGGGTGCACGAGGGCTAGGCCGAAGGCCTAACAACCGCGTGCGGCACAAGGCGATCGCGGATGGGGTAGAGCCTGGATGCGCGAGGAATCGCGGGGCAGAGCTTGGGCCGAGGCGTGCACGGGCGCGCACGGAGACTCGCAAGGGTGGATGCGAGCGGGGGCGAAAGGCTGGACACGCATGGGCGTGCGAGGACGCATGCGCTTGGGGCCAAGCTGCCGAGTACTTTGAGGGCGATGGGGCAGGCGCGCGCGCAGATCCGTACCCTGCTGAGTGCTGTCGAGCGACGGGCGGGGATGGCAAGGCGCACGCGGATACGCGTTCCAGGCCGTGAGCTACCAAATGCCAGACGTCATCTCGAACCTAGACGGAGGACGTTTTAAAGAACATGTTGCGGTCGAGTGGGAGCCTTTCGAGACGAATGATGAAGGCTATGAAGACGATTTCTCAAGATCAAGACATGACAAAAATTCACCGTGACAATTGGATATATGTGCCCAATGTGTTTAATTTTTTTTATTTTGATGTTTGCTTTATTTTTTCGTGCTTATTTAATTTGTTTAAATATGCGATGCATGAGAAATTGTTTTGGAAAATCTCACTTTCAAAAATTACTAAGTATGTTTTGAAAATAATTAATTGATAATTTTATTCCGGATAATAAAATTTAATTAACTTTGACCTCCATGATTTATTTATTTGTGAATTCTTTTGGAAAAATTCCCCCCACGGGACGGCCAAAAGATAGCTTTCACATGAATAAATTCCATGGAATGATTGTGAATTATTATTAGTTGCGACGATGACCCTCCCCACGAGGCTTGTTCAAAGCGAAATAATAATTCTGTATTTAATCATGGTTATTACTTAGGTATAAAATTGATATGCATATACTTCCCCGAAGTCCCTACCAATTTTATATTGGTCAAGTGGGAGCCAACTATTAATTTGGACATTAAAGATTTGTAACTGTTCTTATTTGTAACCTGCTTGAATGTGTTTAAATAATGACCCACCCCACGTGGCTTATTTAAACTGTTTTGAGATGTTGGATGATTCATGTTCATATTTTTTTTGAGATTTTAATATGATTCATGTGATCGAATTATGTGATAATTTTGTGCTTATACAATCGTTATTTATTTCAGTTTAGCATGTCGCAACCTTTTAATCCACTGTTCAATATACTTAAAGACAATTTACTTACTGGTGAAAACTTCGTTGATTGGAATCGAAAACTTACTATTTTCCTCATTGCACACCATCATAACTGGGTTCTTACTGTCCCAAAACCCGAAAATCCTACTGATGAGTCCAGCAAAACGGATAAGAAAGATTATGCTGGCTGGGAGCGTTCAAATGAGATGGTTAAGTGCACCATGCTGGCTTTTATGTCAGATGTGTTGCAACATCAACATCAAAATTTTGAAACTGCTGCATACATTATGACAAGTCTTAAAGCGATGTTCCAGCATCAGAACAGTGTGGCTCGTTAGATCACCATGAGGGACATGCTCTCTATAAAAATGGTGGAGGGAACTCCCGTAAGGGAGCACATTCTCCAGATGATGGCTCACCTCAATAAGCTTGAGGTACTTGGCGCTGAATATGACATCGAGACCCAAATCGATTTCATACTCCACTCTCTGCCGAAAAGTTTTGAACAGTTCAGGCTGAACTACCAAATGAACAATCAAAAGTTCATGTTGCCTGATTTGTTGCAAGCTTTGGTCTTGGCAGAGGGGATATTGGGGCAACAGAGCCAAGCCTTGATGGCAAAAGGTCCTTCCTCTTCTTCTAGGCCAAAAGGTAGTAAGAACAAGAAGAAGACAAAAGGCCAAAAGCAAGTGAACTCAAGCGTTGCCAAGGGCAAAAGAAGGTTGAAGGAAGATGGAGGAGTAAAGAAGCCATCTAAGGGGAGATGTTTTAACTGCGGTGAAAAGGGACATTGGAGGTCAGCCTGTTCCAAACCCAAGCGGATTGGAAAGAAAGGTAATTCTCATGCACTAGTTGTTGAAACTTGTTTAGCGGCGTATGCTACCCATTTATGGGTAGCGGATACGGGATCCATTGATCATTTTTATTTCACTTTACAGGGGTTCAAGCGGACCCGACAACTTAGTGGGAGTGAGATCCTCATCACACTGGGCGATGCTACGAGAGTGGCAGCTGAAGCAGTAGGAGAAGTGCGGTTGTCTTTTGAAGACAAAATTTTAATTTTAAGAGATGTTCTTTACATTCCTAGTTTTTAGAAAGAATTTGATTTTGGTTTCTAAACTTTTTCTTAGCATGCTGGTTAGGTAGCTTGACCTGATTAGGTCTCAAATTAGATTTTCCCTTGCGAGATTGTCCTTTCTGATTCCTAATCTGCTAATTAGGCTGAGGTCTCTTCAGAAGAATAGGGTTCTTTTGTTGATTCCTCGGGTGATGCTTGATCAGATGAGGTACAATTTTGTTCCCCTTCTGATCTGGCACTTACCTTTCCTATTCAGTAGATCTTTTTTCATTCTTTGATACAGATTTGGCATATTGTGTATCTTGTCAAGAATCCTTCCTAAATTCACTTTTGGAATGTGAACCAGATTGGACATGTGAGGATCCAGAAGGACTCTCAAACCCAATACCCTTCTTATCAGTTGGCTTCCGAAAGTAGCTTGTTATTTCATCAACATTTTTAGAAGTTTTTCCAAAAATCTCTACTTTCTTTCGCAAACTGTCCTCACTTTGTTTTAGACTCTCATGCAGTCGGAAGAGTTCATCAAACTTAGCTTGGAGGATTTTGAGATCATTAGCTTGCTGCTTGTTGATAGCTTGCTGTTCCTTAACCAGTTTACCCTGATCAGAAGAGCTGACTTTCAGAAACTCCAGTTCTTTGGTCATCTTCCGAAACGATCTCAACCGCTTTTTCGTTTTAGCGACTTTACTTACAAAGATTATCCTTGACAAAATTTGAATGTTCTCATCCCTTAGCTTATTGTTCTCAGCTTCCACCATTGTATAAGTGTCTACTGCATTAGAGAGATCATTAAGCAATTGCTCATTGTAGATCAATCTCTCCAGCAGGTGTGCTCAGCACAACAGGTGTGGAAATAGAAAACACAGAAGGTTTAGAAGTTACATAATTTTGATCAGCATCCTTGGCCATGAGACAGATGTCATCATCAGATGAGAACATCAGATCGTCGAAGTCGTCGACATCATTAGTAGTGGTCATCAGGCAGAAGTCTTCTACAGATGAGTAACCAGAATCATCTGAAGGCAGATAAGAGTTATCGATACCTGATGTATCGGCAACCATGGCTTTTCTGTCGCGGTATCTTTGTTCTCTTCTGTTACGATTCTCTTCCATTTCCTTTGGATTCAGGTCAGGACAATCAGCACTATAGTGACCTGGTTTCTGACAACTGAAACATGCTTCAGGTTCCGCGGAATTTCTTCTGCCTTGTGAATCATTTCTTCTATAGGATCTGTCAGGTGACTTCCTAGTTTGCCTGTAATCAGAATTCCTTCTATCTGATCTGTTGTCTCTTCTATCATCAGAACGATCATCTCTCTTATCTTTTCTACGGTCATCTCTATGATTATCTCTTCTGTCATCAGAACGATTCCTTTCTTGTGATCTGTCAGTAGATCTCCTATCTCTTCCTCTGATGTTCTGATAGTCTCTATAAAATTTCCGATATTTTCGCAGTTGAACATTGGATCGTTCAATCTTTCTGGTCAGCAAAGCAATCTGTTCAGCCTGACACATGATATTTCATATTGGTTCAATGGACTTCGAACTGTTTCTTGCGGCCTTAATGCAATTACTTTTGATGTGGCAGGTGTAGCTTCAGCAGGTGACTCGTCTTCTTCTTCTTGACCTCTTTCAATCAGGTCAAATTCATGAGCCTTCAAGCTGAGAAATAGGTTGTTTGGCTTCATCTTCGCAATATCTTGGCAATCCTTTATCACCGTTATTTTCATGTCCCATTTCTTGGTCAGGGACCTCAAGATCTTGTAGTTGATGTCTTTGTCAGACATTTCTCGTCCCAGTTCACAAAACTTGTTGACTGACATGGTGATTCGTCCATTGAGCTGATTTATGGTTTCATTTGGCAACATCTTGAGTTTTTAAAACTTTACCAGTTCAGCTTGCAATCTGCTGCCTTAATCAGATCGTTTCCTTTGCACATTTCAGCAAAAGTATCCCACATCTACTTGGCAGTCTTGAGATACTTGATCTTTTCACGTGTTATTTTGTCCATCATCTTCATGATGATATGTCTGGCTACAGTATCCAGATTGGACAACTTCCTTTCCTCGGCATCCATCAGTGAAGGACTCTTTCTGATTCTGGCTCCAGTTGGATATTCTGGATCACCACCTTCAGCTGGGTTGTTGTAATAAATGATGATGGGTCCTTGTTCAAGAACTTCCATCATTCTGCTGCTTATCGCACCCAGATGGTTGCTCATGAGTATGGTCTAGTCAACATACTCATCAATAGAGAACTTAGGTAGATCATGATACATACCCGGATTGTTATCCATACCGAATGTGAGTTTTGAAAACAGATGAGTTTTAAAAATAGATTTTTCAAGATCTGTTCAAGTGACCACAATGGTTCTTCCTCAAGAACCGATGATACTCAAAGCCAGTGGTCCGTAGAACCACTGCTTTGATACCACTTGCAGGTCCCGAACGGGTTTAGTGAGGCAGAAGTCTAGAGGAGAGGGGTGAATAGACTTCTGAAACTTTTTCGTGGGATCAGGTGTGAATAACAAGTATGTCTGATCAGAGTGCATGTGGATCAATTTGGACTGATATCCAACTTACTGATCGTCTGAGGGTAGATCAGTTCAGTGTCTATCAGTTTAACTGATGTTCGGAAGATAAGATTAACTCGTGTGAAAAACCAGTTTTCTTAAATCAGATTCTAAGTAATCTGTTTTATATCAGATGAAAAAGTGTCAAACTGATCAGATCAGTTGCTTGGTGCAAATCTGATCCTGACTTAGAATATGCATGTAATACTTAAACAAGTAGTGTGCAGTATGTGTAAAGCAGGTAAAGCAGATTAAGACAAACAAGATTTTATAGTGGTTCGGACAACTTGTCATATGTCCACTCTTCCCTATCAGCAGGGGCACCAACTTAACCAACTGGACTTAGATTAATGTGTTAGTCCAATACAGTACAACAGATGTTTCAAGAGTTCTCACTCAACCAATCCCAGAAATCAGAACTAGAAACCTTAGTCTAAAATCTTGCTAAACAAACTTAACCTAACTTTTGGCTTGGGTATAAGATTTGTTGTGTTCCAACTAGAAATCTATCCTAGTATTTGGTTAGCCTAAAGCTAAAGGATAAGATTTTTGTGCTAAGAACTATGGGATGAACACTTAGAAAATATTCTTGATTTTTTGTTCTTCGTGCGGAAATTGCGGATAGCTTGAGCTTGATGATAATTTTCATAACCTTACTATGAAGGTTTGATCCCATATATATAGGCACAAAATCGAATTAGCCATTGTAGAGCAATTCGAATTTCGGTCTATTTTAGGTAGCTTGCAGGTCTGATGTGACGTGCACAGAGGCGGCATGGCCAAAAGCATGTAAGCTTGTCCTTTCTAGCCGTTTGACTGTGATCCGCTAAATCCCGCACTGTCAGCTCCATACTTAAATGTCTTGCTCTCATTGGTTATCAAGTACTCTTGTTCAGTGTTTGATTTACCAACTTAGTTTAACATTCTTCTTGTCTGATGAACTCGTGTGACTTGGTGAACCGTTAGTTGTCACCTGATTGAGCAGACCTGATTAGTTAAAATTGATCAGCCTACCTGATTGAGTCTTCTGATGTATGTTGTCTTAGCAAAACTTATAGACTCTGTCTCATTCTTCTGATGTATGTTAACTGAGGTCTTATTGCTCTTGTTCTTCTGGTAGTCATCTGATCTTCAGGTCTTCTGAGTCTTCGGCTTCATGTCTTCACCTAACCATCTGACTATCTGACGTGTCTGATCTTCTGATCTTCTGACTTGTCTGATTTTCTGATCTTCGTGACTTGTCTGGTCTTTTGATCCTCGTGACTTGTCTGATCTTCTGATCTTCGTGACTTGTCTGATCTTCTGATCTTCGTGACTTGTCTGATCTTCTGATTTTCGTGACTTGTCTGATCTTCTGATCTTCGTGACTTGTCTGATCTTTGAGGCAGGTCTCGAGGAAAGGAAATATGAAGAAGGAAAAAAAAGAAAAGGGGAAGGAGAGGTTGAGTTGGTAGACGTCAATGTTGTGCAACCAATATAGTTGGGCTCGATAAGACGATTTAGGAGTTTGAGGTAGCGATATTGTCTAGAAGAGGAGGCTACATGGGTTGATGAAGGCCCATTCCGGGTGCAATTTCCTGATTTTTGCCTTGTGGACAAGGATGATTTCGAGAGGGAGGGTGTTTGTACGCCTATTGTTTATCATAGGCGTGGCAAGAAGATTAATTAGGTTATTGGGACTGGGCCTTATTGTAATGTATTTTATTTAATTATGCATGAGTGGATTTAGTTTCTTATTAATAGTGTATGTAGATTTGGTAGAACAGTTATCGTGTGTAATTTTATTCGGAACGGCCTTCGGCTTGGACTGGAAGTTTTTCCCGGTGGTTTCTTACGGTGAATTTCTATCGTTGATGGTAAGTATTCTGGGTTATCACTCTCTGGGTTATTGCTCAGATATACGTACGAGAAATTTTGAGGCTTCATGGAGTTCCTGTTCCAATTGTGTCGGATAGGGACACTAGATTCACCTCAAAATTTTGGAGGAGTTTACAGCTGGCTATGGTAACGAAGTTGAACTTTAGCACGAGTTTCCATCCGCAGACTGATGGACAGTCTGAAAGGACTATTCAGATCTTGGAGGACATGTTGCGAGCATGTGTTTTGGATCTTGGTGGGAATTGGGAATCTCATTTGCCATTAGTTGACTTTGCCTATAATAACAGTTATCAAGCGACAATCGGAATGGCTCCTTACGAGGCATTGTATGGAAGAAGATGCAGATCTCCATCTTATTGGGATGAGGTTGGTGAGAAGAATATTTTGGGACCAGAGATAGTTGAGCAGATTGTTGGGGCAATACACAAAATCCGAGAAATAATCAAGGTAGCTCAAGACAGACAGAAGTTGTATGCCGACAAACGAAGGAAACAACTACAATATTCTCAACGAGAGAAAATATTCTTAAAGATCTCGCCTACCAGGGGAGTTATCTGGTTCGATGACAAAGGAAAACTCAAACCAAGGTATATTGGCCCTTTCGAAATTCTTCAGCGAGTTGGCGATCTAGCCTACCGACTTGCTTTACCCTAATCATTGGTTGTCGTACACAATGTTTTTCATGTGTCTATGTTGAGAAAGTACGTACATGATCCGAGTCATGTTGTCAATCACTCTACCTTGGAGATCAACAAAGACATGACGCATGGAGAGAGACCCGAACAGATCTTAGAGAGAAAGGTTCACAAGCTTCGCAATAAAGATGTGTCCCTCATCAAGGTACAATTGAGCCGACATGGAAGAGATGAGGCCACGTGGGAACGTGAAGATGAGATACAAGCAAAATACCCTGATTTCTTTCCACGTGGTAAGCTTCTAAAATTTTGAGGACGAAATTAATATTAGTGGGGTAGGTTGTAATAGCCATTTTATTTATTTATTTTATTTATTTATACTTATATAAATATATATTAAATATATATATTTTCATTCCCTCACTAAATCATACGCCTAAAATCCCTCCTCAAGAAAAACTCACATTAATTACACTTTTAATTTCTCATTTAATAGGACCTTCAAATCAGGGAAACAAATTGGTTAGTCTTGGTCAAAAACTTGATTGACTCCTCCAAATATGGCAAGAAAGACCTAATTCAACTTCAAATTTATTTTCCATTGTGTGTTCATCATCTTGGCAACACATAAATTGTTTGATCTCTTTTTCTCTCTCAAAGAATAAGGCATAGATCATTTTTTTTCCTCCATTGTTTCACGATTTCATTATCCAAACTTTTGCCGTGAAGGTAACCAACTCCCTATCTACTTCATGAATTTTTCAGTCGAGCGTGTTTCCCAAATTTTTCTTTCATGCAAATTTATCATCCTTCTTCTATTTTTTTTTTTCTAAGAAATCGAATAACTTTTAGAAATATAAGATTTGTTAATGGTATGGTGTTGGTGAATGAGTCCCCTGTTTCTTTTATTCTCACCGTAGTAGTTATAGATACATACAAAATATTAGTATATGCCTTTATATTAAACAATTGAATTGATTAGTTTATATTTAATAATTGTTTGTAACAAATTATTGTGAAACGTGGCTCATTGGTAAAACATGATTGAAGTGAGTTGTGAGGGGGACGTAACCTCGTACATGTGTCGCCCCCGCCGCGCAACAGGACTAATCTGTGTTGTGCGGCCCAAGCGACACAATTATATATATATATATATATATATATATATATATATATATATATATATATATTTTTTTTTTTGTGTCGCACCGCATGACGACGAATTCTTAATCATGCAATCCATGCCATGACAGTCTAAAATTGTGTCATGTGTCCACACGACACAATTTTTTTTTTGTTATTTTCTTTTTTTATTTTTTCCTGTTTTCATTAAATTAGATTTTTTTTTTTTTTTTTCATTAAATTAGAAATATGTGAGATATTAACATTTGTAATTAAACATTAGAGAATCAAAACAACAAATCCTGCTCCCTTGAACTGAATTGTCTTTTCAAACTACAAATCAATTGATTTTCCTGTTTTCACGCCTTATGCAAACCATGTTAATGATAAAGGCGATCAACTTTTGTAGTAGTTTCAACTCATTCATTTTTACCCACCCAGAAACTGAAATTGAAATTGAAGAAGCATGAATAAGCGAAAAAGTCTGATTCATGACCAACGCCAAAAAAATCCCAGTAGGCCTTCCTTCTTCAAGGTCTTGATTCGCTACACCACTAAACTCGTAAGTTACTCCATCCACAATTGTATTCTTTAGCCCATTGATTTTCTCATTCAACCCAAGTATTGACTTATCCTTTTCACAGATAATATTGGCATGACTATCATCTGCCCAAACAGAGTTATGCTATCTCTACACTAATCAGAGGGGACTTGTGACTGGCGCGGTCCATGCGACACAGGTATATATTTTTTTTTCTTGTGTCACACCGGTCATGCGACATGCAATCATGTGTCGCGCGGTCCACGCGACACAATGTATTTTTTTTTATAATTTTCTGAGATGTCGATTTTTTTTTAATTTGTTTCATTTTTTATGTCTTTTTTATTATAATTATGATTTAAGATAATTAATTAATTAAGTATAAATATGTAGTTATTTTATATTTTAATTAATATTAAGGATCAATTTGATACAAATAATGTGTAGCACTCTACAAATATGTGTTCAAATAATATTATCTGCAATAATTGGGCGTTTCTCCATCCTTGAAGAAAAAATTAAAATACGTCAACAGTAAAATATTTAATAAGAGATAAAAAATTTCAATTCTAATTAAATATCAGGAGCAATTTAGTACAAATAAATATTCCATCAAACATTTAAATAAAAAAATCAAAATAAATGTACTAATAATTGTTATTGTCGTCATCTGGATTGTCGGGCTGGTTTTGGTGATAGTATGGATATGGGTAGTCGTTCCACCAACCAGGTTGTATTGGTTGGGTGAATTGTTCAGGAGGATATGCTTGTTGTGGCCCCCAATATCCAGGATTGGGCAAGATTGCGGTACCAGCATGTTGGGCAATTACGTCAAGTCCAATATTGACATAATTTGGACATTGTGGATCCTGACTAACTTGCTGGAACAACGAATTCGTGTTTTGCATCACGTGTCGCAATCTATTTTGCGTTGAACCATGCATGGGATTGACGTGCACGTTGTTTTCACCGTGTTCAGGGTTGTGCACTCTTAGATGTGTTATTCTTGCATACCATGCAGCATAATCCGGCGTAGTACGATCCGGAACTAGAGCTTCGGGACCCAGGTACCCGAGTGGGTAACTGTGATTGCCCATCTCGTTCCAATATGAGACCGTAGGCCCATACACTTCTTGTAGCCCTTTGCCGCGACACCCAAATTTGAACGAGTACGATCGAAGTCGATCGGTGATGGGGGTATACCCTGAACTCTCCCAAATTGACGTGCAACCCTTTTAGGCATATACCCTTCGGCGTAGTCCAGAAATTGAATGCAACCGTGGAACAACGATGGGGCAGGGATTGATGCAGGAAGGCCGAACGGAGTCCAATTGACCTATAATGTATGAAAAATATTTTTATAAGACATTTTATTACTTAAATTATAAATGACGTATTTGTATTAAGATGTCACTTGAGAATGAGAAACATACATGACTTGATGGGTAATTATCCAATAGCTTGCGATAATGTACAAGATCCTCTTTCTTCCGATTGAATCTTTGAGAGGTGTTCCATCGCAATGCTACTGGGGTACCAGGGACATATTGAGTAGCGTCGGTGCGTTTGGGCAACTCAGTGAAATACTCATATATCCAGCACTGAAAAATTGTAATGAGTATAAGTTATTATATGTAACAATATATTGATAACAGTGTATTGAATATCATTGAAAATATTATTGAAATGTAATTTTGACCTCAAGTAATGTCAAGTAACCCGAAATCCCTGTCGTGTTACGTCTGGATGCTGCCCCTAGCTGGTGATATAAATACGCCAATGTGGCGGCTCCCCATGCATAGTTAGGGACTTCAGCATCGAGATCACCCAACACCTCTAGATAATACTTGGGGACAGAATCGCGCGTTTTATCAGGAAATAGTGTCGACCCCATCAAGTATCATAGGTAACCTCGAGCAATAGAGACATCGCTCAGGTGGTTATACTTTTGACACTCATCTCGTATGTTGTCAAGGATGGCGCTACTTTGGTTTTGTCCCCTAGAGCCGCATGCAATCATCAAATCATAGTCAATACAACTTTCGTCGCCAATGACGGGTAAGCCATTTATGTTCAACCCTACATTGGAAAAAATTATTTTTATTATTAGTAAAATGAATTTATAAAAAAATTAAAATTTGATTTATTAAAAATTAGTTTTAGGGTTCAATTTACCAAGGATAGCATGTATGTCGTGGAGTGTGATAGTCACCTCCCCGAACGGCATATGAAATACATTCGTCTCAGGGTGCCACCGTTCGACGAATACTGTAATGAGGGGCATGTTGTTAGTTTGAAACATCATTCGGCCCATATCCTCCAATCCAGACTTTCTAATGAGGGTTAAGGAATGATCGTCATGATGGAATGAATTCAATGACCAATCCTCACGAGTTCTAATTCGAGTCTGGCCATCGAGGATCTTACGAAACGTCTACATATTTTTTCATAAAAATGAACTCGTTAATTTACATATCGTAACCATTTGAAATAATAATAAAAAAACATATATTTTACTTACAGAATCATCCCATATTTTTTTTTGCTTTGTGTGCCTTGAAAGCACACAACACACTTGGATCTAAAGGTCCTCCAGGCATGGATGTCGTCGTCAACCAATCACTATGTGGCGAAGACCAGGATGAGGCTTGTGTTGCGTGCGGAGCACTTTCGTATTCAGCCTCATCCTGGTGGCCTGAGTGATGAGATGTAGATGGGCCATGGTGAGTTGAGTGATGAGATGTAGACGGGCCCTGGTGAATGGAGTGATAAGACGTAGACAGGCCCATGTTAAGGGAATGATAAGACGCAGCCTCATCCGGAAGAGGGTTGGAGGCCATGCCCATATGTGTTGATGGTGAAAATGGGGGGAATTCAATTGGGGAGTAATTGTGCAAATCATTGAAATTAGGTGTACACAATGGAGCATACTGCATCGGAACAGATTGCTCGACATTAGGTTGGAAAGGAGGGGTGTTTAGATCGAACAATGTATTCCACTGAAAGTTTTGTAATTCGAGTTGTTCAGATTTAGTTGCATGCGCACGTTGTTCAGCTAGAACACATCGATTGCATACTCTACACAGTGCGAAACAATCGGGGCAGAAGCTGCGTGACATAGTGAACTAAGAAAAAACATATGAAATTATATATTTTAAATCAAGTAATACATCAATTGAAGCAACACCTTACAACATTTCTTTCAACGATTACCTTATAGCATACAAACTAATACCTTACAGCATACAAAATAATACATTACAACATACAAACTAATACCTTACAGCATACAAACTAATACATTACAGCATACAAACTAATACATTACAGCATACAAACTAATACATTACAGCATACAAACTAATACAAGGCAGCATACAAACTAATACAAGGCAGCATACAAACTAATACCTTACAGCATACAAACTAATACCTTACAGCATATAAACTAATACCTTACAGAATACAAACTAATACAAGGCAGCATACAAACTAATACAAGGCAGCATACAAACTAATACCTTACAGCATACAAACTAATACCTTACAACATACAAACTGTTGGGAAATCTGTATTTTAGTTTTGATGGAAGTTCCAAAACAGGTTGTAATAGGACCAAATCAGGACTGTTAGTGATCGATGACTTAGAATCAGATTAAGATGACCAACCCAAATGTATAGATAGGTGATGTAAAGATAGGTCACATATTGAGGGGGAACTCAATATGTATAGGTCGTCGAAGTATCGGATGACCCGATAAGGTCGATGATCGGGAAGGCTAAGAACAAATCAGAAGACAAGAAGTCAGAAGATCAGGTGAAGACATAAGACACTGAAGACTCGGATGAACCTGAAGACTCAGATGAACCTGAAGACTCAGATGGACCTGAAGACTCAGATGGACTTGAAGACTCAGATGAACCTGAAGACTCAGATGAACCTGAAGGTTCAAGAATAAACTCAAGACTCAAGATAACCGAAGACACCGAGGCTCGTGAGTCACCAAGATCGAAAAGACTACCGTAAGACTCAAGACCTATATCATCCGAAATCCGTGATATTGAGCTAAGACAATCTGCATCAGAAGACTCAACAAGGTAGACTGATCAAATACTTGATCAAGTCAGCTCACACCTGGCGTCAATCAAAAGGATACACCAGACAAGACGAATCTCCTACAAAAGGAATATCAATCGTCTAACGGACAAATTACTAAAGTGCCACCTCGCGAAGCCAAGGAGAAAGCGACACGTGCAAAAAAAGAGCTGACATTGCGGGATTCGACGCTGCGAACATAAACGACGCTAATCATGCCTACGGCCACGCCGATAATCGGAGCACGTCACAATCATATCCTACAAACCTACCTAATATAACCCGAAATTCAAATTGCTCTCCAACGGCTCTTTGATTTCGAGGTCTATAAAATGGGATTGCTCGTCAAGTGAAGAAAGAGAGGAGGACAAGAGACCAACAATCATCAGATGAACAATTGAGTAAAGCGGAACAACAACATTAACACAAATTCTCAAGAAGCCAAAAGTCTTCAGAATTTCCGCTGAAAGAACACCATATTTGAAGATTATTCTTAGAGTGTTCATCCCATTGTTCTTAGCAAGAAATCCTATCCACTAGCATTTGGCTACCTAAAACACCAGGATAGATTTCCAGTTGGAACCCTCAAACATTCTTTACCCAAACTCAAGTTAGGTCAAGTTTGTTACCGCAAGATTTCAGACTAGGGATTCTGGTTTTCTGATTTCTAGTTCGGTTGAGTGTGAACTCGATAAACATTTATTGAGTGTGAACTCGGTAAATATCTATCGGTAATCCCGTGAGGGAGATAAGTCCCGCAGGTTAAGTTCGGTTAAGGTTGCCCCTGTGTTAAGGGAAGAGTGGACGTAAGATGGGTTTCGTCTGAACCACTATAAAAGTCTTGTGTGCATTTACTTTCTTTCTATTGCTTTACACTATTCACACAACTGAGTTTATAACTGAATACATATTCTAAGTTAAAGCTCAGTCTGCACCAAGCAACTGATCTGATCAGGTTGACACCTTAGTCAGCTGGTTGAAAACTGACTTAAGAATCTGATTTGATAAAAACTGGTTTTTCACACGGGTAAAACAAAGCTTCCGCACTCTCAGTTAAACTGACAGATATCAAACAGATCTGCCCTCAGGCACTCAGTAAGATTGAACATCAGTCCAAACTGATACACTAGCACTCTGATCAGGAAATCTGCAATCACACCTGATCCACACGAAAGTTTTAGAAGTCTATTCACCCCTCCCCTCTAGACTTCTACCCTCACAAAACCCGTTTGGGACCTACAAGTGGTATCAGAGCAGTGGTTCTACAGACCACTGGCTTTGAGTATCATCGATTCTTGAGGAAGAATCTTTGTGGTCATTTGAACAGATCTTGAAAAACCATTTTCAAAACTCATTCGTTTTCAAAATCACTCAGCATGGATAATACCTCTGGTATGTATCATGATCTGCCTAAGTTTTCAATTGATGAGTATGCAGATTGGACTATATACATGTGCAATCATCTGGGATCCATAAGCGGATGGAAGTCATTGAACGAGGACCCATCATTATATATCACGACAACCCAGCAGTTGGAGGAGATCCAGATCATGCACCGGGAAGTCTTGTACGAAAAAGCCCAGCCCTGATGGATACAGAAGAAAGAAAGTTGTATACTCTAGATACAATCGCCACGCATATAATCATGAAGACGATGGATAAAGTCACCAAGGAGAAGATAAAGTATCTCAAAACCGCGAAATAAATGTGGGATACTCTTGCTGAGATATGCGAAGAAAATGATCAGATCAAAGACAACCGACTACAAGCTGAACTGGTGAAGTTCGAAAAGCTCAAAATGCTGCCCAACGAGACCATCAACGAGCTCGATGGGAGGATCACCATGTTAGTAAATAAGCTATGAGAACTTGGAAGAGAGATGTCAGACAAAGACATCAATTACAAGATACTGAGATCTCTCACCAAGAAATGGGACATGAAAGTCACGGTAATCAAGGATTGCCAAGACATTTCCAAGATGAAGCCAAGTAGCTTATTTCTAAGCCTTAAAGCCCATGAGTTCGATTTAATCGAAAGAGGGCAAGCAGATGAAGACGAGATGCCCGCTGAAGCCTCAACATCTAAATCAGTTGCATTCAAAGCAACCAGCAGCAGATCAAAGGCCACTGAACCTGTTGGAAACATAATGAGTCAAGCAGAACAGATCGCTCTGCTTACCAGGAAACTTGAAAGATCAAATACTCAACTTGGTAAGTATCACAGATTCTACAGAGACTATCAAGACAACATAAGAACCAGGAGGCCAACTGACAGATCACTAGAAAGGAACAGATCTGATGATCGAAGAGATCAAGGCAGAAGAAAAAAGAAAAGAGATGATCCGTCGATGAGAGAAGAGATAACAGATTCGATGAAGGAGTTCGGGATTACCATCAGAAAGGGAAGTCACCTGACAGATCCTACAAACGGAGTGACTCACCTGGTAAAGGAAGTTCCGCAGATCGTGGATCATGCTTCAACTGCAAGAAACTAGGTCACTACAAAGACCGACGCCTCGACCGACTCCCTCAGAGAAAGAGAAGAGAAGCGAACAAGAAGAGAACAACGGGTCGAGATGTAAAAGCCATGGTCGCCGACACATCCGAATTGATGATTCCTATCCGCTTCCGAGGACTCGCTACTCATCCAGAGAAGACTTCGCTCGATAAGCAAAGGTTTGCTGACTTCCACAAACATGAAGATCTCGATATTCTCTTGACACACGATGAAGTCCGCCTGATGGCCGGGAGGAAGACCAATCTGAGGTAACCTCCAAACCTTCTGCTTTTTCAAATTCCACACCGCTATTATTAGCACACCGCCGAGAGAGATTGACTTGCGGCTCTACTCGAAAGCAATTTCTTGATGATCTCTCTGAGGCAGTAGACACTTATACTATAGTGGAAGCTGAAAATGACAAGCTAAGGATCAGAAATAATCAGCTTGTTAAAGAGAACGCCAAGAAAAGCTATTTGAATCGAGATCACCAAACCGCTAGAAGGTAACCGAGGAACTTAACGTTCTGAAAGTTAAATCTTCTGTTCAGGAGAAGCAGATCAAAGATCAGCTAGCAATCAACAAACAACAAGCTGATGATTTCAAAATCCTTCAAGCTAAGTTTGATGAGCTATTCCGACTACATGGGAGTCTAAAATCTACTGAGGATAGTTTGCGCAAGAAAATAGAGGTTTTCACGAAGTCATCAAAAACCGTTCAAGATATGAACACCTATTTTCGAAAGCCGACTAACAAGAAGGGAATTGGGTATGAGAACCCTTCTACATCCTCAAAAGCCCCGCTTGATTCACTTCAGGAGGGTGTAATCAAACGAATCTCTGATAAAGATACACAAAAAGCTAAACATGTATCTGATAAGGGAAAAAGGCATGCTGAGCAAGTAAGGCAAGTGCTTAATCAGAGAGGGAACATAAATGGACCCCAACTGACTAAGCATCAGCCGAGGAATCAACAGAAGAACCCAGATCTTCTGAAGAAACCTCAACCTGATCAGCAGATTAGGTATCAGAAGAGACAACCTTTAAAAAGGAAATCTAATCTGAGACCCAATCAAGGTCAGCTGCCTAATAAGCAAGCTATAGGTAAACTGCAAAGACCATCTATGCCAGGAAGATATGAGTCTTTCGATGGTAGCAGTCGTACCTACCCTTATAATCAGAGATCTAGGGCTACTGCACCTGAGCCACACTGGATTAAAAGAAGACAAAATATAAAGAAAAATCACAAGTCTTCTGAATCACCCAAGGCTCACACGAATAATCATACTAATCAGACAGCATATAAAGAGACATATGATTATGTTGATATGTATGGGAGACAAATCAGACCTTCTAATCTATCTGATTACCATAGAAGTGCTATGTTTGTGTGGATCCCTAAATCCACCACTAACCCCCCAGGACCCAATTCCAAAGGGGTACCTAAAGCCTGATTCGATTGCAGGTTCGCGTGGGACTGGTCAACAAAGGAGGTGTACAGCAACTATCTGGTACATCGATAGTGGATGCTCAAGGCACATGACTGGAAGCAAACATCTCCTTAGCTCTTACAAAGAATAAGAAGACCCACGTGTACTCTTCGGTGATGATAACTTTGGTTTCACCAAAGGATTCGGAACCCTAGAGAATGATGATGTACAAGTAACTGGAGTCTCATATGTCAAAGGATTAAAGCACAATCTACTATCAGTATCACAATTCTGCGACAACGGATTCAACGTTGAGTTCTCGAGCGACAAGTGTACGATAAGGAATCGAGCTACTCAACAAATCTTGCTAACTGGTTTAAGTGTATGATAAGGAATCGAGCTACTCAGCAGATTGGAACAGTTGCCCAAGAAATGCATGCTTAATTGTTAAGAGTTCCAAAAGTAGCAGTTGGCTTTGGCACAAAAGAATGAGTCATCTGAACTTCAAGACCCTTAACAAGATAGCTAGGGTGCCTTTGGTTGAGGGACTTCCGAATGAGGTATTCTCCAAAGATCAGACATGTGCCGCATGTCAAAAGGGAAAACAAGTGAAAGCCTCATTCAAGGGAATACCTGGACCAGCATCCAGTAGAGTACTGCAACTACTCCATATGGATCTATTCGGACCAGTTACACCAGTCAGTCTCAGTGGACGCAAATATACTCTAGTAATCGTGGATGATTATTCCAAGTTTACTTGGGTTGTATTCTTATACAAGAAGAACGAGACAACGACAAAGATACCCGAGTTGCTCAAGAAACTTCAAAACGAGAAGGGTGTCAGCATAGTAAAAATCAGATCAAATAAAGGTACAGAGTTCCTGAATTCCTTTATTACTGATTTTTGCACTAAGTTTGGTATACAGCATGAAACGTCAGCTGCAAGAACGCCACAACAAAATGGAGTAGCAGAACGGAGAAACAGAACTCTCAAGGAAGCTGCTCGCACTATGTTAGTTGAACATGCAACACCAAGCCGTTTCTGGGCAGAAGCAATCAATACTGCATGCCATACTCAGAACAGATGTTCTCTGACTAAGACTCACTTCAAAACACCTTATGAATTGTGGAAGGGCAGAAAACCTCGTGTTTCATACTTCCATGTTTTTGGGTTCAAGTGTTTCATGCACAATAACGGGAAAAGTCAGTTGAAGACCTTTGAGGCCAAGTCAGATGAGGGTATATTTTTAGGATATTCCTCATCCAGCAAGGCTTTCAGGGTTTACAACAAACGAACCCTAGTTGTGGAAGAAACACCCCATGTGGTCTTTGATGAGACATCTTCTGAACAAGAGAAAGTCGCCTCGAAACAAGCCGTGCGGAACAACCGCTACCGACACGCGAGAAAATGGATCGACTAAGCATCAAGGAGAAAGAGTCCAACACATAATGTGGTGTATATCCCGAACTTGATCTTTGCCGATTCACCAGATCAATCGGACCCAAGGTACGCATTAACCGCGGCTGAAGAAGCCGACTGGTGAGACAAGACCAACTGAACCATCTTGTTCAGGGGGAACTTCTGAAGTTCCTACAAACAGACATCAGCACATGATGAGTCCAACATCAGCTGAGACATGTTCTTATCAAGTGGATCATAATTCTGCACCACTCCCAATCACTAGTAATGGACTACTATCGAAAATGGATGATGTTCTCCAAAACGCATTTATTATCGAAAAAGAAGGACTGGATTACCATCATCCAACCGATCCGATTATCGGAGACCCATCCGATAGAGTCAAAACTAGACATCGAGTTGGTGAAAGTGCCATGTCTTGTTGTTATCTGCCTTTGAAGGAACCAACTACGGTGAGAGGAAGCTCTACAAGACGCAAGTTTGGATTCTAGCCATGCAAGAGGAATCGAATGGAGCAGTTTGAGAGGAATCAAGTTTGGAAATTGGTGGACAGACCAACTCTTCAAGACGTGATTGGCACGAAGTGGGTATTCAAGAACAAGAGAGATGAGAATAATGTCATAACCAGGAATAAGGCAAGACTTGTTGCTAAGGGGTATTCACAATCAGAAGGAATTGATTATGATGAGACCTTTGCACCAGTCGCTTCGCCTCATTCGGGTTGTTTCGCATATCTTTTTGCCCTGAGGGTTCATTGTGTATCAGATGGATGTAAAGAGTGCATTCTTAAACGGGGTACTAGCAGAGAAAGTTTATGTCGAACAACCTCCAGGCTTTGAAAAAGGAAACCAAGTGTACCGTTTAAGGAAAGCTCTTTACGGCCTGAAATAAGCTCCTCGAGCGTGGTATAATACACTCTCTCAGTTCTTGATAGACAGCGGGTTCACTAAAGGAATAGTGGACAGAACCTTATTCAGAATAGAAGATAGAGAAGATATTCTGAGGGTTCAGATTTACGTGGACGACATCATCTTCGGATCTCCCAACAAGAAGCTGTGTGAGAAGTTCGGCAAATTGATGCAAGGGAAGTTCGAGATGTCCATGATGGGTCAGATGAATTACTTTCTGGGTTTACAAGTCAAGTAGAGTACAGAAGGGATATTCATCTGCCAGGCGAAGTACACAAGGAATCTACTGGCAAATTTGGAGTTCAACATTGCAAGGAAGCCAGAATTCCCATGATGACCGGGTTCAAGATGGATCCAAATGAAGATGGTCAGAAAGTTAATCAGAAAGAATATAGGGCTCTGATTGGATCACTACTATACCCGACCGCCAAAGATAATGGACATTACTTTTTGGAAAGAGGGTGTATGTGCTAGATTTCAAGCAAATCCAATGCAAAGACACCTAGAAGCAGCTAAGCGAATTCTCAAGTATCTGAAGGGGACAGTAAACCTTGGTTTATTTTACCCATCAGATGATAATCTAGAGCTTAGTGGGTATTCTGATTCTGATTACGGAGGTTGCCAAATCGACCGGGAAGTCAACCTCAGGTTCATGTTAGTTTCTGGGAAATAAACTGATCTCTTGGTTTTCGAAGAAGCGGACATCGCCATTCTACATCTACTACCAAGCGAGAATATATGGTTGCGGGGAAAGTCGTTGTTCCCAACCGCTCCGCTAAGTCGGCGGTTGAGGGATTACAACATCGTAGCTAAGAACGCACTCTATATTCTCGCGGACAATAATAGTGTTATTGCAATCACTCAGAATCCTGTTCTACATACAAGATGCAAGCATGTGGATGTCATACACCATTTTATCAGAGATCACGTTGAAAAGAAGAATATCAGGATGGAAAAGATCCATACTGACAAGCAGAAAGCTGATATTTTAACCAAGCCGCTAGCTGAGATCAGATTCAGAGAGTTATGCAACGAGCTAGGGCTTCTGGATCTCGGAGAAAGTGCACCAGAAATGATTGATGGATTGATCTCCAGAACCAGTTGGTTAAAAGACTAACCAGGTTAAGAGAAATCAGTTGAGTCAGGAATCTCAACTTATCAGAAAGTCAGACGAGGAGCCGATTTGAAGTTCAGAAAATGAGCAGATCAGAAAGTCAGATAAGGATCCTATCTGAAGTTCAGAT
This sequence comes from Stenogyne calaminthoides, assembly GCA_037126765.1. Classification (NCBI taxonomy): domain Eukaryota; kingdom Viridiplantae; phylum Streptophyta; class Magnoliopsida; order Lamiales; family Lamiaceae; genus Stenogyne; species Stenogyne calaminthoides. Next base: position 24,704,084 of record JBBCBC010000020.1, read on the forward strand.
AAGGAGCAGATCAGAAAGTCAGATAAGTAGTCGATTTGAAGTTCAAACAAGGAGCAGATCAGCTCAAGATATATCAGATTAAGGGGGAACTGATCAGATTGGAAGATTACTTTATAAGTCGATTAAAGCTGCAGTCAACAAGCAAGTCAAGTTTAAAGCTACAGATCGCATAAGTCAGAAGAAGCAACACAACAATGAAATAACAAAATTTTTCATTGATAAAGACCCGGAGGTTAGATTTACAAGTTACAAGTGATATCACAAGCTACAAGTGTTACAAGCTACCTTCAAGTGGTATTACAAGCTACAAATACAAGAAGACCTGGAGGTCAATACATAAACCATAAGCCCTAAGCCAACCCTAGGCAGGGAAGGAGAGAGAGAGATTTTAAGAGCTGACGCTCTCATTTTCGTCCAACCCAAGGGGCGCAGAGAAGCTTCGAGAATCCTGAAAGCCACTCTTAGAGCTTCGGAGTGAGGAGCGAGAGCGAGCCTTGAAGGATCTTTAAGCTAGGAGCCCTTAGACCTAAGATCAACGGGCTCTCCAGCTGTTAAATGGGGCACAATGCCACAGGTTTGGTCACAAGGACCAAACGGACACTTGTGTCGCATGCAAAAATTGAGCTTGATATACGAAGATCAGCTGTTATCTGATCAATATTGTATACCAAACTCATGTTTTGTTTCGATCGAAAGTCTGTTGATGCTAATTCCGTCATCTCGATAGGCGCACAAGGTGCATACGGTTAGGAGAAGTGCCTTCTCATTTGCCTTAGCAGATCCGCCTCCACGGTGGTAAAGAAGCTTTGCATTGATCGTATGTGAAATCTTAGATGACGACGAAAGCAGTGTGAAGAACACACAGGGTTGATTTGAGAAGCTGAATTCATTGGAAAAGGGCTAAAGGTTCTCACCGGAAATAGGGAACTCATAGGAAAAGCATGAAGTATATGCTAAAGAAGATGAATGGTTTATGCTGTGTTGTTTGCCTAAACACCCCAGGCTAATTTATAGAAGGAAATTAGGGGTATAAATACAAATTTATTTTCTCAGAAGACCTTAAGAGAAATTTGCATCGACAACGCGTAAGGAACACGTGGCTAATGGTTGGATGAGTTGATGGTGTGAGTAATCACAACGTATCTATGCCATTATTACGGAATGTCAAATCGCGCCGATTTAGGAATCGAGGCGACTTTTCGACTCCCCGAAGTAAATGTTTTGGCGGGAGTTAACTTTAGTAAATGCAGGCTGATTTGAGGAAGATTGAAGGATGAAGTGTATCAGAGAAGTGGATCAGATAAGTGACGAAGTGTTTCAAGCAAGAATCTGATCAGATGAGTAAGATATTGTTGGGAAATGCTTAAGGCAACCATCAGAAAGGTCAACAAGTACCAGATCAGATCACAGTGGTAACTGGTTGATTACAATATCAATCAGTCAGATACGTTCTCTTATTTATCCCCTTCTGAATACCTTATATGCATTATTTAAATAAAATGTTTATTTTCACTTTATGACGCATTCTCTGCAAAACTTTTAATGCGGACTTGGGAATGTGTTTTTAATCCGTTTTATTACGAATTTTCGAGTCCGAAATACTAGAAGACTGCTTTTCTCAACCGTGAGATCAAAATACCTTTTGGCCGACTAATCTCAGCCACTGATTTCAAAACACGGATACTTGAGTACTTTGGAAAGTTGTGCAAAAAGGTTTCCCTCGCATTCTATAAAATCCAATTTTTTCTCAAAAAACCTCTTTCCACTACTTCATCTTCTCAAAGTTCTTAGAAGTTCAAAGTTTTCAAAATCTTCAGAGAATTACTTACGAGATCAATTGATTCTACTTTTACGATTTCTCAAATCCTCGAATCAATTCCTGGTAATCTCTTGTTTAAATATTGCATGATTTCAATTCTCTCTGGTACCTAGGTTTACAAGTTGTGATGCTATGATTCTGTAACTTTTATCAGATCTAAACGCTTAATTGCTAAATTGATGCTAAAATTAATGGTTTGATTGAATTTATTGAAACATCTTACTCAAACTAAACATCAATTTGCATATCGTACAGAAATGACATATTTTGTTCCACGACCAGGCCAAGGGAAAAAGTTCTGCAACTTTGCATCGATGAAGAAAGGCATCATTGATGAGAAGTATGTAGTCTTCACCATCACCTCAGATCCTAAATCGCTGGAAATTCTGGAGTACTTGCGAGCGTGTGGGCTGGAACGATATTACTCTACACACCTGAACATCGTCCACACACATGAAGCTCTGGAATTTTTATACAATCTACAGAGGGATGAAGACAATGATGCTAACGTGATTTCTTCCGTTGGCAGACTGGAAGTTCGAGTGTCAAATGACGATCTCCAGAGGATATTCGGTCTAACTCGAGGAAGCATCAATCCAGAGACCTACACGACTGATGTAGGAGAAAAGGGATTTCTTGAAGCCGAGCTGTTGAGACCAGCAAACAAGGAGAACACGACAAACTTCAAAGTCTCCTATCTGAAGAGAAAATATCGCCTTCTTCTTGAGATTGTTCAGAAGGTGATCATGTGCTCAACCTACAGTCTTGATGCAGTCACTTCGTACAAGATAAGTGCCATGGCTGCAATAATCAAGAAGGCATCAGATATAGATTGGTTGGGTATGGTCAAGGCACGACTGAGAAAAGACTCCGGGAAGTTCGAACTGACCCAGAGCAATGTAGTGTGCTTATCTTCCAAGTGCTCCTTCATACACAAAATCTCTATCATTCTGTCAGATAAGCTGCCACAGATTTATGAATGGAACGAGAATGAAGCGAAGATATATCTAGCAAAGCACAAGGCCATATTGGGCAAGGATGAGTCCCTACCTGGACAAGCTGATGAAGATCCAACTCCTTATGTGCCCAAACCCAAGGGAGAAAAGAAGGGAAAAGATAAGGCAACTGCATCGTCTGAAGTGCAGGAAAAGGCCTTTCCAGAGAAGAGGTTGAAGAGGAAGGATCTGGCCAAGAAACCAGATGCTCAGCGGAAACGTCAGAAGAGAGTCACATCTCCTCTGAAGACTGCTCCAAGTTCTGCCCAGCAAGATAGCATAATGAAGGATCTGATGCAAGCAGAATCAGAAGAGGAGACAGCAGTCCGCTCTGAGCCCACTATCAGAGAAGTAAGGGAAGAGCAGATGATCACAACAGAAAAAGAGAAATATGTCAGAGAGACAGAAGTGGAGAAACCTGAGGGAGAATCGCCATCTGATTCTCTGCCTCTCACCAAGATCTTCCAGAGAGCAAGATCGCCAATGCCCACTTCCAAATCACCATTACCCTCTCCTCAAAAATCATCTCCACCACCCTCTCCCCACAAAACCTTCTCACCACCCTCACCCTCACCCTAGCCTATCAGACCACCAACATCTCCCACATCACCAATCAATGAACCTGTTCAGGAAACTGAACACCCTCAACACGCTGAAAATGAACCTGAACCACAAACATCCCAATCTCAAATCAAGTCACAAGAACCTGAGAGATCCGACAAGCGAGTGTCCGTCTCTCATAATCCCTTCAACACCAGAACCGTGCTTGCTTCACCTGCTCTAGAAAGCACCATCATAAGGATAATGAAGCAACAGATCAAGGAGTATCTCGCCGGATCTATGCCCCGAATCGATCAAAATCCGCATCCAAAGAACAAATAGAAGAGATTGTGTTCGAGGGATATCGATCGAAAAGCATTGAAGAATTTCGATTCTCATGACAACTCGGGATCGATTTCTTTGTAGACTTGGAGCCGAAATGCTTAAACAATCTTTGGGATTTAAAGTCTTTGTTGAATTGGCATCCCATTTATGATATCGGATGGGCGATTCACGAAAAGGTTCGAAATTGCCGATAACAGGGGAGGAAACCGTTCAACCTCCTACGGATCATGAGGGAGTCCCGATGAACCAAGAATGGGTCTTTGCAGATGAGACCCGACTTGGCAAGGCTTCAACATCCGATCGATCAAGCACGATGAGCTCGATACCTAGATCTTTATCTTGAGAAGATTCAGAGGATGGGATTAAGGCTGCTATTGAAGAAAAATTCACAGCGCTCACAGCAGATCTGATGAAGCGATTTGAAGAAGAGCAAGCAAAACTAGTTAACAGAGAGAGAAGTCACACAGTTGGGATGCATGATGCCATCCTTTCTAAAGTAATGCAACTAGTCAATCCTCTTGCCGAGAAGCTCAATCTCCAGTCTGACAAACTCAGAATTCAGACAGATATGCTCAATCAGACACAGGTACTATTGGAGAATGTATGGGCATCTTTGGATAAAACTAAAAACCACATGGATATGGGTTGGAAAAACTTTGTAACTTCGCGCAGACGAGCTAGACAGACATCGGCTGCTCTCGGGACGCTTCTTAAAACTCCGCACTTTTTCGCCACCGTTCAGATCACCCCTCTTGTTGTCGAGGAACTCAGAGAGGAGATCACACGACAATTCAATGCTCTGAACCGCAAGATGTCCAACCTCTTTGATGAAACCAAAAAGGGGGAAGGATATGAGAATAAAGAGAAGAAAGAAAAAAAAGCATACCACGCTTGGTAACAATTACATCTCTACCGAAACCATCAGATCGACTTGCGACCCACTCCATCTGCCGATCTCAGAGTCAAGTGAAAGAAACTATGGAGCAACATAGCAAAAAGATCATCGAAAGGTAAAATTGCTCTTTTCGTGAGGTTATTGCGAGTCGACAAGATTGAAGACTTTTTCTTCGCTCGCATGAAAAAGAATGGAAATCGATGATCGTGCCAAGAGCCTTGAACTCGCTAAGAAATTAGCCAAGAAGACGAACAAGATGAACTCCGAGGAGACTCGAGGAGAAAGAAGGGCAAAGGCAAGATGATGAAAGCAATCGCGAAGATCGAGACAAGGCCAAATATTCTCTACCAAAGCTGATGACTCTCGAACAAATTCAAGAGCAAACAAGACAGAGAATAAGAGAGGCCGCCATCAAAAAGCGTATTAGCAGAGGCTAAGGGATCGAACATCGATACATCCGAAGGAAAAGGAAGAACGGTTGCAAAGCAGAGGAGATTGCTTGGGAAAAGAATGCCCTTCCCAAGACTGTTAAAAAGACATCCTCCTCATGCATAACTAGATCTGCCTCAATGGGATCGATCGTAGGAGAATGGTTATGTGACGATACATCCCGGAGAAGATTCTAATTCATCAAGATCGATCAAAATGATGATGAATTCCGAATCGTTAGAAACAAAATATCCGGACTTCTACCGCATAAAGATGAAAGAAGGAAAGATCATGTCACGATACCGAAGCTCCACCCTTTGAACTACTCCTTCCACCTTTGCGTCCAGACAAAAAGCTAGATGCTGTAAAGTTCAAGAATGCCTACTATGAATTTGCTGAAAAAGGAGGAATCCATAGAAGACAAGATCTGCACAAGCTGATGCAAAGGATGTACAAGATGTTTGGCATTCCCAAAGAACTGCAAATGTTCAAGTACACCTGAGGAAGACTACTTGGAATCAGATGATAGGTACGCTTTTCATGTATTCTATAATGCACACACCTATCTGAATGAAATATTACATCTCTCTGATTCTAAGACAACATCTCATTGTCTTCTAAGGTATGTACTGATTTCATTATCTGCATTTCTATTCGTGGTATCTATTTTTCTGATTAAGTGTTTTGGTTCCATCAAAAAGGGGGAAATTGTTGGGAAATTTGTATTTTAGTTTTGATGGAAGTTCCAAAATAGGTCAGAATAGGACCAAATCGGACTGTTAGGTGATCGATGACTTAGAATCGATTAAGATGATCAAACCAAATGTATAGATAGCTGATGTAAAAGATAGGTCACATATTGAGGGGGAACTCAATATGTATAGGTCAGGTCGAAGTATCAGATGACCCAGATAAGGTCAGATGATCAGAAGGCTAAGAACAAATCAGAAGACAAGAAGTCAGAAGATCAGGTGAAGACATAAGACACCAAGACTCGGATGAACTCAAGACTCGGATGAACTCAAGACTCGGATGGACTCAAGACCCGGATGGACTTGAAGACTCGGATGAACACGAAGACTCGGATGAACTCAAGATTCAAGAATAAACTCAAGACTCAAGACTGATCAAGACACCGAGGCTTAGAGTCACCAAGATCAAAAGACTACCGTAAGACACAAGACCTATATCATCCGAAGTTCGCATATTGAGCTAAGGCAATCTGCATCAGAAGACTCAACAAGGTAGACTGATCAAATACTGGATCAAGTCAGCTCACACCTGGCGTCAATCAAAAGGATACACCATACAAGACGAATCTCCTACAAAAGGAATATCAATCGTCTAACGGACAAATTACTAAAGTGCCCCCTCGCGAAGCCAAGGAGAAAGCGACACGTGCACAAAAAGAGCTGACATTGCGGGATTCGACGTTACGGACATAAATGACGTTAATCATGCCTACGGCCACACCGATAATCGGAGCACGTCACAATCATATCCTACAAACCTACCTAATATAGCCCGAAATTCAAGTTGCTCTCCAACGACTCTTTGATTTCGAGGTCTATAAAATGGGATTGCTCGTCAAGTGAAGAAAGAGAGGAGGACAAGAGACCAACAATCATCACATGAACAATTGAGTAAAGCGGAACAACAACATTAACGCAAATTCTCAAGAAGCCAAAAGTCTTCAGAATTTCCACTGAAAGAACACCATATTTGAAGATTATTCTTAGAGTGTTCATCCCATTGTTCTTAGCAAGAAATCCTATCCACTAGCATTTGGCTACCTAAAACACCAGGATAGATTTCCAGTTGGAACCCTCAAACATTCTTTACCCAAACTCAAGTTAGGTCAAGTTTGTTACCGCAAGATTTCAGACTAGGGATTCTAGTTTTCTGATTTCTAGTTCGGTTGAGTGTGAACTCGATAAACATATGTTGAGTGTGAACTCGGTAAATATCTATCGGCAATCCCGTGAGGGAGATAAGTCCCGCAAGTTAAGTTCGATTAAGGTTGCCCCTGTGTTAAGGGAAGAGTGGACGTAAGACGGGTTTCGTCTGAACCACTATAAAAGTCTTGTGTGCATTTACTTGCTTTCTATTGCTTTACACTATTCACACAACTGAGTTTAAAACTGCATACATATTCTAAGTTAAAGCTCAGTCTGCACCAAGCAACTGATCTGATCAGGTTGACACCTTAGTCAGCTGGTTGAAAACTGACTTAAGAATCTGATTTGATAAAAACTGGTTTTTCACACGGGTAAAACAAAGCTTCCGCACTCTCAGTTAAACTGACAGATATCAAACAGATCTGCCCTCAGGCACTCAGTAAGATTGAACATCAGTCCAAACTGATACACAAGCACTCTGATCAGGAAATCTGCAATCACACCTGATCCACACGAAAAGTTTTAGAAGTCTATTCACCCCTCCCCTCTAGACTTCTACCCTCACAAAACCCGTTCGGGACCTACACAAACTAATACAAGGCATCATACAAACTAATACCTTACATCATACAAACTAATACCTGACAGCATACAAACTATAATTTGAATATGCCTACCTATGATTCCGATTATCTATAATTTTATACACATCGGTGTTAATCTTAGAATATTATAAAATTTATAAAGTTTATATTTTTATATCATATTATAATTTTAAAATTAAGTTATAATATTTTTACGTAATTTATTATGATATTATAGTTTAATTATCAATTTTATATCATTATCATATTATAATTTAAATTTTATTAGAGTTTAGATTTATATGATAGATTAAAATTATAATATTCGTATTCATTAATTAAGCTTAAATTAATTACTTGTAAATAAGTTCTCATTTATTTCATTTTATATAATTATCATTAAAATTAAATTAATTAATTATAAATATATTTATAAAATTTTTTAGATTGAAACTAATACTTTTAAAATATGAAACTAATACTTTTATAAATATTATTTTCATTATTTAAAAAATGGCATGATATAGTTAAGTGATACTATATGTATATATTATTTCATCAATATATATATATATATATATTATGATGGAATAATATATACATATATTGTAAATATATAATATTTTATAACAATATTTTATGTGTGTTATATACACACTACACACAAATGGAGTGTAATCGTATTATTTTTTGGTATACCATTATGTAAGTAAAATGAGACCTATATTAATAATCGTAAGTTGCATTATAATTTAATTAAATTCAATTAATTAAAATATACACACACAAGCAAATCAAATTACGATTAGTTACTACTTTACAACATATAGACTACAATTTACAACATACAAAATGTTATTATACATCAATTCAAGTAATACATTATAATAAAAAATAAAATATACCAAACAACCGAGAAAAGAAAACATACCTTGAAGGTGGCGACGTCGGGCGGCAAAGAAGAGGTAGTCGGCCCGGCAGGCGGCAAGGCGCAAAGTATCTTGTAGAGTTGGCTAATAGTTTCGATCGTTAAACAATAAAAAATTATTATTATGTGTCGAAAAATAAAACAAATAAGAATAAAAAAGTAAAAAAAAAAAATAATAATAATAAAAAAAAAATATATATATATATAACAACGACCGGCGGTGATCGATCGACAGGAGGCGGTGGTCGGCGTTGGAAGGTTGCTTCTGCACTTGGAAGACAAACAATAATGGGAGTGTGAAGTTTGAAAATATTTGAGTGGGAGGTTATGGTTATATTGGAGGAGATATTATTGTATTTATGGTGGAGATATTAGAGCCGGAACATGGAACGAGTGTATTTATGGTGGAGATATTAGAGCTGGAACGAGTGTATTTATTCCAAAATAATATGAAAATTAAAAAAAATAAATAAAAAATTATGTGTCGCGCGTGGCGCGATAGCGAGGCGCTTGTCGCGCGCGTGGCGCGACAGAGGGTATCCGTGTCGCACGGTGCAGATGACAACAAGCTTTTCAGACTTCCTGTTGCGCGCTTCAGACTCCGTGTTGCGCGCCATGTCAGTTTCTTTTGACTACACTTTTCAGCCTTTTGACTCTGCTTTAATTTGAATTATTTGTCCGAAAATTTAATACTGTTAGTGTATGATTGGTATGTTGGAATAGATAGGGAATTGAAACTAATACTTTTATAAATATGAAACTAATACTGTTATAAATATGAAACTAATACTTTTATAAACATGAAACTAATACTTTATAAATATGAAACTAATACTTTTATATTCATTAACTAATACTTTTATAAACATGAAACTAATACTTTTATAGTAACACTTTTAATAGTTTATGTATCACTTTAAAAAGTGTTACCATCATGTAACACTTTTAAAATGTTACTTATATGAATTTTAGGTAACACTTTCTATAAAAAAAAAAAATTATTCGAAAAAGTGGAAAAAATGTAATTCCTGGGGTTTGAACCGTGGACCTCAAGCATTTATAACTAGACAATTACCAACTAAACTAGTCTATTCATTTTTCATATTTTGAACAGTAATTATAATTAATATTTTCTTTCGTTTTTTACTTTGTTTTTTTTTTTTTACGTTTTTTTCTTTACTTTCTTATTTAAAAATAGCATAGCATGGATTGATATCAATTCACATTTAATTCTCAATGGACCGCACAATTTTCACCTACTTTTTTTTAAAAAAAATTCATAAATAGTATAAATGCATTTTATCTTTAGTAGGTATTTTGGGAGTGTTGCAGTAATGTTGGGACGTCCAAATAAGGTAAGTGTTGCAGTAATAATGGGACGGAGGGAGTATAATAATTTTTTTTACAAAAAAAATATACATAAATAATTGTTATTATATTTAAAATATATTAATTATATGTATTATAAATAAAATATGTTTATATGTGTATTTATTTAAATAGTTAAATACAAAGTGTACTAAAATATGATGTATAAGTAAAAGTGTTACCTAAAAATGTTACTTATGTTAAAATGTTACTTAAAAAGTGTTACATTTGTTAAAGTGTTGCTAAGAAGTGTTACATATGTAAAAGTGTTACTAAAGAAGTGTTACCTATATAAAGGTGTTACCTAAGAAATGTTATCTATTTAAAAGTGTTACATGCAAGTATTACATATTAATAAAATGTTAATATATAAATTATAATAGTGTTACCAAAATGTGTTGCATAAACTAAATGTGTTGCAACAAGGTGTTACATAAGATCAATTATGGTGTAGGGACTTAACCAGAGATTCAGTTATCTCTTTATTTTTAATTGTGAATCATGAGACACTATTATATAGGTAGAGAACACAGCAATAATAACATCGCGACATAATATAATCAATTCGTGTTGTTAAATTAGTTCAGGACGACAAGAGAAGGGGGCATGAGGCGTGTGTCACGCCAATCGCGCGACACAGATTTCTGTGTCGAGCCGCCCACGTGACATGGTGGTCTGTCTCGCGCCGCCCATACGACAGGCTGTCCACGTCAGCCACAAGCTGAATTTCCATCTGTGTCGGACTTTTTTCGTCCGCTTGCTCGTTTCTAAACTTTATCAGTACTAAACAACTGATTTTAACTTTGAATTTTTTTGCAGATTTTAACTTTATCAGTTATCAACCACATGTTGAATTTCCATCCGTGTCATGTCGGACCCCTTTCATGCAGATTTTCATGCTTCTTATAAATTTCAAATGCGTGATCACCTTCTAATAAAGTTCATCTGCTTCAACACAATTCTTCACACTCCATATTCTCCTACATTTCTTTACATTCTCATACATTTCTTTAGTATTCATTATCACCTTATACCTCCATATTTTTATAATATTACATAAGATGAGTTCTTATTATGATACTGATTATGTGTCCGAAGATGTCACTGCTGATTTTATTACTCCTGGTGATGGGATAATAGGAAAAAATTTGGTTGCTTTTTTTGTTAAGAGTGTTGCTGGTATGAGAAACATCACATTGTCCATTCGTAATTCTAATGCAACAACGGTAAGGTATATATGTAGTGAAGGCGGCACCTATAGACCTAGAAAAACCACGAATGAGCGAAATACCAAAACCGCAAAAAATTCCTGTCCTTTTTGTTTAGTTGCTTGACTTTCTGATTCGACCGTGATCTGTGGAAAATTAGTGTTTTGGAGGGGACACACAATCATCGATTTCTAAAATGTGTTGAGGGTTCCATAATTGGTCAAATAACCCCCGAACAATACAAACATGTACAACTGCTAGATTAAATGAATGTCAGTTCGGGCAACATTTTGGGATATTTAAAGACAATTGATCCCAACAATAGTACGGACTCAAAGAGAATGTACAATGCACAACAAAAGATAAGGAGAGAAAGCCGTGAGGAGCTTACCTCAACACAAAACTTCATACACCTACTGCGAAAGATGAATTACAGGTATAAATACTAGCAAAATTTTTAAGATTGTTATTGGTTAACTTCATACACTTATATGCATTATATATACACTACTCGTTAATTTGAAATCCTGTTTTTTGTTATCTAAATTAATTTATTATAATGTCATTGTCGTGTATATATGAGATGTATGGATATGAACTGACACCACAATTCTCTCATGCTCACTTTCATTATTTTGATTGTGATTGTATTATATTTGATCTGTTTATATAAAAATATAGGTACGACTATAGGACGAATGCTGATTACGAACTCGAAGATATCATTTTCAGTCACCCATGTTCAGTTGTAATGGTCAACACTTATATTCAAGTATTAATCATTGACACAACATACAACACGAAAATGTACGGTATGCCTTTACTTGAGGCAGTTGGGGCAACAAGCACTCACAAGACTTTCACCATTGCATATGCATTTATGATCCGTGAAACGCAGGAACACTTCGAATATATCCTACGATTTATTCGGGGACTGTACAAGAGTGACCTACCAAATGTCGTTGTTAAAGACAGGGCTTTCACGATGATGAATGATGTTGATGTGGTTTTTCCAAATTCTCAAGCACATTTATGCGGGCGCCACATCAGCAAGCTGTTTATGGCCGGGCTCTAGCTCTAGTAAAAAAGGGATTAAACAAAAAGTTTGCTGATAATTTTAAATTACAGTGAAATTATGCAATCCAGGCGGGCACACCTGAAGAATGGGAAATTAGGTGGGCTTACGTATGTTGGGATTATACTGGAAAGTATGTTTTTTACTTTGTATAATCAAAACTGAATTTCAGACTTATCTGAAATAAATTATTTATCACTGATGCTTTAAATATCATCGAATGTTACATATATTTACTGCATAACTGTTCAATAAATCGTACGTGTTACATTGTAGTTAATTTAGTGATACGGATCACGAAGATTAAATTAACAGTCCCTTGTAACTAAAAGTACACCATTCACGACCTAGATGGAAATGAACAATCCATCATGAAAGGTTGAAGTGTAAGGCTCGGATTGGCTTGTCTTGACCAAGAGATTACACTAGTGCATGACCGATGCATCAATAGGACCTCTGAGGAGGACAAATTCTTGAATCGAACAAGGAAGAATTAGACCTCGATGAGTTCGTTATTTCTTAATCTTCGCTCCTTAAATAGGATCACTTGTGGTTGGTAACTATTGCTTTGACTTATCATGGGTAGAGAATCAACGAGATTCAATACTTTTTATCTTGGACAATATTATTGGTCACATGTGATTGCTAAGATTTAATACGGAGAATCGTGTGCAAGCACGCTTGTTCGATTTGGTTCCCTTGGGAGGTTCATAAGCTTTATCATACCAAATCTTGCAAGTGGAATTAGTTTCCTAGTATGGATAATAATGTTGAACCGTTCCTTGACCAAGGACAAAAGATATTAATTAACGAAAAAGCTATTTCAAATGGCTTGAATTAATTAATGGGCTAGATAATCTTAAACACGGAAATAATAACCGGAGCCATATTGACCGTAATATGGGTTAAGATGGATAGTCAATATTAATTATGTAGTGGGATTAATTAATATTTATGGGCTTGAATAATATTGTGGCTCAATATTGATAATTCAAGATCCATTGGAAGGTCCAATCTTAATTCTCCTAAAGGCCCCCTAAGTAGCCCAACATATAGTCCAATAACTGAAAAAAGTGTTTAAAATAAAATAAATATTGTTGCTTATTTTTCCTTATAAATTTCAAAATTTATGGATGAAAGGGGAGAAAGATTTTCTTTGAATTTTGTTATGGAATGAAGATATGTATTCTTGGAATACAAGATTATCTCATTAAATTCAAGAAATCTCCCACTTGGTTATCCATAGGGAAATTTCGAAAATTTTGATAATTAAGGGAGAGAAAGATTTTCTTGATTTTCTTGAAAAGATATTATGGAAGATATGTATTTCTTGAAATACAAGAATATCTCATAAATTCAAGAAGATCCAAATCTTGGAATCTTGCCCATAATTTTCGAAATATACTCCATAACAAAGAGTAGGTGGGATTTTGTGGAATATTATAATTATGGAAAAAAGAATATAAGAGATATATTCAAGATTTCTTGGAGATCAAGAAAAGATTTTCCCACATTATTTTGCCCCAAAATTTTCGACCACTTATGCTCTATAAATAGGGGATGACTCTTTCATTCCCAAGTACAATTTCATGTGCTGGAAAAATTAGTAAATTCACAAAGGTGGTGCAACATAATTTATTTTCCTTTTGTTAATTGTTCGCAAGTGTCCTACCACCGGATAGTCAAGCAAGGATTAAGGGAATACTTGGGAAGTTCTTTTGGTGAGTCTAATCAGCCAGACCATTGTCGTCCCAAGAGGTACGTTCACTTAAACTCGTAGAATTCTGCATGCGTAGGATTTACGTGAATTAATTATATGCATGATTTGTTGTTGGATTATTATTTGAATTAATATAGGATTAATTCATGCTAGTAATAATTATAAAAATTAAATTTGTATTTAAATATTCATCCCGAATAGATCTGTGCAACTTATTCCCCAACAACTTAAAGAAGAAGTACGAAAAATTGGGCGATCTAATTTCGTATTGCGAAGATACGTGGCTTAGGCCGCATCACATGAGAATTTTAGGGATGTGTCTCGATCATTGCCTGCACTACGAAAACTACATCACTAACAGGTAACCGTACAAAATTAATACTTTTTATGACAATTATTACACTATTACACTATTATCATAACTAAAACTATTGGAACGACGTTTTGAAACATGTAATATATTTGTAGGGTTGAACAAGAACACCATAGGGTGAAAACAAATTTGGACGGCGACAAGAAACACTTTGACATGATCTTCAAAAAGCTTCACCGGGTAATGGAGTTGCAAATATGTGAGATAAAAAAGCAATCGAGATTTAGCGGCCACAAGACAATGACTGATATGCTAGAGAACGAATTCTTCAGCCAACTGGTGCGCAATATCACGTCTAAGGCATTCGATCTCATTGTCGAAGAAATGCAGAGGAAACTAGGTCCAAACAATTGCGGTTGCTATCTCAGAAGAACACATGGTCTTCCGTGCGAATGCGCTTACAAGGTACTTTGAAAACAACGTTCCTATACCTTTAAATTGTATAGACTCGTTTTGGAAAACATTGGATATAGATTTTTCTAGTATACCTACCACCGGAACAGATGATGACGGTGGTAGTAAGACTAGAAGAAAATTATTCGATGATGACACAGAAGACATTCTTCCACCGAAGGTTGAAAAAAAAAAGTCGACACAGAACACTAAAGACAACGATCGGCAACCTTCTTGGTGGGAGAGATTGGGCAAGAATAAAGAAGTCTACTAAAAAAAGGGGTAAGGGGAGAGTGCCGACAACTAATGCGCACTAGGATATTCCACCTGAAGCTGATCGTAGACATAACACATCAGAAAGATGTACGATGAGTTTTTCTGAAAATCATTGCCATACCGACACAAATTCCCCCAACGCTCCAAGTTCAAATCCCAAGAGGCCCCCACCTTCTGATGTCCCGCATCGCAACAGTACCGCTAGTTCAAGTAGGTCGCCCAATTTTCAAACGAATATTAACTATCCAAAATAGTTTTTTAACTCTTCTGTGGAGAACGATTTTCCTCCATATATTAGAAATTATATTCATTCATACAATGATGTAATTGGAGATGAGAACTGCGGATTTAGAGTTGTTGCACTCGCAATCTAGTAAGCGAGGAGCACTGGCCCACGATACGAATGGATCTTTTTAAAGATTTGCAAATAAGACGCGATTTATACGAAAATGTTATACGTGGTTACACAACCATGTCAGAGTTGGAAAAATCACTTAATCACTTCAGCGGTTATGCCACAATTGATAAATGGTTTTCATTACCTGAACATGGATACCTGGTTGCAACCACATATAACGTTTTCGTAATGTCATTTAGTGAACATGACGAACATTTTTGCCTTCCCGCAATAACAGATAAATATCGAGGACTTCCGACCGTCAAATTGGTCTTAGGGAGCGTGCACAACAATTCTCATTGGATATTGGTAAGAAAAAATTATATTAATGTTATTTTATAAATTTTTTTATTTATGTATTTTATTTATATATAATTATAATTTTTTAACTGTAATTTCAGTTGCATATGACAACCGACGACCATCCAGTACCATTTATATCTGCATACTGGGAACGCGAACATGATCCTTCTGTAAATGGTATACATTTAGAATTTGAAAGCAGGATAGAGCTATACCGTACATTACACGACTCGGATGCACCGCGGCGTGATGCTAATTATAGGTCTAGAAATAACGAGAAAGACAAATATTATACATTTTTATAATATTTAATATATTTTTTTCTAGCAGCACGTCGCAATCCATTCTCGGATGGAAATTATGTAATGTGTATATATATATTTTTTCATATAATGTGAATAATATTTTAAATTTTCATGTTTAAATTGATAATTGAACTAATACTTTTCAAGGAATGAACTAATAATTTATAACCAACTAACTAATACTTTTCAATTAATGTTAATAATTTTCAATTGGTGAACTAATCCCCCTTATATCTATTTACCAATCTTTATAATTATAATAACTTAATTCTAATTTAATAAAAACAGAAATAAATAATAAAAAAAAAACAGAAAAAAAAACAGAAAATTAAAAAAAAAAAAACATTTGTGTCGCATGGACGGCGCGACACAACTTAGTCCTCTGTCATGTCGCGCCATTAACACACCCCTCAGATATCGCATGGCGTCGCAAAATACCATAAAATTAAAATATATATATATATATATTTTGTGTCGCATGGGCCGTGCGACACAGATTAGTCCTATCGCGCGGCGGGCGCGACACAGGATACGAGATTACGTCGCTATCACAAGTCAAAAAGTGTGTATTTAGCATAACTCATGAGATGGAGTATTGCATGACATGCCTTCTTCTTCTTGTTTTTGTTATTATTATTATTATTATATTATTATTATTATTATTATTATTATTATTATTATTAAAATTCAAATTAGTGATAGGCATGCTTTAGCAATTGGTGACTGGAAATGGATTTTGAAGAACCATGTTTTCGTTATTTTGTGCTAAATAAATATATTAAATATTAGACATTAGTTGGGAGGGAGTATATAAATTGAGAATTTTAAATAGGATTCATATTACTTTAATATTGAAGATTCATTTTCTAAGTAGAATTTATTTATTTATGCTAGGCGTTGTTGATTACGAAGGATAAATTTTAAAGTTTTTGCATCCATCTCATCCACGACATTCGTACAAGGTGGAGTTTTATTGCTTTAATCTATTTTTTTGAGGACTTTATTGCTTTAATTTCTACAATGATTAGTAGAGTTCTTTTGCATGTGTTATTCTTTATTTATGTTTTAAATAAATCTTTGAGTTATCTATTATGTGAATGCATTTCCTATGTTATTCAAGTGGCAAAGTATGTTGGCAAAGTTACTAATAGCTAGGGGCCCTTATTGAAGTCCGGGGCCGACGGGTCTTCGGGTGTATCCCGCTGTGCTCGGCAAAGTCTAATAGCCAGTGCTCGGCAAAATCTAATAGCCAGGGGCCCATATTGAGGTCCGGGATTGACGGGTCTTCGGGTTTAACCCGCCGTGCTCACAAGTTCTATGTCAAAGTTCCAATGGCAAAGTGGCAAAGTTTCTATGGCAAAGTTTATGTGACAAAGTGAATGTGATTTACTAAGTTGATTTACTTGATTATTTATTTTTAGCATTAATATTTAATAACTTGGCCCCACTGAGTGTGCTTGCATGCTCACCCCTCATTTAACATTTTTCAGATTAAGGAGCTAATGGCGGGGAGAGGCGATGGACGATGCTATTTGAAGTCATTTATTATTTAACATCGATAACAAGTTTAGTCCTTTATTTAATAGTTAAGTTTGTGTACAATTGGTATTTTAAATTAATTTATATTTCAAGAAACTAATTAATGTTTATGCTTCCACTTCATATTTTATTATTATTGACGGTTTTCCTATTTAAATATAAAATATTTTTAAAATAATAGTCGTTGTTCTTTACTGTTAGGGATTTAAAATTCAAATTTAGTCGCGCTCAAGTTAGTTACTTTAAGTCTTTAACTACTTTTTAAAAAAAATCGTTTTATAAAAATTGGAGCGTGACAGAAACAGAGAGTGATAACCCAGAATACTTACCATCAACGATAGAAATTCACTGTATGAAACCACCGAGAGAAACTTCCCGTCCAAGCCGATGGCCATTCCGAATAAAATTACACACGGTAACTGTTCTACCAAATCTACATACACTATTAATAAGAAACTAAACCCACTCATGCGTAATTAAATAAAATACATTACAATAAGGCCCAGGCCCAATAACCTAATTAATCTTCTTGCCACGCCTATGATAAACAATAGGCATATCAAAATTGGACTAGGACACAATACTGCTATTAAAAATTAGAAAAAAGCAACAGTCAAGGTCATTTTTTCAAGGGATATTCTATGTTTACACGGTAGAATAAAAATTGCGATTGGGATACCCACAATCAGTAAACTATGTTTACTTGGTATGATTGGGAGGGGCTATTTTACCTTCATCTTAAAAAAAAAAGAACTAAAAACCTTGAAAAAGAAGAATACACATTAATGCTCCTTTCCTAGGATCCTCTGCTCCACCGACAAAGAAAACTAGGAAAATTTTACATGAGCACAGTAAGGACAATTGAGTAATTCACATCCCTTATCAGACTGATGCATTTTCTATCGGAGGGGTGGGCATGGGTTTGTATTCAACCGGACAAGGAATGGCCAACGCACCTAACCCGTGTACCTAGGTTTATATAGCTTTATAGCCTATTTAATTTAAGGGAAGTTTTCCCTTTCAAAAAAAATAAAAATAAAATTTTTTAAGGGAAGTTTTCTGCGCAGACCGACCGAGTGACTCTGGTTTACTTTTTTAACCTACAAAGTAAACTCGGATAATTTTGTCCAATAAAAAAAGTTATGCAATAACTCGAAAATTGTTATGAAATAAATCATATGTTGAATGTCGTATGGAGTTACAAGAAAATTATATGGGAGTTATATGTAAGTTACAAGGAACTCTTCATTGCAATATTAATTCACATTTATGTATTAATTCATAAGGTTCTCTATAAAGAGGTAGTATCTCATTCTCATTTGTACACACAACCAAGAATTAGTAAAACTATCCTGGCTTGGTATCGCTCCCAGACGTAGTCATTCTTGACGAACTGGGTAAACAAATTGTGTTCTTCATTTATTTTATAACACATTATCAGCACAATTGTTCTACCCATTAGTTCTCAGAATTTCGAAGTCTCCCTTATCGAATTTTTTCACCTTAATCGGTAAGTTGTTATGCTCATTGCATCATATTCTCTTTTGTTGTTTAAAAAATTTGTGAGTTTTAAATTTATGATTTTGATTGTTTAGAAAATCTTTATCCGTGGTTTGATACTCTTATGCTTCTCTATTTAATTGTGAAGTGTTACTTTGTAGAAGAAATATATTGTTTTGAAAAAATTTTTATTATTGATACGGTTTAGTAGATTCAAGTAAATGAATTTTGATATTTTGATATGGAGTGCGATTGGTTTGTTGAAATATTATATTTAAGTTGAACAAGGCAAGATTTTGAATGATCATCTCTTTGTTAATTTATTGAAAAATTCATAGATTGTGAGCTTCAATGGAGATCCTTCTTAAATATATTCATTGGTGTTATATTACTGATTTATTACTCAGTGACTGAGAATTTGAATTTTATATATGCTTTGCATGTTTGGGAAATTTATGTTTTTGTATGCATATCAATTATACAATTATTGTGGTTACTTACTTATTTGTGTGCATTTGCACTCATAATAATCTTCTAGTATTGAACTCCTTACATTTGAACAATTTTCGTGTATGGATATGATACTTTATGCTTTCTTGTTATACTAGTTTGACTAAATTTTAAAATCTAATGATAACCGTTGGTTTTTCAAAATAATACTTATGTGTTGGCAATTCTATTAAATTGGTCATGTACATTGGTGCTTGACTAATATTTTCTTATTTCTAGTTAATGTTGTGATAATTCTATAAGTTGGATTAATTTAGCGGATGATTTAATATTATTATATTATGTTGCATTTCATTGAAAATATTGAGTTTATAAAGCCCACAAGTGTTGCTATGAATTCGAAATATGAATCTGAACACCAAATATATTTAGATGATTGCTTGAATTTACTCAAAGGATGTGTGGTTATTTGTTCTAATCAATTGCTGAAAAAAAAAGGTTTGATATTAGTAAGAACAATTTATCAAGGTTGTCATTAATGATACTTTTGATTTGGGCTTTCGAAATTAAGATTCATCCTAAAGTTATGGGTCTTGGAAATACAATCATTGTTAATAATAAATCATTGAATCAAAACTGTGTTAAATCAATGATTTTTCTTCGACGTCATATGGATGAAAGATTAAAATTGAATATTTGACAATGAAAGATCTACTAGGTGTTGTGGATGAATATAAAAGAAATATATGATCACCTAAGATGGTCGTTCTTCCAAAATCCCATTACGATTAGCTCCACGTACATCTACAAGATTACACAATTGCTAATCGAATACAATGCGATTATGTTCAGAATTATTTCTCAATTAAAATTATGTGATGAAAACATAACTGATGATATTATGCTTAAGACATCCTCAACTTTTTATATCTTGAATATGCTCCTGTAGCAGCACTATCGAGAAAAATGTGTTAAGAAATATTCTGAACTAATTATTTGTCTTCTTTTGACCGAACAAAATAATAAATTATTGTTAAAAATTATGAGTTCCGACCCACTAATTATAGTCCATTCCTTGAAGCGAATGCACTTCATCTCAAAATTATGGATGTGGGTGGACGCGGTTGTGATAGAATACTCCATATAATTATATAAACTATAATCGTGATTAGAAATAAGTTGTCTCTCAAAAGAGGGACAAAGGAGAAAATAAAAGGAACGTGGATAAATGTTACATGTGTGGCGTTGAAGGTCATTAACTTCGTATCTATATATCAATTGCAAATAACAAATCATCTTGTAAAATAGTGTCAGACATCCTTGAAAATGAAGGATGAAAATATTGATACTAATCATGTTGATGAGAATAATGCTTGTAATGGTGTTGATAAAGATCCATTCTTCCTAAAGAAGTAATGGACGTCAAATATTGTGATTAAATAATGATGGCGATGTTTGTCTAATTGATACTACACACACTATACTTAATAACAAAATATTCTTTTCTCATTTGGAGACAAATGTTAGTATTATAAATGGTAGCGTAATCTTGATTGATGGCTCCAGAAGAGCTACTATATTTCTTCATGGAAGAACTAAATTCGTTATATGTAATGCACTATTGTCTCTCAAGTCTTAAAGATATTGATTGAGTTTAAAAATATTCGCAGAAATGGGTATCATTGAAACTCTACATGAGATAAAATACTTTATGTGATCCTTGAAATAAAGTATGTGAACTAGAAGGTTACGAAATTATACAATTGCAACAAGTTGCAAATCAATTAACAGACATGTTTAGTGACTCTAAAAGGTTACTAAATTACATATTCCTGCAAAATATATTTTAGTTAAGATTGATATCTCAGAAGGACAAATAACGACTATTAATAAATTTAAAACACTCTTGAAGCGTGGGAAGGT
Source organism: Stenogyne calaminthoides (assembly GCA_037126765.1). Taxonomy (NCBI): domain Eukaryota; kingdom Viridiplantae; phylum Streptophyta; class Magnoliopsida; order Lamiales; family Lamiaceae; genus Stenogyne; species Stenogyne calaminthoides. Next base: position 24,725,347 of record JBBCBC010000020.1, read on the forward strand.
CTCTTAGTTCCAAGGATTAAAATCCTCTCAAGAAAAGAATATTAAAATAAACAAAAATTGCACATAGTGGAAAAATTCAACCTCCTAAAGAGGTTACCTCTTACGATGCTCCTAAAGAGCTAGTTCCTAAAGAAAATGAATTTTTGAAATAATGAGGCACAAGGTAACCCAAGTTTTTTTTCACTAAGTCATAAATTTGATTATGATGAAACATATTCCCCCGAAGTGGATATGGTCATGACTGCCTCTATTTTTACAACTAGTGTGTGGGAAATAATAAAATATTTCCCATCTGCGAAGATTCAGTTATGCAGTATATATTTATATATCACCACCACGATGAACCTAGCAGCCTAGTTGACTAACTGCACACTTTATGAAGATTATTTTTCGGCATTAGGGGGAGATAAGAATGCAAAATTAAATGAATGACGATAAATTTAGTAAATGAAAAAGATCTTCAATATCTAGACCCACACACTAGTCAAACTGAACAAGAAGCTCAAAATATAATTTAACATACAATATTTTAGCAAGTAGTCTGCCAGATGCATTTACTAATCATAAAGGAGTGAATAGATCACATATACCTATCGTATATACATAACAAAGTGTAGAGGCTACAATGAAATCAAATATATATATTGATGCTCCTACATGCCAGAAGCTTAAACGAGCCTTTACACGCCAGAAGCGTAAAGAACTTCTTAACAAGAAAGATATAAATCCGCGGTAAATCAAAACTAGCTAGAAATTAAGTCACTCAAATCTCCTGAAGAGATACATCTTGAAGAAAAAAAAATCCTAGTAATGAAGCATGTGCACAAAATAATCAAAATACTAGGATTGCGGAATGACCAGATCAAAATATATGGGAAATGATGATGATCTGGTTTATATGAATTTTATAAATACATGAGACACTTACAATACAATATTATCGTTGTCGACAACATATTCACGTCCACTGTTGCTTTTACTATCACAAATAAAAATCTGGATCCAGTACCTAAGTTGGGTGACAGAAGTACCTTGACTAGGTGAAATAATAAGAAGCAAATTGTGGCAGAGTTAGACTCGCTAAACAAAATAAAGTGTTGATTTTATTATACGTACACCCTGAAGTGTGTATTTGTACGAAAATAAAATGAGAACAACAAGGTGGTGAGGTACAAAGCGAGATTCATAACTCAAGGATTTTCGTAGAGACCCAATATTAATCAAACATATTCTCATGTTATGAATAAAGTAATGTTCCGCTATATAATATCTCTGGCAGTAAATATGAAAATTTGAGAATGCGTCAAATGATGCAATCACTGCATATTTATACGGTTATCTTGAAAATGAATTTATATGAAAATCCTAAAGGATTTAACATATCTAAAGCATGTCAATCCACCCAAAGGAAGATTATTCTATTAAATTACAGATTTTTTTTTTGTATGGGCTCAAATAATTTGGACGTAAGTGGCAGCCTAGTTTTAGAAGGCTATATCATTGACCCAAATAAGTCCATATATTTTCATAAAGAAAAATGAGTCAAAATTTGTGGTCGTTGCAAAATATGTTGATGACCTCAATTTTTAATTGGAATACCTGAAGAGATCCAAGGGAAAGTTATATGCTTAAAGAAAGAATTTGAGATCAAAGATTTTGTAATTATTAACTTCTGTCTTGATTTACAAATTGAACATATAGAATGTGGAGTTTTTGTCCATCAAATTACTTATACCCTGAAGGTACTAAACAAATTTACATGGAAAATGCGCATCCAATGAGTACCCAATGGTCATTCGATTGTTTGATCCTAATTAATACGGATCCTTTTAGACCGCGAAAGAAAGGTGAGGAGATACTTGGTCTTTAAGTACCATACCTCAGTATAATTGTGGATTAATAGATCTTGCTAATTGTACAAAATGAAATATATTTCACCGATATTTTTTTTGCTCATTTCATGAGTTACAAAAGTACGATGAAATTGGTGTGCAGTAGATCCGATCAAGTGAAATTTAGAAATTTATTTATCAAGACATAACCGACTGCAACATTTGAAAGTTTATAAAGCATACTAGAATGTGTCGGTTAAAGGATCTCAAATAATGTTTAAATCAGGGGGAGAATTAATACACTAAGTAAAATGTACTCTTCTCCTTTTATTAGGTTTATGTCCTACTAGATTTTCCCCAATAAGATTTTTAACGAGGCACAATGACGGACATTCAAAGGGGGAGTGTTATGAAATAAATCATATGTTGAATGTCATATGTAGTTACAAGAAAATCATATGGGAGTTATATGTATGTTACAAGGAACTCTTCATTGCAATATTAATTCACATTTATGTATTCATTCATAAAGTTCTCTATAAATAGGTAGTATCTAATTCTCATTTGTACACACAACCAAGAATTAGTAAAATCATCCTGGCTTGGTATCGCTTCCAGACGTAGTCATTCTTGACGAACTGAGTAAACAAATTGTGTTCTTCATTTATTTTATAACAAAAATCTTATTGACATTAACATTTGAAACAACATAAAAGATCGCGACAAGTAACTCGATTTTGGTCAGTGAAACTAAATAATCCAAGTAATAAGGTCATGCTTGCAGATTCTGTCGGCCCAGATGTTATGAGTTTTAAGTGACAAGTTATAAAAGAAGGCTCAATGTAGCTTTGTGGATAAACATCAAATCTGGGGTTGGAAGCTGGATTTAAGACATTCTTCCGGATACAGGCAAAGTCTACTTGCAAAATCCCAAAGATCGCCAAACCATTGTCTTAGTATGTTATCAAAGTTCTTGTTGTAGAGAAATGTGATATGCCTCATTAAGTACTATTAATGGGCTTTTTAATTTAAGTTAAAGTCCTTTTAATTAAAGTCTAGAATAAATGGCCCGTGGGCTTTCTTTCTTAGGGCATAAGTTAGGGTTAGGGTTAGGGTTTGAGTCTATTTAAATGAGGTTTCTCTAGATTTATTATCATCTTTTGATCATAGAATTGAGCAGCCGTTTTGGTTTGTGACTGAGATTTCTCTGTGAGAGAGATTTATTTCTCTATGGCCTCTCCTGAGGATTCTTTTATTTCCTTAGGAATTTAATACGAATTGAATTGAAATTTATTGATAAAAGAAAATAACTCACAAAGAAATCAAATTTTTAAAAAAGAAAGATGCAATAATTATTTTTCAATCAACACTGGCAGAACCTCATATTAATTGAGTTATATTGGCAAATTCAAAACGTTAGCCTTCCAAGCATACTTAAAGATACTTATAAAGCACACCCTCATATTACATGCACTGTTGAGAACATGCTGAGAATTTGACAGGCTCAAGGAAGCTTGGAAGTATTAAGAAAGAGAAGCCAAATCAGCCTTCCACTAGTCTACGGAGGCAAATAGAACTGCCTATAACATAAAAATCAAACACGCAAGGAAAGTGCAGTTATTGAACATCTTTGTATAATTTCAGCAAACAAGCCTGGAAAATTATTATCTAAGAGCATCTTTACTCACACGACCTCAAGAAGAAAAACAATAGCTTTCTGTGCTTGTATTGCAGTTACTACAACAGTGCGATGTTTATATTCACATGCTACTAGCAACAAAATATTATGCATAAATTGAACAAATGCAAAACACTAGAACTATGTTTCACCTCTTGACAAGCTCGCTCAATTGTTTTGCATTCCGAACCGCATTGCCCCTCAGAATATTGCTCAACAAGCTGAGAACAAGAAGCCACAAGTAAGCAAATTTGTTACACAAAATTAACTTCTCAATTGTACCTCCCTCTTTCCTCTAATCTATCCCCTTGCTCTTGAATATCGATTTTGAGGATCCAATCAGCTTCCTGCTTCTTCAAATTACATACATTCTCCGCGATCTCTATAATTTGATACTCTGAAATCTGCTTGGTTACAGATACAGACACACAACAATTCATCAATCAGATAATGCAGAATATAAAGCACAAGCAAACCAGCGAGTAAGAAAGCTTCCATTAAGAACATAATTTTATAAGGATAATTGGAACAATAAAGAAGAACCAGAATCCCTATAATTAGTTAAAAAAGAGGGGGAAACCACAATAATGTATTCATCACTTGAAAACACTAATTAAAGAATAAAGCCTGAGAAATAAATACCTTTTTAGGTGAGATCTCAGCTTGTCGAGCTTGTACCTGGTGGTACAATTGGGAGGCTAACTTGTGACAGACTTGGCACTTTATGTATGGGATATCTTCCCTTCTTGTATTGAATCTGAGAGAATTTCATGATATAAACTTGGAAACGATTTCATAGATTGCAAAAAGTATTTTACAAAGGGGTTTATTCTCTCTTTAATAGTGAGAATATATAAGAGAAGAAAGGTAGTTACATAACTGACTTAACTAAGTCAGAAGAGTTGACTGACTAAAATAAAGAAGGTGTACAGGTGTTTAATACCTTTATGTACAATAGCTAATACATGTACACAGTGTAACATATACCTTAACAGGTTACAACTAATACTATATATACAAAATAGTAGAAAACATCATATGGAGTCTTATTACCCCCTCAAAACGGGAGTGTATGTTGAGCATGCCCATTTTGGTCTTGAAAGTCTTGAATAAAGAAGGGGACAAAGGTTTTGTCATCATATCTGCAAGATTGGCCAAAGTTGGGATTTGGATGATTTTGATGAGTCCTTCCTTGAGTTTCTCCCTGGTATAGTGAAAATCCAACTGGATGTGCTTTGTCTTTTCATGCAATACTGGGTTATGAGCAATGGAGTATGCTGCCTTGCTGTCAGTATACAAGATAGCAGGTTATGTGTCAGGGATTTGAAGGTCTTGTAGTATATACTTGATCCATTGAATTTCTGCTGATGTGTAGCCCATGGATCTGTACTCTGCCTCTGCTGAGCTCTTACTAACTGTTGGTTGCTTCTTAGATTTTCAAGAAATCAATGAATTCCCTAAGTAAATTGCATAACCAGGGACACTTCTTCTTGTTTGAGGGCATCTTGCCCAATCTGAATCACAAAATGCCTGCAACTTGAATGTATTGTTAGTAGTATAAAAAAGTCCTAAACCTGGAGTGGCCTTTATGTACCTTAAAAGCATGTGAGCAACAGCTAAATGCAATTCTGATGGATTATTCATATACTGAGTTAGTGTTTGTATAGAGTAAGAAAAGTCAGGTCTAGTAATAGTAAGATAGAGCATCTTACCAACCAAACTTCTATAAGCTGCTGGATCCTTCAATGGTGTACTTACCACTTGATTGAATGTCTGTTTTTCATCCACTGGAGTAGAAACAAGTTTGCTACTCAAATAACCAGCAGTGGATAAAAGATCAAGTGCATACTTTCTTTGGCATAACTGAAGACCATTCTTATTTCTGGCCACTTCTATCAAGATCTTTGATTGTAAATTGTTTGTGCAAATGATCTTTCACAAGTTGTATTTTAGACATGGAGTTTCCTATTATGATCATGTCATCAACATAACACAAGACAACAGTAAAAGAAGTACCAGATTTCTTTGTGAAAAGAGATGAATCAGCTTTGGACTGAATAAAACCTATTGTATCAAGAGATTCTGAGAGTTTTGTGAACCACTGTCTAGAAGCCTGTTTCAAACCATAAAGGATTCTATTCAGTTTACAAACTCTCTTGTCTCCCTCTTTACAATATCCAGGGGGAGGCAACATGTATACATCTTCATCAAGATCGCCATGCAAGAATGCATTATTGACATCACATTGATGTATAAACCAGTCATTAGAAACATCAATACTTAATAGAATTCTTACAGAGGTGATTTTAGCCACTGGTGAAAAAGTATCAAAATAATCTACTCCCTCTTGTTGAGTATAACCCTTTGCAACTAGTCTGGCTTTGTATCTTTCAACAGTACCATCAGACTTGTGTGCTTAATCTTATACACCCACATACAACCTATACAATGTTTTCCATAGGATAAATCTACTAATGACCAAGTGTTGGTCCTTTCTAATGCCTCTATTTCAAGATTCATTGCGTTTACCCATTCTTTGTTATCTTTTGCTTGCTTGTAGGATTTTGGTTCAGAAATCTCAAAAATAGCAGCAGTAAAACAAGTATGGGATTCAGAGAGTTGAGAAGTAGACAAATATCAGATATGGGATATCTTACAGATTGTGAAGCATGTGAAATACTGTAATTTATAGAATGGTTTAGAGAAGGTGGTAAGTTTGTCTTATAAACATCCAAATAAGTGGGAACATGTCTAGATCTAGAAGACCTTCTTAATTCTGTGTCATCAGTATTAATCACATTATCAGGAGCTATCATATTTTCAGATGAATCAACAATGTTACCTGAATTGACTGTGTTGCCTGAATCAGCAGTGATAATGGTCTCAGAAAGCTCTTCTTGTAAAGCTTGATGACCCATATCCATCTCAACAACAACATCTGTAATACTTACAGGAACATTTCCAGATTGATGTTTGTCAACATCAACTATGACATCATCAGAAAACATAGGAGAATGATGAGATACATGATCAGTATGAAAAAGTTTCTCAATAGCTTCATGAGTTACCTCTTTTGAGAATGGAAAAACAGATTCATGAAACCTGACATCTCTGGAGACAAACACCCTTCTGTTCTCCAAATCAAACAACTTATAACCTTTTGTTCCAAATGGTAACCAAGTAAAACACATTTTACAGCTCTTGGTTGAAATTTATGTCTATGTGCAGTGATTGTGCTTGCAAAACACAAACAACCAAAAACTCTTAAGTATGAACAATCAGGTTCTTTGTTGTATAATTTTTGAAAAGGTGTTATATTCTGTAAAACAGAAGAAGGTGTTCTATTTACTATATGAACAACTGTCTGAATACAGTCAGATCAAAATTTTAAAGGAATGGATGATTGAAATAACAAGGCCCTTGCCACTTGTAAAATATGTTGATGCTTCCTTTCAACAATAACATTTTGTTGTGGGGTCTCCACACAAGAAGTCTGGTGTATAATGCCATTCTTATGATAGAAATCAGTTAGGATAAATTCAGTACCATTATCACTTCTTAAACATTTTATTTTAACAGAAAATTGTGTCAAAACCATGTTATAGAAGTTTTCAAGAGAGATTTTAACATCAAACTTGTGTTTTAACATATTTACCCAAGTGCATCTAGAATAATCATCTACAATGGTTTAAAAATACTTATAACCATTGTAAGACTCTAATGAAAAAGGTCCCCACACATCACAATGGATTAAAGCAAAAACACTAGTAGTAACAGAAGTACTGATATGAAATGGAAGCCTCTTTTGCTTTGCCAAAGGACAAATGTCACATATTTCATTGATAACATGATCCTTTACAACAATATTCTTCAAAAAACTAAGATTCTTATCTGTTGGGAGATGAATTTAATAAAGATATGATTTTGATTAGATCCCAAAACCCCTGAGTATGACATGTTCAGAATAATCTTGATAGTTGAGTCAGGATTCAGTTTTAGAGTATTCAGGATGATATCCGCAAAATGTATAGTCAATGATATAGATCAAAGTTAGATCTCAAGATTCAAGAACTCAAGAAGGTTCTCAAGAAACCGAAAGCCAAAGATGAAATGGAAAGTTTCAACTCGAGCAGAAATCGAGATATCAAGACTCAAGATAAAACTAAGATATCAAGACTCAAGATGAAACCGAGATATCAAGACTCAAGATGAAACTAAGATATCAAGACTCAAGATGAAATCGAGATATCAAGACTCAGTATGAAATTGAAGAACTAAAGACTCAAAGATGAAGACCCAAAGATAATATCCAATATATCTCAGAAGACTCGTAAGACCCTAAAGACTCGTAAGACTCAAGACAAGATCAAGAATCAAGATCAAGAACATCAAAGGCACGGTAATTATCAAGACTTCGAGAATGTCTTGAATGCTCAAGATAAACTGAATGTTCCGAGGCAAATCAAAATATCTATCCGAAGGATTCAATACTGAGAAGATTGCGATTCCTTAGAAAAATAGATATTGCCCAAGACATTCAAATGCAGACAAAATGAACTAAGACAAAGTGTTGTTAAGGTTATATCAACTCAGAGATTGTAACCAAAAGAGCCGTTGAGTTGTCTACCTTTAAAATGGAGACAAAAGTCAAAAAGAGGAAGACAGCACTGTACCATACTGACACTGACAACGACAGGTCACTGAAAAGATGTCAGATGTACTAAGTTCCAGACTGCAAAAAGTGAAGACCGGCTACATGAAAGGCTATTGCCTAAAACGTGTTAGGGAGTGTCAAACCCTAAATATAGCCGTTTCTCACATACCATAAGAGGAAACTCACGAAGCTATCTCTCCAACGGATAGTTTTTCAAGAGTGACCTTGGTGTATGCCTATAAATACTTGTGACCTTCTACATTGAAAGGTTACGGGAAATTTGTAAGCAACTCAAGAGCTCAAACTTATTATTGCAAGTTGAAGCACTCGAAAAACCGAGAATTTCCCAAGTGCTTTAAATCGAAGAGAGCTCATTCCACTAAGCCTAGCTTGATAAGATATATCCAAAGCTTAGTCGAGATATCCTAGCCTTTGCATTGTTCCTTATTGTAAAGGATATCTCATCCTAGTTGGAAACCAACCAAGAAACCCCAAACCCTTTGTAAGGTAGTTTGAGTGTGATTGTTGGTGAGATTGGAGTTGTAAAGAGTAAGTAAACTACATTGAGGTAGTCAGAAAGCTCTAGAGAAGAAGTGAGTAATCTATCTTGGATAGACAGAAAGCTTGTGTGAGTTTTGAGTTAGTAAACTACAGAGGTAGTCAGAAAGCTCAAAATTAGAAAGGTTAGTAAACTACAGAGGTAGTCAGAAAGCCTTAGGAAGTGATTAGTGAATTTCTCTGAAAAGATCAGGGAGAGTGGACGTAGGAGCTTGAGTCTCTGAACCACTATAATTTGCTGTGTTCTTTGCTTTCTGTTTTGCTTGACTTATCTGTTGCATTACTTTGTCTTGAAAGCATATTTTCACTGATATTTCAGTTGGAATCAATCCACTGAAAGTTATATAAATTGAATCACAACCTAATCACTATTCCATTAAAGGAAGGTTTTCAGCAGAAGCTTAAAACGAGTATAAACTAAGGGCCAACCATTCCGCACATCTGAGTAGCTAGAACAGATAGTTACCAAACTGAACTTACTCTTCTGAGGGTTCAGTAAGTTAGTTATCTGATCCAAGCAACTCAGGATCTCTGAAAACTCAGGACTCAGTTGGGATTATCTGAGGTATCTAAAAGCAGCTCAGGATCACTGTCTCAGATAGACTTTGACTCAGAGCGATTTGTGCTTCTCAGGACCAAATCATCAGGACAACCTGACCCAAGCTGACCTCAGTAAGAAAAGTTTTAAAAACACTGAACACGTGTATTCCCCCCCATACACGTGTAAGACTCATTTGCAACGGGACCAACAAGTGGTATCAGAGCAGTGGTTCAACTTGACCACCTGCTTTGTTGACCAAAGTTTTATTTTCTAAAAATACTCATGGTCTATCTGAACTGATCATATTTGCTGATTTTTTTTAAAAGACTCAGATAAAATGTCTTCTAAAAAACTTCCCATGTTCTCAGTGGAGAACTATGATTAATGGATACTGAGAATGCAGGCTCACCTGTATTCTAAACATGAACGTATGTGGAGAGTGGTCTCTGAAGGGCCATTCCAATTTACTGTGGTGAATCCCAGAGGAACAGAAAATGAGAGAAACGATCCTAGAGCAGAATTTCCTAAGCCTGATGACCAACTGACTCCTGAGGAGAGGAAGTTAGTCAATCTTGACTATATTGCTAAAGACACACTATACAGTACAATTAATGATGGTGTGATGGGAATGATCTCTCACTGTAATACTGTAAAAGAAATTTGGGATACACTAGCTGTAATGTGCCAAGACACAAATCATATCAAGGAAAACAAACTTTCAGTTGCAATTGGAAAGTTTGATAGTTTTGAAATGGATGAAGGTGAATCTATAGACAAATTGGAAGTCAGATTCACTAGCATTATGAATGATCTAAATGCACTTGGTAAGAAATATCCACAGAGAGAAGTTGCATTGAAAATTCTTAGAGGTCTTTCTAAGAAATGGGATATACATGCAGTGGTGATTGAAAACACCAAAAGCATTAATTCAATGCCATACCAACAAGTCTTCTCTGAGATGAAGGCCTATGAGTTCGTAATTGATAAGAAATCTAAAAAGGCTGACAGCAAAGATGATTCATCATCTAGTAAGAATGTGGCTTTTAAGGCCAAGGATAAAACCTGTAAAACTAGAGAGTCTGAGAACTCCCTTGCTAAAAATCAGGATGAGCTTGAGGATAAGCTAGCACTGATGGAAATGAGGTTTGAAAGACTTAATAGTCGATATGGAAAATACAAAAACTATTACAGGAATCACAGGTACTAGAAGAAACCCGAGGACAGATCAACTGAGAAGAAGAAGGACCTGAAAGCTGAGGGATCTTCATCCAAAAGAAAGGACTCCAAGTCCAAAGAAGAAAGTGATCAGGATGATGATGCCAACAGATGCTACAATTGCCAAAAGAAAGGTCACTTCCAGTATAATTGTCCTGACCTGGGTGCTAAGGAGAGAAGAGAAAGACAGATAAAAAGAGACAAGAAGTTCTCCAACAGAAAAGCCATGGTTGCAGAAGAAGAACATTCTGAGGAGGGTTCTAGCTCTTCAGATGAAATATTCTCAGACAGTGAAAGTGATGACATCTGTCTGATGGCTATTGAGGAGGTAAACTCTTCTTTCTCTGTTGTTGCTCCTACACTAGCACAAGAGTTGTCAAGTTCAACTCAGAAATAATATTTTGACTGATGGATTCTTTTGAGAGTCTAATGAAGAACTATGCTGTTTTACAAGAACTGCTAAATGAAACTCAAGAGCAGAATAAGGAACTGAAGGCTGAAAAACTTAAGTGGAAAGACTCTAGCAAAACTGAAATCACTTCTCAATTAATGGGAGCTACTGATGAACTGGATGTTCTGAAAGTACAACTCTCAGAGAAAGAGAAGTTGATAGTGACCCTAACTGAAAAGCTAGAGAAATCCACTGAAGAGATTCAGCTGATCAGAACTAAGTTCAATGACCTCTCTGAGAAGCATGAAACTCTCACGAAATGTGAGGATAGTGCACGAAAGAAGTTAACTCTTTTGAATCTGATCTAAAGTAATAGATGAAATTCAGAGTTACCAGAGATCTGTCACTATAAAATCTGGATTGGGATACATTCCGGGGGAACCTCACAAGGTCATCTTAATCTCTGCATCAAGTAGCAAGAAGACAATCTTTGTAAAACCAGTGGCACCCACACTTCAAACTGAAAAAATGCCCAAGGTTGTAGACAAGGAAAAGGACCCATGGTTTCAAAAGAAACCAATGATCATGTAGGAAAGCCCAAACCTCGGTGATAGAAAACTCCGAGCACTTTCGGGTTCAGAAAATTTCGGCAAGTACTTCAAAGCCTCGGGACTAAGAATGCAAACACGAAAGGATCTCGAATCAAACATCGAGAATCTTCGAAGAGAAACACTTTCAAAGAGACATTCTCAATCAAGAGACCAAGTCCTCGATATCTTGAAAGACCCAAATTTCAGTACAGGCAACTGAACCCCACTTGCCTAAGGGTAAAGGTTACCTAAACCCGAGTCAACAAAGATTCAGACCAGCTGCACAGAAGCCAAAGCAAATGAACAAAAGGCCTGAACCAAAGAAAAATTAAAAAGCCCATGTTCATGCTAAAAATTTAGCACTCATACACGAAACTATTAAGGCACCCGTGAGTAGTAAATGTGTATGTAGATGTTTATGAAGATGATCAGCCACTCTAAAGTGATTAGAGTTGTCGAGACAGATTTGGATTCCAAAAGGTACAAACTAACCTTGTAGGACCCTACACAAATTGGGTACCTAAAATTGATCTGCTTTTTTAGAGGAAAACAAGGGCACCTTTGGTGATTGAAGATCACATAAAGACCGATGAGTAGAGATGAAAAAAGCCCACGATGTATGGTATCTTGACAAAGGATGCTCAAGACATATGACAGATTCAAGAAGATACTCAAAGGACTATGTTGAACAAAGAGGCCCTCGAGATCACTTTTGGAGATAACTCCAAGGATTGACGATCAAGGATATGGAACTTTGGAAATCGACTCGATTCATATCCATGGTGTTTCATATGTATCTGGATTGAAGCATAACTTGCTTTCAATAAGCCAATTCTGTGATAAGGGTTTTAATGTTGAGTTCTCTAAGAACTTATGTTATGTGAAAGATGATATCTCACAGAAAGTATTACTGACTGGTACTAGAAAAGGAAATGTGTATCTTCTTTGATTGAGTTCAACTCCTAAAGATACATGTTTGGTTGCAAAAAGTTCCACAGATACCAAATTGGTTATGACATAAAAGAATGAATCACTTCGAATTTCAAAACCACGAATAAACTTGCAAGATTAGCTCTTGTGAGAGGGTTGCCTAATGAAGTGTTCAAGAAGGAACATATTTGTGATGCGTGCAAAAAGGAAAAACAAATTAGAGAATCATTTAAAAAGCAAAGTAGATGTTTCTACTGAAAGAATACTTCAGTTGTTGCATATGGATCTTTTTGGTCCAATAACACCAGTGAGCACCAATGGCAGGAAATACACACTAGTAGTAGTTGATGACTACTCAAGATATACTTGGGTCATATTCTTACTCAGTGAAAGAGACTTAGATAAAACTCCCTGAATTACTGAAAAGGCTCAGTATTGAGAAAAATCCGAGTGTGGTCAAAATCAGATCCCCTACAAGGGAACTGAATTTATAAATCATATTATATCTGATTATTGTGCAGCAAATGGAATTTCTCATGAAACATCACCGTAAAGGACCCTCAACAAAATGGTGTTCTTTGAAAGAAGGAACATGACTCAAAAGAAGCCGCAAGGACAATGATAAATTTGGCCCGATATTCCTAAAAGATTTTGGGTTGAAGCTGCCAACACTGCATGCTATTCTCAGAACAGATCCATGCTGACCAAGAGTCAAGGCAAAACACCCTATGAGCTTTGGAATGAAAGGAAGCCTCTTGTTTCTTTCTTTTCGTGTGTTTTGTTTGCAAGTGTTTCATACACAATAATGGTAAAGATCAGGTTGAAAACATTTGATAGTAAAAGGCGATGAAGGAATATTCTTAGGATATTCTGAAGTCAGTAAAGCTTTCAGAGTTTACAACTGTAGGACTCTTATTGTGGAGGAAATACCTCATGTTGTTTTTGATGAATCTACTTGTGTTCAGAAGAAACAGGAACATGATGCAGAAGAACTGACCAAGAGAATCACCGGATTAAGCCTGAAAAAAGAATGACAAAACATCCATTTGAACACGAAAAGAAGAAGTCGGTCACCATCCATGATTGGAGTGACTCGGACTTCGAATAAAAAGAAGTTTAGGATGAAACTCAGGATGGTGAGACTCAGGATGGAAAGTCTTCACTAAAGGAAAACCAACACACTGAAGCTGACCAATCTGAACAGACACCAGTTCAGACTCAGGTATGTGATGCCAATGAAGATGTGGTCATAGCTGAGGCAAATTCTGAATCTATCAACCAAAGGGGAACAAATGTCTCTGACAATGTTCTGAATGGAATTTCCCCTGAGGAAGATGATTCCCTTTCTCCTTTTCTCGTTGTTCCTCGAAGTTTATTGAATTAATCAACCTAACATTTTAAATGTTGAGGATACTATTAAAGGGGGGACATCTAGAAGAAGATGGTTAGATAGTCATCCTACAAGTCAGATTGTGGGTGATCTAACTGAAGGTGTCAAAACAAGAAGGTTCCATGGTGAGAGTGCACTATTCTGCTGCTTCCTATCAGAGAAAGAACCTACTAAGATTGGTGAAGCTCTACAAGATTCTCATTGGATTACTGCTATGCAAGATGAAATTTGAATCAATTCTCAAGAAATGAAGTATGGGAGCTAGTGGATAGACACGAAAAGGCACAATGTCATTGGAACCAAGTGGGTATTTAAGAATAAAAGAGATGAAAACAACAACATTGTAAGAAACAAGGCAATGCTAGTTGCACAAGGTTATTCCCAAAAGAAGACTTGGATTATGATGAAACCTTTGCACCGGTTGCAAGACTAGAAGCCATCGATTGTTTCTTGCATATGTCTTTTCACATGAAGTTCACACCTATCAAATGGATGTGAAAAGTGCATTTCTGAACGGTGTGCTTCAAGAAGAGGTTTAAGTAGAACAACCTCCTGGTTTCAAACAGAATGACCAAGTTTACAGGCTCAGAAAAGCCTAGTATGGTCTTAAGCAAGCACCCAGAGCATGGTATGATACTCTTTCTCAGTTTCTTACTGACCATGGTTTTGTTAAAGGAACTGCTGATAGAACTCGTTCGGATAGAAGATGGGGAAGATATCTTCTTTGGTTCGGATATATGTTGATGACATCATTTTGGATCTCCAAACCGTCACCGTGTGTGAAAAGTTTTCAACACTGATGAAAGGCAAGTTTGAGATGTCAATGATGGGAGAGATGAATTTCTTTCTAGGTCTTCAAGTGAAACAATCAAAGGAAGGAATCTTCATCAACTAGGCAAAGTACACCAGGGATCTGATTGCCAAGTATGGTGTATGAGATTGCAATGCGCTTAGAATTCCTATGAATACTAACTACAAGATGGATCCTCGATTAAAGGCAAATCGATGAAGTCATACCGATTATAGAGGAATCATTGGATCATTGCTCTATCTCACGACAAGTAGGCCGGATATAACATTTCTTTGTTGGGATATGTGCAAGATACCAAAAGCTAATCCTAAGGCTAGTCACATGGAGGTCGCCAAAAGATCTTGAAGTATCTTAAGGGCACAGTGAATAGAGGATTATGGTATCCAGCTGATGATAACCTTGAATTAACTGGTTACTCAGATGTTGATTATGGAGGTTGCAGGATTGACAGGAAGTCCACTACAGGAACTTGTCAATTTCTTGGAAGCAAGTCGATATCTTGGTTTTTCAAAGAAATGACCTCGAAGAGCAACCAAATTTCATTTGAAATTTGAATACATGGCTCTGAGGAAGTCATTGCTTTCGATTCTTTAGCTCGCACAACAATTAAGGGATTATAAAGTTGTAACCAATGAAGTACCAATATTTTTTGATAATAATAGTGCCATTGCTATTTCACAAAATCCGGTATTGCACACCAGATGCAAGCATGTGGATATCAGACATCACTTCATCGAGATCATGTCTAGAAAAGGACATCGGGATGGAGAAAATTCATCTTGATAAGCGCGAGAGTCGATATCTTGACTAAACCTTTGGTCAATCAAGATTTCGTGAACTATCAATTGAATTAGGGATGTTGGATCCAGTGTATAGAGTAAAATCAAAAAATTGAAGATTTTCGGATGCATGAAGTTTTCTCGAAATTCTTGAGAAACTCGGGATAAAATTGAAATATTGAATCGAGTCTCGAAACTCAGATTCTTGAAGGTCGTTTTCGATTTCTTTCGAGCATCTTGAACCCATTCAAGATTTTCGATATCATCTTGACATTTTATCAAGGTCAATACTCAGTAGGACTGATAGAGGGAAATTAGTCTGAAGAAGTAATGACTCATGTAACTCATTTATTGCTTAAGTGAAACTCAGTAATCATTCGCAATAAATACAAAACACCTGAGGAATGTTTTTGGGCGGGATCTTTGAAATTCCTAAAAAGGGTCAAACAATCATTAAATGCTCTGTTACATTTAATCACCAATGAAGTTAAAATGGCGGCTTACTTTTTGAGGATCGACCTTTCGCATACCCGATTAATCGTGGATTAATCTTAACCGTTGTTTTTCACCAAACCGGTACGACTTCCCACGATCTTGAGCTATTTAATCCTTTGAAAGTCATTCAAGCCAAATTTTATTGAAACCCTTCATTCCCAAAAACCCTCTGCAAATAAATCCCCTTTACCCAGAAAAACTTCAGCACTCAAAACCCTAAATCTTCAAATCTCAAATGGCTCCTACCATGTTCGAAAAATTAGCTGAGACAAATAAGCCAAGGTATGAGTACGTGGTTTCTTTGGAGAGTACCACCAATGCCAAGCATGAAGAAGAGGCGCTCCATTTAATCCGATTAAGCGAATCGACGAACCTCGTCGCCGTCGACCGAGGCGAGAGTATACTCCCGAGGTAATAGAGTTTGTCGCTAATTTGGAAATAAATGAGGATGATTGTATAGAGTCCAAGATTTCTATTTCTCATCTTGACCAATCGATGAAGTATGTGGATTTTGTTCGAGAGCTCTATATTGTCCCTAAGAACTTAAATGACGTATTTGAGTTGTGCGATAAGGGAGATGATCCCTCATTGTATATGTTGGGACAGGAGCAAGAGTATCTTGATGGGATTACTGAGAATCCTATTAAGTTTGAGGCAACTCTGCATAAGCGGCATCTAAAGCCGAAATATAGAGTATTGATGGATATTGTTGGAAAGTGCATCATGAGTCGATCTGGAAGCTTCGAGCAGATCATCACTCCCAAACTCCGACTTATGGTGGCAATCGAGGACTCACCCACCAAGGAGTTCAACTGGTTGAAGTATCTGATCAAGGTGGTGAGTGAGCAAACCAAGGTCATAAGAAGGGAGGATTGGGTAGTATCTATCAAAAGCAGGATCCTCCATGCCACCAAAATAACATTTATTTTGGAGATGTGCCGAGAGGAGGAGGATATCTTTTCCAAATCTACTCCTTTCCCTAAGTCCAATGTAATGTTCAAGCCCTTTGCGGCAAAGAGGACGATTAAAGGGAAGAAAGAGAAGAAAGTGAAATCACCAGTTGCGGCTGCTGCTGAAGAAAGCCAACAAATCGGGGGAAAGGTTTTGTTGGATGCCAAGAAGGAGCAGGGTGAGAAATTGAAGAAGCAGAAAACCCTTGCTCCAAAGCGCAAAAGGATGGTGGTTCTCACGGATGATGATGAGGAAAGTGAGACTGAGGAGATTAAGCCTGAGAGCCAAACTGCTCAGAAATCGCCTTTACTTGTATTGGCTCAGGCTATCTCAAAGACACAGGATCAAACTGAGGAGCAAGTCTTCTCTGAGGTTCTTGAGACGTCGCTTAGTTCTGATAAGTTCTCTCAAGAAATATTCCAAGGACCTCAGACCTTAGAGCAAGTACAGATTCCTGCTGAGGAAGCACCTGCTCAGACCTCAGAAAATGTTCAGATTCCCTCTAAGGAAGTGCCCGCTCAGTTCTCAGAGCAAACTGAAATTCCCACTGAGGAGGAGCCAGCTCAGACCCCAAAACCTAGTCAGATTCAAACTGAGGAGCTGTCTGCCCAAACCTCAGAGTTTGCTGAGCCTCAGGAGCCGATGAATTTTGATGAGCTCCTGAATGAGCTGTTAGTCGATCTTTCAACAGAGTGATATCTTTTCCAAATCTACTCCTTTCCCTAAGTCCAAAGTAATGTTCAAGCCCTTTGCGGCAAAGAGGACGATTAAAGGGAAGAAAGAGAAGAAAGTGAAATCACCAGTTGCGGCTGCTGCTGAAGAAAGCCAACAAACCGGGGGAAAGGTTTTGTTGGATGCCAAGAAGGAGCAGGGTGAGAAATTGAAGAAGCAGAAAACCCTTGCTCCAAAGCGCAAAAGGATGGTGGTTCTCACAGATGATGATGAGGAAAGTGAGACAGAGGAGATTCAGCCTGAGAGCCAAACTGCTCAGAAATCGCCTTTACTTGTATTGGCTCAGGCTATCTCAAAGACACAGATCAAACCGAGGAGCAAGTCTTCTCCGAGGTTCTTGAGGCACGCCGCTTGGTTCTCGATAAGTTCTCTCAAGAAATATTCCAAGGACCTCGGACCTTAGAGCAAGTCTGATTCTGGCGAGAAGCACCTCCTTCATTCCTCGAAAAATGTTCAGATTCCCTCCGAGGAAGTGCCCGCCGGGGTTCTCGAGAGCAAACCGAAATTCATCGGGAGGAGCCACTCGGACCCCAAAACCTAGTCGATTCAAACCCGAGGAGTCGTCCCGCCCAAACCTCGAGTTTGGCCGAGCCTCGGGGAGCCGATGAATTTTGATGAGCTCTGAATGAGCTGTTAGTCGATCTTTCAAAGAGTTTCCAATCGAACAGAGCCCGATGCTCAAGAAAGGTGAAGCAAGAGACCGAATGGCGGGCAAGGGGGAATAGTTCATCCTTGACCACTACCCCGAAGCTTAGCTCATTCCCCGACCTCCAAGACATCTTCTTCTTGATTGAGGTCAATGGTCTACATCCTCAACCGGACTCTTCCCGGAGATGCTCAATATTGCTTCATTTGGAGGGGGAAGACTGTGGAACGAGGAGACATCTTTTCTCACCAATTCTCGGATTCGGAAAAACCAAGCTTCAGGATGAAAATCTCGGACTTTGATGAGCTTGTGAAGAGGAAAGGTTCTTTGAGAGGATTCTCGAAGTTGGTTCCCGAGCTCCAAAGATAAATCTCAGGATGGGGACCAACAAGGGGATGATGAGAGTCAATCTCAGAAGGAGAAAGACTCAACCGATCTTGATCAGTTTCTGTTGAACATCCTCGACCGGGTTAGCCTTCAGACTGAGGCTCAGGTGGACACCCAAGCTCAGGGTGAATCCCAGACTCAGACTGAGTCTGAAGCCCCAGTTCAAACTGAAGCTCGTGTTCGACCGAGACCCAGATGAACAACCAACTCGAAGTCACAAATGATCGATATGCTCCTGAGATTGATCTCACCCCGCTGATGGTGAAGCTAGAGAAGGTTGAGCCGATCCTGACCAAAGTTGCCCAGATCGAGGAGGCATTGGCCAACCAAGCACATAAGATTGATAGCTTGAGTTCTTCTTTAGAACTGGTGCAGCTTCAGGATACTCTGACAGACAAGCTGATCTCCATGGAAGGAAAATTAGAGAAAAGATGGAGGGGGTCAAGGCTGAGCTTAATGCAGAGCTGAAGCAGAAGCATCAGGAGCAGACTCAAATTCTAGAAGCAAAATTGGTAGAGAAGAGTGAGATGCTGGTAAAGAACGCTGTTGAGGAGATGAGCTCAATGCTCATGGCCAAGACGACAGACATGTTCAAGGAAGCTCTCTCAAGCCAATTTGCTCATCTGTCTGAAGAATTCTCTTTGGCGAAGAACCACCTCAGAAGGCTCGAGGAGGAGCAAGATCAGATGGCAGGGGAGGTGCGGAGTGTCAGTAAAGAACAATACCATATGGACACAGCACTCTCCAGGCTTCTGCCAGAGTATGGTTCCAAGAAGGGGGAAAGACCTAGAGCTGATCTCAAGGTTTTATTGGAACATACTTTGAAGGGCAAGGTTGTAAAGGATGCTGAGAAGAAGATCATTGCCGAAGCCATGAAGGAGATAGAAGCCACTGAGAAGCTTAAGTTCAAGGAGGTGGATAAGCCAGTCTACACTCAGGTTTCAGAGGAAACAATGCAGGAAGTTGCTGTAGAGAAACTGAGTGGTAGAGTAAGGATTGGTACAAGCCTAGCTGGTGCTGAAATGCCCATCAAGAGAAAGGCTATGGCGATGAAAGAGCCTGAGGGCAAAAGAGCAAAGGCTTCTAAGCCAATTCAAAGGAAATTAATGCTGGATATTGAAGAATCTGAGGTTGAACCTAAGAAGAAGCTCTTCAATACCAGAAGCGCTCCGAAAACACTCCAGATTGAACAAGCGAAGAAAACTGCTGCTTCTGTTTCTGGTGTACCAGTGATCAGAAAGAAGGTAGAAGAAGAGCAGAAATGAAGGAGTGGGTTCAAAAAGTTCGCAAGCAAGAGGAGAGGGAACACTAAAGCACAGAAATGGCCGCATGTTGACAAATGGATGCCAGTCCATCTCAACGATGCATGGGAAGAAATCAAGAGAACCTTCTGGTTCTACTATGATGTGCTCAGAGAATGGAGAGGGGAGAGCTCAGATCTGAATGAGGCTTTCATCGACTATCTCCTGACCTTCTATCCTAAATATCTTCAAGGATGGATAAATCTTGCGGATGAAGGAAAGGTGCAGATAACCGCCCCTGGTCCATACGTGTACCCTCCTCCAGGCTGGAGAATGGCTGTGTAAATGAGAAAGCCATTTCTCAGGAAATCACTAAGTACGCCACTCAGTTAGGTCTGACAGGGAACAATCCTGATATCATCAAAGAGAGAGATGCACTGAAAAGAAGATATTACGGAATGTTCAACCTTTAAGTCCCTGCTGATGAGGTAGAAGAGCTGAACTGAAGAGCCGAACTGAGGAGCCGAACTGAAGAGCTGAACTGAAGAGCAAATGAAGACTCAGAAGATGAAGACTCAGAAGATTCTTGTAATCCTTTATTTTTTTGTCTTTTTGAGTTTGTTCAGATAAGATTCATTGTAACTTGTGACAGTCTACCTATCATCAATGAAAACTTATCATTTATGCTCAAAAGAAATATCTCATTATCTTATTTACATGTCTTTTAATTTTGATATGCCTGAATGATTGTCTCTGAATTAATTGTTGGGAAATTAAGTATTTGGTGATGAATCCTTTGAAAGATTCTTTACTGAAGAAATTGTTGGGAGATTAATTGTTGGGAGACTCATTATTTATGGGGAAATTGTTGAAAATAAAACCAATCTTGTAATAGGATAAACTGAAACCTGAGTATAGGTTAAGTATGTTTGTAACAAGATAGGTTTTGGCATCATCAAAAAGGGGGAAATTGTTGGGAGATGAATTTAATAAAGATATGATTTTGATTAGATCCCAAAACCCCTGAGTATGACATGTTCAGAATAATCTTAATAGTTGAGTCATGATTCAGTTTTAGAGTATTCAGGATGATATCTGCAAAATGTATAGTCAGCAGATATAGATCAGGTTAGGATCGGAAGATTCTGAAGAACTCAGTAAGGTTCTGAAGAAACCGAAGTTTCAAAGATGAAACTGAAAAAGCCAAGACTCAAGCAGAAATCGAGATATCAAGACTCAAGATAAAACTAAGATATCAAGACTCAAGATGAAATCGAGATATCAAACTCAAGATGAAATCAAGAACTAAAGACTCAAAGATGAAGACCAAAGATAACAACAAGATATCTCAGGAAGACTCGAAGACCAAGACTCGTAAGACCTCAAGACTCGTAAGACTCAAGACAAGATCAAGAATCAAGGTCAAGAACATCAAGGCACAAATTATTATCAAGACTCAAGAATGCATCAATGCTCAAGATAAACCTCAATGTTCCGAGGCAATCGAAAATATCTATCCAAGGATTCAATATCGAGAAGATCGCGATTCCTTAGAAAAATAGATATTGCCCAAGACATTCAAATGCAGACAAAAGGAACTAAGACAAAGTGTTGTTAAGGTTATATCAACTCAGAGATTGTAACCAAAAGAGCCGTTGAGTTGTCTACCTTTAAAATGGAGACAAAAGTCAAAAAGAGGAAGACAAAGATCAGACCATACCGACATCGACAAACGACAGTCAAAAAAAGATGTCAGATGTACTAAGTTCCAGACTGCAAAAAGTGAAGACCGGCTACATGAAAGACTATTGCCTAAAACGTGTTAGGGAGTGTCAAACCCTAAATATAGCCGTTTCTCACACACCATAAGAGGAAACTCACGAAGCTATCTCTCCAACGGATAGTTTTTCAAGAGTGTGTATGCCTATAAATACTTGTGACCTTCTACATTGAAAGGTTACGGGAAATTTGTAAGCAACTCAAGAGCTCAAACTTATTATTGCAAGTTGAAGCACTCAAAAAACCGAGAATTTCCCAAGTGCTTTAAATCGAAGAGAGCTCATTCCACTAAGCCTAGCTTGATAAGATATATCCAAAGCTTAGTCGAGATATCCTAGCCTTTGCATTGTTCCTTATTGTAAAGGATATCTCATCCTAGTTGAAACCAACCAAGAAACCCCAAACCCTTTGTAAGGTAGTTTGAGTGTGATTGTTGGTGAGATTGAGTTGTAAAAAAAGTAAGTAAACTACATTGAGGTAGTCGAAAAGCTCTAGAGGAGAAGTGAGTAATCTATCTTGGATGTATGTAAAAGCTTGTGTGAGTTTTGAGTTAGTAAACTCACAGGTAGTCGAAAAGCTCAAAATTAGAAAGGTTAGTAAACTACGAGAGGTAGTCGAGAAAGCCTTAGGAAGTGATTAGTGAATTTATCTCGAAAAGATCGGGGAGAGTGGACGTAGGAGCTTTAGTCTCGAACCACTATAATTTGTTTGTGTTCTTTTTTTTTTTCGCTTTTTGCTTGACTTATCTGTTGCATTACTTTGTCTTGAAAGCATATTTTCACCGATATTTCAGTTGGAATCAATCCACCGAAAAGTTGCATATAAATTGAATCACAAACCTAATCACTATTCCATTAAAGGAAGGTTTTCAAAAAAAGCTTAAAACGAGTATAAACTAAGGGCCAACCATTCCGCACATCATCCGAGTAGCTAGAAATGTGATAGTTACCAAATTGAACTTACTCTTCTGAGGGTTCAGTAAGTTAGTTATCTGATCCAAGCAACTCAGGATCTCTGAAAACTCAGGACTCAGTTGGGATTATCTGAGGTATCTGAAAGCAGCTCAGGATCACTGTCTCAGATAGACTTTGACTCAGAGCGATTTGTGCTTCTCGACCAAATCATCGAGACAACCCCGACCCAAAGTGACCTCGAGAAGAAAAGTTTTAAAAATCTTCAACACGTATTATTCCCCCATACACGGGTAAGACTCGTTTGCACCGGGACCAACATTATCACTAATATGTCCTAGTCTAACATGCCAAGTTTTGAAACTAACATCAGTATTAGTTCTAACATCATAAACATTATGGCTAGCTATAAACTATCAGCAACACTATGACCAACAGAGTATGCATAGAAACCAGAATTCATCAAATATAGGCCACCACTTTGTTCAGCAAAACCAATCACCTTCTTGGTGTTGTTTTCCTGTAAAGCACAATAAGATTTGCCAAAAACAACTCACATTTGAATACCTTGTCAAGTGTGAAATAGACAATAAGTTGAATGAAAAATCAGGAACAAATAAGACATTATATAATGTAATGTGATCATTGATCCTTATATTCCCAATAAAAGTTGTTATCACAAGATGATTATTGGGCAAATTGATTTTTATATTGGATGGAGCAGGGACACTTGTAAACAAAGATAAGTCACAACATATATGGTAAGTGGCTCCTGTATCCAATATCCAAGTTTTATTTATAGTAATAACATTACAAGAAAAATGAGTACCTGAATCATCCTGCTGCTGAACAAAAGCACCAGCAGGACCAGCATTGTAATGCTAAAAAACACCAGGTATGTAAGGCTCCAATGACTTCTGACCCTTATCACATGACTTATCAGGTTGCACAAAAGCACCAGCTACCGAGTGAGAGTCTAATGTCTTTTGCATCTTGGAGAAAGTAAAAAATTGCTAAAAAAGATCCTGATTGAACAGGGGATTGGTGGCAACACACTCTTCCTTGTGATCAACATCAAGTTTTACACATTCAACAATAGAATTATGTGCAGATGTGTCTGCCTTATGCTTAGCAGCCTTATTACTCTTCCATCCAGGAGGAAATCCTATTATTTGATAGCATTTATCCATAGTGTGACCAGACAAGTCACAATGTGTACATTTCAGAGGTCTCTTTCTATCTTTAAACTGCTTGACACCCTGTCTAGCTAACATATCCGCTGACTCCGGTAGAACAACATTAGAATGACTCAATGACCTCTGACTTTTCTCTTGTAACAACAATGAGAGCAAGAGACGGTAAATGGGACTGGAGTAAAATTTGACTTCTAATGGCAGAATATGACTCATCTAACCCAATCATACACTTCATGACAACATCTCTTTCTTGGGTTTGAGCAACCAACTGTGGAAGATTGCAAGAGCAATTCACACCACAGGTGCATCTCATAATTGACCAAAAACTCACAT
Organism: Stenogyne calaminthoides; assembly: GCA_037126765.1. Taxonomy (NCBI): domain Eukaryota; kingdom Viridiplantae; phylum Streptophyta; class Magnoliopsida; order Lamiales; family Lamiaceae; genus Stenogyne; species Stenogyne calaminthoides. The sequence continues at coordinate 24,749,387 of JBBCBC010000020.1, forward strand.
ATTCATCCCAGAGACTTTTGAAGTGATTATAGTAAACCACTAAAGATTTAGATGTTGGAATTTAGAGGCACGTAAACACGTAATACATGCGCAGCGGAAATTAAAGTTCACCAACAACGAACAGTTAATTGCATAATTAAATACGAGTAAACGTAAACAGAATTCTTACAACAATTCGTACAAGGATTCCTCAACTATGGTATCTGTCGCGAGTCATTTTATTTGAGGAATATGATGTGGCTAATTTGGTAACAACTCACAAACAAAACATGCACGTGTAAAATAAACTGTAAATAAGATGAATTTGTTGACCCAGTTCGTCAGGAAATGACTACTCTGAGGGCATACCAAGCCAGGATGTGGTATTGCGAGCTTTACACGTACAATATTTGATACACCTTAAGAAGATGAATCGTTACAGATGAAGATAATTTGGAGAGTTAGCATATGAGTGCTAGGGTTTCTGTATATGTGGATAATCACTCGAATTTTTCTTTACCTCGCCTCTCTGGGGAATTTCTTGTGTGGGTGTAACTTTTTCTGGGAAATTTTTCTGAACCTTTCTCTTCTTCTTTTTTCTTCCTTTTATAGCACTCCGACAAGCATGAGCTGGGTTGGCAAGCATGAGCTGGAGACTCCGGGCCATGTATGAACTCTTGCGATATGGCCACTTTTCCAACTCCGTCTTCTAGGTTGATCTTTGCTTTTGCTTGTCTATAAGGCACCTTTTTGGTCGTCCAAATTAATCTTTTGCTCGGTTGAATGCTTTGTTCACCCCTTCAGGATGCCTGAGTCTTCAGGATGTTTGTGCTGCGAGCATACTGACCCTCAGGATATCTGAGCTTTTCAGGATATCTGAGTTACGAGCATATTGACCCTTAGGATATCTGAGCCTTTCAGGATATCTGAGTTGCGAGCATACTGACCCTCAGGATATATGAGCCTTTCAGGATATCTGAGTTGCGAGCATACTGACCCTCAGGATATCTGAGCCTTTCAGGATATCTGAGTTGCGAGCATACCGACCCTCAAGATATCTGAGCCTTTCAGGAAATCTGAGTTGCGAGTATACTGACCCTCATGATATCTGAGCATTTTGGTCGTCTGAGTCCTCAAACTTGTTCGTGGCCTTAGACTTGTCTGAGCTCATTTGATTCCTTCTTTTCCTGATCTGAGTGGTGAGTATGTTTGTTTTGGGCGACAAGTGGTGAACTGGTCGAACAAACTTGTTTGGTCGATGGTTGGCGAGCACACTTGTCCATCAGGCTTGATTATTTTAATAAATATTACACATGTCGCTCTTACATGTTCGATTAATCTTGAATTATTATATCGAACACAACAATACCCCCCAGCCGGGTCGCTTTGTATTCAACATGGGGCCCGACTGTTATAATCTTATTGGGCCATAGTCGATGTCGTTTTGTATTCTGTGCTAGATTTTCAAAATTGAATCCGGTATCTATATATACCTCATTTCACCGCCTTAAACCCTTTTCTCTTTCCTTCTTCTTTTTGTCTCTGTCTTTCAATCATTTCCGTGTCTGAAAATTTCCGGCGAGGGCTTCATCATTCCGGCGAAGAATCTTACTCAGGTAACCGCTGCATTCTTTCTCTTATTGCGATTATGGCCTCTTGCTCAAACTCTTCTGTTCCCCTAGAATCGGACCACCATAGTTCTTCTTCCCCCTCTGTCAGTAGAATCCCCCGTAGCGACGCTAATGCGCTGGAGACGAATGTCTCGGATTCAGGATTTCGTTAGCAAGTTCGGCAACCGTTTGCCGTTCTTTCCTCCGATTCCGATGAATCCCTAAATGAATTAGATAAGAACTTGGTCCGTAGTGATTTTTCGGATGATTCAAGTGACGATTCTTTACCCCAAACTCAAATTAGGTCTAGGGCTGTTGATAATGTTGATGTAGATAGGAATGACGATGTTTTGAGGGGGGAAATTTTGATGGCTGAGAATGTAACCGAATCGAACATAGGGGTAGGTGGTGAGCAAAATTCTGAACTCGATATACCTGTTGGTGTCCCTCATAGTCCAACATATAACGAGTATAATGCTCGTTATAGTTTCGATTGGCCCGAGCAACCTCATAGGATTAGGGTTGAGAATGAGTACCCAACGAGCAAGATAGCGAGCATAATTGATGTAGATATGCTCGCTCAGCTGCATAGAAATTACGAAACCCCCAAGGATGTCTTTTTCTAGGCACCGGGTCCTGATGAGCGGGCTGACCAACCCCCTGAGGGTTGTGTCACTGTGAGTTTGGACACAATGGAAGCTGGCCTTCGATTCCCCCTCCATCCGGCCATCACCCGTTTGCTCGTGGAATGGAACATTACCATCACGCAGCTGAAGCCGAATGGGTGGCACATGATTATAAGTTTCCTGACTTTGTTCGGCAAAATGAAGCCAAGATACTATCCTCAGCAGCTGAACTTGCTCGATTGGTGCACTTGACCCGTCCGAAGGGCGAACATGGGTGGCTGTTCATGCAAGTTAATGCCAAGTGAAAAATCATTGAGGATGTGCCGAACAAAATCAGTGATTGGAAGGAAAAATTTTGGTTCGTTGGGGGCGATTGGAAGAGCCCAGCTTCTGGAAGCGAACCAAACGCTCGTTTAGAAATCCCCACTGACTTCGGGGTGTACCAAAGTAAGTGATTTGTGTCTTTTGTTCTTCAATTTGAACTAATTTTAACTTACTCTTTATTTCAGGGATTCCAGCTGCGACGAACAAGGAGACCAACGACGGCTATTTTAGCAGCGGTTGGCAAATTGATCTCGAGTCTCGCTCGGAACGATCTGTGAGAACCCTAAATACCGCCGATCAGAGGAAGAAAGGAGGTTTATTCGTGCCCCCTCATCATCTTGTTGCTGTTAATCCTGCTGGTAAGGATTGCCTCTTTTATTTGAATAAGCTTTGTGCCATTTTGCTCGCTGTTATCCTTTTGTGCATAATGAATTATTTTGTTTATAGCTTTCCCCGCTGTGACCGTTGCTGTGAGTACATCCGAACATACTAAGATGGATCAGAGAAAAAGGCCACAGGAGCTTGCTCGGATTCAGGCTGAGCGGGAGGCTCAGCGAACAAACAGAGGAGAGGCGAGCAGGACGAGCAGGGCAAGTCGAGCATCCGTGTCTGGCCCTGGGGAATCGAGCCAACCGCAAAGGAGTACTCGTTCGGCCGAGCAGGGGATTAGCGAACAAGCTCCGTCGCCGAAGAGACCGAGGATGGAAATCAGCGGGCAGGGGCCGAGCGAATAAACTCGGACAAGCGCGCCGAGCGAACAAGCTCAGACGAGCACTGATGCCGTTAGGGTGACTCAGACCCCTACTGCTGAGGCGATCAGAGCGGCCGCCTCCGTGGTTGGTCCAGTTTCGCAAATCGTTGAAATAGAGGTTGGCACATCTTCTCCACCTCCTGCTGGACCCCGATCATGGACTCCGTTGAACCCTGAGCTTCGGTCCCCTGAGGATAAATCATTCTTGGGATGGGATCCGGCTCGTGTGAACAGGTACATTTTGTTCGCTTTGCTTTTGCTCTGGTTAATTCTGTTCGCTTTTTCATATTTATTTGCTTGGGTGTTTATGTAGGTTGAGCAGGTTGGCGCCCTTGATGCCCAATTTGAAAAATTACTTCTGCTCGCCGAGTGTTCGCAAGGTTCCGGGCATTCCTGAGCATGTTCAGAAAGCGTGCCAGACTCCCGTTCGAGCATGGACTACCGAGCTGGAAGAGTCTACCGCGGGTCCCACTCCTCTGGAAAACATGCTTCTTGGTCTGGTACTTCAGGGCCAATCTATGGTCTTTCTTGAGAAAGCCTATGCTGAGTCCGCCAACCTTCATGCCAACTACTTGGCTTTGATCAGGAACTTCGAAGAAAAGGTGGGCGAGCTGAACAGGACTCAGGATGAACTGAAGTTGGCTCAGGAACAGGCATCCTCGGCACAAGCTGATGCTCGCCAGGCTCAGGAGGATGCTCGCCAGACTCAGGAAAATGCTCGCCAAGTTCAGGAAAATGCTCGCCCTGGCTCAGGAGGATGCTCGCCAGGCAAAGGAGGAACTGAATCACTCTCAGGAGGAGGTGGTCAGTATACGAAGAGCTCAGGAGGAGATGAATGTTGAGCTTCGTAGACTCCGAGCTAGCGTCGAGGCCATGGAAAGTGAGAGGAACATGCTCGACCAACAACTCATCATTGCTGAGGAGACCAACACTCGTTTGGGTCTCGAAAATTCAAAGCTGCATAATGAAGAGTATGTTGATTCCATGTCCAACTTCTCCTACATTTGTGCCTTCGCCGATGCTATCCGGTCTGCTCACCATGCACTCACTGGCGAACAAATTGCCCCTCTTATATCCAGTTTCCAGCAGTACCTGATCGACAACCTACCGGATCGCAACCTTCCAATGTCAGATTTGAACGATCTGTGTGATTTCTCCATTCTTCCTGAAGGGATCGAAGTTGATGATCCTATTCTGGATGAGGAAGATGGCTCAGACGTGAATATTGTTGGTCTTTCTTTGCGCCAAAATCTCCAAACCGAGTCCGGTTCGATCAAAGTCTGGTAGAAGCAAAGGGACCTCTCTGTGACCGAAAGGTAATGTACCTCCTGGCGAGCATTTGGTACCTGACCATACTGAAGGAGTTATTGCTGAGGGGGCTGAGCACGATTTGTTTGACATTTCTCTTCCGTCCACCCCCAATTATGAATTTGCTTCTTAGTGTTATTTTTGTTTTGTCGAACATTTGTTGTGTAATTTTTTATCTTCTTCGTCTTTTGTTCGAACAACGTCTCCCATACTTGTAATTTTTTGCTGACTTCTTCTCTTTTTGTTCGAAAACTTTTAAAACTGAATGGTTGAATTACATATTGAACTATCTCCTCTAACCTGATTGTTGTTGAGGATGAATGTGGTTGTTGATAAATGATTGATACTTGTGTTGCTTGATGTTTGCTTTGTTGCTTTGTGTTCGCTTTGTTGCTTTCCAATTTTTACCCCTTTTCTTCTGAATGAATTCGAACATTGGGTTTGCCTATGCCCGCTCCTGACTTTTTTCGGTTTTGATTGTCTTATTGACGTTGCAATCGGTTGATCGTCTTATTTAGGTGCGACCAGATGGGTTACTTTATGAACCCCCCCTTTCTTGGTTCGCGATCATCTTATTTAGGTGCGATCACTTCGTACTAGGGCCGTCTTATTTAGCTGCGACCCCACACTCATCACCCGCTTGCGCTACGGGTATCTGTAAGTACGAGTCGTCTTTTGCGACTGCATACCCATTACTTGATTTTTGCTGCGGGAATCAGAGTACGAACTTGTTCGTCAGGTGAACATAGACCTGGGCTCGTTCGTCTTTGTTCGGGCCATCCGGCTTAGGTGCGACCTCAAATAGGCTTGAACTAGAAAATCTTAGCTAACAAAAATACATATATTTTTTTTTCTTTTTGCAACACTTTGTATTCTATTACAACCTTCATATTTGAAGAAGACTATCTATTACTCAACTATAGATATCAGACTAGGGTTTTGAATTTAAACCTTGTCTTGAGTAGACACGAACTGACCTCACCTTGTCCGCGGAATTGATGTTGACAAGGATGTGGCACATCATCCTGTCTACCCTTCTATTTTTAGTAACATGCTCAAGCAGCAACAGCATAAGCTTTTGTCCCTCCTAGACAAGCTGTGATTATGCGGGCGGCTGCGGACATGAGCATGTGGCGCGCATACCTGCTCGCCTAAAGTAGGTGCGAGCAAAACTTTCAGCTCGCACCATTCTGTCCCCTTCAGTAGATGCCTAAGCATCAGCGTCCGCATATTGCTTTGAGCGGACACTATGACATCCCTCCCCTTCGGAGGAGATTTTGGGGATGCATAGGGGACTAGTGATTTACTACTGCATAAGCAGTGAGTAACGTGGAGTGGCAACCATGACTCTGCCGAGCATCTTGAGTCCGCAACGAGCTTCAACCTGTGCTCAGAGTGTCATATGTGGTATAAATCTCATACCGGGCCAGATGCTCGATTCAGCGGAATGATAGCTGAATCGAGTGCTGGATTCTTCGTCTGGAGGCATACTGAACCAATTTTCTTCTGAGAACTGTAGTATTTTCCTTTTTTTCTTCTTCATATGTTTTTTCTCTGCTTTTTTCAGCTATCAATATGCCTCTATTTATAGAACTATCTCAAGCTAGTGCTGGCATAGCTAGCTGGTGCTGGCTCTCTTACTTTTGCTCCCCCTTTTGACATCTGTTCAGCTTTTTGACAGCTCTTGCTCAAAGATTGACTCGTCCCTGCTTGGTTACCACCACTTGTCAACTCGTTCTGATACGTATCTTCTGTTGACAACTTGTTCTGACACGTATCTTCTATCTTTCGATAGTGCTGGCCAGCATTTCTTTCCCGAAGATATGTGTCGAACATAATGTATTCTTCTTTCAGGATTGTCCTACTCGTTTTAACTGAACGGCTGATTATGTTTGGCCACTTGTGTTCGTTTCAGCTACATCGGCAATTATGTTCGGCCAACTATGATCGCTTCAGCTGTGAGGATGACTTTATTTGACCAACTATGCTCGCTTCAGCTGTATGGACAACTTTGTTCGGCCAACTGTGCTCGTAATTATTAATAATATTTTTTCAAATTTGACGCATTCCACGAGTAGGACAATAGGACTCCATTCAGGTCTTCCAAGTCATATGCCCCGTTTAGCAAACGTTCTGTAACTCTGAACGGACCTTCCCATGCTCGGCCGAACACACCACTTGATACCCCCGTTGCTCGTCTTAAAACCAGCTCGCCCACATTGAACCTGCGTGTTCGGACTTTGGAGTTGTAGAACTTCTCTGATCTCTTTTTGTACATGGCATTCTTGAAATCAGTCTCCGTCCTTCTTTCTTCCAACAGGTCTGCACTTAGGGCGAGCGCCTGGTCATTGATGTGCTCTCCAAAAGTCATTGTTCGATGACTTGGAATCTTGATTTCTGCGGGTATAACAGCTTCCGCACCAAATGCTAAGGCAAACGGGGCCTCCGCAGTTGATGTTCTGAAAGTTTTTCGATAGGCCCATAATATTTCAGGCAACTCTTCAGCCCATCCTCCCCCCTTGGAATTATCAAGTCTAGCCTTGAGGGTATGCTTGATAATTTTATTAACGGCTTCAACTTGTCCGTTTGACTGGGGATAATACGGAGTTGAGTAATGCTTTTTTATGCCCCAGCGAGTACAATTCTGTCTGAATTCACTTCCATCAAACTGTTTGCCATTATCAGTTACTAATGATTGGGGAAGCCCAAATAGACAAATGATATTTTTCCAAACAAAGTTCCACATTCTTTGTTCGGTGATTTTGACAATGGCCTCGGCTTCTGCCCATTTAGTATAGTAATCAACAACAACCACAACAAATTTTACTCCCGACTTGCCAGTAGGAAATGGGCCGATCAAATCGATCCCCCATTTAGCAAATGGCCATGGGCTATAGGCTGACACTAATTCTTTAGGTGGGCTATGAATAAGTGGGGCATGTACCTGGCACCTGTGGCATGCGCGAGCATACGCGAGCGAATCTTTTTTGAGGGTTGACCAATAATAACCTTGTCTGATTATTTTATGTGCCAGGACGAGCCCACCTGTATGATTTCCACATACTCCATCATGGATTTATTCCAGAAGTATACGACCCTCTTCAGGAGTAATACACTTCAATAGTAGAAGTGAGAAGCTTCTTTTGTATAAATGCTCGTCTATGATAGTATAACGAGTAGATTGTAATCTGAGGCTAGTATCTTGTGCCTTATTCTCAGGGAGAAGTCCCTTTTGTAAGTAACTCAGGATTGGAGTCATCTAAGTTTCTTGTTCGCCTGTTACTTGGGCGTTCATAACTCTGGGAACTGATGGCGAATAAGTTGTGACGACCACAATGTCCATTATGTTCGTCACTCCTTCTGCTGTTGCCAGGCGTGCCAAAGCATCAGCGAACGAATTACCCAGTCGTGGTAATTGTTCTATGAAAACTTGTTTGAAATGCTCGAGCAACTCTTTTGCTAGTTGCTGATACTGTGCCATTTGTTCGCCTCGGGCCTCGTACTCGCCTGTTACTTGATAAACAATTATCTGAGAATCGCTGTAAATCATTAGCCTCTGAATTCCCATTGTCATAGCCATCTGTAGTCCAGCGATCAAAGCTTCGTACTCGGCTTCATTATTTGTAGCTGGGAAGTCAAAACGGATGGCTGCTGTGAATGTTTGTCTGGTTGGGCTGATGAGAACTACGCCTGCTCCGGCTCTTGAACTTGTTGATGAGCCATCAACATACATATGCCATGGTTGATCGACAGTTTTTTCGGGCATTTGTGGATATGTCAACTCAACCATAAAATCGGCCATAGCTTGGCCCTTCATCGCTGTTCGCGGAGCGAACATAATGCCGAATTGTCCTAACTCCATCGCCCATTTGAGTAATCGGCCTACAGTATCTGGTCGGTGGAGGACTTGGCGCAATGGGAAGGTGGTCAGTACCTCGACTGAGTGATCGAAAAATTATGGTCGCAATTTTTGAACACTCATTACGAGAGCATATGCTAATTTTTCCAGTGGAGGGTACCTGAGCTCGGCTTCTTTAAGCACTTGGCTTACATAGTAAACGGGTAAGTGTGTGGTCCCTTATGCCCGCACGAGCACAACACTGATTGCATGTTTGGATGCAGCAAGGTACAGATAGAGTTGTTCGCCTGAGACAGGCTTAGACAGTGTCTGAGTATCTGCAAGGTACTGCTTCAATGATTCGAATACATTTTGGCAATGCTCGGTCCACTGGAATTTCCCCTTCTTTAATGTATCAAAGAAAGGTTTGCATTTGTCCCCAGTTCGTGATATAAACCGGCTTACATAAGCTAAATGTCCGGTTAACTTTTGGACCTCTTTCACACTCCTGGGGGCCTGCATATCGAGCATGGCTTGAATCTTTGATGGGTTCGCTTCGATCCCCCGTTGACTGACCATATGTCCGAGGAATTTTCCTGAGTGAACCCCAAAGCTGCATTTCTTCGGATTTAGCTTCATGTTGTACTCCCTGAGTATATCAAACATTTGTGCGAGGTGGGTGATGTGGTCTTCCTTATGTTCGCTCTTTACCACAATATCATCAATATATACCTCAATTGTTCGGCCGATGTGTTCGTCGAACATTTTGTTCACCAAACGTTGATATGTTGCACCGGCATTCTTTAATCCGGATGGCATGCGTTGCCAACAGTACATATTCTTTTCACTGCAGAATGCCATGTTCTTTTGATCGTCCGGATGCATGGGTATTTGGTGATAACCAGCAAATGCATCCATGAAAGTCATGAGTTCATGACCTGCTGTATTATCGACCAAACAATCGATATGCGGCATCGGGAAGTTATCTTTCGGACATGCCTTGTTTAAATCAGTGAAATCAATACATAGTCTCCAAGATCCATTAGACTTGCGGACGAGCACAAGGTTCGCAAGCCACCTTGGGCATTTCACCTCTCGAATCAGTTTGTTGTCGAGCAACATTTTGATTTCACTATTCATTGCCGCATACTTTTCCGGACTAAACTTCCCTTCTGGATAACTGGAGTTTGTATTGGATCAAGGTTGAAGGAATGACATGCATGTTTTGGATCAATTCCAACCATGTCCTCGTGCGACCATGCGAACACATCCAAGTTTGCTTGAAGATAAGCAATCATTTCTGTTCGAATTGGTTCAGGTAATTCTGAACCAATGAACACTTCTAACTCAGGTCTGTTCGGGTTGATGTTGATAGGCTCCAGTTGTTCGATAGGTTTTGCTCGCTTTCTTTTTTGCTTCCACCGAGGATCTTGAATGGACCCCCGGTTCTCGTCATCAACCTCCATGGGTTCGAAACCTATGCGAGGTTCTAGGTCCGTTTGCTCGCTTAGCGGATCAATATTCATTAGATCTGGGAGATCTGGGACATGAGTTGCCTTCCCGGATTGTGTGTTCGTGCATTCTGTGTTCGCGCGGGGAGCTGTGCTCGTCAAACTTGTGTTCGTCAAAGATATGTTCGAACATGTTGGCAACATATTTGCCTGTTGGCTTGACTCACCAATCTCCCATGTTTGCTCCATCATGTTAACAATATTTTGTTTTTCTGGTGCACATGGTAGCAAACAATCTCGAGCTTTCTTCTGATCTCCTTTTACGCTACCTGTTCCATCTTGTGTTGGGAATTTGACACAGTAATAGTAAGTAGAACAGGCCGCTTTAAATTCCTGAATAAACGGGCGACCTAGGAACCCGTTATAAGTGGACGGAGCATCGACGATTACAAAATCTAACATTCTAGTTCGTCGGATCTCTGAATTTAGAGTTGATTCTAACTCGACTCCTAACCTAATCATACCATAAGGTCGGGTTATAGATTCCCCAAAACCCATCATGGTATGATCACACGGTTCAATATAACTGCTCAAGTCCCCAACTTGCTTTTCCATCTGGTGAAGGGTATTGATGAACAAAATGTTCGCATAAGCTCTGGTGTCAACCAGGAGGCGGTGCACCTTCAACCCGAGGAGACGAGCACTAATGGTTAAGGAGTCATTGTGGGGAGTTATTATACCATCGAGATCGTCGTCTGAAAACATGATTTGGTGTGAGGGTGGCGTGCTAGCTGATGTGCTCGCCACCTTTACCTGATGAATGCTTTGCATGGCACGCATCTCCATCTTCTTACGTCTGTTCGATAATGATGGTGCCTGGTAACATCCACCCACTGGACCATATTCAGGACGTATCATGTGAATCTCCTGACTTTCTCGACCTCTTCCCACAGTAGGAGGCCCTCTTTTGGGTATTTCAGACCTCTTGCGTGATTCTTCGGGATCACTGTCAGATGTTTGTCCGACTTTACGTTTACCCCTTCGATCTTTTGCTTTTTCTATTCGGGAGTCTCTGCTCACCGGCTTTTTTAAGAATTAGGTAAGACGATTATCTTCGTATAGCTTCCAAAGTTGGCGGAGTAAATCGCGACAATCTTCTGTATTGTGCCCGATGTACTCATGATAGTTACAATATTTGGAAGAATTAAGCCGATGCTTGTCCATTATGATTCTTCTCGGCCTATCCAACATGTCCCGATCTCTGATTTGGTTAAAGATTGTTTATGCGGAAACGCCCAGAAGACTTCGTAGGGCCTTTGCTTCTGCTCTTTCTTCGAATGGTTTGAAAGAGCCTGGGGGTTTGTACCCCCCTTCATTCATCACTTTCTTCCAGAAAACTTTCCTAGTTGTAGGTTCCTGACCCAATCGTGATTGGGCGAGCAGATCTTGCATGGCTATGATTTTGGTCGCTCGCTCTCGGAATTCTGAATATGTGTTCGGCCAGTCTTGATGCATGGCCTTCCACATATCAGTGTTTAGAGTCAGGCCCCCGACCACCGCGAGGATCTTGGCATCCTCTTCAACTGGGGCCCCATCATACAAACATTTATCAAATCTTTCGATGTATGCTCGATCAGACTCACCTTTTAGTTGGGAAAAATGCTCCAACCTTTGTTTTGGCCCCGGGCGAGCACACATGGATGAAAAGTGGGACCGAAATTGTTGTCCCAATTGAGCGAAAGATGTGATGGACGCAGCGGGCAAATTAGAGAACCATCTATGTGCCCGATCACCCAAAGTTATGGGAAATGATCGGCACTGAGTTACGTTTGTGGCACCTATTGCGATCATAAAGTCTGAATATTTGCTGAGATGGACATGCGGGTCAGACTCAGCATCGAACATGGGGACTGGTGGTCGGGTCTTCACTACTTTCTCTTATATTTCGGCCGCCATGATCGCCGGTGATAGTGGCGAGCAGGGTATTGTGCTCGCCCGAGGGTGGCCTTTGGTCGCGGCCAGGTTGGCCTGTAATCCCTCGATGGCTTTCTGCATTTCCGCAAATTTTGTGGAACTGACAGACTTGGATCGGGGCTATTTCCCATCATGAGGACCCAGTGGGTCATGCTCGTGATGGGGCAGTCCCCCTTTACAAGCTTGTTCTTGACTACCCAATCGATGATGGATAGATAATTTTGTTCCCGCAGATTTTTGTTCGGCATGCGGACGATCATGAAGATCTGAGTGTGCCGGCATGTTTATTGGTTGTTCCTTCCCTGGATCCTGTCGCCTATTATTGCCAATTCGGTCTTTGGCGGAGACCCTCAAGCGTCCAAACGCTGAAGGTCTAGACCCCTGAGGTTGTTCGTCATCAGACGTATCATCGACTTTTTTATTCGCCCGCTTCGCAGTTTTCTTTCTAACTTGCTCGCTATCAGGTGTACGCGAGCGTCGTTCTTCATCTTCTTGAGTTTCTAACTTAGCCAACTCTTTTTCGGCCCTCTCTTTCTGTGCTCGCAACAAGAAAGTGATGACCCTTGTTGTGGCTGCCGGATCATTGGCAATATCCTCAAGATTGATGGTCTCCCCTATCTGATCTTTATGAGGCTGGCGCTGAGCCTCTTTCCGGTTATGAGGTCGACTTTGCCCCGACCTCTCCGTTTGTGTGTTCCTAGATTGAGGCATTTTATTTCTTTTTTTCTGCCTCGGCTCAATAAGGGTTTGTGTATGGGTTGGTTTTTTTGGTGAAGACCCTCCTTCTAGCGCCAATTGTCGCAAGTCATTTTATTTTAGGTATATGATGTGGCTAATTTGGTAACAACTCACAAACAAAACATGCACGTGTAAAATAAACTGTAAATAAGATGAATTTGTTGACCCAGTTCGCCAGGAAATGATTACTCTGGGGGCATACCAAGCCAGGATGTGGTATTGCGAGCTTTACACGTACAATATTTGATACACCTTATGAAGATGAATCGTTACAGATGAATATAATTTGGAGAGTTATCATATGAGTGCTAGGGTTTCTGTATATGTGGATAATCACTCGATTTTTTCTGTACCTCGCCTCTCTGGGAAATTTCTTGTGTGGGTGTAACTTTTTCTAGGAAATTTTTCTGAACCTTTCTCTTCTTCTTTTTTCTTCCTTTTATAGCACTCCGACAAGCATGAGCTGGGTTGGCAAGCATGAGCTGGAGACTCCGGGCCATGTATGAACTCTTGCGATACGGCCACTTTTCCAACTCCGTCTTCTAGGTTGATCTTTGCTTTTGCTTGTCTATAAGGCACCTTTTTGGTCGTCCAAATTAATCTTTTGCTCGGTTGAATGCTTTGTTCACCCCTTTAACCATGTCAGTTTTATGCTGGAATACTGTCCTCCTCGAGCATACTGATCCCTCAGAATGTCTGGGTCTTCGGGATATCTGAGTGTCGAGCACTCTGACCCTTCAGGATGCCTGAGTCTTCAGGATGTTTGTGCTGCGAGCATACTGACCCTCAGGATATCTGAGTTGCGAGCATACTGACCCTCAGGATATCTGAGCCTTTCAGGATATCTGAGTTGCGAGCATACTGACCCTCAGGATATCCTGAGCCTTTCAGGATATCTGAGTTGCGAGCATACTGACCCTCAGGATATCTGAGCATTTTGGTCGTCTGAGTCCTCAGACTTGTTCGTGGCCTTAGACTTGTCTGAGCTCATTTGATTCCTTCTTTTCCTGATCTGAGTGGTGAGTATGTTTGTTTTGGGCGACAAGTGGTGAACTGGTCGAACAAACTTGTTTGGTCGACGGTTGGCGAGCACACTTGTCCACCAGGCTTGACTATTTTAATAAATATTACACGTGTCGCTCTTACGTGTTCGATTAATCCTGAATTATTATATCGAACACAACAGTATCCACGTAACAGTCATTTACTAATCTGCACAGATCTGCCAGCGTTGAATCCCCGAGATGAATTTGATAGGAAAATTCTAACTTAGAGATTTTATGGAGAAACTATGAACTCACGTATTATGAATTCCCAAGAGCTGATATATATAGGAGAGGCCCAACTTAAATCTTAAGCTAACCTTTATTAGGAAAAATCCCTAATAAAATAAATCTCTTAGATTTATTTCCCACATATAAATCTCTACGGATTTAAATTCCATATATGACAAATCTCTACGATTTATTTCTATATATATTAAATCCTATAATAATATTCCAAATATTATTATTGGGAATTCTTATTTAATTAAATCCAATTTAATTAAACATTAATAATAATTAATTCCAAATTAATTTATTATTAATTACTTCTCCATAAATTAAATATTAAATCTAATTTAACATTTAATCAACCAACTATAATTAGTAAACAACCATTACTTGTTGTGTGACCCATAGGCCCTCATATATCGAGCAATAAGTCAAACTAACGGTCTTAATTGAACCCTAGACAATAAATAAGATATTCTCAATATATGAGGTACATTGCGAGGAAATGTGCAACTACCTGTAACTGAAACATGGGCTATAACGATTTCCTCCTTTCATTCGCGAATACTCGATTAAGTCTTGAACATGATGAAGTGTCTATTCAAATAACTTAATCAATTTATCTCTAATCACTAATTGATAACTTATGTCACACTTAGCCACAAAGTCTAAGTTGATATGCATCGGCCGATGACTTTGATCCAATTACGATGAGAAGATGAGTATTCTCTCTAAATCCACATTGAGGAATGAATCCTATTCTTGGCTCAACTACCACGCACATGCACTTCATGATGAACCTAATCCAAGCCATATCTACCCATATACGGGTGCAAGAGTCGGTCATGGTCAAAGTTCATCACTCCACACATGTCGTGCGTATTGACCTCAAGTCAAAGGAGTATCGCATCACTCCTACTAACCGAGACACCCGTAGACACATATAGTAGAAATACATCAAACGGTTTCTCGGATGGGTATACCAATACCCTTTAAGGTATTTGTGCATCCATCATGAGATACCTAGTATCTCGTAGTAAGTGAGATCTTACTACACTCTCTAAGAGTATGATGCAGATCGCACACCTATCTCCATTTCATCATCAATATCTCATTCTTGATGATCCTTGATCCGGGCTACTTGAGAATCATGCTTAAGTTATCTGAGTTCTCACAACCTCAATGGCAACAATGACTCATGGGAACACTTGTATGAATAAATGCAAACAATCAAACATAATATTCAAACAAGTGTATTGCCATACATTAATATTAAGTGAAATATAATATTAAATCAAACTGAATATCATCGAGTATTATGTCCTTACAGTAGATTGTCTCTAGGACACTAACACTAACAATCTCCCACTTGGACTAGAGTCAATCACCTACATGTCTAACCCCTAGACTATCAAATGTCTAGCGTGTACATGAACACTCAGTGTTTTTGTGAAATGATCTTCCAAATTAAATATGTAGGAATACATTTTAATTCTATTTCTCCTATCGTTATGATCTATCGGATCAAATGATAATCCTGGTACTGCTTGTCGATCTCGGTTCCTTTGCTTGTGCAATCACACCAACGTTGTCTCAATACAAGTTTATTAGACAACTGGCACTCGGAACTACCCCTAGTTCTCTTAAGAACTATAAAATCCAGACAACCTCCTTTAGGCTTCTGATACAGCAATGCACTCAGCTTCGGTTGTTGAATCTGCGGTCGACTTGCTTGGAACTATTCCAACTGACCGCCACACCATTGAGAGTGAAACATAACCTGACTGTGATTTGTAATCATCACAATCGGATTGGAAACTTGTGTGAGCTTAACCAGTCACTACTAGTTCTGACTGTCCACCATTGACAAGGAAACATTCTTTAGTTCGTCTAAGATACTTCAGAATGATCCTAACAGCAATCCAGTGAGACTCACCCGGATTCTGTTGGTATCTACCAGTGATGTTGATAGCGCAGTCCACGTTTAGCCTAGTGTTAATCATGGCGTACATGATTGACCCAATTGCAGATGCATATGGGACATCTTTTATGTGCTCGATATCAGCTTCAACAGAAGGACAATCCTTCTTTGATAGCTTTATCCCATGATTTTCCGGTAGTGACCCTCTCTTAGATTTCTCTATCGTAAAACGCTTCAACACCTTGTCTACATAGGTGGACTGTGACAGCCTCAACATCCTCTTGGATCTATCCCTGTGGATCTTAATCCCTAAAATTTAGCAGGCTTCACCAAGACCCTTCATCATGAAGGTCTTAAACAACAAATCTATAACGGACTGCATTAACGGGATATTGTTTCCCAAAATCACTATGTCATCGACATACACGATTATGAAAAATATATTCTTCCCGCTGCGTTTACAATAAATGCAAGGATCTTTCGAATTTCTGATGAAGTCAAAAGGGACTTGATAGCTTCATCAAATCGGATATTCCAACTCCTAGAAGCTTGCTTCAATCCATAAATAGATATCTTTAGTTTGCACACTAGATTAGAATTTGTCTTAGATATAAAACCTTCCGGTTGAGTCATAAACACTTCCTTATCAATGTATCCATTGAGGAAAGCTGTTTTGACGTCCATCTGTCAAATCTCATAATCATAGTGTGTTGTTATCGCAAGTAAAATTAAAATGGACTTGATCTTTGCAACTGGTGAGAAAGTCTCGTCATAGTCAATACCTTTGCGTTGACTATAACCCTCACTACCAACCTAGCTTTGTAGGTTTGTACTTTGCCATTTGCATTGGTCTTACGCTTGAGGAACCATTTGCAAAATATAGGTCTAACCCCTTTAGGCAACTCAACCAAGTTCCAGACTTGATTGATGTACATCGAGTCCATCTCGGATTTCATGACTTCATGCCACTTCCCTGAATCAATATTTGATATTGCTTCAGAGTAAATATTAGGATCATCTTTATTCGGTATGTCCATATTATCGAGTTCCTCCAAGGGGTAACCGTATCTAATGGGCGGATTACGATTCCTAATTGACTTACGGAGCTGTGGTTGTGCAGGTTGTACATTCTGATCATGAAAATTTTGTGGTGTATTGAACTATGCTATTCTCATTCAGCCCACTTAGAGGTTCTTGCATAGGTAAGCCAACTCCAATTATGCTCCCACTGGCTGAAAGACGATCACCTAGTGAAAGACTCCCACCGTGAAAGTTGCTGAATGCTCCCACTGATTTCTTGTCATGTTGCTTTGACAAGATATCACTCTCTTTGTTAATTTGTGGTTCTTGAATTTCTTCAAGTTCTATCAGCTTACGACCTTGTTCCTTAAAGACATAGTCTTTTTCGAGGAACTTGGTCTACCTAGAAACAATCACTGATTATTTCTCAGGTAGATAGAATTAATATCCTTTAGTTTCCTTAGGATATCCCACAAAGTAACCCTTTTCACCTTTAGATTCCAACTTGTCGGTAAGCATTCTTTTCACAATCACGGAGCAACCCCATATTTGATATGTGTAAAAGTTGGCTTCTTGCCACACCATAGTTCATATGGTGTATGCTCAACCGATTTAGATTAAATCCTATTCAGAATGTGGATTGAGGTTTATAACGCGCATCCCCATAAGAATGTCAGAAGAGAGGATAAGCTCATCATGGACCTCACCATGTCTAACAAGGTTCGGTTTCTCCTCTCGGACACACCGTCCATCTGAGGTGTTCTGGGAGGAGTCCATTGTGACTGAATTCCATTTAACTTTAAGTAATCAGTGAATTCATGACCAAGGTATTCACCTCCTCGATCTGATATAAGAGTCCTGATACTTTTACCAAGTTGCTTCTCTACTTCAGCCTTAAACTCTTTGAATTTCTCAAACGATTCGAATTTGTGTTTCATAAGATACACGTATCTGTATCTTGAGAAATCATCAGTAAAAGTGATGAAGTATCTGAAGTGACCCCTAGCTAGAGTGGGTGATGGTCCACATACATTGTTGTGGATCAGCTCTAGAACTTCTTTGGCACACACCCCTTTCCCAGAAAAAAGTTTGTTGATCATCTTGCCCATGAGATAAGATTCACAATCTCCATAAGAATCACAGTCTAATAGGGTTAAAGTCTAACTTTCTTAACTTTACAATTCCTTTCTCATTTACATGATCAAGTCTACAATGCCATAAGTAATTCGGGTTTTCACGATTACTAAGTTTGAGTCTTTTATTTTGTATATTAAGAACATCATATCCATAATGCAACAAATACATGTTGCGAGTAATAGAAAGAACTAGATGACAATCATTAAGTTCTAATCTAAAACCAAAGGGTAAGTCTAACACATAAGTCCCCACACGTTCAGTAGCAACTCTTGCTCCATTTCCACGTGTAAGACGACTTCACCCGCCCTAACTGCCCTAAGACACATGAGTCTCTTCACATTCGTACAAATGTGAGAGCCACATCCGGTATCTAATACCCAACATTTAGCGCTATTTGTGGACATGTCTATCTTAATAATAAACATACATGTTCTAGTGCCAGAAGCATCTAGTGCCTTCGTTTCTGCAACCAGAACCTTGCAGTCCTTCTTCCAGTACCCTCTTCTACTTATAGTAGACGTACACATCCTTGTTTACCCGCTCCTTCTTTTGAATACCATCTTAGTGATAGTGAACTCAAAAGTCTTGAGCACGTTGTGAAGTTCAGGCATGGTCGTATCCGTCTTATTTATATTGTAGTTCACAATGAAGCTAAAATATGAATCCGAGAGTGACTGGAGGATAGCATAAATGAAAATGTTGGTCTTTTAGCTCAAAGCCTAAATACCAAGTTTATCAATTAGGCCTATCATCTTAAGCACATGAGGTGAAATCTTCTCTTCTTTTGCTAACCGGCATCTGAACAGATCTCTCATCACTTCATAAATCTCAAAATGAGATTCAGAATCAAAGAGATCCTTCAGATTCTTGAGCATTTAGAAGGGACCCATTTTCTCATGTTGTCTTAAGAAATTCGGGAGTCATGCCGAGCAACATCACACACATACTCAATCTTTTCTTGCCTTAGCACCAAACACACGTGTTGGTCCCGGTGCAAACGAGTCTTACACGTGTATGGGGGGGAATACACGTGTTCAGTGAATTTTAAAACTTTTTCTTCACTGAGGTCAGATGGGTCAAGTTGTCCTGATGATTTGGCCCAGAGAAGCACAGATCGCCCTGAGTCAAAGTCTACCTGAGACAGTGATCCTGAGCTGCTTTCAGAAGCCTCAGATAATCCCAACTGAGCCTGAGTATTTTAAGAGATCCTGAGCTGCTTGGATCAGATAACTAACTTACTGAACCCTCAGTAGAGTAAGTTCAGTTTGGTAACTATCTGTTCTAGCTACTCAGATGTGCGGAATGGTTGGCCCTAAGTTCATACTCGTTTTATGCTTTGCTGAAAACCTTCCTTTTAATGGAATAATGATTAAGGTTGTGATTCAGTTAGATGCAACTTCAGTGGATTGAGTCCAACTGAATATCAGTGAAAATATGCTTTCAGTTAAAGATATGCAACATATAATCAATGCAGAACAGAAAGCAAATAACACAGCAAGTTATAGTGGTTCAGAGACTCAAGCTCCTATGTCCACTCTCTCTGATCTCTTCAGAGAAATTCCTTAATCACCTCCTAAGGTTTTCTGACTACCTCTGTAGTTTACTAACCTTTCTACTTTGAGCTTTCTGACTACCTCTATAGTTTACTTACTCAAAACACACACAAGCTTTCTGACTATCCAAAATAGTTTACTCACTTCTTCTCTAGAGTTTTTTGACTACCTCAATTTAGTTTACTAACTCTTTACAACTCCAACTCACCAACAATCACACTCAAACTACCTTACAAAGGGTTTGGGGTTTCTTGGTTGGTTTCCAACTAGGATGAGATATCCTTTACAATTAAGAACAATGCAAAGGCTAGGATATCTCTACTAAGCTTTGGATATATCTTATCAAGACTAGGCTTAGTGAATGAGCTCTCTTCAATATAAAGCACTTAGGAAATTCTTGGGTTTTCGAGTGCTTCAACTTGCAATAATAAGTTTGAGCTCTTGAGTTGCTTACAAATTTCCCGTAACCTTCAATGTAGATGGTCACAAGTATTTATAGGCAGACACCAAGGTCACTCTTGAAAAACTATCAGTTGGAAGAGATAGCTTCATGAGTTTCCTCTTAAGGTGTGTGATGAACGGCTATATTTACGGTTTGACACTCCCTAACATGTTTTAGGCAATATGCTTTTCATGCAGTCAGTCACCACTTTTTGCAGTCTGGAACATAGTACTACTGACATGCTTGATGACTGTCGCTTTTCGATGTCGATAAAAAATACAATCTTTGTCTTCTTCTGATTGGCTCTTGTCTTCAGTTAAATGTAGACAACCATAACAGCTTTTTTTTGGTCAATATCTCTGAGTGATATAACCTTAACAACACTTAGTTTTAGTTCCTTTTGTCTGCACTTGAATGTCTTGGGCAATATCTATTTTTCTAAGTAATCGCGTTTTTCTTAGTATTGTATCCTTCAAATAGATATTTTCAGTGCCTCGGAACATTTAGGTTATCTTGAGCATTGATGAGATTCTTTGAGTCTTCATAACTACTATGCCTTGATATCTTCTTTGTCTTCGATATCTTGATCTTGATCTTACGTGTCTTGATCTTACGAGTCTTTAGTGTCTTCTGATTCTTCAGAGTCTAGATATACTGATTGACATACTGAGTCTTCAGTTTCTCGATTTCATCTTGAGTCTTGATTTCTCAATTTCATCTTGAAACTTGATTTCTCGGTTTCATCTTTGAAACTTTAAAACTCGGTTTTATCTTTGAAACTTGAAACTTCATTTCTTGAAAAACTCACCTTGAGTATTTGAGAATCTTCAGAATCTATCCTGATCTATATCTGCTAACTATACATTGTGCACATAACATCCTGAACACTCTAAAACTAAATCCTGACTCAACTATCAAGATTATCCTGAACATGTCATACTCAGGGGTTTTGGGATCTAATCAAAATCTTCTTTTATTAAATTCATCTCCCAACAATTTCCCTCTTTTTGATGATGCCAAAACCATCTTGTTACAGAAATACTTAACCTATACTCAGGTTTCAATTTTTCCTATTACAGTACAAGAATGGCAAATTCCCAACAATTTCATAATAATCTTCCCAACAATTTGATCACAAAATCATAAGGCATATCAAAAGTAAAGACATGTAAAAAGATAATGAGGTATTATCTTTGAGCATAAAAGATAAAGTTTCATTGATTGTATGATATCAGTTACAGATTACAATGAGCTTATCAGAAATAAAGACAAAAACAAAAGAATTGCAAGAGTCTTCAGTCTTGGTCTTCAGTCTTATTTGATCTTCAGCTCTAGCTCTTCACTCTTCTTCAACATCATCCACAGGCACTTCAAGGTTGAACATCCCATAATACCTTTTCTTCAATGCATCTCTCTCCTTGATGATATCTGGGCTGTTACCTGTCAGGCCTAACTGGATGGCATATTGAGCAATTTCCTGAGATATGGTTGTTTCATTAACCAAGCCATTCTCTAGCCTAGGAGCAGGGTATGTGTATGGACCAGGGGCAGTGATCTGAACATTTCCTTCATCCGCAAGATTAATCCAACTTTGTAAGTATTTCAGATAGAAGGTCAGCAGATAATCAATAAAGGCTTCATTTGAATCTGAGCTCTCCCCTCTCCATTCTCTCAGTACTTCGTAGTAAAACCAGAAGGTTCTTTTGATTTCTTCCCAAGCATCATTGAATTGGATTGACATCCACTTATCAATGTGCGGCCACTTCTGAGTTTTAGCTGTCCCTCTCCTTTTGCTAAGCAACTTTTTGAAACCACTTCTGCGCTTCTGCTCTTCTTCTTTCTTTTTCCTTATCAAAGGCACTCCTGAAACTGAAGCAACAGTTTTCTTGGCTTGTTCGACCTGAAGTGATCTCAAAGCTCTCCTGGTGTTGAAGACTTCTTTTTGTGGTTCCTCTTCAGACTCTTCAAGGTCCATTATCAGCTTTCTCTGAGTTGGCTTAGAAACCTTAGCTCTTTTCCTCTCAGGTTCAACAAACGCCACAGCCTTCCTCTTGATAGGTTGTTCTGCACCGGCTTGGTTTGTTCCAACCTTTCTTCTAGCACTCAGTTTTTCAGCAACAACTTCTTGCATTGTTTCCTCAGAAACATGAGTGTAGACAGGCTTCTCCACTTTCTTGGATTTGAGCTTTTCAGAGGCTTCAACTTCCTTCAACACTTCAGCAATGTTCTTCTTTTTAACCTCTTTATCTGCCTTTCTCTCCAAGGTGTGTGCCAATAATACTCTCAGATCGGCTCCTGGCCTTTCCCCCTTCTTGGCACCATACCTTGGCAGAAGTTGGGATAGTGCAGTGTCCATATGGTATTGTTCTTTGCTGACACTTCGCACCTCTCCAGCCAACTGGTCTTGCTCTTCTTCCAGCGTCCTCAGGTGGTTCTTCGCCACAGAGAACTCTTCAGACATTGGTGCAAACTGGTTGGAGAGCACATCTTTAAGCATATCTGTCATCTTGGTCATGAGTATGGAGCTCATTTCCTCAACAACATTTTTAATCAGATGATCATTCTTCTCCACCAGCTTGGCTTCTAGAAATGAAGTCATTTCCTGATACAACTGCTTCAGCTCTGCACTCAGTTCAGTTTTGACTCCATCCATCTTTCCTTCCATGGCAGTCATCTTGTCAGTCAGAGAAGTCTGAAGCTGTATCAGGTCTGAAGTAGAACTCAGACTTTCCATCTTCTGGGACTGGTTGGCTAATGCCTCTTCAATCTGAGCCACTTTTCCATGATTGGCACAACCTTGTCCAGCTTCTCAACAATGGGAGTGAGATCAATCTCTGGAGCATAGAGAATTTCTGCTTTTCCTGAGCTGGTTGCTCTGCCTGAGTCTCAGTCTCTATTTGAGCTTCGGTCTCAACATGAGCTTCAGTATCAGCCTGAGCTTCGGTTTCCACCTGAGCCTCAGTCTGCATATCAGACATTACAGAATTAAAGATAGAAACTTCAGTATGCTTGGCATAATTTTTAGTAGTGCCAAAAGTTACCTGAAGAGTACTAACTTCAGTCTGAGGATGTGTGACATCAGGCTCTCCAGCATCAGTACTATCCTTCTCCATTTGAGATTGTTTCTCAGCATTCCCTTGTTGGTCCCCATCTTGATTTTTGTCTTTGGAGCTCGGGGCACCAACATCAGCTTTTGTCCTCTCAGCAAGCTTCTTCCTAACCAGCTCATCAAAATCTGACACTTTCATCCTGAGCTTGGTTTTTCTGAACCCGGAGAACTCAGTTAAAACTGTTGTCTCCTCATTCCACCAGTCTTCACCTCTGAATGAAGCAATATTGAGCATCTCAGGTAGAGTCTGGTTGAGAATGTAGACTGTTGTCCTCAGTCTAAAAAAGAGATCCTGGAGGTCAGGATATGAGCTTAGCTCAGGGTACATGTCCAGTATGAACCGTTCCCCCTTGCTTCGCCACTCTGTCTCTTTTGCTTCGCCCTTCTTCAGCTTCGGGCTCTCAGGTTCAGTGGGAAGATCTTCAGTTGCTGAGGGATCAAAGAAAGGATCACTCAGGAGCTCATCAAGATTCAACAGCTCCTGAGGCTCAGCTTGATCTGAGGATTGAGCAGGCAACTCCTCAGTAGGAACCTGAGCTTGTTCTGAGGTCTGAGGTCCTTTGAAAATTTCTTGAGAAAATTTATCTGAGCTCAGCGATGTCTCAAGAACCTCAGAGAAGACTTGCTCCTCAGTTTGCTCCTGTGCCGTAGATACAATCTGAGCCAATACTTGTAAAGGCGATTTCTGAGCTTTCAGGACCTCAGGTTGCACCTCCTCAGGTTCACTCACCTCCTCCTCAGTGGAAATCAACATCCTTCTGCGCTTGGGAGCAAGGGTTTTCTTCTTCATTGCTTCTCCCTTCTCCCTCTTCACCTCCATCAAAGCCTTCCCCCTGGCTTGATGGGCTTCTTCAACAGCTCCCTCTGCAGCACTTTCCACTTTCTTCTCTTTCTTCCCTTTCAAAGTCTTTCTTGTTGTTGTAGGCTTGAACATGACCTTAGACTTTGGGAAAGGTGAGGAGTTGGCAAATATGTCTTCTTCCTCTCTGCACATCTCCAAAATAAAAGCTATTTTGGTTGCATGAAGAATTTTGCCTTTGATCACCACTGATCCATCCTCCTTCTTGATCTGCTTGGCCTGGTCACTCACCACTCTAATCAAATACCTCAACCAATTAAAATCGGTGGTGGGTGAATCCTCTATAGCAGCCGTCAATCTAAGCTTTGGCGTGCTGATCTACTCAAAACTTCCGGATCGACTCATAATACATTTGCTAACTATATCTAGCAAAACTCTGTATTTCGGCTTCAAATGCCGTTTATTCAATGTAGCCTCAAACTTAATAGGATGCTCTGTTATCCTATCAAGGTATTCTTGTTCCCCACCCAACATATACGTCGTAGGGTCCTCACCTCTATCACACAACTCAAATACATCATTTAAATTTTTGGGAATTATATACAACTCCCGTACAAAATCAACGTATTTAGAGCTATGTTCTAGATGGGAAACAGTAATCTGGGACTCGATACAATCCTCGTCATCTATTTTCAAGTTCGAAATAAACTCTATTACCTCCTTAGAGTATTCGGCTTCCGGTTGGCTCGCAACAAGATTTGTGAGCTTCGCAATTCGTATCATATGCAGAGCCTCTTCTTCGTGGGTAGGGTTTGACGAACTTTCGAGCGACACCACATATTCGTACCATGGCTTGTTGGAAATAACCAGTTTATCATATATGGAGAAAGTCATTTTGAGGATTTTTTAGTGTAAGGTTTGAGAATGATGAAGATTTCTGGGCAAAAGGGTTTTGAGTTTGCAGAGTGTTTTTGGAGACAAAGGTTAATGAAATAGGGCTTGAATGAATTTTCAAAAGAATATATAGAATGGGTTCGTGGGAAATCGTATGATTGATTAAAATCAACGGTTGAGATTGATCACTGACTAATCGGGTATTTGAAAGGACAATCTCACGAAAAATACGCCACCATTTTAACCTTATTGGTGATTAATTGAATCAGAGCAATTAATGACTGTTGACCTTCTTCGGCATTTCAAAGGTCCCGCCCAAAACATTCTCTTCAGGTGTTATGCTATTTATTGCTAATGATTTCTGAGATTCAGTTAAGCAATAAGTGAGTTGCATGAGTCATTACTTCTTCAGACTAATTTCCCTCTATCAGTCTTACTGAGTATTGACCTTGATAAAATGTCAGTATGATACTGAGTACTGAATGGGTTCAGTATAATACTGAGTACTGATCTTCAATACACCTGAGTTTCCCAAGACTCAGTTCAGTATTTCCAATTTTATCCTGAGCTTCTCAGTAGAATCCTGAGAAAACTTCATGCATCTGAAAACCTTCAATTTTTTTCAGATTTACTCTATACACCTGGATCCAACATCCCTAATTCAACTGATAGTTCCTGAAATCTTGATTCAGCCAAAGGTTTAGTCAAGATATCATCTCTCTGCTTATCAGTATGAATCTTCTCCATCCTGATGTCCTTCTTCTCTACATGATCTCTGATGAAGTGATGTTTGATATCCACATGCTTGCATCTGGTGTGCAATACCGGATTTTGTGTAATAGCAATAGCACTATTATTATCACAAAATATAGGTACTTCATTGGCTATAATCTTATAATCCATTAATTGTTGTCTGAGCCAAAGAATCTGTGCACAAAAGCTTCCTGCAGCCATGTATTCAGCTTCAGTAGTACTAGTTGCTAGTGAGGTCTGTTTCTTTGAAAACCAGGATATCAGCTTACTTCCAAGAAATTGACAAGTTCCTGTGGTGGACTTCCTGTCAATTCTACACCCTCCATAATCAGCATCTGAGTAACCAGTTAATACAAGGTTATCATCAGCTGGATACCATAATCCTCTATTCACAGTGCCCTTAAGATATTTCAGTATCTTTTTGGCAGCCTCCATGTGACTAGCCTTAGGATTAGCTTGGTATCTTGCACATATCCCAACATCAAATGTTATATCCGGCCTACTTGCTGTGATATAGAGCAATGATCCAATGATCCCTCTATAATCAGTGTGACTCACTGATTTGCCTTCAGGATCAGGATCCATCTTGTAGTTAGTATTCATGGGAATTCTAACTGCATTGCAATTCTGTACACCATACTTTGCAATAAGATCTTTGGTGTACTTTGCTTGGTTGATGAAAATTCCTTCCTTTGATTGTTTCACTTGAAGTCCAAGAAAGAAATTCATCTCCCCCATCATTGACATCTCAAACTTTCCTTTCATCAGTGTAGAAACCTTTTCACACAACTGATGATTTGGAGATCTAAATATGATGTCATCTACATAAATCTGAACTAGTAAGATATCTTCCCCATCTTCTATCCTGACAAAGTCCTATATACAGTTCCTTTGATAAAACCATGGTCAGTAAGAAACTGAGAAAGGGTATCATACCATGCTCTGGGTGCTTGCTTAAGACCATACAAGTCTTTTCTGAGTCTGTAAACTTGGTCATTCTGTCTGAAACCATGAGGTTGTTCCACATAAATCTCTTCCTTAAGCACACCGTTTAGAAATGCACTTTTCACATCCATCTGATAGACTGTGAATCTCATGTGGGCAGCATATGCAAGAAACAATCTGATGGCTTGTAGTCTTGCAACAGGTGCAAAGGTTTCATCATAATCCAAACATTCTTCTTGGGAATAACCTTGTGCAACTTGTCTTGCCTTGTTTCTTACAATGTTGTTGTTCTCATCTCTTTTATTCTTGAATACCCACTTGGTTCCAATAACATTGTGCCTTTCAGGTCTATCCACTAGCTCCCAAACTTCATTTCTTGAGAATTGATTCAGCTCATCTTGCATAGCAGTAATCCAAAAAGAATCTTGTAGAGCTTCTTCAATCTCAATAGACTCTTTCTCTGATAGGAAGCAGCAGAATAATGCACTTTCACCATGAAACCTTCTTGTTTTGACACCATCAGTTAAATCACCCACAATCTGACTTGTAGGATGACTATCTAACCATCTTCTTCTAGATGTTCCCCCTTCAATAGTATCCTCAACATTTAGGTTCAAGCAGTTCATTAAATTCAGGGAACAACAGAAAAGGAGAAAGGGAATCATCTTCCTCAGGGGAAATTCCATTCAGAACATTGTCAGAGACATTTGTTCCCCTTTGGTTGATAGATTCAGAGATTGCCTCAGCTGTGACCACATCTTCATGGGCATCACATACCTGAGTCTGAACTGGAGTCTGTTCAGATTGGTCAGCTTTGGTGTGTTGGCTTTCCTTCAGTGAAGAATTTCCATCCCGAGTCTCACCATCCTGAGTTCCATCCTGGACTTCTTTGTCTGAGTCTGAATCACTCCATTCATTGAAAGTGACTGACTTCTTCTTTTCAGGTTCAGAGGATGTTTTATCATTCTTTTTTAGGCTTAGTCTGGTGATTCTCTTGGTCAGTTCTCCTGAATCATGTTCCTGTTTCTTCTGAACACAAGTAGATTCATCAAAAACAACATGAGGTGTTTCTTCCACAATAAGAGTCATACAGTTGTAAACTCTGAAGGCTTTACTGACTTTAGAATATCCTAAGAATATCTCTTCATCAGCTTTGCTATCAAATGTTTTCAACTGATCTTTACCATTATTGTGTATGAAACACTTGCAACCAAACACACGAAAGAAAGAAACAAGAGGCTTCCTTTCATTCCAAAGCTCGTATGGTGTTTTGCCTTGACTCTTGGTCAGCATGGATCTATTTTGAGAATAGCATGCAGTGTTGACAGCTTCAGCCCAAAATCTTTTAGGAATGTCAGCTTCAGCTATGATTGTCCTTGCAGCTTCTTTTAGAGTCATGTTCCTTCTTTCAGCAACACCATTTTGTTGTGGAGTCCTTGCAGCTGATGTTTCATGAGTAATTCCATTTGCTGCACAATAATCAAATATAATATGGTTTATAAATTCAGTTCCTCTATCTGATCTGATTTTGACCACACTCAGGTTCTTTTCAATACTGAGCCTTTTCAGTAGTTCAGGCAGTTTTATCTGATCTTACTGAGTAAGAATATGACCCATGTATATCTTGAGTAGTCATCAACTACCACGAGTGTATATTTCCTGCCATTTGTGCTCACTGGTGTTACTGGACCAAAAAGATCCATATGCAACAATTGAAGTATTCTTTCAGTAGAAACATCTACTTTGCTTTTAAATGATGCTCTAATTTGTTTTCCTTTTTGGCACGCATCACAAACATGTTCTTTACTGAACACTTCATTTGGTAACCCCCTCACAAGTGCTAATCTTGAAAGTTTGTTCAGGGTTTTGAAATTTAGGTGATTCATCCTTTTGTGCCATAACCAACTGGTATCTGTGGAACTTTTTGCAACCAAACATGTATCTTTAGGAGTTGAACTCCAATAAGCAAGATACACATTTCCTTTTCTAGTACCAGTCAGTAGTATTTTCTGTGAGGTATCATCTTTCACATAACATAAGTTCTTTGAGAACTCAACATTAAATCCCTTGTCACAAAATTGGCTTATTGAAAGCAGGTTATGCTTCAAACCAGATACATATGAAACACCATGGATATGAACTGAATCAACTTCAAGAGTTCCATATCCTTCAGTCTGTCCTTTGGAGTTGTCTCCAAATGTGATCTGAGGGCCTCTTTGCTCTACATAGTCACTGAGTATTTGCTTGTATCCTGTCATATGTCTTGAACATCCACTGTCAAGATACCATACAGCAGGAGCCATTTCATCTCCACTCATCAGTGCTATGTGATCTTCAATTAGCTTAGTACCCTTGTTTTTCACCTGAAAATCAGATCAATTCTTAGGTACCCATTTGGTGTAGGGTCCTACCAGGTTAGTTGTACCTTTCGGAATCCAAATCTTCCTGACAACTCTAATTACTTTAGAGTGGCTGACCTGTCTTCCATAAACATCTACATACACATTTACCACTCTAGGTGCCTTAGCAGTATCCTGTGTATGAGTGCTAGCCTTGGCATGAACATGAGCCTTATAATTTTTCTTTGGTACAGGCCTTTTATTCCATTGCTTTGGCTTTTGTGCAGCTGGTCTGAGTCTCTGTTGACTTGGGGTCAGGTAACCTTTACCCTTAGGCAAGTGGGGTTTGGGTTGCCTGTACTGAAATTGGGGTCTTTCAGTAATCTGAGGACTTGGTCTTTTCAGTTGAGAATGTCTCTGCTGAGTGTTTCTCTTCTGAAAATTCCTCTGCTGGTTCAGTGCAGATCTTTTCAGGTTTGCATTCTTAGCCTGAGGCTTTGAAGTACTTGCCTGAAAATTTCCTACTGAGTGGTCAGGTTTTCTAGCCTTTTCCTGAGGTTTGGGCTTTCTTACCTGAACATTCAGTTTTTCTGGAACCATATGTCCTTTTCCCTTGTTTAAAACTTTGGGCAATTCTTCAGTCCGAAGATTGGGTGCCACTTGTTTAACAAAGAATGTATTAGTGCTACTAGAAGCAACATTCAGATGACCTTGTGAGGTTCCCCGTGGAATGTATCCCAATCCAGCTTTTATAGTGGCAGGTCTCTGATAACTCTGAATTTCATCTATTACTTTAGATGCAGAATTCAATAGAGTTAGCTTTTTCTGCGCACTATCCTCACATTTTTGTAGAGTTTCATGCTTCCCAGAGAGGTCATTGAACTTAGTTTTGATCAGCTGAATCTCCTCAGTGGATTTCTCTAGTTTTCCATTTAGGGTCTCTATCAACTTCTCTTTCTTTGAGAGTTGTACTTTCAGAACATCTAGTTCATCACTAGTTCCCATTAATTGAGAAGTGATCTCAGCATTACTAGAGTCTTTCCACTTAAGATTTTCAGCAATTAGTTCTTTGTTCTGCTCTTGAGTTTCATTCAGCAGTTCTTGTAAAACAGCATAGTCCTTCATAAGACTCTCAAAAGAATCCATCAGGTCAAATTGACTGTTTACAGTGGAACTTGACAACTCATGTGCTTGTGTAGGAGCAACAACAGAGATAGAATAATTTACCTCCTCCACAGCCATTAGACAGATGTCATCACTGTCACTATCTGAGAACATTTCATCTGAAGAGCTGGAACCTTCTTCAGACTGTTCTTCTTCTGCAACCATGACTTTCTTGCTGGAGAACTTCTTGTCTCTCTTTGCTTGCCTTTCTTTTCTCTCCTTAGCACTTAGCTCTGGACAGTCATACTGGAAATGACCTTTCTTTTGGCAGTTATAGCATCTGTTGGCATCATCATCCTGATCACTTTCCTCCTTTGTCTTGGAGTCCTTCTTTTTGGATGAAGATCCTTCAGCTTTCAGGTCTTTTCTCTTCTCAGTGGATCTGTCCTCAACTTTAGAATCTCTCTGGTACCTGTGATTCCTGTAATATTTTTTATATTTTCCATATCTACTATTAAGCCTTTCAAACCTCCTTGCCATCAGTACTAGCTTATCCTCTAGCTCATCCTGATTTTTAGCAAGTGAGTTCTTAGACTCTCTTGGTTTACAGGTTTTATCCTTGGCTTTGAAAGACACATTTTTACTAGATGAAGAATCATCTTTGCTGTCAGCTTTCTTTGATTTCTTATCAATAACAAACTCATAAGCTTTCAGCTCAGAGAAGACTTGTTGGTATGGCATTTAATCAATGTTCTTGGTGTTTTTCAATCACCACTGCATGAATATCCCATTTCTTAGATACACCTCTAAGAATTTTCAATGCTACCTCTCTTTGTGGATATCTCTTTCCAAGTGCATTCAGATCATTCATTATACTAGTGAATTGATTCACCTTCTTCCATTTCAAAACTGTCAAACTTTCCAATGGCAACTGAAAGTTTGTTCTCTTTAATGTGATCTGTGCCTTGGCACATTACAGCTAGTGTATCCCATATTTCTTTGGCAGTATTACAATGAGAAATCATCCCCATCACACCATCATTAATAGTGCTATATAGTGTATCTTTGGCAATATAGTCTAGATTGACTAACTTCCTCTCCTCAGGAGTAAGTTGATCATCAGACTTAGGAAATTCAGTCCTGAGATCATTTCTCTCATTTTCTGTAACTCTGGGATTCACCACAGTGAATTGGAATGGTCCTTCAGAGACCACTCTCCACATACGTTCATGCCTAGAATACAGGTGAGCCTGCATTCTTAATCTCCACAAATCATAGCTCTCTACTGAGAACATTGGAAGTTTCTTAGAAGGCATTATGTCTGAGCCTTTTAAGATTTCAGCAAATAAGATCTGTTCAGATAGACCACAAGAATCTTTTAGCAAATAAGACTATGGTCAACAAAGCAGGTGGTCAAGTTGAACCACTGCTCTGATACCACTTGTTGGTCCCGGTGCAAACGAGTCTTACACATGTATGGGGGGGAATACACGTGTTCAGTGAATTTTAAAACTTTTTCTTCACTGAGGTAAGATGGGTCAGGTTGTCCTGATGATTTGGCCCTGAGAAGCACAGATCGCCCAGAATCTACCTGAGACAGTGATCCTGAGCTGCTTTCAGAAGCCAAAGATAATCCCAACTGAGCCTGAGTATTTTCAGAGATCCTGAGCTGCTTGGATCAGATAACGAACTTACTGAACCCTCAATAGAGTAAGTTCATTTTGGTAACTATCTGTTCTAGCTACTCAGATGTGCAGAATGGTTGGCCCTAAGTTTATACTCGTTTTATGCTTTGCTGAAAACCTTCCTTTTAATGGAATAGTGATTAAGGTTGTGATTCAGTTAGATGCAACTTCAATGGATTGAGTCCAACTGAATATCAGTGAAAATATGCTTTCAGTTAAAGATATGCAACAGATAATCAATGCAGAACAGAAAGCAAATAACATAGCAAGTTATAGTGGTTCAGAGACTCAAGCTCCTACTTCCACTCTCTCTGATCTCTTTAGAGAAATTCCTTAATCACCTCCTAAGGTTTTCTGACTACCTCTGTATTTACTAACCTTTCTACTTTGAGCTTTCTGACTACCTCTGTAGTTTACTTACTCAAAACACACACAAGCTTTCTGACTATCCAAGATAGTTTACTCACTTCTTCTCTAGAGTTTTCTGACTACCTCAATGTAGTTTACTAACTCTTTACAACTCCAACTCACCAACAATCACACTCAAACTACCTTACAAAGGGTTTGGGGTTTCTTGGTTGGTTTCCAACTAGGATGAGATATCCTTTACAATTAAGAACAATGCAAAGGCTAGGATATCTCTACTAAGCTTTGGATATATCTTATCAAGACTAGGCTTAATGAATGAGCTCTCTTCAATATAAAGCACTTGGGAAATTCTTGGGTTTTCGAGTGCTTCAACTTGCAATAATAAGTTTGAGCTCTTGAGTTGCTTACAAATTTCCTGTAACCTTCAATGTAGATGGTCACAAGTATTTATAGGCAGACACAAAGGTCACTCTTGAAAAACTATCCGTTGGAAGAAATAGCTTCATGAGTTTCCTCTTAAGGTGTGTGATGAACGACTATATTTAGGGTTTGACACTCCCTAACATGTTTTAGGCAATATGATTTTCATGCAGCCAGTCACCACTTTTTGCAGTCTGGAACATAGTACTACTGACATGCTTGATGACACAAGGACTTTTTTCAAAGTCATTAAAGTACAGTGTTGTCTTCTTCTGATTGGCTCTTGTCTTCAGTTAAATGTAGACAACCATAACGGCTCTTTTTGGTCAATATCTCTGAGTGATATAACCTTAACAACACTTAGTTTTAGTTCCTTTTGTCTGCACTTGAATGTCTTGGGCAATATCTATTTTTCTAAGTAATCGCGTTTTTCTTAGTATTGTATCCTTCAGATAGATATTTTTCGATTGCCTCGAAACATTCGGTTATCTTGAGCAATCGATGAATTCTTGAGTCTTGATAACTACTATGCCTTGATATCTTGATCTTCAATATCTTGATCTTGATCTTACGTGTCTTGATCTTGAGTCTTGATGTCTTGATTCTTGAGTCTTCTAAGTCTAGATATCTTGGCCCGACTTTTGAGTCTTCGATTTCTCGGTTTCCCTTTGAGTCCTCAATTTCTCGAGTTCTGCCTTTGAGTCTTGATTTCTCGATTTCACACAAGTCTTGATTTCTCGATTTCACACTAAAACTTGATTTCTCGGTTTTATCTTTGAAACTTGAAACTTCCGATTTCATCTTGAAACCCGAAACTTCGATTTCATCTTGAAACTTGAAACCCGGTTTCTTGAAACTTTCGGTTTCTTGAAACTCTTGAGTCTTGAGAATCTATCTACGATCTATATCTGGCGACTATACATTGTGCGAGATAACATCCCTAACACTCTAAAACCCAAATCGACTCAACTATCAATATTATACTGAACATGTCATACTCAGGGGTTTTGGGATCTAATCAAAATCTTCTTTTATTAAATTCATCTCCCAACAACACGTTTAGGTGCCAGTCCAGAAAATTAGGCCTAGCCAATTTGTTTGTTTCCAAAACACGTAACAATTATATATTTCAACTAACCAAGAGAAATAAAATAAAATGGGAATTAAAACACATAATTCCTATGATCAATATTCAACAATCAAAATAAACATGGCCTTTCTTTTGTGTTTATTTTGTCTCCATTATTTTCACATACTCAACGACCTCATCGGAAGAGTACGAATTATATCAAATATAAATTGTAATGGACTAGGATCCACATTCCTACTATCATGATCCCTGATTTGGCTGAATATCACAATAACATAACTGGTAGGTCTCCAAAAAAATTGCAAAATTTGCAATTCCTAGTTGATTGAACCTAGTTCAATCGGATGTCACTTAACTTTCGTTTCCCTGCTTTGGCTGGTGAAACAAAGTTAAGTTGGTTTACAAGCGTCAAGCGGCGACACCACGTGTCCCTATAAAAGTCCCGTTGAATGTAGATCCGAGTAAAAGACTTTGGTCTTAAATACCCATTGGATCGAAATCCCCGGTTTACTTTTAATTTTGATGGAAGACATCGTTTCAATTTAATAAAAAACCATATTTTAGTGAGGAACATTTTAAAAGCGGGGTATTAATCCTTAATCGAGATCCAACATGTTAATCTACATCACATTTGAGCAATTATTGGGCGCCGCCTACCAAACATGATTTTATACGGACTAACACTTATATGGGCGCCGTCTACCCAAATAATTAATACGGTCCGATAATTATTGGGTGCCGCCTACCCAAACAATTATAATGCGGACTATAAAAGCGTTACCGAATTAAATAAACTTGTTAACCAAGTGGGATTTAATAATTTATTAAAACTTTATCGAATTATTTTTCAAAATCCAATTTCAAAAATAAATTCAATAATTATTAACAATTATTAAAACAATTAAATTAATCCAATTAATCATTTAGGTCCAACCAAAATCAATTTTAAAATAAACTTTATTAATTAAAATTAGATTTAATTTTATTTGTCAAGAGCTCATGTGCAAATTTCTAAAATTGCACTGAAGAGTCTGTCCAAAATCCAATTCCAGCACAGTCCTTCCTCTCATCATCGCCCAATTTTCAAAACCGTTTCCAATCGGGACAACCAACATTAATCAAACGTCCAATAATTCATCACAGTTCATCAGAATTATTCCAAACAATTCACATACTGTTCCAACTATTACGGTTCAATTAATCACAGTTTCAATATTTCCAAATATCCCAAGCGAATTTAACAGGCAATGAATCAGACGACAAGAACCCAGAAAACGAAACAACTCAAAGTCGACTTGTGCAGTAAGCACGCGCGAGTTACCGCCGCCGCTAGGCACGTACGGGCGACTCGCCGCCGCGAGTGATACAGAGGGACACACGTGGAGCCGCGACCCCTTCGAACTGGTTCAGAGCAGAGGCAACCAAGCGAGAGAACGATCGATTCGGTGGTACACCGCCTTAAATCGAGTCAAAATAGGGAAGAGCCACCGCGAATTGAAGGAAATCGAGGAGCGACGCCCTGAGATGATACGAAACGGTGGCGCTCCGCCGCGAATCGAGTCGAATCAGAGCACATCACCATGAGGCATGAGTGACTGCGACCGAGACGAGATGAAATAAGGAAGAGCCGCAGCGAGTCGTGACGAAGGCGAGCTCGCAGCCGCGGATCCAATCCGCAGACGCGGCGGTGTGTGCTTGTGCGACCAACGCGAGTTGCGGCACAAGGCCGCCTATTCGAGCGTCATCGCGGGTCGCCCGCAGAGTCGGGATGTGCGCATTAGGGAGGCGGAGAGGCAACGGATTTTACCCAAAAAACCCTAAGTCGCTTTGGCGAATAAGACGAACCCACAAATAAAAGGGGTGTGTTTATATAATAAACATGCCCCAACAATTAACAATGTTATATGGTGCGGTCAAAACAAGAACGACCGTACCATCAATTTATAAAAAAAAATTATAAATCAAACAATTATGCAACTATACAAGAGCCTGAAGCTCTGATACCACTGTTGAAATTTAGAGGCACGTAAACACGTAATACATGCGCAGCGGAAATTAAAGTTCACCAACAACGAACAGTTAATTGCATAATTAAATACGAGTAAACATAAATAGAATTCTTACAACAATTCGTACACGGATTCCTCAACTATGGTACCCACGTAACAGTCATTTACTAATCTGCACAGATCTGCCAGCGTTGAATCCCCGAGATGAATTTGCTAGGAAAATTCTAACTTAGAGATTTTATGGAGAAAATATGAACTAAAGTATTATGAATTCCCAAGAGCTCATATTGATGGTCCCGGTTGAAAACCCATTTTGCGCGTGCGGAAGCGAAAACATTATGTTCGATGCATATAAAATAGGGGTGAGGGCAGAGTGTTTCCAATTTTTTTTTAAGCTCATGTGTTGTGTTTTGCTTATAACTAGATGCATATGACAAGTATAAACATAAAGCAATAAACAACACAGCAAAATATAGTGGTTCGGACAACCAGTCCTACATCCACTCTCCCTCTCTAGGGAAATTCCTTATCAACTTCTGAGCTTTCTGACTACCTCGTAGTTTACTTACTCAACTCGGCCCTGAGTTTTCTGACTACTCCACGTAGTTTACTTACTCAACCCGACCTTGAGTTTTCTGACTACCTCCGTAGTTTACTTACTCAATCACAAACAAGCTTTCAGACTACCCCTGTAGCTTACTAACTTCTCCTCTAGAGTTTTCTGACTACTCCGCGTAGTTTACTAACTCTTTACAACACTTCTCACCAACAAACACACTCCAACTACCTTCACAAGGGTTTGGGGTTTCTCGGTTGGTTTCCAACTATGGTGAGATTTTCCCTTACAATGGTTTAGCCTCAATGCTAAGGTTGGGAAAATCTCTCTAAGCTTAGGATATGGCATTTGTGCTTAGATCTAGGGTAGAACACTCTTGGTTAAATTTGGATATTTAATGCCCCGTTCTTGAATGGAGTTCTTGAATATTTGGCTTTTAATCTTCACTTTGCAGATTCTCCATACTCTTCTTTTGAAGATGGTGCAATGTATTTATAGTGTGGATTTAAATATTACCGTTGGAGAGTAATATTCAAATCCATACTAATGGTCTTCCAGCTTTTCTTTGTCCTATTGCACTTTTCCTTGCAGCTTTATGTCACATCAATATGTGTGTTGTCTTCTTATTGATCAGCTGTTTTTTGTGTGTCTAACGGATCTGATCAAATTTCGTCGGATTCTTTGTTCATTGCTTCGATTACAGTCGCTTTGATCCAGAGATTTGGTGTGAGCCAAATCACTGTTCATCGATCTTTGAAATCACTTTTTCATCGCTGATTTCACCGAATGAAAATCACTTTGTTCATCGATCTTTGAAAGTCATTGTTCATCGATGATTTCACCGAAATTGAAATCACTTTGTTCATCGATGATTTCACCGAAAAATCACTTTGTTCATCCGAATCGATTTACGTCACCGATCGATCGACTCACCGATCGGATCCGCCTTTCTGATCTGGATCGAACTCATCCTTCTCATCCGATCTTGATCGGCCTAAATCTCGCACCTCATCGATCTCGATCATCTTCGCCGACTTCATGAGTTCCCCCTCAATTTGTTCTCTCGTTCCCCCTCAACTTGTTATCTGTAAATTAGCTTCAATAACACAAGTTGATAATGTTTTGGCATAATTCATCAAAACTA
This sequence comes from Stenogyne calaminthoides, assembly GCA_037126765.1. Taxonomy (NCBI): domain Eukaryota; kingdom Viridiplantae; phylum Streptophyta; class Magnoliopsida; order Lamiales; family Lamiaceae; genus Stenogyne; species Stenogyne calaminthoides. The sequence continues at coordinate 24,786,549 of JBBCBC010000020.1, forward strand.
AAATATTCCAACACATATATATAGGAGAGACCCAACTTAAATCTTAAGCTAACCTTTATTAGGAAAAATTCATAATAAAATAAATCTCTTAGATTTATTTCCCACATATAAATCTCTACCGATTTAAATTCCATATATGACAAATCACTATGGTTTATTTTCATATATATTAAATCCTATAATAATATTCCAAATATTATTATTGGGAATTCTTATTTAATTAAATCCAATTTAATTAAACATTAATAATAATTAATTCCAAATTAATCTAGTATTAATTACTTCTCCATAAATTAAATATTAAATCTAATTTAACATTTAATCAATCGATTATAATTAGTAAACAACCATTACTTGTTGTGTGACCCATAGGCCCTCATATATCGAGCGATTAGTCAAACTAACGGTCTTAATTGAACCCTAGACAATATATCAGACATTCACAATATATGAGGTACTTTGCGAGGAAATGTGCAACTACCTGTAACTGAAACATGGGCTATTACGATTTGAATTTCTCCAAAGGAATTCACAAATAAATAAATCATGGAGGTCAATTTGATGAAATTTTATTATCCAGAATAAAATTTGTCAATAAAATATACTTAGTAATTTTCGAAAGTGAGATTTTCTTTTAGACAATTCTAAATCATGCAAACACATTTAAAATAAAAAATGCACGAATTTAAAACAAGCATCAAGACAAAACAAATCACGTTGGGCACATATATCCAACTGTCATGGTTTAATTCCAAATCTTGATCTTGAGAAATCGTCCCTTTCTTTTGCTTTCATCGTTTGTCTCGAAAAGCTCCCACTGAATCTGCAACAATTCTTTAAAACGTCATCCATTTTGGTTAGGATGACGTCCGGAAAATGAGTAGCTCATGACCCGGAACCGAGTCGCATGCGCCTAGGCTCACACCTCAGTCCGGATCGGCCATCCCGCCCCGTCGCCCGAAGCACATTTGCACGGAGGATCGCGAGTCTGGGGTCTCGTGCCCCATGCTCGAAACAGCCCGCCTAGGCTCGCTGCATGCCCGACGTGCGCCATGTGCATGCTGCATGCGTCGCCCGGTGCCCACGTCAACCAGCCCCGTCCGCGTCCCACCTAGTGGTGCGTGCGGTCGCTTGGCCTTCGGCCTAGACCACTTGCTCCGCCTTGGCTCGCGTACGTCCGGGCACATGAACGTCCGTCTTTAATTCTCCATCTCCGTCTTCGTTCACGATCCAGTTCTAATTTATTTACGAAAACTAAATAAACTTAGATCTAGACTAGTCTATTACATTGATCAAATCAAACAAATCCTAATCTACTCGTGGATTTTCTCACGAGGCAAAACGAATCCGAACGAATCAAATCAAAAACTAACAATTTATTTGCATGTAAATAAGCACATTAAAATACCATGACAATTGGATACCTGCAAAACAGATCTAAGAGTTCTACTATCCAATTTCAATTTTAATGAACAACAATTTAAATTACAGTTTAAAATATCAGAGCCCGAACCAGGGCTCTGATACCAGTTGTTGGGATAACATATGCCAGGATCTATCGGGATGACCTCATAAACACAAACTTAAATTAACAATTATTACCTAGCATGAATTTACCTAAGGCTCCATTTGGATAGAGGTAAATTCAAATAATCCATCCAAATGGAGCCTAAGTGAATTTAAATAATAATTAATCCAACAACAACATGCAAATAATATTTCACGTAAAAGATCCTAGCATGCGGAATTTCTAGGAGTTTACGAAAATGTACCCGTTGGAGAGACAATCTGAGACAGACATGATCAAGTATCTGGATACCCACCAAAAGTCCTTCTCAAGTATTCCCAAGTCCTCGTCCAATAACCCCGGTGGAAGGTTCTCCGATGAACGATTTATAAAACAAGGAAAATAAAATATTGTTGCACCACCTTTGTGGGTTTCTAATATTTTCAACGCATGGAACACTTTGCACGCAATTGAAATTTTTCGAAAAAATACAAATTGTCGACGTTTCAAAATATTTGATATTTTATCGACGGTGATATTTTTCCCAAAAAAAATCAATTCCTGTGTTTTGGGGATGAAAAATTCATCCCCTATTTATAATAGAGAGGGGGGACGAAAATTAGGCTCAAAATAGGGTTAGGAAAGATCTTTTCTTGATCTCCAAGAAATCTTGAATTATCTCATATATTCTTCTTTCTATGTGTATTTTTTCACAAAAATCTCACATCCTTATTTAGACCAATTTTTCAAAAATAATAGGGGATCTTTCAAGATTGGATCTTTCTTGAATTTATGAGATATTCTTGTATTCCTAGAATACATATTTTTTTCCATAAAAATCTTTCCAAGAAAATTCTTCCTATTATTTCTCTATATATTTCGAAAATTACCATTAAAGAAACCAAGTGGGAGATTTCTTGAATTTATGGGATAATCTTGTATTCCAAGAATACATTATCTTCTTTCCATAAAATCTTTTCAAGAAAATCATTCTCCATCTTTTCTTTAATATTTTTGAAATTATTAAGGAAATATTGCAACAATAATTTATTTTATTTTGTGCACCTTTTATTTATTGGACTATAATTTGGGCTACTTGAGGGACCTTTAGGAGAATTAAGATGGACCTTCCAATGGGCTTCTGAATTCCAATATTGAGCCACAATATAATTCAGCCCATTAATATTAATTAATGCCACTATATAATTAATATTGCACTATACAATCTTAACCCATATTACGGTAATATGGCTCCCAGTTATTATTTCCCGTGTTTAAAATTATTTAGTCCATTCATTAATTAAGACACTGAAAAGCTTTATATTAATTAATATCTTTATCCTTGGAGTAAGGACATCCCAGCTTTATTATCCATACCGGAAAATTAATTCCACTTGCAAGATTTGGTATGATAAAGGTTCCGGGCCCACAAAGGGGACCAATCAAGCAAGACTTTTGCAAGGACACGATTCTCTGTATTAATTTAGCAACTGTCTTGCAATTAATATTATTGCCCAAGATATAGGGTATCGAAGTCGCAATGATTCTCTTCCCATTTATATGTCAAAGCAATAACTACTAATCACTCACAGTCCTTATTAAGTGACAGAGATTAAGAAATCAACAACCACTGAGGTCTAACTCTTCATCCCTTAAGTCAGTGCGAATGAGTTTATCCTCTCTGTAGGTCCGCTTCAGCGCATCGAATGCACTAGTGTAATCTCTTGGTCAAGACAAGTCAATCTGAGCTTTACACATCAACTTCTACCAATAGATTGTTCGGATCTATCTAAGTTGTGAAACATTCACTCGTTTACAAGGAACTGTTAATTTGATTTTCTGTGATCTGGTATCACCACGTTAACTACAATGTAACGTGTGCTACGAACGGTTTGCAATAAATATATATAACATTCAATCATATTTAAACCAACAGTGATAAACAATTTATTTCAGTAAAAATAAGCGTTTGATACATAGATTATACAAAGTAAAAGCATACTTTCACGTATAACCCCAACATCGAAAAGTTACAATAAGACTCGGAGGTCGAAAAAATTACAATAAGGCCAGGAGGCAGGCTAGCGACTTGATTTATACTACGGAGTTACTGGAGTCACGGTTCCCAAGGAATTTATTTAGTGCTTCACATGAGGAAGATGCTGCAAAACTATCAGAAAAGGATGTTTTGACAGCACCGTGAAGTGTCAGATGCTGCGATGAGACTTCCCGCTTTAAATGAACACGAGTGTCATACATGTGGTGTGAATTCAAGGGATTGTGAAGGGAATTTTGGCTTGATCGAGTTCGCAAATACAATACTAAATCCATATTACATGTCAGAAGTTGCTCATCGTCGTTAACCCTGTCATGTTGGCGGCGGAAGATCCGCCACCCGGGTGGCAGTGAAGCTTGGCAATGGTCGTACGGTCATCCTCCGATGAAGACGAGACCAAAAACGGGGGAAGCACAGGGATGGACTGAGAACCGGAGGTCATTTGTGTAGAGTAGAAAAAGCCTATTGCAGAAGGGCGCCTTGAAATTAAGGACTCGTCGGAATTGGACTTGCCAGAATTTCCCATGCACAAGCTTGAGGAGGATAAGTGTGGGGAGAGAGTACAATGGGTTGTATGTCTAAAACCCCATCCTATTTATAGAGGATAAGCGGGGGTGGAAATGCAAAATTTGAGCTCTCGAGGCCCCCCCAAAGAAATTGGCGTCGCAAGGGCAACGCGTAGGAGATACGCGACTGCTGGTTGGATTAGTTCATAGTGTATGACATCACAAAATGACAGGCCATCATTACGGGCCTATCACACATCACGCTGATTCAGGAAATCGAGGCGACTGTTCGCCTCCCCGAGGATGAGTTTTTGGCGGGAGCACACATCCCAAGACCTGACTTGATTGGATCAGCAGAAATATGATCAGATAAGTGGGACATTGTTGGGAAATACTTAGGGATATGCTACTATCAGTAAGGTCAACAGTAATCAGGCTAACCAGATCAGAACACAGTGGTAACTGACTGATTACAATATTAGTCAGTCAGATACGTTTTCTGATTTATCTTTATGCCTATTCTATGTTAGCTATTATTGTTCCCATTACTTTATGACATCATGCCTGCAAGCATTAAATGCGGACGTGGGATTTTTGTGTTAAATGCATTTATTGCAAACTTTTAAGTCCAAACGTCTGCCGATTTTAATCTCTGACCGCACGATTTGATTACTTTTCAACCACTCAATCTTGATTGTCCGATTAAATCAAGGACACTCGAGTATTTCAAATTTTCGTGCAAAATTTTATTTTCCCTCTCACTTATATAAACCCTAAAATATCATTTTTGGAACCTTTTCATCTTCCCTACATTCAAACACACATTCATTTTCCAGAAAACAATCAACCCTTTCAAATTACTCAAGCGATTCCTTCTCTTCTTCAAATTCACTCAAATCGCTTTTCTAGTAATTTGCAGTGTTTAATATTTGGTATTTCATATGTACTATGTGTTAGGGTTACAAGTTCTGTGATATATATGGTATTTGTTTTGTTGTGTGAATGCTTATACTTATGGTAAATCACTGATAAATGTTTATATGGTGATATGTTTTCAAATAATGGCATCTACACAATCCTGTGATTACTCCTCTCGCTTTAAGCACGTCATCGATGAAAAATATATCTTCTTCCACATCACTCGCGATCCGGAATCCATGGAGATAATGGAGTGTTTGAGAGCTTGTGGACTAGAACAATTTTGCTATAGGCACTTAGAAAGTGTATCTATAATCGAATCCCTGGAGTTTTTGCAGAAATTGAAAGAGACGGACAACAAGGAACTATATTCCTTCGTTGGTGGCAACATGATTGATGTCACAAATGCAGATTTGCAGATGATATTTGGACTCCCAATGGGCAGAAACTACCCTGACGAATTCAATGCCAAGATATCCGATAAGGAGTATTTACAGAAAATGCTCCTGAGGTCAGGGAACATCGCAAATATCACAAATGTCAAGGTTCCCTACCTGAGAAGGAAATACCGACTCTTTTTCGAGATTGTTTCCAAAGTCATTTTGGGGATTGCATTCAGTCCAGACACATTAACCCAACAGAAGCAGCATGTCATGACTGCTATCATCGAGAAAGTCCCAGACATGAATTGGATGGGGTTGTTAAAAAATCGACTGCTGCAGGAAACTGCAAAGTTTGTTGTGAATGAACAGAACCAGGTGGTGCTGACCAAAAACATATGCAACATTCACAAAGTCAGCATCATCCTTGCTGATAAGATGCCCAACTATCCCTGGTCAGATATTGGGAGGAAACCTTACCTGGAAAAGTTCAAGGCAATTTTGCTTAAGGACGAGGAATTGCCTGGACAATTAGATGATGACCCTGCTCCATATGTACCAAAGTCTAAGGTGGCATCATCTGTGCAGACGGAGGCAAAAGCCCAACCAAAGGCTAGAGTTGCAAAGAGGAAACAAGTTGTGAGCAAGCCTTCTGATGCAGGTGCGAAGCGTCAGAAGAAACTCACATCAATGCTGCCAAAGAACTGGAATGCCTTCTGAGGATCTTAGGGATGAGGTCAGAGATGTTGAGATCATACAATCTGGAGGAGATCTGCCAGCAGAACAGGAAATGGTGCTGGTGGAAGAACCAGGTCAGGTGGAGGCCAGAGAGACTGATGTCCAAGCTGAGGAGGCTCAGACTGAGTCTGAACCATCTGACTCAGCTCATCTGAGTTCTCTATTCAAGGGTCATGGAACCACTTTCTTCCCCAGGTCACCCACACCTCTTTCCAAATCACCTTCACCCATAACCCACTTATCACCATCACCTGAACCTTCTCCCAAATCACCCTTTACCCCTTCTCCTTCCCTTACCCCCTCACCCAGAAAACAAACACCATCACCTACCCCAGAACCCGCTCAATTGGAGCACTCACCTGATGTTACTAGTAATGATCTATTTGTGTCCATCTCCCACAACCCCTTCAACACAAGAACAATTCTTGGCTCGCATGAACAAGAAGATTCCACCATCTATTTTCTGCGGCACCAAGTAAATGTCTTTCTGGACTAGCACTTCCCTGATCTCATCAATCATCCTGGGATCAGAAAGCAGATCGAGGAGATTATCTTTTGGAGGGACATCAGGCTCAAAGATATAGAAGATTTCCTTATTCCGATGAACGCTTTGGAGCCTGATTACTTTTTGGACCTGGAGAAAAGGGAAAAATGGAATGCCGGTGTATCCAGCGTGGCCGAAATTGCTACAGATGCTGATATCAGATGGCTGGTGCACCAGAAGCTGGGCATTTCTGAGGAGGAAAAGGAAGATGTTGCTGATACTTACACTAAGTATGAGCAACCTACCGATGAACCAGTTAAGGGTGCTGCAGATGAGACCCTGATTGGCGAGGCTTCAACATCTGGTCAGACTGTTACTATCTCTGACGAAAACCTGGATCTGCTTACAAAGAACATACAAGATGGGGTTAAGGCATCTGTCGATCAGCAATTTCAAACGCTAACTCAAAACTTGATGGACAGATTTAGAGATGAGAAACAGGCCTTGGTGGAGACAGAAAGGAAGCTGACGATCGACAAACTGCTGCACATGCACGATCAGATTACAACAACATTAATGAGTCGCATCGATCCATTATCTGTTAAACTGTCAGCAGAGGTCTCCATTCTATCCGACATTGGCACCCTTCTGCAGAGCATCCACTCATCATTGGGGAAGACGAATATAAGTCTTGGTGTTGTATGGAGAAGACTGGAGGGATTCATCAGTAAAGCTCAGAAGGCGCTGCAAACCATTCTTAATTGGGTAATGGGACCTCCCCCAACTGCCTCCACTGTTCAGATCACCCCTCTTGCAGTTGACGAGCTAAGATCTGAGATGCTAAGGTAGTTCAATGCCCTGAACATCAGGATTTCAAAACTTTTTGCTGAAACCAAAAAGGGGGAAGAAGAGGGTGGATCAGAAAAACAACAACCCGCAACAACAGCTGCTGAGATGTTACAATCTGTTGAAGAACACAGCAGGCTAATTCAGTGTCAAGACAAGGCCATATCTGAACAGAAATCCTCCCTTGGTGATCTGATAACAAGGGTGATCAGAATTGAAGATTTCTCATCATCTGTTCAGAAGAGATTTGATCAAGAAGATTTGGCGAAAAGTCTTGACCTTGCGAAGAGGTTGCAGGAAGAGGAAGACTCTGCTGGGCCAGAAGAAAAAGCACGGAAAAAGCAGAAGGCCAAGCAGATCAAGAAGCCTATAGTGACCCAGTCTCAATCGCAGATGACAGCTGCAGATATAGAAGAGCAATAGATGAGCCGTGGGGTCATAGAAGCTGCTATTAAGAAGAAGAAGCTTGTTGAAGCTGCCGGACTTAACCGAACCTATGTTAGACGACAAAATAAGAAGGCAGCAGAAGCAGAAGAAATAGATTGGGAAGAGAGAGCCTTTCCTGAGGAGGTTGAAGGTATTCTGGTGGCCCGACAAGACTTGCTTCCTGAATGGACAAGAATTAAAGTCGACTGACTGAGCGATGTGCATATTATTCAGAAGATACCAGAAAATACCGAACAATGAGCGTTCGATGCTGAACTTCTAAATTGGCTGGAGATCAAATACTCAAAATTCTACAAGGTAGTGATGCATGAAGGGAAAATCATGTCCTTAATCCCTTTTGCACCCAAATTTCAGATAATGATCCCACCACTCAGGGCAGATAACTCTCTTGACCCAGTAGGATTTAAAAAGCTCTTCTACGATTTTGCTAAGAAAGGAGATATATTTGAGAGAGAAAGACTGGAGGCATTGCTGCAGAGCACAAGATTTTCAATATTCCAGCTGATCTTCAGAGATTCTCATTTTGAAGAAATCAGAAGATGTCTTTTCTTTGGATCAGATGATAGGTAATTCTTGTACTTGTAATCTTCAACTCTTATATATAAAAAAGTTACCTTTATGATCTTAAGACAACATCTCATTGTCTTCTGATTTCCGATGTTTATGTTTTTATTTTTCGCATGGTTATCTGTTTTTCTAATTAAGTGTTTTGGTTCCATCAAAAAGGGGGAAATTGTTGGGAAATTTGTATTTAGTTTTGATGGAAGTTCCAAAACAGATTGTAATAGGACCAGTCAGACCTGTTAGCTAACTAATGATTTAGAATCATGATAGGATGACCAGCTGAAATGTATAGACAACTGATATATAAAATAGGTCACATATTGAGGGGAAACTCAATATGTATAGGTCAGGTCAGAAGACAAGTTGAGGTCCGAAGATCAGAAGACCAGATGAGGTCAAAAGATCAGAAGACCAGATGAGGTCAGAAGATCAGAAGACCAGGTGATCTGAAGATCAGAAGACCAGATGAGGTCAGAAGATTAGAAGACCAGATGAGGTCAGCAGACAAGATAAGTCAGAAGACCAGATGAAGTCAGATGATCAGGTGAAGACATGAAGCTCAAGTTCAGAAGACCTGAAGATCAGAAGACTACCAGAAGATCAAGTCCAGAAGACCAGAAGACCTACATCAGCCGAGTCTGCTAGTTGAGCTAAGACAACTTGCACCAGAAGACTCTATCAGGTAGACTGATCAGTTTTATCTGATCAGGTCAGCTCACACCAGGTGTCAACTGATGTTACACCAGACCATACGTACTATCAGACAAGAAGAATGTCAACTTTAGTTGGTAGAACTAACACTGAAAAAGTGTATTTGTTAACCAATGAGATCGAGACACGTACGTACGGAGCTGATAATGCGGGATTCGGCGCTGCAAAGTCAAATGGCTAGAAAGGACAATTATACACACTTTCGGCCATGCCGTTCCTGAAGCACATCAAATCAATCCCTGGAACCTACCAAAAATAGCCTGAAATTCAAATTGCTCTCCAACTGCTCTTTAATTTCGAGGTCTATAAATATGGGATTGCTCTTCATAGTGAAGACACGGAAATTAACATCAAGCTCAAGCTATAGCAAGATTTCCGCACGAAGAACACAAAATTCAAGTTTATTTTATAAGTGTTCATCCCATTGTTCTTAGCATAGAAATCTCATCCTTTAGCTTTAGGCTACATAAACACTAGGATAGATTTCCAGTTGGAACAACAACAAATCTTTACCCAAACCTAAAAGTTAGGTTAAGTTTGTTTTGCAAGATTTCAGACTAGGGTTTCTAGATCTGATTTCTGGGATCGGTTGAGTGAGAACTCTCTAAACATTTGTTGGTTGTACTGTGTTGGACTAACACAATAAACTAAGTCCAGTTGGTTAGTTGGTGCCCCTTGTGATAGAGAAGAGTGGACGTAGGACTGGTTGTCCGAACCACTATAAAAATCTTGTGTGTATTTACTTGCTCTTAATTGCTTTACACTATTGCACACAACCTGAGTTTAAACTGCATACATATTCTGAGTAAGGATCCGTCTGCATCAATCACCTGATCTGATCAGTTTGACACTTTAGTCATCTGATTGAAAATATACTGCATAATCTGATTTCTTAAAACTGGTTTTTCACACGGGTTAGAAACTAGCTTCCGCACATCAGTTAAACTGATAGACACCGAACTGATCTGTCATCGGGTGATCAGTAAGTTGGATATCAGTCCAAACTGATTCACTCGCACTCTGATCAGGCAACCTGCTATCACACCTGATCTTGCACGAAAAGTTTTCAGAAGTCTATTCACCCCTCCCCTCTAGACTTCTGCCCTCACAAAACCCGTTCGGGACCTACAAATATGATCCTAAATTAAATTTATTTGCTAAATTTAAATACTCCATTCAATGCTAATTAAATGTCGCTAGCGCATAACCTCGTATACTACGTAGGATTGAAAATATTTTTTATATATTAATTTTAGATTAAATATTTAATTTGTTTAATTAATTCAATTACTTTTTAAATATTGTATGTCATAATTTTATTTACTACCTCCATCTCAATCTTAACCGGTGGGTTATTGTGCGCTCGGTTTTTAAGAAAAAGTGATAAGTGTTGGGGGTAGAAAGAGTTGTTTATTAGTATTTTATGTGATAAAGTGATAAAATGATGAATAGTTGGGGTAGAAAGAGTTATTTTTTAGTATTTTATGTGATAAAGTGATAAAGTGAAAAAGTGAGTATTTCCATTTAAGGAATTTTGCAGTTAAGATTGGGATGCCCAAAATGGAAAGAATGCAGTTAAGATTGGGATGAAGGGAGTATTTCTTATTCTAAATTTTATTTGCAAAGAAGAATGATGGATGAAGGAAGATGTAGCGTGTAAGAAAATTACAGGATCATAACGAGCGTGAAGAATAACGCAATCTAGAATATTAACCTATAAAAATCAAATGATATAGATTAAATTAGAGAAATGAATGGTGAGATTAAAAATTATACCATAAGTAAGTCAAACTCATAAAATTTAATGACGAAGATGAATGTAGAAAAATGAAAAAAAAAATGAAGATTTTAAAATAGAAGTGCAAGATTTTAAAATAGAGAATTTAATTATACCATACTTCAGGTGTTGCCACCAGGATGAGGCACGACCGCAGAGGCGCTTCGTGACTAGTGCGACTCGGCGGTCCGTCGAAATGTTGTTGATCTTAAGCGCTTTCTCACAATGACGGAGCGCAGTCATCTAGGTCACTATTTCTATGGAATTCCGGTAATTGTACAGTAAATCCGGCCATGATATGCTCCTCATAGGCTGAAATAACATATGAAGGAAAAAAAATGGGGGCTGGGGTGCGACCACGATTGTGGTGGGGTTATACGTGAAAGTATGCTTTTACTTTGTATAACAAACTGAATTTTGCACTTATTTACTGAAAATAAATCCTTTTATCACTGTTGCTTTAAATATGATTGAATGTTATTTATTTATTGCAAATCATTCAATTAGTACATATTGCATTATAGTTAATGTGGTGATACCCGATCACAGAAGATCACATTAACAGTTCCTTGTAAATAAGTACACTTTCACAACCTAGATGAAATTGAACACTCTATTGGTAGAGGTTGATGTGTAAGACTCAAATTGACTTTTCTTGACCAAGAGATTACACTAATTCATTGTGATGCGCTGAAGCGGATCTAGAGAGGATAAATTCTTCCGTACTGACTTACGTGATGAAGAATTAGACCTCAGTGGTTGTCGATTTCTTAATCTCTGTCCCTTAAATAGGATTGTGTGTAACTAATATTTATTGCTTTGATCTATGTTGGGTAGAGAATCAGAGAGCGATTCGATACTTTGTATTTTGGGCAATATTATTATTTACATGACAATTGCTAAGATTTAATACAGAGAATCGTGTGCAAGGAAAGTCTTGTTTGATTTATCTCCTTGGTGAGCTCAGAAGTTTTATCATACCAAATCTTGCAAGTGGATTAATTTCCGGTATGGATAATAATGTTGAGTTGTCCTTACTCCAAGGAAAATATATTATTTAATATAAAGCTTTTCAGTGGCTTAATTAATTAATGGACTAAATAATCTTAAACACAGGAAATAATAACCGGGAGCCATATTACTGTAATATGGGTAAAGATGGATAGTGCAATATTAGTGTTATAGTGGAGTAAATTAATATTAATAGACTGAATAATATTGTAGCTCAATATTGTAATTCAAAGCTCATTGGGAGGTTCAATCTTAATTCTCCTAAAGACCCCTCAAATAGCCCAATATAAGTCCATTAATGAAAAGGTGATTAAAATAAAAGAAATAATTTGTTGCCATTTTTTCCTTAATTTTCAAAAAATACAAGAAAATAAATAAGGAGATTTTCTTGGAAAGATTTTATGGAAGATAAGTATTCTTAGAATACAAGATTATTTCATAAATTCAAGAAATCTTTGACTTGGTCTTTTCTTGGGAGATTTTCGAAAATATCAAGAAAATATAAGGAAGAAGATTTTGTGGATAATTATTTATGGGAAAGAGAATATATTATATATATCCAAAATTACTTCTTGGACAAGAAATAAAGTTCTTCCCATATCTTTCATTAGGAAAAATTTTGCCCCCCCCCCCCATTGTTATAAATAGGGGATGAATTTTTCATCCCCAATACAATTCCAGACTTGGAAAATTTAGAAATCTACAAAGGTGGTGCAACAAATATTTCTTTTTCCCTTTGTTAAATTATTCGTAAGGATTTTCCACCGGATCAGTGAGCAAGGATTTGGGAATACTTGAGAAGGCTCTTGGGTTAGTTTGGCAAAAATCTTGTTCCATCTTCTCAACGGTTGTCTCTCCGAGGGTAAGATTCGCGTATACTCCTAGATTCCGCATGTGTAGGATTTTACGTGAATTATTTGTATGCATGCATGTTGTTGGTGATTATTATTTGAATTAATAAGATTAATTCATGCTAGTAATAATTATTTATTTAAATTTATATTTAAAGTTTATCCCGAATAAATCCGGGCAAAACGTTCCCAACATCTGGTATCAGAGCCTCGGTTTCGGGCTCTGAATTTTAAATTGTAATTTAAATTGTTGTTCATTAAATTTTGGAACTGGATAGTAGAATTGCTAAATCTTTTTTGTAGGTATCCAATTGTCATGATAATTTAATGTTTTATTTCATGCGTATGAATGTAGTTTTTAATTCGATTAGTTCGAATTCATTTTTCCCATGAGAAAATCCACGGATAGATTAGGCTATTTGTTTTTCCAATGTAATAAAGTAGTCTAGATTTTAGGATTATTTATTTTTCATGTAAAATAAATTATAACCAGCTCGAAGACGAGAATGATGAATTAAAGACGGAGGTCCAAACCGAGCGTGGGTGGTGTGCACCACGACGTGCCAAGGGCAGCACGTGCACGGTGTGGATACACTGCCAGGTGCACTCATACGAGCGCAACATGTTGGGGGCGCGCGGGATGGCCGGGTGATGCGTGGGATAGGCGAGGCGACGTGTGGGAAAACCGCGCGTGCGGATGCGCGCTGCCGATGGGTGGGCGCGTGCGTGCGAGGATGCGTGCTGGATACGACATCAGTACAGCCAAGTGAACGCGACGCGCGCCCGAGAGCTGGCCAATGTGGACCCAACAGGCTCGGCGTGGGCGCTGAACGCCGAGCGCCATGCGTGCGTACGGGGGAAGCCTAGGGCTACTCTTGTTCGGGCGTGGCATGGCGTGATGTATTTTTGCAAGACGAACCAGTGGAAGCTTATCGAGACGGACGATGAAGCATAAAAGAAGGACGATTTCTCAAGATCAAGACGAGATAAAATTAAATCATGACAGTTGGATATATGTGCCCAATTTGCGTTTAATTTTATGTTTTGATGGATGTTTTAATTTTATGCAAATTATTTGATTTGTTTAATGTGTTTGCATGAGAATTCGTTTAAAAATCTCAGTACTTTCGAAAAATCCTAAGTATGTTTTAAATAATTAATTGATAATTTTATTCAAGACAATAAAATTGAATTAATTTTGACCTCCATGATTTATTTATTTGTGAAATTTTTTGGTGATTTTCCCCCACTGATGGGCCAAAAGATAGCTTTCACATGAATAAATTTCAAAAGGATGATTGTGGATTATAACTAGTGACGGTATTGACCCTCCCCACGAGTGGCTTTGCTCAAAATGAAATAATAATCCTGTATTTAATCATGATTATTACTTATGTATAAAATTGATATTAAATTACTTCCCCACGAAGTCCTTGTCAATTTTATATGGTCAACTGGGAGCCAACTATTAATTTTGAATTAAAGGTTTGTAACTTTCTTTGTTTATAACCTGATTGAATGTGTTTTAAATAACGGACCACACTCACGTGGCATATTTAAAACTGTTTTGAGATGTTGACTGATGCATGTTCATATTTTTTTTGAGATTTTAATATGTTTCATTTAATCGAATCATGTGATAAATTTTGTGTTTAATCTGGATATTAACACAAACATGTATGTTTTATTTTCAGTTCAGCATGTCGTCCCCTTTTAACCCACTATTTAATATACTTAAAGACAACAAATTAACTCGTGAAAACTATGTGGATTGGAAACGTTATTTATTTATTGTCCTTACTGTACAACAACACAAGTGGTTTCTTGATAAGAAAGAGCATAAGTAGTGGTTGAAATCCAATGAAATGACTAAGTGTACCATCTTGGCTTCAATGTCATATGTGTTGCAACACCAACACCAAAACATGGAAACCGCTTCAGAAATTATGCAAAGTCTTAAAGCGATGTTTCAACATCAGAACCGTACGGCTAGACAGATCACCATGTGAGATATGTTGTCACTAAAAATGGTGGAGAGAAAGCCCGTAAGGGAGCACGCTCTCCAGATGATGGCTCATCTTAACAAGTTGGAGATTCTTGGTGTTGATTTCAATTTGGAGACTCAAATCGATTTCGTACTCCATTTTCTACCTAAAAACTTTGAGCAGTTCCAACTGAACTACCAGATGAATAATCAGAAGTTCACGTTGGTCTACTGCTTTGGTGGCAAGTGGCCCGTCTACTTCTACTTCTCGTCCCAAAGGAGGGAAGAAGGTGAAGAAGAAGGCCAAAACCCCGATCCAAGCAAATCCAACCATTGCCAAGGGCAAGGCTAAGGAGACCACGGATGGGGGTGACAATAAATCTGCTAAGGGGAAGTGTTTCAACTGTTGGAATTTAGAGGCACGTAAACACGTAATACATGCACAGCGGAAATAAACAGTTCACCAACAACGAACACGTAATTGCATAATTGAATACGTATAAACATAAAGAGAAATCTTACAGTAAATCATACGCATATTTCTCTACTATGGTATCCACGTAATCCCCATTCACGGACTTGCACAGATTTTGCCAGTGTTGGTCTGAGAAGGAATTTGCTAGGAAAATTCATATTCTAGATTTTACGAAGGTATATGAATTAACGTTGTTTATGAATTCCAAGAGCTCATATATATAGGGAAGGCCCATCTTAAATCTTAAGCTAGCCTGATTGGGAAATAAAATCTCTAATCTTTATTTAAATAAATCTCTCAGATTTATTTCCCACATATAAAATCTCTACGGATTTAATTCCCATGTATATCAAATCTCTACGGATTTGATTCCATATATATTAAATCCTATAATAATATTCCATATATTATTATTGGGAATTTTTTGGTCCCGGTGCAAACGAGTCTTACACGTGTATGGGGGGGGGGAATACACGTGTTCAGTGATTTTAAAACTTTTTTCTTCATCGAGGTCGATTAGGTCGTTGTTGTCGATGATTTGTCTGAGAAGCACAAATCGCCCTGAGTCAAAGTCTACCTGAGACAGTGATCATGAGCTGCTTTCAGAAACTTCAGATAATCCCAACTGAGCCTGAGTTATCAGAGATACTGAGTTGCTTGAATAGCTACTCAGATGTGCGGAATGGTTGGCCCTAAGTTTATACTCGTTTTATGCTTTGCTGAAAAACTTCCTTTTAATGGAATAGTGATTAGGCTGTGATTCAGTTAGATGCAACTTCAGTGGATTGATTCCAACTGAGTATCAGTGAAAATATGCTTTCAGTTAAAGGTATGCAACAGATAATCAAAGTAATACAGAAAGCAAAGAACACAGCAAATTATAGTGGTACAGAGACTCAAGCTCCTATGTCCACTCTCTCTGATCTCTTCAGAGAAATTCCTTAAACACATCCTAAGGTTTTCTGACTACCTCTGTAGTTTACTAACCTTTCTATTTTGAGATTTCTGACTACCTCTGTAGTTTACTTACTCAAAACACACACAAGCTTTCTGACTATCCACGATAGTTTACTCACTTCTTCTCTAGAGTTTTCTGACTACCTCTTGTAGTTTACTAACTCTTTACAACTCCAACTCACCAACAATCACACTCAAACTACCTTACAAAGGGTTTGGGGTTTCTTGGTTAGTTTCCAACTAGGATGAGATATCCTTTACAATTAAGAACAATGCAAAGGCTATGATATCTCTACTAAGCTTTGGATATATCTTATCAAGACTAGGCTTAGTGAATGAGCTCTCTTCGATATAAAGCACTTTGGAAATTCTTGGGTTTTCGAGTGCTTCAACTTGCAATAATAAGTTTGAGCTCTTGAGTTGCTTACAAATTTCCCGTAACCTTCAACGTAGATGGTCACAAGTATTTATAGGCATACACCAAGGTCACTCTTGAAAAACTATCCGTTGGAAGAGATAGCTCCATGAGTTTCCTCTTATGGTGTGTGATGAACGGTTATATTTAGGGTTTGAAACTCCCTAGCATGTTTTAGGCAATAACCTTTTCTTGCAGCCATTCAACACTTTTTGCAGTCTGGAACATAGTACTACTGACATGCTTCAGTGACCTGTCGCTTTCAGTGTCAGTAAAGTACAGTGCTGTCTTCCTCTAATTGGCTGTTATCTTCAGTTAAATGTAGACAACCATAACGACTCTTTTTGGTCAATAACTCTGAGTGATATAACCTTAACAACACTTTGTTTTAGTTCCTTTTTGTCTACATGAGAATGTCTTGGGCAATATCTATTTTTCTGAGTAATCGCATTTTTCTCAGTATTGTATCCTTCAGATAGATATTTTCAGTGCCTCGGAACATTCAGGTTTATACTGAAGCATTCAGTACATTACTGAGTCTTCAGTAATTACTGTGCCTTCAGTATCCTTTGTCTTCACTCTTCAGTCTTCAGTTCTTCTATCTTCTGTGTCTTCAGAGTCTTCTGAGTCTTCAAAGTCTTCTAAGTCTTCAGTGTCTTCTGAGTCTTCAGATTCTTCTGAGTCTTCTGAGTCTTCACAGATATACTGACTGATATACTGAGTCTTCATGTTGAGTCTTCAGTTTCTCAGTTTCTCACTGAGTCTTTAGTTTCTCAGTTTCTCATTGAGTCTTCAGTTTTTCAGTTTCATACTGAAACTTCAGAAACTTCAGTTTCATACTGAACCTTCAGAAACTTCAGTTTCATACTGAAACTTCAGTTTCTTCAGAAACTTACTGAGTCTTCAGAATCTTCAGAATCTAACCTGATCTATATCTGCTGACTATACATTGTGCAGATAACATCCTGAATACTCTAAAACTGAATCCTGACTCATCTATCAAGATTATCATGAACATGTCATACTCAGGGGTTTTGGGATCTAATCAAAATATTCTTTTATTAAATTCATCTCCCAACAATTTCCCCCTTTTTGATGATGCCAAAACCATCTTTTTACAAATTCACTTAACCTATACTCAGGTTTCAGTTTTTCCTATTACAAGAATGGCAAAGTTCCAATAATTTTCACAATCAATCTCCCAACAATTTCATCATAAATCTCCCAACAATTCCTTCAACAATAATCAGGCATATCAAAAGTAAAGACGTGTAAAGTAAGATAATGAGATATTATCTTTGAGCATAAAAGATAAAGTTTCATTGATGTATGATTTGAATATTACAGCTTACAATGAACTTATCAGAAAAAAATAAAGACAAAAAGATAGAGAATTACAAGAGTCTTCAGTCTTGATCTTCAGTCTTCTTTGTTCTTCAGCTCTGGCTCTTCAGTTCTCTTCTTCCACCTCATCCGCAGGCACTTCAAGGTTAAACATTCCATAATATCTCTTCTTCATGGCATCTCTCTCCTTGATGATATCAGGATTGTTCCCTGTCAGGCCTAACTGGATGGCGTACTGAGCAATCTCCTGAGAAATGGTTGTTTCATTCACCAAGCTATTCTCCAGCCTAGGAGGAGGGTATGAGTATGGACCAGGGGCAGTAATCTGTACTTTTTCTTCATCCGCAAGATTAATCCATCTTTGTAAGTACTTCGGATAGAAGGTCAGTAGATAGTCGATGAAAGCTTCATTAGAATCTGAGCTCTCCCCTCTCCATTCTCTCAGCACATCGTAGTAGAACCAGAATGTTCTTTTAATCTCTTCCCACGCATCATTGAACTGGATTGGCATCCACTTGTCAATGTGCGGCCACTTTTGTGCTTTTGTTGTCCCTCTCCTCTTGCTCGCGAACTTCTTGAAACCATTTCTTCGCCTCTGCTCTTCTTCCTTCTTTTTCCTTATCAAGGGTACTCCAGAAATTGAAGCAGCAGTTTTCTTGGCTTGCGCGACTTGAAGTGATCTCAGAGTGTTGGGATATTTTAGTTTTGATGAATTATGCCAAAACATTATCAACTTGTGTTATTGAAGATAATTTACAGATAACAAGTTGAGGGGGAACGAGAGAACAAATTGAGGGGGAACTCATGAAAATCAGACGAAGATGATCGAGATCAGGTGAAGCTGCAGACGAGACTGATCGAGATCAGATGAGTAAGAAGAGTTCCGGAGTCAACTGATGAGCTGAGCAAAATCAGAAGAGAAGAAAAGCTAAGCCAGCTGATCAGAAGATCAGATGACCAGATGACCTGATCAGATGACCAGAACAGACCTGATCAGATGATCAGAAGAACAGACGAGCTGATCTGGTGATCAGAAGAGCAGACAAACTGATCAGAAAGAAACTGACCAGAAGATCAGAAGAAAAGGTTGCAGATCAGAAGAGGAGCAGATGAGACTGATCGAGATCAGACGTGATCGAGATCAGATATGAAGATGAGCAGATGATCAAGATCAGACGTGATTGAGATCAGATGTGCTAAACTGATATGCTAACCTAATATGCTAATCTGATGTACTAATCTGATGCAGATAAACTGATATGCTGACCTGATGCTATACTGATCTGATCATGAGAGCTGATCAGATCAGGCGAGAAGAAATCAGATATCAGAAAACCAGAAATCTGCATACCAGATCAGGAAAGAAGTCATCAGAAGAGAAGTCATCTGAAGTCATATTCACTGAGAATCAGAACGCTGCTGATGATCAGTTAGCCTGAGTGCTAGTGACCTGAAGGTCAGGATGTCTGAAGTCAGAAGAACTGAACTCAGTCAGCCTGAGTGTCAGTATGCCTGATCAGACAAGGCCCGCTGAAGAGAAGTCTGCTGAATCAAGAATCCTGAGTCCAAGGAAGCCTGAGTTCGAAGAAGCTGAGGATCAGATAAACCTGGAGACTCAGAAGATCCTGAAGAATATAGCCGTTAGATTCAGCTGACAAGGACCAATGAGAGGAAGACAACCAGCCTGAAAAAGCTGCAGAAGCTACATAATAGAATGGATTTGAATGTGACCCCTTCCAACGGTAACATTCAAATCCACACTATAAATATAAGATCTTCCTTCATTATCAAGCAATGGAGGATCTTCAAAGTGAAATTAAAGCCAAATATTCAAGCAACTCCATTCAAGAACACAGAGCATTAAATATCCAAATTTACCCAAGAGTGTTCTTCATTGTATCTAAGCATAAATGCCATATCCTAAGCTTAGAGAGATTTTCCCATCCTTAGCATTGAGGCTAAACAAATGTAAGGGAAAATCTCAACCTAGTTGGAAACCAAACAAACCTTACCCAAATCAGTCGGTTAAGTTTGTAGGTGAGTGTGAACTCGGTAAACATCTAGCAATCCCGAAAGGTGAGGGTAGGCAATCCCGTGAGGGTGATAAGTCCCGTTTGAGTGTGAACTCGGTAAACATTTGTTGGGTGTTGGACTAACACGTTAAACTAAGTCCAGTTAGTTAAGTTGGTGCCCCTGTTGATAGGGAAGAGTGGATGTAGGAGTTGGACTCCGAACCACTATAAAATCGTGTGTTCTTTACTGCTTTATGTTCTTACTTGCCATATGCATTTGATTATAAGCAAAAAAAATAAAAAATTGGAATCACTCTGCCCTCGCCCCTGTTTTATATGCATTCAATGAAATGTTTACTTCCGCACGCGCAAAATCGGTTTTAATCGGGACCTCACACAGAGCTCTTTTGGTATTGAAGACTTCCTTCTGCAGCTCTTCCTCAGACTCTTCCAATTCCATTATCAACTTTCTCTGAGTTGGCTTAGAAGCCTTAGCTCTTTTCCCTTCGGGCTAAACAAATGCCACAGCCTTCCTTTTGATGGGCAGTTCAGCACCGGCTAGGCTTGTTCCAACTCTTCTTCTAGCACTCAGCTTCTCAGCAGCTACTTCTTGCATGGTTTCCTCAGAAACTTGAGTGTAGACAGGCTTCTCCACCTTCTTGAATTTCAGCTTCTCAGAGGCTTCAACTTCTTTCAAGGCATCAGCAATGTTCTTCTTTTCTGCTTCTTTGTCTGCCTTTCTTTCCAAGGTGTGTGCCAATAATACTCTCAGGTCAGCTCCGGGCCTTTCCCCCTTCTTGGCATCATACCTTGGCAGAAGTTTGGATAGTGCAGTGTCCATATGGTATTGCTCCTTGCTGACACTTCGCACTTCTCCCGCCAACTGATCTTGCTCTTCTTCTAGCATCCTCAGGTGGTTCTTCGCCATTGAGAACTCTTCAGACATTTGGGCAAACTGGTTGGAGAGAGCTTCTTTAAACATATCTGTCATCTTAGTCATGAGCATGGAGCTCATTTCCTCAACAGCATTTTTGATAAGCATATCATTCTTCTCCACTAGCTTTGCTTCTAGAAATTCAGTCCTCTCTTGATACTTTTGCTTCAGCTCTGCACTCAATTCAGCTTTGACTCCATCCATCTTTCCTTCCATCTTTCCTTCCATGGTAGTCATCTTTTCAGTCAGAGTAGTCTGAAGTTGCATCAGGTCTGAAGTAGAACTCAGACTTTCCATCTTCTTGGACTGGTTGGCCAATACTTCATCAATCTGAGCAACTTTGTCCATGATTGGCCCAACCTTGTCTAGCTTCTCCACAATGGGAGTGAGATCAATCTCAGGAGCATATGAGATTTGTTGTTTTTCCTGAGCTGGTTGCTCAGCCTGAGTCTCAGTCTCAACCTGAGCTTCAGTCTCAACCTGAGTCTGGGTTTCCATCTGAGCCTCAGTCTGCATATCAGACATTACAGAGTTAAAGATAGATACTTCAGTAGCCCTGGCATAATTTTTAATAGTGCCAAAAGTTACCTGAAGACTAACTTCAGTCTGAGGATGTGTGACAGCAGGCTCTCCAGCATCAGTACTATCCTTCTCCATCTGAGATTGACTCTCATCATTCCCTTGTTGGTCCCCATCTTGGTTTTTGTCTTTGGAGCTCGGGGCACCAACCTCAGCTTTTTCCCTCTCAGCAAGCTTCCTCTTAACCAGCTCATCAAAATCTGATATTTTCATCCTGAGCTTGGTTTTTCTGAACCTGGAGAATTCTGTTAGAACAGCTTTCTCCTCATTCCACCAGCCTTCACCTCTGAATGAAGCAATGTTGAGCATTTTAGGCAGGGTCTGGTTGAGAATGTAGACTGTTGACCTCAGTCTGAAAAAGAGATCCTGAAGGTCAGGATATGTGCTTAGCTCAGGGTACCGGTCTAGTATGAACCGTTCCCCCTTGCTTTGCCACTCAGTCTCTTTAGCTTCGCCCTTCTTCAGCTTCGGGCTCTCAGGTTCAGTAGGAAGATCTGCTGAAGGATCAAGAAATGGATCACTCAGGAGCTCATCAAGGTTCAGCAGCTCCTGAGGCTTAGCAAAATCTGAGGATTGGGCAGGCAACTCCTCAGTCTGAATCTGAGCTGGCTCTGAGGATTGAGCTGGCACTTCCTCAGTGGGAATCTGAGTTGTCTCTGAGGTCTGAGGTCCTTGGAAGATTTCTTGAGAGAATTTGTCTGAGCTCAGTGTCTCAAGAACCTCAGAGAAGACTTGCTCCTCAGTTTGCTCCTGTGTCGTAGATACAACTTGTGCCAACACTTGTAAAGGCGATTTCTGAGCTTTTTGGCCCTCAGGTTGCACCTCCTCAGGCTCACTCTCCTCCTCCTCAGTGGCAATTAGCATCCTTCTGTGCTTGGGTGCAAGAGTTTTCTTCTTCAATGCTTCTCCCTTCTCCCTCTTGACCTCCATCAAAGCCTTCCCCCTGGCTTGATGGGCTTCTTCAGCAGCAGCAGTGGATTCCACTTTCTTCTCTTTCTTCCCTTTCAAAGTGTTTCTGGTTGCTGTAGGCTTGAACATGACTTTAGACTTTGAGAAAGGTGAGGAGTCGGCAAAAATATCCTCCTCTTCACGGCACATCTCCAAAATAAAAGCTATTTTGGTTGTATGGAGAATCTTGCCTTTGATCGAGATCGATCCATCCTCCTTCTTGATCTGCTTGGCCTGGTCACTCACCACTCTAATCAAGTACTTCAACCAATTGAAATTTGTGGTGGGTGAATCCTCTATTGCAGCCATCAATCTAAGCTTGGGAGTGCTTATCTGCTCAAAACTCCCTGATCGACTCATTATACACTTGCTAACAATATCTAACAAAACTCTATACATCGGCTTCAAATGCCGTTTATTCAAAGTCGCCTCAAACTTAATAGGATGCTCTGTTATCCTATCAAGGTATTCCTGCTCCCGTCCCAACATATAAGTCGAGGGATCCTCTCCTCTATCACACAACTCAAAAACATCATTCAAATTTTTAGAGACTATATACAGCTCCCGTATAAAATTTACATATTTCGAGCTATGTTCTAGATGGGAAACAATAATTTCAAACTTGATACGATCCTCCTCATCTATTTTCAAATTCGAAATAAACTATATTACCTCCTTAGAGTATTCCGCTTCTGGTTGGCTTGCGACGAGATTTGTGAGTTTTGCGATTCGGATCATGTGTAGTGCTTCTTCTTCGTGAGTAGCGTTTGAAGAACTTTCGAGTGACACCAAATATTCATACCATGGCTTGTTGGAAACAACCAGTTTATCAAATATAGAGAAAGTCATTTTGAGAATTTTGAAGGTAGGGTTTTGGAACGATGAAGATTTCTGGGCAAAGGGGTTTTTAGTTGCAGAGTGTTTTTGGAGACGAAGGTTAATGAAATTGGGCTTGAATGGCTTTTCAAATGAATATATAGAGTGGGTTCGTGAGAAATCGTGTTATTAATTAAAATCAACGGTTGAGATTGATCACCGACTAATCGGGTATTTGAAAGGACGATCTCACGAAAAGTACGCCGCCATTTTAACCTTATTGGTGATTAATTGAATCAGAGCAATTAATGACTGTTGACCTTCCTCGGCATTTCAAAGATCCCGCCCAAAAACATTCCCTTCAGGTGTTTTGTATTTATTGCAAATGATTTTTGAGTTTCAATTAAGCAATAAATGAGTTGCATGAGTCTTTACTTCTTCAGACTAATTTTCCTATCAGTCTTACTGAGTATTGACCTTGATAAAATGTCAGTATGATACTGAGTACTGAACAGGTTCAGTATAATACTGAGTACTGACCTTCAGTATACCTGAGTTTCCCAAGACTCAGTTCAGTATTTCCAATTTTATCCTGAGTTTCTCAGTAGAATCCTGAGAAAACTTCATGCATCTGAAAACCTTCAATTTTTCAGATTTACTCTATACACCTGGATCCAACATTCCTAATTCAACTGATAGTTCCTAAAAACTTGATTCAGCCAATGGTTTAGTCAAGATATCAGCTCTCTGCTTATCAGTATGAATCTTCTCCATCCTGATGTCCTTCTTCTCTACATGATCTCTGATGAAGTGATGTTTGATATCCACATGCTTGCATCTGGTGTGCAATACCGGAGTTTGTGAAATAGCAATAGCACTATTATTGTCACAAAATATTGGTAATTCATTGGCTACAATCTTATAATCCCTTAATTGTTGTCTGAGCCAAAGAATCTGTGCACAGCAGCTTCCTGCAGCCATGTATTCCGCTTCAGTAGTACTGGTTGCTACTGAGGTCTGTTTCTTTGAGAACCAGGATATCAGCTTACTTCCAAGAAATTGACAAGTTCCTGTAGTGGACTTCCTGTCAATTCTACATCCTCCATAATCAGCATCTGAATAACCAGTTAATTCAAGGTTATCATCAGCTGGATACCATAATCCTCTATTCACTGTGCCCTTAAGATACTTCAGTATCTTTTTGGCAGCCTCCATGTGACTAGCCTTAGTATTAGCCTGGTATCTTGCACATATCTCAACAGCAAATGTTATATCCGGCCTACTTGCTGTGAGATAGAGCAATGATCCAATGATCCCTCTATAATCAGTGTGACTTACCGATTTTCCTTCAGGATCAGGATCCATTTTGTAGTTAGTATGCATGGGAATTCTAACTGCATTGCAATTCTGTACACCATACTTTGCAATCAGATCTCTGGTGTACTTTGCTTGGTTGATGAAGATTCCTTCCTTTGATTGTTTCACTTGAAGTCCAAGAAAGAAATTCATCTCCCCCATCATAGACATCTCAAACTTTCCTTTCATCAGTGTAGAAAACTTTTCACACAACTGATGATTTGGAGATCCAAAAATGATGTCATCTACATATATCTGAACTAGTAAGATATCTTCCCCATCTTCTATCCTGAACAAAGTTCTATCAACAGTTTCTTTGATAAAACCATGGTCAGTAAGAAACTGAGAAAGGGTATCATACCATGCTCTGGGTGTTTGCTTAAGACCATACAAGGCTTTTCTGAGCCTGTAAACTTGGTCATTCTGTCTGAAACCAGGAGGTTGTTCCACATAAACCTCTTCCTTAAGCACACCGTTCAGAAATGCACTTTTCACATCCATCTGATAGACTGTGAATTTCATGTGGGCAGCATATGCAAGAAACAATCTGATGGCTTCTAGTCTTGCAACAGGTACAAAGGTTTCATCATAATCCAAGCCTTCTTCTTGGGAATAACCTTGTGCAACTAGCCTTGCCTTGTTTCTTACAATATTGTTGTTCTCATCTCTTTTATTCTTGAATACCCACTTGGTTCCAATAACATTGTGCCTTTCAGGCCTATCCACTAGCTCCCATACTTCATTTCTTGAGAATTGATTCAGCTCTTCTTGCATTGCAGTAATCTAAAAGGAGTCTTGTAGAGCTTCTTCAATCTCAGTAGGCTCTTTCTCTGATAGGAAGCAGCAGAATAGTGCACTTTCACCATGGAACCTTCTTGTTTTGACACCATCAGTTAGATCACCCACAATCTGACTTGTAGGATGACTATCTAACCAACTTCTTCTAGATGTTCCCCCTTCAATAATATCCTCAACATTTGAAATGTTAGGTTCAGGCAGTTCATTAAAATCGGGAACAACGAAAAAAGGAAAAGGAATCATCTTCCTCGGGAAATTCCATTCGAACATTGTCGGTGACATTTGTTCCCCTTTGGTTGATAGATTCGAAATTACCTCACCGTGACCACATCTTCATTGGCATCACATACCCGAGTCCGAACCGGTGTCTGCTCAGTTATTGGTCACTTTTATGTGTTGGCTTTCCCGAGTCTCACCATCCCGAGTTCCATCCGAACTTCTTTGTCTGAGTCTGAGTCACTCCATTCATAGAAGGTGACTGACTTCTTCTTTTCTGGTTCAGATGATGTTTTGTCATTCCTTTTCAGGCTTAGTCTGGTGATTCTCTTGGTCAGTTCTTCTGCATCATGTTCCTGTGTCTTCTGAACACAAGTAGATTCATCAAAAACAACATGAGGTGTTTCTTCCACAATAAGAGTCCTACTGGTTGTAAACTCAAAGGCTTTTATGACTTGAATATATCCTAAGAATATTCCTTCATCAGCTTTGCTATCAAATGTTTTTAACTGATCGTTACCATTATTATGTATGAAACACTTGCAACCAAACACATGAAAGAAAGAAACAAGAGGCTTCCTTTCATTCCAAAGCTCGTATGGTGTTTTTCCTTGACTCTTGGTCAGCATGGATCTGTTTTGAGAATAGCATGCAGTGTTGACAGCTTCAGGCCAAAATCTTTTAGGAATATCAGCTTCAGCTATCATTGTCCTTGCACCTTCTTTTAGAGTCATGTTCCTTCTCTCAGCAACACCATTTTGTTGTGGGGTCCTTGCAGATGATGTTTCATGAGTAATTCCATTTGCTGCACAATAATCAGATATAATATGGTTTATAAATTCAGTTCCTCTATCTGATCTGATTTTGACCACAGTCAGGTTCTTTTCAATACTGAGCCTTTTCAAGATGGTTCGAGGCGATTTTATCTCGAGTCTTTCTTCTTGAGTAAGAATATGACCCAAGTATATCTTGAGTAGTCATCAACTACTACGAGTGTATATTTCCTGCCATTAGTGCTCATCTTTGTTATTCTTGGACCAAAAAGATCCATATGCAACAATTGAAGTATTCTCTCAGTAGAAACATCTACTTTGCTTTTAAATGATGCTCTAATTTGTTTTCCTTTTTTGTACGCATCACAAATATGTTCTTTATTGAACACTTCATTTGGTAACCCCCTCACAAGTGCTAATCTTGCAAGTTTGTTCAGGGTTTTGAAATTCAGGTGATTCATCCTTTTGTGCCATAACCAACTGGTATCTGTGGAACTTTTTGCAACCAAACATGTATCTTTAGGAGTTGAACTCCAATCGAATAAGATACACATTTCCTTTTCTAGTACCCGGTCCAAGAAGTATTTTTTTGCGAGGTATCATCTTTCACATAACATAAGTTCTTTGAGAACTCAACATTAAATCCCTTGTCACAGAATTGGCTTATTGAAAGCAGGTTATGCTTCAATCCAGATACATATGAAACACCATGGATATGAACTGAATCGATTTCCAAAGTTCCATATCCTCCAGTCTGTCCTTTGGAGTTATCTCCAAATGTGATCTGAGGGCCTCTTTGCTCTACATAGTCACTGAGTATTTGCTTGAATCCTGTCATATGTCTTGAGCATCCACTGTCAAGATACCATGCAGCAGGGGCTATTTCATCTCCACTCATCAGTGCTATGTGATCTTCAATCAGCTCAGTGCCCTTGTTTTTCTCCTGAAAAACAGATCAATTCTTAGGTACCCATTTGGTGTAGGGTCCTACCAGGTTAGCTGTACCTTTTGGAATCCAAATCTGCCTGACAACTCTAATCACTTTAGAATGGCTGATTTTTCTTCCATAAACATCTACATACACATTTACCACTCTGGGTGCCTTAGCAGTATCCTGTGTATGAGTGCTAGCCTTGGCATGAACATGAGCCTTAGAATTTTTCTTGGGTACAGGCATTTTGTTCCATTGCTTTGGCTTTTGTGCAGTTGGTCTGAGTCTTTGTTGACTTGGGTTCAGGTAACCTTTACCCTTATGCAAGTGGGGTTTAGGTTGCCTGTACCGAAATTGGGGTCTTTCAGTAATCTGAGGACTTGGTCTTTTCAGTTGAGAATGTCTCGGCTGAGTGTTTCTCTTCTGAAAATTCCTCTGCTGGTTCAGTGCAGATCTTTTTAGGTTTGCATTCTTAGCCTGAGGCTTTGAAGTACTTGCCTGAAAATTTTCTACTGAGTGGTCAGGTTTTCTAGCCTTCACCAGAGGTTTGGGCTTTCTTACCTGAACATTCAGTTTTTCTGGAAACATAGGTCATTTTCCCTTGTCTAAAACTTTGGGCAATTCTTCAGTTCGAAGTATAGGTGCCACTTGTTTAACAAAGATTGTCTTATTGCTACTAGATGCAACATTCAGATGACCTTGTGAGGTTCCCCCTGGAATGTATCCCAATCCAGATTTTATAGTGGCAGGTCTCTGATAACTCTGAATTTCATCTATTACTTTAGATGCAGAATTCAATAGAGTTAGCTTCCTCTGTGCACTATCCTCACATTTTTGTAGAGTTTCATGCTTCTCAGAGAGGTCATTGAACTTAGTTCTGATCAGCTGAATCTCCTCAGTGGATTTCTCTAGTTTTCCATTTAGGGTCTCTATCAACTTCTCTTTCTCTTAGAGTTGTACTTTCAGAACATCTAGTTCATCAGTAGTTCCCATTAATTGAGAAGTGATCTCATCATTACTAGAGTCTTTCCACTTAAGATTTTCAGCAATCAGTTCTTTTTTCTGCTCTTGAGTTTCATTCAGCAGTTCTTGTAAAACAGCACAGTTCTTCATCAGACTCTCAAAAGAATCCATCAGGTCAAATTGACTGTTTACAGTGAAACTTGACAACTCTTGTGCTAGTGTAGGAGCAGCAACAGAGAAAGAAGAATTTACCTCCTCCACAGCCATTAGACAGATGTCATCACTGTCACTGTCTGAGAACATTTCATCTGAAGAGCTGGAACCTTCCTCAGAGTGTTCTTCTTCTGCAACCATGGCTTTCTTGCTGGAGAACTTTTTGTCTCTCTTTGCATGCCTTTCTTTTCTCTCCTTAGCACTTAGGTCTGGGCAATCATACTGAAAATGACCTTTCTTTTGGCAGTTATAGCATCTGTTGGCATCATCATCCTGATCACTTTCTTCTTTAGACTTGG
The DNA here is from genome assembly GCA_037126765.1 of Stenogyne calaminthoides. Classification (NCBI taxonomy): domain Eukaryota; kingdom Viridiplantae; phylum Streptophyta; class Magnoliopsida; order Lamiales; family Lamiaceae; genus Stenogyne; species Stenogyne calaminthoides. The sequence goes on from JBBCBC010000020.1 coordinate 24,815,358, forward strand.
AGTCCTTCTTTTTGGATGAAGATCCTTCAGCTTTCAGGTCTTTTCTCTTCTCAGTGGATCTGTCCTCAGCCTTTGAGTTCTTCTGGTACTTGTGATTCCTGTAATAGTTTTTATATTTTCCATATCTACTATTAAGCCTTTCAAACCTCCTTGCCATCAGTACTAGCTTATCCTCTAGCTCATCCTGATTTTTAGCAAGGGAGTTCTCAGACTCTCTAGTTTTACAGGTTTTATCCTTGGCTTTGAAAGCCACATTTTTACTAGATGAAGAATCATCTTTGTTGTCAGCTTTCTTTGTTTTCTTATCAATAACAAACTCATAAGCTTTCAGCTCAGAGAAGACTTGTTGGTACGACATTGAATCAATGTTCTTGGTGTTTTCAATCACCACTGCATGAATATCCCATTTCTAAGATAGACCTCTAAGAATTTTCAATGCTACTTCTCTTTGTGGATATCTCTTTCCAAGTGCATTTAGATCATTAATTATACTAGTGAATCTGACTTTCAGTCTGTCAATAGATTCACCATCTTCCATTTCAAAACTGTCAAACTTTCCAATGGCAACTGAAAGTTTGTTCTCCTTGATATGATATGTGCCTTGGCACATTACAGCTAGTGTATCCCATATTTCTTTGGCAGTATTACAATGAGAAATCATTCCCATCACACCATCATCAATAGTGCTATATAGTGTGTCTTTGGCAATATAGTCTAGATTGACTAACTTCCTCTCCTCAGGAGTAAGTTGATCATCAGACTTAGGAAATTCAGTCCTGGGATCATTTCTCTCATTTCCTGTAACTCTGGGATTCACCACAGTGAATTGGAATGGTCCTTCAGAGACCACTCTCCACATACGTTCATGCTTAAAATACATGTGAGCCTGCATTCTCAGTCTCCACAAATCATAACTCTCTACTGAGAACATGGGAAGTTTCTTAGAAGGCATTTTGTTTGATCCTTTTATGATTTCAGCAAATAAGATCTGTTCAGATAGACCACAAGAATCTTTTAGCAAATAAGACTTTGGTCAACAAAGCAGGTGGTCAAGTTGAACCACTGCTCTGATACCACTTGTTGGTCCCGGTGCAAACGAGTCTTACACGTGTATGGGGGGGGTAATACACGTGTTCAGTGATTTTAAAACTTTTTTCTTCACTGAGGTTAGATTGGGTCAGGTTGTCCTGATGATTTGGTCCTGAGAAGCACAAAACGCCCTGAGTCAAAGTCTACTTGAGACAGTGATCCTGAGCTGCTTTCAGAAACCTCAGATAATCCCAACTGAGCCTGAGTTATCAGAGATACTGAGTTGCTTGAATAGCTACTCAGATGTGCGGAATGGTTGGCCCTAAGTTTATACTCGTTTTATGTTTTGCTGAAAAACTTCCTTTTAATGGAATAGTGATTAGGCTGTGATTCAGTTAGATGCAACTTCAGTGGATTGATTCCAACTGAGTATCAGTGAAAATATGCTTTCAGTTAAAGGTATGCAACAGATAATCAAAGCAATACAGAAAGCAAAGAACACAACAAATTATAGTGGTTCAGAGACTCAAGCTCCTACGTCCACTCTCTCTGATCTCTTCAGAGAAATTCCTTAAACACCTCCTAAGGTTTTCTGACTACCTCTGTAGTTTACTAACCTTTCTATTTTGAGCTTTCTGACTACCTCTGTAGTTTACTTACTCAAAACACACACAAGCTTTCTAACTATCCACGATAGTTTACTCACTTCTTCTCTAGAGTTTTCTGACTACCTCTTGTAGTTTACTAACTCTTTACAACTCCAACTCACCAACAATCACACTCAAACTACCTTACAAAGGGTTTGGGGTTTCTTAGTTGGTTTCCAACTAGGAAGAGATATCCTTTACAATTAAGAACAATGCAAAGGCTAGGATATCTCTACTAAGCTTTGGATATATTTTATCAAGACTAGGCTTAGTGAATGAGCTCTCTTCGATATAAAGCACTTGGGAAATTCTTGGGTTTTCGAGTGCTTCAACTTGCAATAATAAGTTTGAGCTCTTGAGTTGCTTACAAACTTCCCGTAACCTTCAATGTAGATGGTCACAAGTATTTATAGGCATACACCAAGGTCACTCTTGAAAAACTATCCGTTGGAAGAGATAGCTCCATGAGTTTCCTCTTATGGTGTGTGATGAACGGCTATATTTAGTGGTCCAGAAACTCCCCTAGCATGTTTTAGGCAATAACCTTTTCTTCCGGCCATTCAACACTTTTTGCGATGCGGAACATAGTACTCTTGACATGCTTGATGACTGTCGCTTTCGGTTCGATAAAATGCGATGTTGTCTTCCTCTGATTGGCTGTTGTCTTCAGTTAAATGTAGAGAACCATAACGGCTCTTTTTGGTCAATATCTCTGAGTGATATAACCTTAACAACACTTTGTTTTAGTTCCTTTTGTCTGCATGAGAATGTCTTGGACAATATCTATTTTTTACGAGTAATTGCATTTTTCTCGATGTTGTATCCTTCGGATAGATATTTTTGATGCCTCGGAACATTCGAGTTTATCTTGAGCATTAATTACATTCGATATCCTTTGTCTTGATCTTGATTCTTACATGTACGTGTCTTGAGTCTTACGAGTTTTGAGTCTTGATGTCTTTTGAGTCTTGATTCTTAGGAGTCTTGATGTCTTACGAGTCTTCCGAGGATATCTTGGTGATATCTTGAGTCTTCATGTTGAGTCTTGATTTCTCGATTTCTCCTTTGAGTCTTTAGTTTTCCGATTTCTCCACGAGTCTTGATTTCTCGGTTTCATCTTTGAAACTTGAAACTTGAGTTTCATCTTGAACCTTGAAACTTGATTTCTTGAAACTCTTGAGTCTTGAAATCTTGAGAATCTAACTTTGATCTATATCTGCTGACTATACATTGTGCAGATAACATCCTGAATACTATAAAACTGAATCCTGACTCATCTATCAAGATTATCCTGAACATGTCATACTTAGGGGTTTTGGGATCTAATCAAAATCTTCTTTTATTAAATTCATCTCCCAACAGTATTCCTATTTAATTAAATTCAATTTAATTAAACATTAATAATAATTAATTCCAAATTAATCTATTATTAATTAATTCTCCATAAATTAAATATTAAATCTAATTTAACATTTAATCAACCAACTATAGTCAAACTAACGGTCTTAATTGAACCCTAGACAATAAATCAAACATTCTAAATATATGAGGTACGTTGCGAGAAACATGCAACTACCTGTAACTAAAACATGGGCTATTACGATTTCCTCATTTCATTCGCGAATACTCGATTAAGTCTTGAATATGATGAAGTGTCTATTCAAATAACTTAATCATATTATCTTCAATCAGTAATTGATCATGTATGTCACACTTAACCACAAAGTCTAAGTTGACGTGCATCAGCTGATGACTAAGATCCAATTATGATGAGAAGACGAGTATTCTCTCTAAATCCACATTGAGGAATGAATCCTATTCTTGGCTCAACTACCACGCACATGCATTTCGTGATGAACCCAATCCAAGGCATATCTACCCATGGAAGGGTGCAAGCGTCGGTCATGGTCAAAGTTCATCATCTCACACATGTCGTGCGTATTGACCTCAAGTCAAAGGAGTATCGCATCGCTCCCACTAACCGAGAAACCCGTAGTCACATATAGTGGAAATACATCAAACGGTTTCTTGGATGGGTATACCAATACCCTCTAAGGTATTTGTGCATCCATCATGAGATACCTAGTATCTCGTAGTAAGTGAGATCTTACTACACTCTCTGAGAGTATAATGCAGATCGCACACCAATCTCCATTGCATCATCAATATACCATTCTTGATGATCCTTGATCGGGGCTATTTGAGAATCATGCTTAAGTCATCTGAGTTCTCACAACCTCAATGACAGCAATGACTTATGGGAACACTTGCATGAATAAATGCAAACAATCAAACATAATATTCAAACAAGTGTATTGTCATACTTTAATATTAAGTGAACTATAATATTAAATCAAACTAAATATCATCTAGTATTATGTCCTTACAATAGATTGTCTCTAGGACACTAACACTAACATCAACTGCGGTGAGAAAAGACATTAGAGGTCAGCCTATTCCAAGCCCAAGAGGGCCGGAAAGAAAGGTAATACTCATGCACTAGTTGTTGAAACTTATTTAGCGGCGTATGTTTCCCATTCGTGGGTAGTGGACACGGGAGCCACTGATCATATTTGTTTCACTTTACAGGGGTTCAAGATAACCCGACAACTTAGTGGGAGTGAGAGCGGGAGACGTGCAATTATCTTTTAGTGATAGGGTTTTAGTTTTGAGATATGTTCTTTACATTCCTAGTTTTAGAAAGAATTTATTTTTGGTTTCTAAACTGTTTATGAATGGATACTCAGTTTCCTTTAATAATAAAGTTACCATTTATCAAAACGATGAGTTTATCTATCATATTGGAACGTTGTTGAACAATCTCTATATTAATAACTGTGCACACCTGTTGGGAGATGAATTTAATAAAAGATATATGATTTTGATTAAGATCCCAAAACCCCTAAGTATGACATGTTCAGAATGATCTTGATAGTTGAGTCAGGATTCAGTTTTAGAGTATTCAGGATGGTATCTGCAAAATGTATAGTCGCAGATATAGATCGGGATAAGTTCAAGACTCAAGAACTCGATATAAGCCAAGAAGAAACTGGTTTTCAATATGAAACCGAAGTTTCAAGACTCGAGAAACCGAGAATCAAGACTCGATGAGAAAGTGAGAATCAAGACTTCGATGAGAAATCGAGATATCAAGACTCAAGATGGAACCCGAGGAACCAAGACTCGATATATCGGTCAAGATATCTGTAAGACTCGAAGACTCAAGACTCGAAAGACTCGAAGACCACAAGACTCAAGACTCAAGACGCAAGACCTCAAGATTGAAGATCAAGATCAAGAATATCAAGGCACAAAGAATTATCAAGACTTCGAATGTCTTGAATGCTCGATATAAACTGAATGTTCCGAGGCAATCAATATATCTATCTCAAGGATGCAATCTTGAGAAGATCGCGATTCTTTAGAAAATAGATATTTGCCAAGACATTCAAATCGCATACAAAAAGGAACTAAGTCGAAGTGTTGTTAAGGTTATATCAAACTCGAGTTTGTAACCAAAAAAAGCCGCTTGAAGGTGTCTACCTTTAACCGGAGACAAAAAAGTCAAAAAGAGGAAGACAACATTGTACCATCTTTGACATCGACAAAGTGACAAGTCATTTGAAAAAGATGTCGAAATACAAAAGTTCGGCAGATCGCAAAAAAGTGAAGACCCCGCTACATGAAAGGCTATTGCCTAAAAAGTGTTAGGGAGTTTCAAACCCTAAATATAGCCGTTCCTCACACACCATAAGAGGAAACTCATGAAGTTATCTCTCTAACGGATAGTTTTCAAAAGTGACCTTGGTGTATGCCTATAAATACTGGTGACCCTCTACATTGTAAGGTTACGGGAAATTTATACGCAACTCAAGAGCTCAAACTTATTACTGCAAGTTGAAGCACTCGAAAAACTTAGAATTTTCCAAGTGCTTTTATATTGAAGAGAGCTCACTAAACTAAGCCTAGCTTGATAAGATTTATCCAAAGCTTAGTCGAGATATCCTAACCCTTTGCATTGTACTTCATTGTAAAGGATATCTCTTCCTAGTTGGAAACCAACCGAGAAACCCCAAACCCTTGAGAAGGTAGTTGGAGTGTGTTTGTTGGTGAGAAGAGATGTAAAGAGTTAGTAAACTACGCGGAGTAGTCAGAAAACTCTAGAGAAGAAGTTAGTAAGCTACAGAGGTAGTCTGAAAGCTTGTTTGTGTTTGAGTAAGTAAACTACGGAGGTAGTCAGAAAGCTCAAGGTCGGGTTGAGTAAGTAAACTACGTGGAGTAGTCGAAAAGCTCGTAGGAAGTTGAGTAAGTAAACTACGCGAGGTAGTCGAAAAGCGAAGTGATTAGTGAATTTCTCTCGAGGATCGAGAGAGAGGACGCGTAGGAGCTTGAGTCTCGAACCACTATAATTGTTGTGTTGTTTATTGCTTTCCTTATCTCGTGCTTAACCATTTGCATCACCGAGTTTGAAAGCATATTTTCAACGACGTTTTCATTGGAATCAATCCACTTTGGAAGTTGCATGTAATTGAATCACAGCCTAATCACTATTCCATTAAAGGAAGGTTTTCAAAGAAAGCTTTAAAACGAGTATAAACTAAAGGGCCAACCATTCTCAAGACATCCGAAAGTAGCTAGAAACGAGATAGTTACCAAACCGAACTTACTCTTACGAGGGTTCATGAAGTTGGATTATCGATCCAAGCAACTCGGGATCTCTGACACTCAAGACTCGGTTGGGATTATCTCGAGGTATCGAAAGTAGCTTCGGGATCACTTGTCTCGATGAACTTTGACTCAGAGCGATCTGTGCTTCTCAGGACCTAATCTTCAGGATTATCTGACCTGACCTCAATAGGAAAAAGTTTTTAAAACACCTAACACGTGTATTCCCCCCCCATACACGTGTAAGACTCGTTGTCTGAGGGATCAACAAGTGGTATCGGAGAGCGTGGTTCAACTTGACCACCTTTTTGTTGACCAAAGTTTTATTTTGCTAAAAATACTTGTGGTCTATCTGAATCGATCTTATTTGCTTTGAATTTTTTTTTCAAAAGCTCGGATAAAAATGTCTTCTAAAAACTTCCCATGTTCTCGATGAGAACTATGATTTGTGGAGACTGAGAATGCAGGCTCACCTGTATTCCGAACATGGACGTATGTGGAGAGTGGTCTCTCAAGGACCATTCCAATTTACTGTGGTGAATCCCAGAGGAATAGAAGATGAGAGAATTGATCCTAGAGCGAGAATTTCCTAAGTCGATGACCAACCCGACTCTGAGGAGAGAAAGATAGTCAATCTAGACTACATTACAAAAGACACACTATCTGATGAATTGATGATGGTGTGATGGGAATGATCTCTCACTTTAATCTTGCTAAAGAGATTTGGGATACACTAGTTTGAATGTGCCAAGGCACGATCATATAAAAAAAAACAAACTTTTCAAAGGCAATTGGAAAGTTTGATAGTTTTTGAAATGGATGATGGTGAATCAATAGACAAATTGGAAGTCGGGTTCACTAGCATCATGAATGATCTAAATGCACTTGGAAAGAAATATCCACAAAGAGAAGTTGCATTGAAAATTCTTAGAGGTCTTTCTAAGAAATGGGATATTCATGCGAAGGGTGATTGAGAACACCAAGAACATTAATTCAATGCCATACCAACAAATCTTCTCTCGAAATTTGAAGGCCTATGAATTTGTAATTGATAAGAAATCCAAAAAGGTCGACAAAGAAAGATGATTCATCATCTAGTAAGAATGTGGCTTTAAAAGCCAAAGATAAAACTCAGAAAAACTAGAGAGTTCGAGAACCCCCCATGCCAAAAATCGGGATGAGCTTGAGGAAAAGCTAAAATCGATGGCAAGGAGGTTTGACAGACTTAATAATAATAGATTTGGAAAATACAAAAAGCTATTACAGAACCACGTACCGAAAGAAACCCGAGGACGATCAACCGAGAAGAAGAAAGACCGAAAGTGAGGGGATCTTCATCCAAAAGGAAGGACTCCAAGTCCAAAGAAGAAAGTGATCGGGATGATGATACCAACAGATGCTATAATTGCCAAAAGAAAGGTCACTTCCAAAGATGATTGTCCGTATTTGAGTGCTAAGGGGAGAAGAAAAAAGGTGCTAAAAGAGACAAGAAGTTCTCTAGCAAAAAGGCCATGGTTGCGGAGAAGAAGAACACTCGAGGAGGGATCTAGCTCTTCGGATGAAATATTCTCGATAAAGGAAAGTGATGACATATGTCTGATGGCCATTGAGGAGGTAAACTCTTCTTTCTCTGTTGTTGCTCCTGCACTAGCACAAGAGTTTTCAAGTTCCACTGAAAATAGTCATTTTGACCTGATGGATTCTTTTGAGAATCGATGAAGGACTATCTTTGTTTTACAAGAACTCTAAATAGAACTCAAAAGCGAGAATAAGGAACCGAATCTTTGAAAATCTAAAATGGAAAGACTCTAGCAATACTGAAATCATTTCTCAATTAATGGGAGCTACTGATGAACTTGATGTTCTGAAAGTACAACTCTCAGAGAAAGAGAAGTTGATAATGACCCTAACTGAAAAGCTAGAGAAATCTACTGAAGAGATTCAGCTAATCAGGACTAAGTTCAATGACCTCTCGAGAAGCATGAAACTCTCTGAATAACCAGGAGGATAGTGCATGAAAGAAGTTAACTCTATTGAATAATGCATCTAATGTAATAGATGAAATTCAGAGTTACCAGAGATCTGTGACTATAAAATCTGGATTGGGATACATTCCAGGGGGGACCTCACAAGGTCATCTGAATGCTGCATCAAGTAGCAAGAAGACAATCTTGGTAAAACCAATGGCACCTACACTTCAAACTGAAGTAATGCCCAAGGTTGTAGACAAGGGAAAAGGACCTATGGTCTCAGTAAAACTGAATGATCAGGTAGGAAAGCCCAAACCTCGGGTGAAGGCTAGAAAACTGAGCACTTTCGATTGAAAGTTTCAGCAAGTACTTCAAAGCCTCGGGCTAAGAATGCAAACTGAAAGGCTCCACAATCGAAACCATCGGAGGAATCCTCGGATGAGAAACACTCAAAGCAGAGACATTCTCAACTAAAGAGACTAAGTCTTCATTATCTTTGAAAGACCCAGTTCGATCTGCACAACCTGAACCCCACTTGCCTAAGGGTAAAGGTTATCTCGAACCCGAGTCAACAAAGATTTAGACCGGCCAAGACTTTGAAGCCAAAGCAAATGAATGAGAAGGCCCGAACCAAAGAAAAATTCAAAAGCCCATGTTCATGCTAAAGCTAGCACACATACACAGAAAACTGCTAAGGCACCCAGAGTAGTAGATGTGTATGTTGATTAGAGTTGTCAGGCAAATTTGGATTCCGAAAGGTACATCTAACCTTGTAGGACCCTACACAAATTGGGTACCTAAAAATTGATCTATTTTTCGGGAGGAAAACAAGGGCAATTTGATCGATTAAAGATCACATAAAGACTGATGAGCGAGAGATGAAAAAGGCCCACGATGTATGGTATCTTGACAGTGGATGTTCAAGACATATGACAGGGATTCAAGAAGATACTCAGTGACTATGTTGAACAAAGAGGCCCACAGATCACTTTTGGAGATAACTCCAAGGGACAGACTGGAGGATATGGAACTTTGGAAATCGACTCAGTTCATATCCATGGTGTTTCATATGTATCTGGATTGAAGCATAATTTGCTTTCAATAAGCCAATTCTGTGATAAGGGTTTTAATGTTGAGTTCTCTAAGAACCTATGTTTTGTGAAAGATGACATCTCACAGAAAGTACTACTGACTGGTACAAGAAAAGGAAATGTGTATCTTGCTGATTGGAGTTCAACTCCTAAAGATACATGTTTGGTTGCTAAAAGTTCCACAGATACCAGTTGGTTATGGCATAAAAGAATGAATCACCTAAATTTCAAAACCCTGAACAAGCTTGCAAGATTAGCTCTTGTAAGAGGGTTGCCTAATGAAGTGTTCAGTAAGGAACTTATTTGTGATGCGTGCCAGAAAGGAAAACAAATAAGAGCATCATTTAAAAGCAAAGTTGATGTTTCTACTGAAAGAATACTTCAGTTACTGCATATGGATCTTTTTGGTCCTATAACACCAGTGAGCACTAATGGCAAAAAATACACATTGGTAGTAGTTGATGACTACTCAAGATATACTTGGGTCATATTCTTACTCAGTAAGAAAGAGACTCGATAAAAGCGCCAGATTCTCAAAAAGACTCGAGATTGAGAAAAATCGAGTGTGGTCAAAATCCGATCGACAAAGGAACTGAATTTATAAATCATATCATATCTGATTATTGGCCGGCAAATTGGAATTTCACATGAAACATCAGTGCAAGGACCCTCAACAAAATGGTGTTCTCTGAAAGAAGGAACAGGACTCTGAAAGAAGCTGCAAGGACAATGATAAATTTGAAGTGATATTCCTAAAAGATTTTGAAATTTGAAATTGTCAACACTTGCATCTTTCTCTCGAAACAGATCCATGTTGACCAAGAGTCAAGGCAAAACACCCTATGAGCTTTGGAATGAAAGGAAGCCTCTTGTTTCTTTCTTTCGTGTGTTTGGTTGCAAGTGTTTCATACACAATAATGGTAAATATCAGTTGAAAACATTTGACAAGAAAAGTGATGAAGGAATATTCTTAGGATATTCTCAAGTCGATAAAACTTTCGAGTTTACAAGCTGTAGGACTCTTATTGTGGAGGAAACACCTCATGTTGTTTTTGATGAATCTACTTGTGTTCGGAAGAAACAGAACATGATGCTTGAATGAACCGACTAAGAGGATCACCAGATTAAGCCCTCAAACGAAAAAAATAAATCATCCAATCGAACGAAAAAAGAAGAAGTCGGTCACATCATATGATTGGAGTGACTTAGACTCGAATAAAGAAGTTCGGATGGAACTCGAGATGGTGAGACTCGGAAAACCAACACTCAAAAGGTGACCAATCAATGCAGACACCGATTCGAGACTCGGGTATGTGATGCCAATGAAGATGTGGTCACAAATGAGGCAAATTCGAATCTATCAACCAAAGGGGAACAAATGTCTCGACAATGTTCAATAGAATTTCCCTGAGGAAGATGATTCCCTTTCTCCTTTTCTGTTGTTCCCTGAGTTTACTGAATTAACTGAACCTAACATTTTAAATGTTGAGGATACTGTTGAAGGGGGAACATCAAGAAGGAAATGGTTAGATAGTCATCCTACAAGTCAGATTGTGGGTGATCTAACGAAGGTGTTAAAAACAAGAAGGTTCCATGGTGAGAGTGCACTATTCTGCTGCTTCCTATCGGAGAAAGAACTCCGCCGAGATTGGTGAAGCTCTACAAGATTCTCATTGGATTCTTCTTTATGCAAGATGAACTGAATCAATTCTCAAGGAATGAAGTATGGGAGCTAGTAGATAGACCTGAAAGGCACAATGTCATTGGAACCAAGTGGGTTTTTAAGAATAAAAGAGATGAAAACAACAACATTGTAAGAAACAAGGCAAGGCTAGTTGCACAAGGTTATTCCCAAGAAGAAGGCTTGGATTATGATGAAACCTTTGCACCTGTTGCAAGACTAGAAGCCATCAGATTGTTTCTTGCATATGCTGTCCACATGAAGTTCACAGTCAATCAAATGGATGTGAAAAGTGCATTTCTGAACAGTGTGCTTAAAGAAGAGGTTTATGTGGAACAACCTCCTGGTTTTAAATAGAATGACCAAGTTTACAGGCTCAGAAAAGCTTTGTATGGTCTTAAGCAAGCACCCAGAGCATGGTATGATACTCTTTCTCAGTTTCTTACTGACCATGGTTTTGTCAAAGGGACTGTTGATAGAACTCTGTTCAGGATAGAAGATGGGGAAGATATCTTACTAGTTCAGATATATGTTGATGACATCATTTTTGGATCTCCAAACCATCAGCTGTGTGAAAAGTTTTCAACACTGATGAAAGACAAGTTTGAGATGCCAATGATGGGAGAGATGAATTTCTTTCTAGGTCTTCAAGTGAAACAATCAAAGGAAGGAATCTTCATCAACCAGGCAAAGTACACCAGAGATCTGATTGCCAAATATGGTGTACAGAATTGCAATGCAGTTAGGATTCCCATGAATACTAACTACAAGATGGATCCTGATTCTGAAGGCAAATCAGTTAGTCATACTGATTATAGAGGAATCATTGGATCATTACTCTATCTGACAGCAAGTAGGTCGGATATAACATTTGCTGTTGGGATATGTGCAAGATACCAAGCTAATCCTAAGGCTAGTCACATGGAGGCTGCCAAAAAGATACTGAAATATCTTAAGGGCACAAATGAATAGAGGATTATGGTATCGGTGATGATAACCTTGAATTAACTAGTTACTCGAATCTTGATTTTGGAGGTTGCGAAATTGTGAAAGTCCACTACGGAACTTGTCAATTTCTAGGAAATGGTGATATCTTGGTTTTCGAAAAATGACCTCGATAACACCAAGATTATCTTGGGTTTGAATACATGGCTGCGAAGTTTTGTGCTCGATTCTTTGGCTCGCACAACAATTAAGGGATTATAAAGTTGTAGCCAATAAAGTACCAATATTTTGTGACAATAATAGTGTCATTCTTTGTTTCACAAAATCCGTTATTGCACACCGATGCAAGCATGTGGATATCGGACATCACTTCATCGAGATCATGTCGAGAAAAAGGACATAAGGATGGAGAAAATTCATACTTGATAAGCGGTCGATATCTTGACTAAACCTTTGGTTTGAATCAAGATTTACGGAACTTTCGGTTGAATTAGGGATGTTAGATCCGGTGTTTAGAGTAAAATCAAAAATTGAAGGTTTTCGGATGCATGAAGTTTTCTCGAAATTCTCTTGAAAACTCGGGATAAAATGGAAATCTTTGAATCGGAGTCTCGTGAAACTCAGTTCTTGAGGGTCAAGATTTCGAGAGCATCTTGAACCCATTCAGTACTCAGTATCATACTGACATTTTATCAAGTTCAGTACTCAGTAAGACTGATAGAGAGAAATTAGTCTGAAGAAGTAATGACTCATGCAACTCATTTATTGCTTAAGTAAAGCTCAGTAATCATTTGCAATAAATACAAAACACCTAAGGAATGTTTTGGACGGGATCGTTTGAAATTCCGAAGAAGGTCAACAGTCATTTAATGCTCTGTTACATTAATGACCAATGAGGATATTTTGGCGGCTTACTTTTCGGAGATCGTCTGTTCGTATACCCGATTAATCAGAGATTAATCTCAACCGTTGCTTTTCACCTAACCAACGCGATTTCCCACGATCTCGAAGTTACATATTCCCCAATAAGCCATTCAAGCCAAAATTTTATCAAACCCTTCGTTCCCAAATCCTCTGCAAATAAATCCCCTTTGCCCAGAAATTCCAAACCCCAAATCTCCAAATCTTCAATCTCTCAAATGGCTCCTACAATTTTTGATAAATTAGCCGAAACCAACAAACCCTGGTATGAGTTCGTTGTCTCGCTCGATAGCACAACCAATTCCAAACCAGAAGAGGAGGCTCTCCACATGATCTGATTGGCCAAACTCACTCATCTAGTCGCAAGCCGACCGGAGCAAGAGTACGCAAAAGAGGTAATCGAGTTCATCTGTAATTTGAGGATAGATGAAGAGGATGGTATGCATTCTGCGATTACCGTATCACATCTAGAGCATTCATCCAAATACATAGATTTTGAGAGGGATTTGTATATTATTCCAAAAATTTTAAATGATGTCTTTGAGCTCTGTGATAGAGGAGAGGATCCTGCCATGTATATGTTGGGTAGAGAGCAGGAGTATTTAGATAGGATTGCTGAGAATCCTGTGAAATTTGAGGTGACACTGCATAAGAGGCACTTGAAGCCACAATATCGAGTTTTGATGGATATTGTGAGCAAAAGCATCATGAGCCTTGCGGGGAGTTTTGAGCAGATCGGACTCCGGCTCAGTTGATGGCGGTGATCGAGGCCTCACCCACCACTGACTTCAACTGGCTGAAATTTTTTATTCAGATGGTGAGTGAGCAAGCCAAAGTCTTCAAGAAGGTTGACGGGGCGATCACGATTAAAGGCAAGATCCACCATGCAACCAAAATAGCATATATTTTGGAGATGTGCAGAGAGGAGGAGGATATCTTCGCCAATTCGACCCCATTCCCTAAGTCCAAGGTGCTCTTCAAGCCCATTGCTGTGAAGAAGCAGACCATCAGAGGGAAGAAGGAAAAGAAAGCAGAATCACCTAAAGCTGCTGCTGCTGAAGAGATTCAACAAACCAGGGGGAAGGTTTTGTTGGAGGCAAAAGATGGAAGCGGTGGTGAAAGTTGAAAAAAAGCAAAAACCCTCGCCCCCAAAGCGCGAAAGATTGGTGGTTCTCACCGATGAAGATGGCGATGAGTCGAAGAGATTCAACCTGAGGGCCAAACCGCTCAGAGATCGTCATTGCAAGTTTTGGCTCAGGTTATCTCCAAGGCACAAGAACAGACTGAGGAGCAGGTCATCTCTGAGGTGCTTGAGACTTCGCTCAGCTCAGACAAAATTTCTCAGGAAATTTTTAAAGGAACTCAGGCCTCGGAGATTCCCTCTTGAAGAAGTCTTGGCTCGAGACAACGAAAGAGCTAACTTCGAGTCAATCGAGGGCGTGCCCATACTCGGGCCTCAGAACCCACTCGGATCTGGCCGAGGACTGGCCTGACAACCTTCGAGATCTTCTTTGAGACTCGGAGCGAATATTCTTGATGAGCTCCTGAGTGATCTACTTCTTGATCCCTCAGCTGATGCTTCAACTGAACCAGAGAGCCCGAGATGGAAGAAGGGCGAGGCTTAAGAAGGCGAGTGGAGGAGCAAGGGGGAACGGTTCATTCTTGACCGCTATCCTGAGCTCAGCTCATACCCTGATCTGCAAGATGTCTTCTTCATTAAGGTCGACTGTGTTCATCCTCAATCAGACTCTTCCCGAGATGCTTGATATTGCTCTGCATTCAGAGGGGAAGACTGGTGGAATGAGGAGACAGACCTTCCCCGACCGACTTCTCGGGGTTCGGAGGACAAGCTCGATGAAAAATTCCAATTTTGATGAGTTTGGTTCGGAGGAAGATAGCCGAGAGGAGAGCGGATCGGTTGGTGCCCCTAGCGGCGGAGACAAATCTCAAGATGGAGATGGGGACCAACAGGAGATCTTGAGGATCGCCTCGGATGGAGAAGGACACTTCCGGGTGCTGATCAACTGAAATCGGTCAACCTCCTCGATCGAAGCTAGCACTTTTCGGTACCTTTTGGCACTATTAACAATTATGCCAAAGTTCTTTGAAAGTTCTATCTTTAATTCTCAATTGTCGATAAACAGGTGAGGCTCGATTGGAGATGGAGCTCGGGATGAAGTCAAGCTTCGAGGATGATCAATCGGCACAAAAGGTCTGAAGGTTTCCCGAGATTGACCTCACTCCCTTGATGGAGAAACTTGAGAAGGTTGAGCCAATGATGAACAAGATTGCTCAGATGGAAGAAACATTGGCCAACCAAGCTCAGAAGATGGAGAATCTTAGTCACTCTTCAGAACTGGTGCTAATCCAAAACACTCTGACCTCACAGATGACCTCCATGGAAGATAAAATTTGAATGAAAAGCCGGGAGGAGTCAAGGGTGAGTTAGTCTTGAACTCAAACAAAAGCACCAGGAGAGAACTGCATTTCTAGAGGTGAAATTGGCAGAGAGGAATGAAGTGATGATCAAATCTGTTGTTGAGGAAATGAGCTCAATGCTCATGACCAAGATGACAGAGATGTTTAAGGAAGCTCTCTCTGGCCAGTTTGCCCATCTCTCTGAAGAATTTTCTGTGGCTAAGAACCACATCAGGAGGCTGGAAGACGAACAAGATCAGATAGCAGGAGAGGTTCGCTGTGTGAGCAAAGAGCAATATCACATGGACACAACACTCTCCAGACTTCTTCCAAATTACGGTGCCAAGAAGGGGGAAAAGGAAGGTGAAGACCTCAGGAAATTATTGGCACGTACTTTGAAGAAAAAGGCTTAGAAAGATGCTGAAATGTATAACCTATCCAAAGCCTTAAATGAAGTCGAAGCTACTGACAAGTTGAAGTTCGCTCAGGTGGAGAAGCCTATCTACACTTTAGTTTCTGAAGAAACCATGCTTGATGTTGCTAGAGAGAAGCTGAGTGCTAGAACTAAGGTTGGAACAAGCCAGGCTGCTGCTGAATTGCCTATGAAGAGGAAAGCCTTGGGTGTTGTTCAACCTGAAAGCAAGCGTGCAAAGGCTTCTAAGCCAATCCAGAGAAAGCTGATTCTGGATGATGAAGGTACTGAAGAATCTGAGTCTCACCCTCAGAAGAAAGTCTTCAACACGAAGAATGCTCTGAAGACACTCCAAATAGAACAAGCTAAGAAAGCGGTTAGCCGGGTCTCGCGCATACTGTGATCGGAAAAAAAGATCAAGAAGAGCAAGAAGCGAAGGAGTGGATTCAAGAAGTTTGAGAGCAAAAGAAGAGAGACATCAAAAGCACTGAAGTGGCCCCACGTTGATAAATGGATGTCTATCAAACTCAACGATATGTGGGAAGAGGTCAAGAGAACATTCTGGTTCTATTATGATGTGCTCAGGGAGTGGAGAGGGGAAAGCTCAGATCAAAATGAAGCATTCATTGAATATCTCCTAACCTTCTATCCAAAATATCTCCAAAGTTGGATGAACCTTGCGGATGAAGGAGAGGTGCAGATAGAAGCCCCCGGTCCATATTCCTACCCTCCTCCAAGACTTGGTAATGGCTTGGTGAATGAGAAGGCCATTACTCAAGAAATTGCTCAAGATATCTTTAGTCGATTGGGTTTAACGAAAACGGTCCTGGATATCATCAAGGAGAGAAATGAGTGAAGAAGAGATTTTTCGAATGTTAGGACACGAGGTGCCGTGATGAAGTTGAAGAAGTAGCAAACTGAAGAGCAGAAGACTGAAGAGCCAAATCTGAAGACTAAAGACTGAAGACTCAGAAGATTCTGTAATCTTTAAATTTTGTCTTTTTGATTTTGTTGATAAGACTCATTGTAATCTGTAATGGTATACCAATCATCAATGAAAACTTATCATTATGCTCAAAAGATAATATCTCATTATCTTATTTACATGTCTTTTATATTTGATATGCCTGAATGAATGTCTCTGACTCAACTGTTTAAGTATTTGGTGATGAACTATTTAAGAAGATTCATTACTGAAGAAATTGTTGAAAGAATAATTGTTGGGAGACTCTCTGTAATTGTTGGGAGATTCTCTGATTCATAGTATTGGGAGACTCATTATCTAAGGGGGAAAATTGTTGAAAATATAACCAATCTTGTAATAGGATAAACTGAAACCTGAGCTTAGGTTATATGTTTGTAACAAGATAGGTTTTGGCATCATCAAAAAGGGGGAAATTGTTGGGAGATGAATTTAATAAAAGATATATGATTTAGATTAAGATCCCAAAACCCCTGAGTATGACATGTTCAGAATGATCTTGATAGTTGAGTCAGGATTCAGTTTTAGAGTACTCAGGATGGTATCTGCAAAATGTATAGTCAGCAGATATAGATCAGGATAAGTTCTGAAGACTCTGAAGAACTCAGTATGTTTCTGAAACTGAAGTTTGATATGAAATCAAAGTTTCAAGACTCGATGGCCGAGAAACCGAGAATCAAGACTTCGAGAAATCGAGAATCAAGACTTCGATGAGAAATCCGAGATCTTCAAGACTTCGGCATGAAGACTCAAAGATATCTGTGAAGACTCGAAGACTCGAAGACCACAAGACTCGTAAGACTCAAGACGCAAGATCAAGATCAAGATCAAGAATCTTGAAGGCACGATAATTACTAAAGACTTCGATAATGTCTTGAATGCTCAAGATATAAACCTCGATGTTCCGAGGCAATGAATATATCTATCTCAAGGATGCAATCTTCGAGAAGATCGCGATTCTTTAGAAAATAGATATTTGCCAAGACATTCAAATGCAGACAAAAGGAACTAAGTCAGAAGTGTTGTTAAGGTTATATCAAACTCAGAGTTTGTAACCAAAAGAGCCGTTGAAGGTGTCTACCTTTAACTGGAGACAAAAGTCAAAAAGAGGAAGACAACATGCCATCTTGACGACATCGACAATGACAATCATTTGAAAAAGATGTTAGAAGTACAAAAGTTCCAGACTGAAAAAGTGAAGACCGGCTACATGAAAGGCTATTGCCTAAAAAGTGTTAGGGAGTTTCAAACCCTAAATATAGCCGTTCCTCACACACCATAAGAGGAAACTCACGAAGCTATCTCTCCAACGGATAGTTTTCAAAAGTGACCTTGGTGTATGCCTATAAATACTGGTGACCCTCTACATTGTAAGGTTACGGGAAATTTATACGCAACTCAAGAGCTCAAATTTATTACTGCAAGTTGAAGCACTCGAAAAACTTAGAATTTCCCAAGTGCTTTTATATTGAAGAGAGCTCACTAAACTAAGCCTAGCTTGATAAGATTTATCCAAAGCTTAGTCGAGATATCCTAACCCTTTGCATTGTACTTCATTGTAAAGGATATCTCATCCTAGTTGGAAACCAACCGAGAAACCCCAAACCCTTGAGAAGGTAGTTGGAGTGTGTTTGTTGGTGAGAAGAGTTAGTAAACTACGCGGAGTAGTCAGAAAACTCTAGAGGAGAAGTTAGTAAGCTCTGAGAGGTAGTCCGAAAGCTTGTTTGTGTTTGAGTAAGTAAACTACGGAGGTAGTCGAAAAGCTCAAGGTCGGGTTGAGTAAGTAAACTACGTGGAGTAGTCGAAAAGGTCGGGCGAGTTGAGTAAGTAAACTACACGAGGTAGTCAGAAAGCTCATAAGTGATTAGTGAATTTCTCGAGGATCGAGAGAGTGGGGCGTAGGGAGCTTGAGTCTCTGAACCACTATAATTGTTGTGTTGTTTATTGCTTTCCTTATCTGTGCTTAACTGTTGCATCACTGAGTTTGAAAGCATATTTTCACTGACGTTTCAGTTGGAATCAATCCACTGGAAGTTGCATGTAATTGAATCACAGCCTAATCATTATTCCATTAAAGGAAGGTTTTCAAAAAAAGCTTTAAAACGAGTATAAACTAAAGGGCCAACCATTCCGCACATCTGAGTAGCTAGAACAGATAGTTACCAAACTGAACTTACTCTTATGAGGGTTCAGTAAGTTAGTTATCTGATCCAAGCAACTCAGGATCTCTGACACTCAGAACTCAGTTGGGATTATCTGAGGTATCTGAAAGCAACTCAGGATCACTGTCTCAGTAGACTTTGACTCAGAGCGATCTGTGCTTCTCAGGACCTAATCCCAAGCTGACCTCAGTAGGAAAAAGTTTTTAAAACACCTAACACGTGTATTCCCCCCCATACACGTGTAAGACTCGTTTGCACCGGGACCAACAACACCACTCATAAAATGCATCCTATAACACATCGACTATTTTGAGTAAAAGAAAACGTCCTTCAAATGTGAACGAAACACTTCTGTGACATTTAAGATTAGGTCATATTAATCTAAAGAAAATTCAAAGGTTGGTGAAAGATGGCTCATTGGAATCCCTCTAGGTTGAGCCATTTCCAACTTGTGAGTCTTGTTTAGAGGATATTTGAAGCCAAAGGGAATAGAGCTACTGAAGTGTTAGAGATCGTTCATACTAAAGTATGTGGTCCAATGTCAATCAAAGCTAAAGGAGGTTATGAGTATTTTGTTATTTTTATCGATGATTACTCAAGATACGTATACATTTTCCTTATGAAGCATAAGTACTAGACCTTTGATAAATTCAAAGAGTCTAAGGCTGAAGCAAAAAAATATAGGGAAAAGAGTATCAAGTTTCTACGATCTGATCGTGGAGGCGAATACCTCAGTGATGAATTTTTGAACTACTTGTCAGGTGAAGGGATCGTATCCAAGTTGACTGCACCCGGAATCCCTCAACAAAATAGGGTTGCAGAACGAAGAAACTTAACTCTTTTAGAAATGGTCAAATCAATGATGAGTTATTCGAATCTACCCAAGTCGTTCGCCTTGGAAATAATATCTTATATTCTAAACTTGGTACCATCCAAATCGGTTCCTAAAACTCGAAAGAATTGTGGACCGGGCGTAAGCTCAGTTTGAAATACATGAGAATCTGGGGGTGTCCCGCATACGTGTTGGACAAGGAAGTCAGTAAGTTGGATCCACGTTCAGAATTAAGGTTGTTTATAGGATATCCCGAAGGGACGAAAGGGTGTATGTTCTATGGTCCCAAGGATCAAAGAGTTGTAATAAGTACACAGTTTAGATTCTTGGAAGATGATTATGTGAACAATAGGAAGCCCAACAGTGAGATTACCTTAGATGAATTAAGAGGGCCAACTCCAATACCAACTAACAAGTTGACATACCAAGCGTCACACCTACACAATCGGAACCTCGTTATAGTGGGAGGGTTGTGAGACAACCTGAGCGATTCATTAGGATGGGAGAGTCTTCGGACTTGGTCCTCGTTGATAATGAATCAGACCCCTGGTTCTACAACGAGGCAATCCAAGACAAGGATGCGGATTCTTGTCAAATAATAATGGAAGCCGAGATGAGTTCTATTGATCATAATCAAGTGTGGGAGCTAGTCGAACCACTCAATGGGGTAAAACTCATTGGATGCAAGTGGGTTTACAAGAGAAAGAGAGGACCGGAAGGGAAGGTTGAGACCTTCAAGGCTAGACTTGTGCCAAAAGGATATACTCAGAAAAAAAGGATCGATTATGAGGAAACCTTTTCGCCTGTAGCTATGCTTAAGTGTATCCATATTCTCTTGTGGGTAGCTGCACATCTAGATTTTGAGATCTGACAAATGGATATCAAGACAGTTTTCCTAAATGAAAGTCTTGAAGAAGAAATCTATATGCGTCAGCCCGAAGGCTTCATCGCGAAAGGCCAAGAACATCTTGTATGCAAGCTTAAGAAGTCCATTTACTGACTTAAGCAAGCATCCCGTGCTTGGAACCAATGTTTTGATCAGGTTATAAAATCTTACGATTTTGATCAAAATGAGTTCGAGAGTTGTGTGTATAGGAAGTGTGTCGGAACTACCTTGGTATTTTTAGTACTATACGTAAACGACATTCTGCTCATCAGAATTGATTTAAAGGTGTTGTTAGACGTAAGGGTATGACTGTCAAAACAAGTTGATATGAAGCACTTAGGGGAAGCCGGTCACATTCTTGGGATCAAGATAACTCGAGATCGCAAGAAATTGAAGATAAGTTTATCGCAAGCTTCATAAATATACATTGTTTTGAAGCGATTCAGCATGCAGGATTCCAAGAAAGGTTTTCTACCTTTTAGGCATGGAAACCATCTATCGAAAGAGATGTGTCCCAAAGATACAGAAAGAGATAGATGACATGAAAGGCATTCCATATGCATCGGCAGTGGAAGCCTTATGTATGCAATGTTGTGCACTAGGCCAGATATTTTCTTTGTCGTGGGCATGGTAGCAAGATATCAAAGTATCCCTGGAAAAGAACATTGGACTGCGGTTAAAAACATTCTGAAGTATCTGAAAAGAACTCGAGATAGAATGTTGAGTTATCAGTCAGACAGTCTAATTCCCGTGGGATACATAGACTCAGATTTCCAATCGAATATAGATTCTAGAAAATCTACCTCGGGTAGTGTGTTTTGTTTGGAGGTGCAGCCGTGACATCGAGAAGCGTTAAGTATAAATGCATCGCAGATTCTACCATGGAAGCCGAATATGTAGATGCTTGTGAAACAGCGAAGAAGCGGTTTGGCTGAAGAACTTCTTAGTGGACTTGGACGTAGTTCCAAATTTGCCCAGTACTATTACTGTCTACTGTGAAAATGCTGGAGCAGTTACAAATTCAAGGGAACCAAGAGCCCACAAGGCCAACAAACTCATTGAAAGGAAATGCTATCTTATACAAGAAATCGTTAAGAGAAGAGATATAGAGGTGACAAAGATCGCATCGGTGGAAAACCTAGCAGATCCATTCACAAAGGGTCTGCCTTAAAATACATTCGAGAGACATGTAGAAGGAATGAGTGTCAAGTGTGTTACTAATCTGATTTGAATATAAGTGGGAGAAATGTTATTAGGATCATGTAGGACATGAGACGTGTTGTAGTATACTTAAAAATAGAAATTGAGTATAAGTGAGAAATTGTTGGGGTTATACGTGAAAGTATGTTTTTACTTTGTATAATAAACTGAATTTTGCACTTATTTACTGAAAATAAATCTTTTTATCACTGTTGCTTTAAATATGATTGAATGTTATTATTTATTGCAAACCGTTTAATATTAGTACATATTGCATTATAGTTAATATGGTGATACATTATCACAGAAGATCACATTACCAGTTCCTTGTAAATAAGTACACTTTCACAATCTAGATGGAATTGAACACTTCATTTGTTGGGGAACGTTTTGCCCGGATCTATTCGAGGTGTAATTTAAATAACAATTTACTACTAGCATGAATTAACCTATTAATTCAAATATCAAATACCAACAACATACATGCGTACAAATAATTTCACGTAAAATCCTACACATGCGAAATCTAGGAGTTTACGCGAAACATATCTCTTGAAGAGACAATAGTTGAGACGATAGATCAATCCAAATGCCTTCTCAAGTATATCCCAAGTCCTTGCTCGTTATCCGGTGGAAGATACTCACGAACAATTTAAACAAAGGAAAAAGAAAAAATATATTGCACCACCTTTGTGGATTTCTAATTTTTCTAAAACTGGAATTGTATTCATCCCCTATTTATAAGCATGAGGGGGGGGGCAAAATATTAAGGTATGTTCGTTTCGCGACTATCCCGGCGGACTTTGGACTTTACAATCTCAAACCTCCTTTTATTTGAGACTTAAAGTAAGAATTTTGAAATCCTATTAATCATACTCTACCTCATAACCTACTACTACTCTACATTTTATTCTCTCAATACACTCATATCATATACTTTTTATTCTCCCAATACACTCAAAACAATATAATAATATCACCACATTAATCATCTTTTCCACCATCTTACCCTATAAAATCCCATAACAAATATACATCTTAACTATTCATCAAATTTTTAAAATCCTAAGATTTCAAAGTCCGTATTTCCCACATCCACTATAAGCTCGAAACGAACATACCCTTAGGGTTATTGTGGGATATGGAAATTTCTTTGTATCTTCCCCAACATACTGTCTTGAATATATCTCATATATTCTATTTTCCATATATATCTTCCCACAAAAATCTCCCCTTACTTTATTCCTCAAATTTTAGAAAATTACTCCAAAAAGACCAAGTCAAAGACTCTTGAATTTATGAGATAATCTTGTATTCCAAAAATATTTATCTTCCATAAAATCTTTCCAAAAAAAAATTTTTCTTTATTTTTCTTGTATTTTTCGAAAATTGTAGAAAAATTAGGCAATAATTATTTCTTTTATTTTAATCACCTTTTCATTAATTGGACTTATATTGGGCTACTTGAGGGGCATTTATGAGAATTAAAATTGGACCTCCCAATGGGCTCTGAATTATCAATATTGAGCCACAATATTATTCAGCCCAATAATATTAATTTACTCCACTATAAAATTAATATTGCATTATCCATCTTAACCCATATTACGATAATATGGCTCCCGGTTATTATTTCCCGTGTTTAAGATTATTTAGTCCATTAATTAATTAAGCCACTGAAATGTTTTATATTAATTAATACCTTTTTCCTTGGAGTAAAGACAACTCAACATTATTATCCATACCGGAAATAAATTCCACTTGCAAGATTTGGTATGATAAAACTTCTGAACCCACCAAGGGGACAAATCAAACAAGACTTTCCTTGCACATGTTTCTCTGTATTAAATCTTAGCATTTGTCATGTAATTAATAATATTGCCCAAAATACAAAGTATATAATCGCTCTCTGATTCTAAACCCAACATAGATCAAATCAATAAGTATTAATCACACACAATCCTATTTAAGTGACATAGATTAAGAAATCAACAACCACTGAGGTCTAATTCTTCATCACATAAGTCAGTACAGAAGAATTTATCCTCTCTGTAGGTCCGCTTCAGCGCATCACTATGCACTAGTGCGATCTCTTGGTCAAGACAGGTCAAACTGAGCTTTGCACATCAACCTCTACCAATGGAGTATTCAATTTCATCTAGATTTTGAAAATGTACTTATTTACAAGGACCTGTTAATGTGATCTTCTGTGATCGGGTATCACTACATTAACTATAATGCAATATGTACCAATATTGAACGGTTTGCAATAAATAAATAACATTCATTCATATTTAAAGCAACAGTGATAAAAAGTTTATATTTAGTAAATAAGAGTACATTAATCTGTTATACAAAGTAAAAGCATACTTTCACGTATAACCCCAACGCCATTGGTAGAGGTTGATGTGTAAGACTCAAATTAGCTTTTCTTGACCAAGAGATTACACTAGTGCATTGTGATGCTGGTAAGTATTAAATTATGCACATTTTTAATAGATTAGAGTGCAATTTATTGGGCTCGTTTGTGTTAAGATGGCATGATTATTAACTTATGCGTGTTTTGATGGTATTATTCCGCAGTTGATCGATTCTTGTGCTTTTGAGTGTATGTAGGTATCTTTTGTGAATTATTATTTTAGAGTAAGAAGCTCATGCAAGAATGAGGATTTGTTGGGTCAAATTTATGTTGTAAAAGCCCACACTGAGTGACCCAGTGCAAGCCCACATTCTAGAAGTTGTGAAAGAAAGGATTTACACGCAAGTTTAAAGGCTGTGAGATAAGGCATGATATTTTTGGCATAAGATTTGTTGGAGAAATTTGGGGTAATCATTATGGAAAGATTAGGAGTATCTTTTTTGGGGTTATAGAAGATTATTTATTTGAACATTGGTGCGTAAAACTTGGCAGTACGTATATATTACAAAAGGGATTTGACCCCAAAAGGAGATACGACACGCTACGTTGGACGCGAGGAGACGCCACTTTTCAGAGAAGTATCACGACGCAGTAGAGGAGACCGGGAGACGTGCAGTTTTGAGAGTCGTATTTAGTTAGTATTTTTATCCTAAATTTGAAATTTTTTGAACCCGTGTTTAATGTCGATGTTTTAATTCAAGACGTTTATGATATTTGTTTTTCGATTGTTTAATTTATCTGGTTTAAATTCTTGCGTATTGGAAATAATTGATTTAGATTGATCACCTAGGTTAATTATTTTAATATGTCTGTTAGTTCTAAGCATGTAATCCGTAATTGTTATGTGTGGTGATAATTGGTAACAACTAGTGGTTCACTAGGGTAAATTAAACCAAGTTCTTTCGGGTCGAGCTAGCGTATCTGGAAATTTGTTTGCTCTCTATTCTAATTCGTAATGCTTCTACTAGGTTAAATCTATGGGCGTACCCAGACTGCTTAGTTAGAAAGGTTCTCTTGAAGAGACGTCTTTTCAATTGAATATAATTAAGGGATAGGACCGGGAAATCGAAAGGTTTTGATCCCCGAGGGGCATTAATCTTGAAAACAAATAGAGTAAACGTTGAGGTTGATTTATCGTGTTAAGCCGGGGGATGAATGAATCGTGAGTTGGGATACTTACCTATTATTGAATTTTATTTATTTAATTAATTGTTGGTTTCTTAGAAATTTATTATTTTTATTAGTAGTTATAGAAATTCAATCCAACCCTTATTTTCTTGTTTGTCCCTATAAATTCATACAATTAGCATAACAATTATTCTACATTCCCTGTGGATCGACCCCTTACTTGCCACTACTACGAGTTAGTAGGGTAGATTTTGGTATTTATTTTTGTCACACCTCGACAATGCGGTCAGATGCGCTGAAGCGGAACTACAAAGAGGATAAATTCTTCTGTACTGACTTACGGGATGAAGAATTAGACCTCAGTGGTTGTTGATTTCTTAATCTCTGTATGTCCCTTAAATAAGATTATGTGTAATAAATATTTATTATTTTGATCTATGTTGGGTAGAGAATCAAAGAGCGATTGAATACTTTGTATTTTGGGCAATATTATTATTTACATGACAATTGCTAAGATTTAATACAGAGAATCGTGTGCAAGGAAAGTCTTGTTTGATTTGTCACCTTGGTGGGCTCAGTAGTTTTATCATACCAAATCTTGGAAGTGGATTAATTTTCAATATGGATAATAATGTTGAGTTGTCCTTACTCCAAGGAAAAGATATTAAATAATATAAAAATTTTCAGTGGCTTAATTAATTAATTAATGGACTAAATAATTTTAAACACGGAAAATAATAACCGGGAGCCATATTACTTTAATATGGGTTAAGATGGATAGTGCGATATTAATTTGTTAGTGGAATAAATTAATATTAATGGGCTGAATAATATTATGACTCAATATTGTAATTCAGTGCCCATTGGGAGGTCCAATCTTAATTCTCCTAAAGGCCCCTCAAGTAGCCCAATATAAGTCCATTAATGAAAAGGTGATTAAAATAAAAGAAATAATTTGTTGCTATTTTTTCCTTTGTTAAATTGTTCGTGAGGATTTCCCACCGGATCAACGAGCAGGGATTTGTGAATACTTGAGAAGGCTCTTGGGTTAGTTTGGTGAAAAGTTTGTTCAATCTTCTCAACGGTTGTCTCTCCGAGGGTAAGATTCGCGTAAACTCCTAGATTGCGCATGTGTAGGATTTTACGTGAATTATTTGTACGCATGCATGCTGTTGGTGATTATTATTTGAATTAATATGATTAATTCATGCTAGTAATAATTGTTTATTTAAATTTGTATTTAAAGTTAATTCCGAATAGATCCGGGCAAAACGTTCCCCAACAGGACGCTGGTGGTGCGACTTGACGGCAGTGCGGTTGGAATTTGCCCGAGACTGCCTCAAGCCCTATTGTTTATTGAACTCGCAGTGTCTGAACAGATTGGGCAAGAGTAGCGATTTTTTGAAGCAATTCTTCCATGGCAAGACATCAACATATGGTTGATGGCAAAGCGGCATCGGAAGGAGCGTTGCACTGATTCTAATACCAACTGATGCAGGAGAAGTGTAAACTATACGAAACAACCTTCTAAATCTCCATTGATTTCCATAGGAATACCGGCAATGAGGAATACACGAGAAACTCTCTCAATAAACTTTAATTTCTTAATTCATAATCAACTAAATAATACGTTTACAAGGCTGATTCTTAAATAGAATTGAAACTCTAATTAAAAGAGAAACATACATATATGGAAATGATCATATCTAATAAATTAAAGATCCTAATTAAAACAAAATTTCTAATAATTTGTGTTATGATTTAAACTGCAATTATGGAGAAATTGAGATAACACAAAATTAAATAACACAAATTTGGTTACCTAATTCGTCAGGAATGACTACATCTAGGGGCACTACCAAGCTAGGAGATTTACTAATTTTCGGTGATAACAATTACAACGAATCAGATAAGAATTAATAGAAGCAAGGGACGTGAAGCAGTCGATCGGGCTTCATAACCCAACATTTTGATTCTCCAACACCACTCATAATTATTCAAGATTGCTATCGCGATCTCGTCTCTATTTCTAGTTAAATACATTCATTTTTCCTTAGGTTTTTTAATTAGACGAGAGCTTTATTTTATATACACTCGCTGAAGCCCTCACTAAAATTGAAGAATGAAAAGATAGCAGCCACATTCCAAAGAATAGTTAGAACCATTTCCGCTTTGAGAAAAAAAATTGATGTCGTCGCAGGAAATGTTAAAGCCACGTACTTGAAATTGATTTAGCCACAATTATGCAATTGATTGAAAATATTTATTACAAATCATTTGTTAATATAATTAAAATTATTTATTGTGTAATTTTTTTTCTTTATTTTATTATTAATATTACTTTTTTTATTATTTAGAAATAGTTATATAAAACACAACAAATAGTTGATGTATTACCTTTGCGTGTAACTTTTTAAGTTGATATATGTCTCGTAATTTAATGTTCAAATAAAATTAATATTTGAAAAATAAAATTTTGTTTACATAATAAAATTTTAATTTAAAAAATATTATATTCATATTCAATTAATTATTTAATTGAATTAATTCGCAAATTAAATATCTAATTATGAAAATTTAATTAATAATTTTAAATATTATAATATCACCATTATTCCATGACAGCAACATGTACTCCCTCCAACAGCCTTGATTTTGTGTATGATGCTATTTGCCTCATCTTTTGTGATCCGTCGCTTGAGCAAAACTGGGACTTTCTCAACCAAATCTTTAGCTTCGTTCAACCCTTGCTCCGTAAACGAACGGATCTCTTTGATCACCTTTAGCTTTGGCCCTGCGTCGAATTTCTCTAACTTGACATCAAATGTTGTTTTCTTTCGAAGAACCATTCCCTCGACGGAAATACGTTCCAACTTGGGATGCATCACCTTCTCCGTCAGAGTAGGACGAATTAGAAGCCGCTCTTCTAGAGAAAGTGATGCAATTTTTTCAGCAAGCTCGACGATCTTGTCTGAAGGTAGTGGTACGGATCATATTGAGCAGGGTATTTGTATCTCTTGGGCTTTTCTTTGGGATCTCTCGGGACAAAATCAGGCTGAAACCAACGTGCAATTTGATATAGACTAGCTAGTTTCATGGTTTGGTGACCCAAACCAGGAAACAGTAAGATATATATTTATGGCGCTTGCTGCAAAGAATCTATCTATCTATTATTCAGAGCATGATCTTTAATTAATTAAAAGGGAAACCAGGGGTCACTTTCTTTTACTGCAGACAAACACAATCATAGAGAAACACACTTAGCAAACTGGACACAAACATTCTGAAAAATAGCACGTCCCTCGAATCATATTTACAAGTGAGGTGAACAGGACAAAGTTATTTTCCGGGATGATATCTTTTATTGTCACTAAAGTTTACTCATTTCCTCCCCTCTTCCACTCACTATTAAACTTGGTCCTAGAAGTACGCTCTTACTCCCAATAAACCCTCCCCGTTGAATGACGGAGTATACTATTTGAGGTGCTAAATGTAATTAATAATTTTCAAATTTACATTTAGCACCCCAATGGAGTAGAAGTGTACTTTCAGAACCAAATTTGATAGTGAGTGAGGGGGATCAGGACTTGAAAAGGATAAACTTTAAGCACCAAAAATAATATTATTCCTTATTTTTCAGAACTAACTTTAAACTCACAAATAGATAAACATCAGTAGAACTATGCATATAGAAGCTGTAATAAGGAACCATTCATGTCTATAAACTGATCCGAAATCAATATAAAAATTCCCAGAACATTCTGAAATCAAACTAGAGAAATGGACTTGGAAACATAATATGAGACCAACAATGTAAAAGTAATACTCAGAACCACCCCTCTATCCATCAGATAAGAATCATTACTACATTCTGATTACTATAACTTTTTTTTTTTTTTTTTTTAATTGGACAAATAGTGACTCGAACTTATAACCCCACGACATAGGTGGCAGTGCTCTAAGACCATCTCCAACCCAAAACTTTAAAATGGAGTAGTCTATACTCTAAAATACAAAACTCTATACAGTAAAAACTTCATATAAGAATACTCTATATAGGAATAAACTTCTTTATAGTAATAAAAAATCATGGTCCCAACTCGGGACCAGTTATATTTAGGAATAAACTCCACACTGTAATAATGCATATTTTTTTTCGGTCCCGTCTTAATGATTTATGTCTCAATATAAGAATAAATTACATTATATATCATTACAATTAAAATGACCTAAAATATTTATCTATGATTAATTGTGACGACATCTTAATTTTATGGCTTGTCACTACATCCTTCAACTTGACATAATAACTCGTCCGTATAGACATCTTTTTTGGTGCCATTTGCTTGAAATAGAAAATGTTTTCTAATTTTATGAAAAATATACATGTATTGAACAAACATTTATACACATGTGAGCAATAACTATTGTTTAGTTTCTAAGTACTTGCATATTAGTTGATACATATATATTTCATATATTTTTAAAGTGTATGTATTATATATATTTTTAAAGTGTATGTATTTATTTTAGTCAAAATTCATATTAATTTTATATATATTTTTAAAGTGTATGTATTTATTTTAGTCAAATTCATATTAATTAGATATATGAATTTATTAATAAATTTACATACATGCAGTATAATATGTATTATATTGAATGTATTATTCTTTTAATATTAATTTTTTATGTAAAACTCTATTTAAGAATAACCTCTCTATAGTAATATTTTTTCCCAGTCCCGATAATATTACTATATGGAGTTTTTAATGTACTCTATTTTTAATATCTTCTCAAATCCTATACTCTATATCTTACTCTATTTATTATTTTATTCATTCTCAATATATTTCTCCAACATATATTTATGTGATGATGAAGAAGATGAATATGATGGTATGTGATTGTTTTTTGAATCAGGGTTGGAGATGCATAGGTTCATAAATTTATGAACCAATGCACATTTGGATGTTTGACTCATTAAGTTCGTGTTGGAGGAGCGTCTGAGTTGCAATGCTGAGTCAATCAGTCGCGCTCTGAGTCACTGAGTCAATCGAGTCATGATCTGAGTTATTGAATTGGAGATGCATATGTTCATCAATTTGATGAACATTTATTTGATGAACATGTGCATGTCGAAATGAGGATGAAAATATGTAATTTTGAGATTTTTAGGTGACATGAAATTTTTTTGGATTTTAGATATGTAAACTTTTGTAATTTTTTTTTGGGGAGTGACACTCCACTACAAAGTCACTAACAAAAGAACTCTAAAGTACATAAAAAAATGATTGTAAGGTACAAAAAAATGGTCAAAAAGTCTAAGTTTCCCTTCTGCCCAATTTTCTGCACTTCTGACCCGTTTTCTGCACTTCTGATGCATTTTGACTTTTTATAATTTAAAATTTTGAAAGTCCAAATATTATAAATTAATTAAATTATTTATTAATATAATTTCATTATTTATTTCAAAGTGCATTTTATTAACTCATTTTGCAATTCAGAAAATATGTAACTTTTAAAAAATAAATTCTTTTAATTTTTTCACCTCTAGCTAATTTTAAAGTGCATTTTTTTTAAATTGTATTTTTATCAATTTTGGAGTACATTTTTTTTGGAGTGCATTTTTTTTTTCTACACTATTAGACCAATTTTGGAAGTGCATTTTTAAAAAAAAAATGTATTTTGAGTCAATTTTGGGGTACATTTTTTTTTAAAAAAAAAAAATTGTATTTTGGACC
This sequence comes from Stenogyne calaminthoides, assembly GCA_037126765.1. NCBI lineage: Eukaryota > Viridiplantae > Streptophyta > Magnoliopsida > Lamiales > Lamiaceae > Stenogyne > Stenogyne calaminthoides. The sequence goes on from JBBCBC010000020.1 coordinate 24,846,490, forward strand.
AATTTTAGAGTGTTTTTTTTAATTGTATTTTAGACCAATTTTGGAGTACATTTTTTAAAAAAAAATTGTATATTGGGTCCTAATTTAAACAAAAACCGTAATCCGAAAAAAAAAATTGGAAGTGCATTTTTTAAAAAAAAAATTGTATTTTGAGTCTATTTTGGGGTGCATTTAAAAAAAATGTATTTTGGGCCCATTTTAGAGTGCATTTTTTAAAATAAAATTGTATTTTGGGTCCTAATTTAAACAGAAACCCTAATCCGCAAAAATAAACATCTAATTATAAATTAAACAAAAAAAATATGCAAAAATAATGTACTTTCCCCATAACAAAATACAATTAAAAATCTGCAAAAATAAAATAGAAAATTACACTCTAACAATTTACAAAAAATCAATCAGCATACTACAGAAAAATTACAAACAACAATATGTAGAAAATTACAAAACACCAATCTGATTCACTCCACTGCCACTCTACAGAAAATTACAACATCAATCTGCAAAAAAATTGCAGACAAATTAATTTACCACTCAAATTCTCAATTTCTCAGATCTACAAAACATACAGAAAAATGAAAACAAAATAAATAAAAAAACAAAAATGATTACCTTCTTCCCCATTTTTAAATTACAAAAAAAAAAAGAAACCCTAAGCTAGTTTCGCCGCCTCCGCCACTCTGCCGTCGTCGCCCCCACCGTTGTCGCGCAATCCACCACATACACAAGATATACCACTCAAATACTCAATTTCTCAGATCTACAAAAAAATACGGAAAAAAAAAGAAAAACAATTGCCTGTTTTCGCGAACCAAAGGCCGCGGCCCGTCCACCACGCCGCTGCAAACCCTCACACCACCACGCCGCTGCAAACCCTTCTCCGCTGCGGCCCAAAAACCCTCCTCCTTCGCGGCCCTCCTCGCCTCTCGCGAAAACAATAGTCGCGGCCCTCCTACCTCCCACCTCGTGAAACCGCGGTCGCGACCCTGCTCCCACCTCGTGAAAACGCGGCCGTGGCGTTACCTTAGAGACAAAATGGGAGACGTCTTGCGGTCGCCGCCGTCTACCAACCTCCACCAAACCAACACCAAACCAGCGTCTCGGGCTCGGAGCCACCGAGGGCTGTGGATTTTGAGAGATTGAGAGTGGGGGAAGGTTTTTAGAGAGAGAGAGTGAGAGGAAGAAAATGAATTTGGGGAAGAGATTGTGTGGGTTTGTCGGGATGACCGAAATTAGGGGTTTATTTGTGGAAGGGGCGATTTTTTTGCTTTTAAATAATTAAAAAATGTATTGATGGGTAATATTGGTACATTTTGTAGTGGATTGTCACTACATTTTTCTTTTGTATCTTAGAGTACTTTTCACTCTAAATATGTAGTGGAGAGTCTTTATTTCATTTTATTTTTTTTGCGAATGTGTAATTTTTGAAAGTATATTTAATATGAATTTTGTGTTTTTCACACCAACAATTTCATGTTTCTAAAAATAAAAAATGGAAAAAAATGAAGAAAGAAAGATAAAAAAAGAGTGAGAAAGAAAGAGCGAATGCAGGAGAAAAGGACGGTTGATGTAACTTGGCTGATGTAACTTGTAATTTTAAAATGGAGAAAGAAAAGTAGGCAGGAGTTCAAATTGAAAGTAAGGGTAAATAAGTCTTTTTGAAGCCTATTTTGCACCTGCAAGTAATTCTTAAAAATCTTTGGATCTAAGAGTAATTGGGTCATTATATTTTAGGGTTCCTAGGACTTTGTTATATTTTTGGCTCAAACCCTATTTATCAAATAATTTGTTTTGCAAGTTTTAGGCAATCCTTGGTTGGGGTAATGGAAGGGGCTATGAGAATCATCTCCATTAATATTGTTTGACAATTTTTATTCACATGTAATGGGAATAAAAGTAAGTAATTGATTACCCTACTTACTCAATCCTTCTAAGATGATATTCATTGTTGATATACTAACCAAACAATATAATGTAATCAATAACATCATAGTGATTGACCCCTCAATAATACTCATTATCATTATGCTCATAATATTTCTTCTCACAATATTTCCATTACCATTATGCTCAAATTTCTTCTCATAATATTTCTTGATCTACATATTTCTTGATTTTTTATTCAACTTAGATATCATTCTTATTTCATTCTTTTACTTTTTTTTGCAGGTTGGATAAAGATAGAGAATAATGTAAATAGATAAGAATGAGATTACGTGAAAATTATGTTTTTCTACTATGAAGATGATGACATGATTATACTTATATCGATCTGATTCAAAGATCATTGTAAAAATTTCATAAATTTCCGTTTGTTAGATTTTAGTTTCTTCTATTGTAAGGGATGTTGATCTCTTCAACCATTGTATTTTCAAAGTTATTTAATGAAATATTTGTAATTCATTTTAATTATTTCGTAGTGAATTTTTTTCTAATGAAATCCATTATCTTATTTAGTGAATTCGAATATCTAATACTTTTGTATAGTGCTTAGTATAATATTATTATTAATTGTGTAATGAAATAAACAATTAAGCAAGATTAGTCAACTTCGGATTACAAATTGATTTGACAATTAGTTACATCTTTCTAATTATTTGGTAAATTTCATAAATTATGCAATCAAATATATACATTTATATTTTAAGGAAACTATTAATTCGGTCAACTATTGATTAGTGATTAGTCAACTTCAAATTTAAAATTGATTTGATAATTAATTACTCCCTCTGTCCACCAATTTTATGCTTGATGTGGTGGACATAAATATTAAGAAAAATGTAGATAAAGTAAGGGTATTATGGGGTTCATTTATAAATAAAGTGATTGTTTGTGAGTAAAATACAATGACATTTTAAGTAATTAAGTGATGGTTGAGGGATAAATATAAAGTAACTTTTTTCATAAAAGAAATGTGCATAAATTTGATGGACGGACGAATAAGGCAAGTGTGCATAAATTTAGTGGACGGAGTACATCTTTTCTAATTACTCGCACATAATATCTGAAATACCGTGGAACGAAGTTATATCGAATCCCCATTCTGACTAACTAATCCCGCAATGGTATTTTTTCTTGTTTGGTTGGATGCAACGTGGTGAAAGAAGTTGGAATTCCTGTCTCCGTCCTGCAGCCAGGCTAGAGGAGCTCTTTGCTTCCAGTGCATTTCTTCGTTTGAGAGCGTAGCCTCCAATTCAGCATGCAATTGGTGAAGGTGGAGCAAATCAGGTGGCGGTCCAAATCAATCTGTCGTTGTAAGCATGCAATATTAGTGGCTGTATTATTAAAAACGACGTCAAGGAACACTTGAGCTTATTTGGACACGTCATAGACGGGGAAAGGGTGTTCCAAAAACCTCGAAAGTCATCCATGAAAGTGTCCTCTCTGAGCCACTTGTGCTAAAAAAAGAAGCGGCCAGTGTCGTAATGATTGCAACGAAGGTGTCGTAGAAGAAAGACGCATCTGAACTACTCGATGGTCTAACCCATAAAAATCTAACTTCACTACTGAGGTCGTTGGAAACATATGCCGCCACATCTGATTCGCACAAAAATGATCAAGATGTTCCTAGGTAACACCATAACTATAAAGCTCTCAAAAGGCATGGATATCCTGCAACCCACTATCTTCTAAAGCTTGTCGAAAGTCATCCATGGCGCCAAAGCTCCCAACAAACAAAATACATGGGTCCTTTTCTGCGAGCAGACGTCGGAGTTCGCCGAATGCCCGCTGGTTTCCAAGCCCTCGGCCATTCCGGACAATAGTCAGTCATGGCTGGTGGCGGTGAGGAGTGTGTAAAATCATTATTATTACTACATTTAGTACTCAAAACAGAAAGCGTGATGTCGATTAATCCAATATAGTGCCGATTACATTATTATTATTATATTTTATCACTCCAAATACTGCATTATGTTGTATCCAAACACAAAGTTCCAAAAATTACAAGACATGAAATAGCACATCCAATTATAATTGCGTGTATAACACACATAAACAAAAAGACGTACATCCCGTGGAAAATTTTACCTTACACATTTAATAATATTTAAAATACAAATACTGCACACAGCCTTATAAAAATCTCATTCTTTATTGGCAACAGTGAAGCTTAATATTGAACGCAGACGCCCCCTGCACATATGTTTAATTAACAATTATTACTCCTATGTGTTCCTTCCCTGGCCTGAACCAAGAATTTAGGTGTTCCTCGAACCTCTGTTACTTTTAATCAAATTATAATATTATGGCCAAGCCCCCATCTAGCACAAATTTGTAAATGATACAGTTTGATGATATGGTTCACAATCTGCAGTCTTTTGTTGTTCGTCACAACATAAATGCTACTATAACAACATTGCAATAACAAGTATAATGTTAGGCACTCAGACCAGAAGCCCTAACTCCAACGAAAAGCTAGCTCGAGAGTGGACCCAAAACGTAGCTCGAGAGTGGAGGATTGATCTACTTAAGTACCCATCAGCTTGTGAATTCGATGTGGAGTCGTAACGTATAATGTAATGCATCTAACTTCATACATATAGTATCAACACACCTCTATAATAATCTATCAAGCTAACCCTATTACCATAACAACAATATCAAGATGGATTCATATTATATAATCTGACCATTCGGAGATAAATGAAGTATGATCCATCGACTCCCAAGGATTTTCCTCATGTTTTGTGGGCTGTGCTTTCCCTCCCACTAATCTTGCTGGGTTCCCTACAGCCGTCGTTCTCGGAGGCACGTCTATTAAAACCACGGACCCTGCACCAATCTTGGCCCCCTCCCCAATTTTCACATTCCCAAGTATTGTTGCTGCTGCTCCAATTAGTACTCCATCACCAATCTTGGGGTGGCGGTCTCCGCCAAACTTGCCGGTCCCACCCAATGTTACATGGTGGAGAATGGATACGTTGTTTCCAATCACTGCTGTCTCCCCAACTACGACCCCAGTTGCATGGTCGAAGAGGATACCTTTCCCGATTTTTGCAGCTGGGTGGATATCAACAGCAAACACATCTGAGATTCGAGATTGAAGAGCAAGTGCTAAAGGCTTTCGAGATTGAGTCCATAGCTTATGAGCCACTCGGTGAGCCTGAAAGTACAAAATATAGGTGTTGGAAGCTTTTCAAGAATATGAGAATCTAATGTTTAGACTCAACTCCTCATAATCCCATATATTATGTCAGTGGAATCAGGTAAATCACCTTGCCCAGATTATATTCGTCGAAGCTCTTTCATGAAAATTTTAGTACCCAAACATTATTTGTAATTTCATAAGTACTTTTTAATGAGCCTGATGATTCTGGAATACAAAAAACTTCAGAACCCAAACATCATTTTTAGTTTTACAGAAGCATCAGGCTCATTAAAAGTACTTATAAAATTACATGTAAAGTTCAGATACAACATGATATATGCAACAAAAAAACAGAGGAGACCTGAACGGCGAGCACGGTGATACCGTTTTCATGTTGTTTCAAGATGTATACACAAAGACATGAGCATAAATGTTTAATATGTTTAAAACCCGAGCAACGAGTTGTATTTCGTGCTCATCTAGCAGATTATAAGAGATGAAGAAACTGAGGAGATTTTTTCATGACATAGTGAACTTTGGTTATACACCACACATTCAAGAATATAGAACAGCACAGCCGTAACATGAAATAAACCAAATGGCTTCCAGCATAATGGTAAGAAACTAGTTGCAGAAACATTTATCAGCAACCAACGGATTTAAAGGTAATTAGCTTTTTTAGTGTTTTGCAAAGATGAGATCCTTGATTGAAGAAAATGTGTTCAAAGGACAAAAAAATGAAAGTTAAATCAATGACCAAATGGCAAACACAATTAGCTGAAGAATGATATTAATGCCAATAAAGAAAGAAAGAAATTATGTAAGATCAAACAATCCAGCATGGAAATATTGATGTCGACTTGTTTGATTAACAACAGAACACACAGGACGGCTTCACTTCCAAACTAAAACAGTCCCAATAGGTGTTGCAAAGGGTGAAACTGAGATCAGCATCAATGACTATTAAGGCAAAAGAAACAAACTGTAGAGATGAAATTAATCCATACAGAAGAAAGGAATAGGGAGATCAAGCAATCCAAGTCTTCCTCAACCATGGAGACATTGACGATGAGTCGTTCAGACATGGTTTTCACTAGCAATATGAATGTCAAGCTGTTTTCTAAAATTTAAATTATTATTTAAGAAATATGGAGATCAGTTTCAGTTTTATTCTTACTAAATGGCATGTGGGAGAGACTTCGTTGTTAACTTTAGGGGTTAAATCCTAAAACTGTCCTCTAATGCTGTTAGGCATCAAATTTGACTCAATCAGTTGTATATAGAAAAAAACTCATATGAGACGGTCTAATGCATGGACGAGGTACAACTTAGCACAAATTACACTCACCCCTCCCAAAGTGTTAAAGCGTCAATGTCCAACTTATTCCTCATCTCACCGTGAGACCGTCTCATGCAAGTGTGCCTCTTGTATAAAATATAACAACACAACTACGAAGAACATTCGGTCAGAACATAAAAAACAATGTTTATAGCATCAATAGTAAAACTCACTAATATAATAGGAACGCAAAAGTGCAATTTTGCAAACTCAAACAATTATGCAAAAGTAAAATTCACTAAATGTGATTTGGAGTAATTCATAATAGACTGAAACTTCAGACATCTGATATCCTGATCATTGTTGACTTTGTCAAAGACTTCATATTCTTCTCTAGCTTTAGATAATTTTAAAAAAAAATTACAACAGGCATTACTGCATAATTACATTGCAAAAGCTATGAAATTTTGAAGGTAGCAAAATGATACCACTTAGAATCTTCATTTGAAATTTTATTTTCCAACTCATGAAGCCAGCCAGCAAATCTGCAATCTAAAAAATCTAAAAGTAAACACCATATGTTCTTTCTAAACAATCTCCAACAGAATCGAAGCATATAAAATAAAGTCAAAAACATTTTACTAACGGGAGATAATTTCAACAAAAAAATCAGGTGCAATTTGACAAGAGAATCGAGAAATTAGTACCTGGCAAGCGAGGAAACCCTTATAATTAAGGAGGCAGTGGGAAAAGGAAAGGCAGGCGGGGTCACGAAAACGGGCGGCGCGCAAGTCGGCGACGGTGGCGGAGCGGAGGGCGGCGTCGGTGGAGAAGATGTTGAGGAAGAGATCGTAGAGGAGGGTGGAAAGTAGAGTGGAGCAGCAGAGTTTGTTGCCTAAGTGGAAGGAGAGAGAGCGCTCCAAGGAGGAGTGAGCGAGGATTGTGGAGTACAAGTAGCTCGCTAAGGCTGGCTCCGCCTCCGCGTCCAAACGAGCCTCCGCCTTGATCTCACCCCACAACCACCCCTCCTCCACCTCCGACCCTGATGCCGGCGGCTCAACAGATTCTCCGCCAGGCATTTCGATTTCTCACCTGAGGGTTTGCTGTTGTGTCGTGGATGTATGTGGGTGTTTGAGGATTTTTTTTTAAATATTTCACTATTTTTCTACTATATTTTCAATATCTAACAAGACGTGACGAAGATTTGGCGAATTTGCTAGTAAAAGAAGATCATTGGAAACAGCGTGCGAAGGCCCATTGGTTAATTGGGGAGACCTTTTTTTTATTTTTTTTTTAAGACAATTGGGGGAAACCTTAATACAAGGTTTTTCAATCAAATGGCGTCTGCTCGGAAAAAGCGCAATAGAATTGCCGAGCTTTGTGATGATTCGGGAGAACGGTTCGCTACTCAATCTGGTATAGAAACAATTATCCGGGATTACTTTACGAACCTCTTTACTACTAGCGAGAATTTGGAAGATATTGATAGGGTTATTGACCTGGTGGATCGAAGGCTAGTACAAGAGGATGTTGTAAGGTTGGAGGCTGAGTTTGAACCAGAGGAATTTAGTGAGGCGATTGCTTAGATGCATAAAGACAAGTCTCCGGGACCCGATGGATTTAATCCGGGGTTCTATAAAAGGTTTTGGGGATTAGTGGGACCGAATGTGGTTGATGCCGGCATGGAATGGTTGGAAAGAGGACAATTTCCGTCGAACCTGAATAACACTCACGTGGCTCTCATCCCAAAGTGCGAGAACCCAGAAATAGTAAAGGATCTGAGACCCATTTCACTTTGCAATGTGGTTTACAAAATCATTTCCAAGGTGCTTTGCAACAGGTTAAAATAGGTGCTGCCGAAGTTAGTGGATGAATCACAATCGACTTTTATTTCTGGGCGCCTAATCCAGGATAACGTGCTAGTAGCTTTTGAAACCACACACACAATGACCACTAGGAGAAAAGGCAAACGGGGGGGGATGTGGCGTTGAAAATTGATATCTCGAAGTCATACGATCGAGTTGATTGACGCTTCTTGAGCTGCATTCTTCGTAGAATGGGGTTTGGGGGAAAATGGTTTCATTGGATGGATATGTGTGTTCAGACTGTTTCTTACTCTTTCATAGTAAATGACAACCTTGTGGGACCCATATATCTGGGACGTGGACTTCGACAAGGTGATCCATTGTCCCCTTACCTATTTATTCTCTTGTGCGGAGGGTCTTTCAAGCATTTTGAGGGCTGAGAATAAAAGGGGTAGAATACACGAAAGCCGAGTATATCGGCGAGCTCCGACGATTTCTCATCTTTTTTTCGCCGACGACAGCCTTCTTTTTTGCAAGGCAGAACGTGAGGAATGCGTGGTTTTGAAGGAGTCGTTGATCTTTACGAGAGAGCGTCGGGTCAAACCATAAACTACAACAAATCATGTATCTACTTCAACTCAAATGTGCCTGGTGATCTTCGTGATGATATATGTACTATATTGGTAGTGTTTAGCCCTCTTAATATTGGTCGATATTTGGGTTTACCATCCTTGGTTGGAAGAAGAAATGTCGAGATTTTTAACTACATAAGGGATCGATTGTGGTCGAAGTTGCAATTATGGCGAAACAAGAAATTGTCCAAGGCAGGGAAAGAGGTACTCATAAAGGTTGTTGCACAAGCTATCCCTTCTTATTGTATGAGTACGTTTTTATTACCACCTACTTTTTTGGATGAATTGCATAAAATGGTGAATGCATTTTGGTGGGGACATGGTACGGACCCAAAGAAGGGTGTAAAGTGGGCGAAGTGGGAGGCGGTATGCAAGCATAAAAGCGAGGGAGGAATGGGGTTATGTAACCTTCATATTTTTAACGTTGCATTGTTGGGAAAGCTAGGATGGCAACTTTAAATGAACCCGGAGTCCCTCGTGGGCAAAATTTTGAAAGCTAAGTACTATCCTAATTCGGATTTCTTCAACTCAAAATTAGGAAGATCACCTAGTTATACTTGGCGGGGTATCCACGAAGCCCGGGATCTTGTCCGTCGGGGAACAAGATGGAAGATAGGTGATGGGGAAAGGGTCAGGATGTGGGGGGGACGCGTGGTTAGCCGATGATGCATCATTTTTCATTCAGAGTCCGCCGGTACCTTCATTCGAGTATATGGTGATCAAATATTTTTACGTGCCACATACGAGAGAGTGGGATAAGGAGTTAATCATGTTGGAATTTACTAGCACGTAAAGCAGTTAAACATGCGCAACGGAATAAATAAATTCACCAACAATAAATTTACAATTGCATAACTGAAATAACAAAATACGTAAAGGAATTCTTACAGTGCTTCGTAAGCAATCTCCTCAACTACTGTATCTACGTAATTCCCGTTCACAGATCCGCACAGATTTGTCAGTGTTGAATCCCCGTATGAACTTGCTAGGAAAATTCTACACTAGAGATTTTATGGAGAAATATAATTCTTGTGTGTATAATGAATTCTCAAGGACTCATATATATAGGAGAAACCCAGCTTCAATCTTAAGCCATCTTTATTAGGAAAATAAATCCCTAAGCTTGAAAATCAAATCCCATATATTTGATTTCCCTATATATAATTTCCTACAATAATGTTGGGAAATTTGTATTTTCGATGGAAGTTCCAAAACAGTTGTAATAGGTCCAGTTAGACTTGTTAGCTGACTGATGATCTAGAAATCAGAATAGGACGACCAACTGAAATGTATAGACAGATGATGTAATAGATAGGTCACATATTTAGGGGGAACTCAATATGTTATAAGTTAAGTCTTGAAGATCAGAACATCATAATATTGGGGAAAAGGGTGTCCGGATCTATTCGAGATGCAATTAAATACATATTTAAATTGAACAAATATTTCTAACATGAATTAACCTATTAATTCAATTAGCAAATACCAACAACGATCATGCGTACAATTTATTTCATATAAATTCCTACACATGCAGAATCTAGGAGTTTACGAGAAACATACCTCTCGGAGTGACAACCTTTGGGTAGATGGATCAACCCAAATTCCTTCTCAAATATGTCTCATGTCCTTGCTCATAATTTGGTGGAATGATTCTCACGAACAATTATAACAAAGAGAGAAAGAAAAAATATTGCACCACCTTTGTGGATTTCTAATTTTTCCAAGACTGGAATTGTATTGGGGATAAAAAATTCATCCCCTATTTATAAGATCATGATTCTCTTTCTTGAATTTCTTGAATTTATGAGATAATCTTGAAAATCAAGAAAATCAAGAAAATCTTTTTCTCTTCTTTTTCCCATAAATTTCGAAAATATTAGGAAAAAATAGGGCAATAATATTTTCTTCTCCTTTTCATTAATTGGACTTATATTGGGCTATTTGAGGGGCCTTTAGGAGAATTAAGATTGGACCTCCAATGGGCTCTGAATTTCTAATATTGAGCCACAATATTATTCAGCCCATTAATATTAATTTATTCCACTATAAAATTAATATTGCACTATCCATCTTAATCCATATTACGATAATATGGCTCCCGGTTATTATTTCCCTTGTTTAAGATTATTTAGTCCATTAATTTATTAAGCCACTGAAAGCTTTTATATTAATTAATATCTTTTTCTTTGGAGTAAAGACAGCTCAACATTATTATCCATATCGGAAACTAATTCCACTTGCAAGATTTGGTATATTAAAACTTCTGAGCCCACCAAGGGGAGAAATCATACAAGACCTTCCTTGAACATGTTGTTCTGTATTAAATCTTAGCAATTGTCATGTAATTAATAATATTGCCCAAAATGCAAAGTATAGAATCACTCTCTGACTCTAAACCCAACGCAGATCAAAACAATAAATAATAATTACACACAATCCTATTCAAGTGACAAAGGTTAAGAAATCAACAATCACTAATGTCTAATTCTTCATCCCATAAGTCAGTACGAGAGAATTTATCCTCTCTGTAGGTCCTCTTTAGCACATTACAATGTACTAGTTCAATCTCTTGGTCAAGATAAGTCAATCTGAGCTTTGCACTTCAACCTCTACCAATGGAGTGTTCAATTTCATCTAGGCTGTAAAGATGTACTTTTATTTAGAAGGAACTACAATGTAATATGTACTAATATTGAACGGTTTACAGTAAATAAATAACATTCATTCATTTTTAAATCAACAACGATAAAACATTTATATTCAGTAAATAAGAGTACATTTTTCTATTATTACGTAAAAGCATAATTTCACGTATAACCCCAACAATCTCACACTTATACTCAAAGTTTGCTTTTAAGTATACTACATCACGTCTCATATCCTACATGAACCTAATAATATTTCTCCCACTTATACTCAAAGCAGATTGGCAACAGACTTGGCACCATTCCTTCCACATGGCTCTCGAATGTTTTCTGAGGCAGACATTTTGTGAATGGATCTGTTAGGTTATCTTCCGATGCGATCTTTTCCACCTCTATATCTCATCTCTTAACGATTTCTCGTATAAGATGATATTTTCTTTCAATGTGTTTGCTGGCTTTGTGGGCTCTTGGTTCCCTTGAATTCGCAACTGCTCTGACACTATCACAAAATATAGTGATAGTACTGGGCAAATTTGGAACTATGTCCAAGTCCACTAAGAAGTTCTTGAGCCATACTACCTCTTTCGCTGCTTCACAAGCAACTATATATTCGGCTTCCATGGTAGAATCTGCGATGCATTTCTACTTAATCATTTTCCATGTTATGGCTGCACCTCCCAGACAGAACACACTACCTGAGGTAGATTTTCTGGAATCTATGTCCGATTGAAAATCTGAGTCCGACTGGTGTATCCTATGGGAATAAGATTGTCCGACTGGTAAACTAATATTCTATCTTGAGTTCTTTTCAGATACTTCAGAATGTTTTTAACAGCGGTCCAATGTTCTTTTCCCGGATTACTCTGATATCTTGCTACCATTCTTATGGCAAATCAAATATCTTGTCTCGTGCACAACATTACATACATGAGGCTTCCAACTGCCGACACATATGGAATTCCCCTCATGTCATCTATCTCGTTTTGTATCTTGGGATACATTTCTTTTGACAGATGGATTCCATGTCTGAAAGGTAAGAAACCTTTCTTGGAATCCTGCATGTTGAATCGCTTCAAAACAGTGTCTATGTATGAAGCTAGGGACAAGCCAATCATCCTCTTCCTGCGATCTCGAGTGATGTTGATCCCTAGGATGTGACCGGCTTCTCCTAAGTCTTTCATATCAAACTGATTTGATAGCCACACCCTCATGTCTGATAACACCTTTACATCATTTCCGATGAGTAGAATATCGTCTATGTATAGTACTAAGAATACCAAGGCAGTTCCGACACACTTTTTGTATACACAACTCTCGAACTCGTTTTGATCGAAACCGTAAGATTTTATAACTTGATCAAAACATTGGTTCCAAGCTCGAGATGCTTGCTTTAGTCCATGAATGGACTTCTTAAGCTTGCAAACTAGATGCTCTTGGTCTTTCGCAATGAAAACTTCGGGTTAGCGCATATAGATTTCCTCTTCAAGACTTCCGTTTAGGAAAGCTGTCTTGACATCCATTTGCCAGATCTCAAAATCTAGATGTGCAGTTATCGAAATCTAGATGAGCATGGCTACAGGCAAAAAGGTTTCCTCATAATCGATCCCTTCTTTTTGAGTATACCCTTTCGCCACAAGTCTAGCCTTGAAGGTCTCAATCTTCCCATCCGGTCCTCTTTTTCTTTTGTAAACCCACTTGCTGGGTTTTACCCCACTGGGTGGTTCGATTAGCTCCCACACTTGATTATGATCCATAGAACCCATCTCAGCTTGCATTGCTGTTTGCCAAGAATCTGTATCCTTGTCTTGGATCACCTCGTTGTAAGACCATAGGTCTAATTCTTCTCCTGAGATCAAGTCCGAAGACTCTCCTATCCCTAAGAATCGCTCGGGTTGTCTGACAACCCTCCCACTGTGATGAGGTTCCGGTTGTGTAGGTGTGACGCTTGGTATATCGACTTGTACTGTTGGTGTTGGAGTTGGCCGTCTTAATTCATTTAAGGTAATCTCATTGTTGGGCTTTCTATTGTTCATATAGTCTTCTTCCAAAAATTTAAAGTGTGTACTTATTACAATTCTTTGATCGTTGGGACAATAGAACATACACCCTTTCATTCCCTCGGGATACCCTATATATATATATTTTTTTTTTAAACACGGTATCCGACTCAAGGGCCGACTAATCTGAGGGACCAGAACCCACCGTCCACTAGCGGGGGCCCCACTTCAAGCCAGAGCTAAACTCTGTATGGACTGACCCATCTCAAGGGTTGATCGCACTTGAGAGGGTTCGAACCTGAGACCTAGAGAGGAGCATAATCCTAAGTCCCAAACCTACAACCACTAGGCCAACCCTTGGGGGTTAAAATAACAATAACCTCGGGATACCCTATAAACAACCTTAATTCCAAACGTGGGTCCAAATTATCAACTTTCTTGTCCAACACGTAAGCCGGACAACCCCAAATTCTCATGTGTCTTAGATTGGGCTTGCGCCCGATCCACAGTTCCTTTGGAGTTTTAGGAACCGACTTGGAGCTACTGCTTCCAAGGCATACCCCCAAAACGATTTGGGAAGATCTGAATAACTCATCATTGATCTGACCATTTCTAAAAGAGTTATGTTTCTTCGTTCTACTACCCCATTTTGTTGAGGGGTACCTGGAGCAGTTAACTGGGATACAATCCCTTCGTCTGATAAGTAGTTCAAAAAATCATCGTTGATGTATTCACCTCCACGATCAGATCGTAGAAACTTGATACTATTTTCCCTATGTTTTTCTGCTTCAGCCTTAAACGCTTTGAACTTATCAAAGGTCTCAGACTTATGCTTTAAGAGGAAAATGTATTCATATCTTGAGTAATCATCGATAAACGTAACGAAATGTTCATAACCTCCTCTTGCTTTGATTGACATTGGATCACATACGTCAGTATGAACGATCTCTAACACTTCAATGGCTCTATTCCCCTTGGCTCCAAATACCCTCTTGGCCATTTTACCCTCTAAACAATATTCACAAGTTGGAAACGGTTCAACCCAGAGAGACTCCAATGATCCATCTCGTACTAACCTTTGAATCCTTTTTAGATTAATTTGACAGAGTCTTAGATGCCAAAGAAGTGTTTCGTTCACATCTGAAGAACGCTTTCTTTTATGCAAAACAGTCGTTGTATCATAAGATGCATTTTGTGAGTGGTGTGTGTCAGAGACAATCTATTGAAAGGACATAATACTCGATGATATTCAGTTTGATTTAATATTATAGTTCACTTTATTAATGTATGACAATACACTTGTTTGAATATTATGTTTGATTATTTGCATTTATTCATGCAAGTGTTCCCATGAGTCATTGCTGTCATTGAGGTTGTGAGAACTCAGATGACTTAAGCATGATTCTCAAATAGCCCCGATCAAGGATCATCAAGAATGAGATATTGATGATACAATGGAGATTGGTGTGCGATCTGCATCATACTCTTAGAGAGTGTAGTAGGATCTCACTTACTACGAGATACTAGGTATCTCATGAAGGATGCACAAATACCTTAGAGGGTATTGGTACACCCATCCGAGAAACCGTTTGATGTATTTCCACTATATGTGTCTACGGGTGTCTCGGTTAGTGGGAGCGATGCGATACTCCTTTGACTTGAGGTCAATACGCACGACATGTGTGGGATGATGAACTTTGACCATGACCGACGCTTGCACCCTAACCATGGGTAGATATGGCTTGGATTGGGTTCATCACGAAGTACATGTGCGTGGTAGTTGAGCCAAGAATATGATTCATTCCTCAAAGTGGATTTAGAGAGAATACTCATCTTCTCATCATAATTGGATCAAAGTCATCGGCCGATTCACGTCAACTTAGACATTGTGGCTAAGTGTGACATACATGATCAATTAGTGATTTGAGATAAATTGATTAAGTTATTTGAATAGACACTTCATCATGTTCAAGGCTTAATCGAGTATTCCTGAATGAAAGGAGGAAATCGTAATAGCCCATGTTTCAGTTACAGGTAGTTTCACGTTTCTCGCAACGTACCTCATATATTGAGAATGTCTGATTTATTGTCCAGGGTTCAATTAAGACTGTTAGTTTGACTAATCTCTTGATATATGAGGGTCTATGGGTCACACAACAAGTAATGGTTGTTTACTAATTATAGTTGGTTGATTAAATATTAAATTAGATTTAATATTTAATTTATGGAGAAGTAATTAATAATAGATTAATTTGGAATTAATTATTATTAATGTTTAATTAAATTGGATTTAATTAAATAAGAATTCCCAATAATAATATTTGGAATATTATTATAGGATTTAATATATATGGAAATAAATCGTAGAGATTTGTCATATATGGAATTTAAATCCGTAGAGATTTATATGTGGGAAATAAATCTGAGAGATTTATTTTATTAGGGATTTTTCCTAATAAAGGTTAGCTTAAGATTTAAGTTGTGCCTCTCCTATATATATGAGCTCTTGGGAAATCATAATACGTGAGTTCATATTTTCTCCATAAAATCTCTAAGTTAGAATTTTCTTAGCAAATTCATCTCGGGGATTCAACACTGGCAGATATGTGCAAGTTAGTAAACAACTGTTACGTGGATACCATAGTTGAGGAATCCATGTACGAATTGCTGTAAGAATTCTGTTTACGTTTACTCGTATTTAATTATGCAATTAACTGTTTATTGTTGGTGAACTTTAATTTCCACTGCGCATGTATTACGTGTTTACTTGCCTCTAAATTTCAACAATGATATCAGAGCTTCAGGCTCTTGATTTAATTGCTTAATTATTTCGTGCGTGTGTGCACTAAATTTTGGAATTCAAAAGGTTGGTTAAAATGGATTAAATGGAATCTGAATTCCACCATACATACTGATTTGCAAAAGTTGTTTATTGTGTTGGGTGTATTCATTTAATAACTGAAACACCCCCACACATCTTTAGCCTTGTTTCCTCCGTCTGCATCATTAAACCAAGGGTTTTGAACCCTGACCCATTTTGTGCGCCGCTCGCCAACGACGGAGGCCCGCTGTGCGCCGCTTGAGGCGGCGGCTTGCGTTGCGCCTCGCGACCACCGTGTGGACCCGCAGCACCGTACGCGGCGGCGACGACTTCGTTTCGCGCACACGATTACGGCATTGAATCTCGCGCTACGATGACGATTCGAACTAGGCTCGCGATCGCGTTCTTCGTTACGGTGGACCTTTGGCGGCGGCGATTCAAACGCGTGCCGCTTTTGGTCGCATCGGTGATGATACGCCTGCTCGCATTCTCTCCAGTGATATGGATTCGAACCCCTGGGTGAATCAGCGGCGCTCCTCGTGATTGGAGGCGGCGATTCGAAGCCCTAGGTCTCGAATTGCAGGCCACCGCATGGTGGAAGCGGCGATTCGAGTCACTTGTGTTTCTTTCGATGGGTTTTCTGCGATTGTGGTTACTGTTTGGGTGTTTTTTCGTTGTTTGTTTTGGCTGAGATGAAGAAGCTCGGCGTCGGCTGTCTCACCTGACTGTCGGCGGCCTAACACTCCATCACTTTCACAATTGTTCCTTGACCCTATTCACCGAACCCTGTTTGTCAAATTTTGTTAAAATTCTGGATGAACATGTGATTCAATTGTTGATGGTTTGGTGATTACTGAAAACAAGATTTTTGGGTTTGGAAATTGGACTGTTCATTTTTCGGATTGGATCCTATACGGATGGGTGATGATGTGAGTGGGTTGTTTTTACAAATTTGATTTGAAATAGGCCTTCCGCAATTGTTTTTAAATTTGATTTGAAATAGCTGATTTTTGGAAATTACTGAAATTTTATATTTTATTAATTAAAATTAAATTAGATTTAATTTGTTAAAATTAATAAAATTTGGGTTTTTGATAAAACGTATTAGTTGGACTAATGATTTTAACTTAATTAATTGGATTAATTAGAAGGCTAATATTAATAATGAATTTAATTATTAAACTTAATTTTAAAATTGGATTTTAAAATTTTGATTTAGAGAATTAAACGAATTATTAATTCCCATTTGGTTAACATGTTTTATATTCTGTTTACACATTTTACGTCCGCATTATAATTGTTTGGGTAGGCGGCGCCCAATAATTGTCAGACCGTATTATTGTTTGGGTAGACGATGGCCATATAAATGTTAGTCCGTGTAAATCATGTTTGTGTAGGCGGCGCCCAATAATTGCTCAAATGTGATGTAGATTAACATGTTGGATCTCGATTAAGCAATTAATACCCCTCCTTTAAAAACGTTCCTCACTAAAATATGGTTTTCTCATTAATTTGATAAGATGTCTTCCATCAAAATTAAAAGTAAACTGGAGATTTCGTTCCAATGAGTACATAAAGACCCTCGTCTTTTGCTCGAATCTACATCTAACGGGACTTTTATAGGGACATGTAATGTCGCCGCTTGATGGTTGTAAACCAACTTAACTTTGTTTAACTCGCCCTAGCGGGGACAAAGGGTAAGGGACATCAGTTGAACCAGGTTCGACAAACTAGGAGTTGCAGTTTGCAATTGATTTAGAGACCTACCAGTTATGCTATTGTGATATTCAACCCTCGTTGGGATTATAATAGTAGTAATGTGGATCCTAGTCCATTATGATTTATATTAGATATAAATTCGTACTTTTCCGATGAGGTCGTTAGGTATGTGAAAATAATGGTGACAAAATAAACACAAAAGAAAGGTCATGTTTATTTTGATTACTGATTATTGATCATAGGAGTTGTGTGTTTAATTCCCGTTTTATTTTATTTCTCTTGGTTAGTTGAAATGTATAACTGTTATTGAGATGTGTTTTGGAAACAAACAAAATTGGCTAGGCCAAATTTTCTGGACTGACACCGAAATATGTGTTTGGTGCTAAGGCAAGAAAAGATTGAGTACGTGTTGGAAACGCCAATCCCGGTTACCCTTAAAGCTGGTACTCTAAGGCAGCCACGTTTGACGTAGCAGCTCAGAAGAAGCATCAAAAGGATGCTTCCCAGACTCAGTGTGTGATGTATCTCGGCATGACTCTCGATATGCTTAAGGCAACATGAGGAAATGGGTCTCTTCTAAATGCTCAAGCATCTGAAGGATCTCTTTGATTCTGAATCTCGTTCTGAGATTTATGAAGTGATGAGAGATCTGTTCAAATGCCGGTCAACTGAAGGAGAGAAGATTTCACCTCATGTGCTTAAGATGATTGGCCTAATTGATAAACTTGGTAATTTAGACTTTGAGCTAAAGGATCAACGTTTCATTTATGCTATCCTCCAGTCGCTCTCGGATTCATATTTTAGCTTCATTGTGAACTACAATATGAATAAGACGAATGCGACCATGCCAGAACTTCACAACGTGCTCAAGACTTTTGATTTCACTATCACTAAAATGGTGTTCAAAAGAAGGAGCGGGTAGGCAAGGATGTGTGCCTCTACTATAAGTAGAAGAGGGCACTGAAAGAAGGACTATAAGGTTCTGGTTGCTAAAAGGATGGCACTGGGTGCTTCTGGCACTAGAACATGTATGTTTATTATTAAGATAGACATATCCACAAATAACGCTAACTGCTGGGTATTAGATACAGGATGTGGCTCACACATTTGTACGAATGTGAAGGGGCTCATGTGTCTTAGGGCTGTTAGGCTGGGTGAAGTTGTCTTACACGTGAAAATGGAGCAATAGTTGCTACTGAACGTGTGGGGACTTATGTGTTAGACTTAACCTTTGGTTTTAGATTAGAACTTAATGATTGTCATTTCGTTCTTCCTATTACTCACAACATTATTTTCATTCCTATGTTAGACATTGAGGGTTATTCCTTCCATTTTAGTAATAATGATTGTTATTTCACGTTGAATGGTGTGGTTTATGGGAATGCCCCTACGGTGAATGGTTTATACTTGTTGCATTGTGGATATAATGTTCTTAATATACAAAATAAAATACTCAAACTTAGTAATCATGAAAACCCGACTTACTTGTGGCATTGTAGACTTGATCATGTAGACGAGAAAGGAATTACAAGGTTAAAAAGTTAGACTACTTAACCCCATTTGACTTTGAGTCTAATGGAGATTGCGATCAGTAGTTCTCATTAATTGAGAAGTGATCTCAGCAACATTAGAGTTTTTCCACTTCAGATTCTCAGCAGTCAGTTCCTTATTCTGCTCTTGAGTTTTTATGAACAGTTCTTGTAACACAGAATAATCCTTCATATGATTCTCAAAAGAATCCATCAGGTCAAAATTACTGGTTACAGATGAACTTTATAACTCAGGTGCTTGTGTAGGAGCAGCAACAGAGATAGAAGAATTTACCTCATCTATGGCAACAAGACAGACATCATCACTGTCAGTAGCTAGGAACATTTCTTCTAAAGAACTGGACCCTTCTTTAGATTGTTCTTCTTCTTCAGCAACCATGGCCTTCTTGCTTGAATTCTTTCTGTCTCTTTTGGCTTGCCTTTCCTTTCTTTCCTTGGCACTCAGCTCAGGACAATCATTCTAGAAGTGACCCTTCTTTTTGCAGTTATAGCATCTGTTGGTATCATCATCCTGATCACTCTCTTCTTTGGTCTTGGAGTCCCTCTTTCTGGATGAAGATCCTTCAGTTTTGTGGTCCTTCCTCTTTTCAGTGGATTTGTCCTCAGCTTCTGAGTTGTTCCTGTTCCTGTATCTGTTATTTTTGTAGTACTTCTTGTACTTTTCAAATCTGCTATTGAGTCTTTCAAACCTCCTTGCCAACAGTACTAGCTTATCCTCTTGCTCATCCTGATTTTTGGCAGGTGAGTTATCAGACTGTCTAGCTTTATAGGATTTTTCTTTAGCTTTAAAAGCTACATTTTTGCTAGATGAAGATTCATCTTTGCTGTCAGATTTCTTTGTTTTCTTATCAATCACAAATTCATAAGCTTTCAGTTCAGAGAAAACTTATTGGTATGGCATATAATCAATATTCTTGGTGTTTTCAATCACCACAACATGTATATCCCATTTTTTAGATAATCCTCTAAGAATTTTTAGTGCCACTTCTCTTTTTGGGTATCTTTTCCCAAGAGTATTCAGATCATTCTTGATACTGGTGAATCTGACTTCCAGTTTATCAATGGATTCACCATCTTCCATTTCAAAGCTGTCAAACTTTGCAATGGAAACAAAAAGTTTGTTTTCTTTAATATGGTCTGTGCCTTGACACATGATAGCAAGTGTGTCCCATATTTCATTAGCAGTTTCACAATAAGAGATCATCCCCATAACAACATCATCAATAGTGCTGTATAGAGTATCTTTAGCAATAGAGTCTAAGTTGACTAACTTTCTCTCATCAGGAGTAAGTTGGTCATCAGACTTAGGAAATTCATCTCTGGGATCATCTTTCTCAGTATCAATAATTCTGGGATTCACAACAGTGTACTTAAATGATCCTTGAGAAACCACTCTCCACATTCTTTCATGCTTAGAATACAGATGTGTCTTCATTCTTAATCTCCATAGCTAATTGTTCTCAACAGAGAACATATGAAGTTTCTTAGAAGGCATAATGAATGAGCCTTGTAAGATATCAGCAGTAAGATCTATTCAGTAGACCACCAAAGTCTCTCAGTAAACAAGACTATAGTTACCAAAGCACGTGGTCAAAATGAACCACTGCTCTGATACCACTTGTTGGTCCCGGTGTAACTAGTCTTACACGTGTATGGGGGGGAATACACGTGTTTAGTGATTTTTAAAACTTTTCTTTATTTAAATCAGTAGGGTCAGGATGTCCTGAGAATTTGCCCTGAGAAGCACAAATCGCCCTGAATCAAAGTCTACTGAGACAGTGCTCCTGAGCAGCTTTCAGTAGCTTTAGATTAGCCCAACTGATTCTGAGATTTTATCAGAGTCCTGAGAAGCTTGGATCAGATAACTATCTTACTGAATACTCAGTAGAGTTTGTTCAGTTTGATAATTATCTGTTCTAGCTTATCAAGGGTGCGAAATGTGTTGGCCCTAAGTTTATACTCGTTTTATCTTGCTAAAAATCTTTTCTTTAATAAATAAGTGGTTAAGGCTGTGATTAATTTAATGCAAGTTCAGTGGATTGTTTCCAACTGAATATCAGGAAGATCAGTATGCTTTCAGTGAAAATATGCAACAGTTAAAATGCAAAACAGAAAGCAAACAACACAGCAAATTATAATTGTTCTGAGGCAAAGCTCCTATGCCCACTCTCTCTGATCCTCAGAGAAATTCCTTAACACACTACTACTACTTCCTAAAGCTTTCTGTAGGTCCCGAACGGGTTTCGTGAGGGCAGAAGTCTAGAGGGGAGGGGTGAATAGACTTCTGAAAAACTTTTCGTGCAACATCAGGTGTGATGTCAGGTTGCCTGATCAGAGTGCGAGTGAATCAGTTTGGACTGATATCCAACTTACCGATCGCCTGATGGCTGATCAGTTCGGTGTCTATCAGTTTAACTGACGTGCAGAAGCTAGTTTTAACCCGTGTGAAAAACCAGTTTTAACAAATCAGATTCTGCAGTCTATTTTCAATCAGATGACTAAAGTGTCAAACTGATCAGATCAGTTGCTTGGTGCAGGCTGATCCTAGCTCAGAATATGTATGCAGTAAATTCAGTTGTGTGCAGTAGTGTAAATCAGTTAAGATCAAGTAAATACACACAAGATTTTTATAGTGGTTCGGACAACCAGTCCTACGTCCACTCTTCCCTATCACAAGGGGCACCAACTTAACCAACTGTATTTAGTTTATTGTGTTAGTCCAACACAGTACAACCAACAGATGTTTATAGAGTTCTCACTCAATCCGATCCCAGAAATTAGAACTAGAAACCCTAGTCTGAAATCTTGCAAAACAAACTTAACCTAACTTTTGGGTTTGGGTAAAGATTTGTTGTTTGTTCCAACTGGAAATCTATCCTAGTGTTTATGTAGTCTAAAGCTAGAGGATGAGATTTCTATGCTAAGAACTAATGGGATGAACACTTATAAAATAAACTTGAGTTTTGTGTTCTTCGTGCGAAAATTTTGCTATAGCTTGAGCTTGATGATAATTTCAGTGTCTTCACTCTGAAGAGTAATCCCATATTTATAGACCTCGAAATCAAAAAGCCGTTGGAGAGCAATTTGAATTTCAGGCTATTTTTGCTAGGTTGCAGGATTCATTTGACGTGCTTCAGGAATAGCATGGCCGAAAGCGTGAATAATTGTCCTTTATAGCCGTTTGACTTAGCAGCGCCGAATCCCGCATTGTCAGCTCCGTACATACGTGTCTTGTTCTCATTGGTTAACAAGTACACTTTTCAGTGTTTGTTCTACCAACTAAAGTTGACATTCTTCTTGTTCAGATCAACAACATATGACTGGTGTAACATCAGTTAACACCTGGTGTGAGCTGACCTGATCAGATAAAACTGATCAGTCTACCTGATAGAGTCTTCTGGTGTAAGTTGTCTTAGCTCAACTAGCAGACTCGACTGATGTAGGTCTTCTGGTCTTGGTCTTCCGGTCTTCTGAAATTTTAGCTTCATGTCTTCATCTGATCATCTGACTATCTGATCGTCTGATCTTATGACCTTGTCTTATCTTCTGACTCGTCTGGTCTTCTGACTTTATTTTGTCTTCTGATCTGACCTATACATATTGAGTTCCCCCTCAATATGTGACCTATTTTATACATCAGCTGGTCATCCTATCCTGATTCTAAATCATCAGTCAGCTAACAGGTCTGACTGGTCCTATTACAACCTGTTTTGGAACTTCCACCAAAACTCAATACAATTTTTCCAACAATTTCCCACTTTTTGATGGAACCAAACCATATAATCAGAAAAACAGATAACATGAATGTAATGCAGATAATAAATCAAATGCACATATCAGAAGACAATGAGGCGTTGTCTTAGAATCAGAAAATGATAGGATATTTTATTAAGATGGATGCGTGATTACAGAAAATACCTATCATCTGATACTAAGATGTCTTCTTCAAACGTGCTTGAATTTTTGAAGTTCTTTCGGAATACCAAAAAGTCTGTACATCCTTTGCATCAGCTGTTGTTGGGAGATGAATTTAAATAAAGGATTTTGATTAGATCCCAAAACCCCTGAATATGACATGTATCAGGACATCTTGGTAGTATAGGATCAGGATCAGGTTTCTATAGATATTAGAAATCAAGATTATCTGCATCATGTATAGTCAGCAGATATAGATCAGGGAATTTTTGTATACAAAAGACTCAGAAGACTATGAAGACTCAGAAGACTCAGAAGAATCCTGAAGACCCAAGATCCTGAAGACTGTTTTGTACTGAACAAAAAGGACCCTGAACCACTATCTTTATTGAATAGTGTTATGTTCATTCCTAGTACAAACAAACAGAATATTAGACATTTGTGAACATTAAGGAACATATCAGTTCAGAAAGGTCAACCTAAATAAAGTCGTTTGTTTGTCTCTGCTCAAAGAAAGATTTCAACCAATGAGGAGACAACAACAACGTACTTTACTGACACTGAAAGCGAGACATCTCTCTGAAGAAATGTCAGGTCTGATATCTTCCAGTTCACAGAAGTTGGTGATTGGCTACATGGCTGCATATTTCCTAAAACATGCAAGGGTGTGTTCAAACCCTAAAATAACCGTTCATCAATAACCAGAAGAGGAAACCCTTGATGCTATCTCTTCCAACGGATAGTTTTTTCAAGTGTGACCTTGGAGAAGTTGCCTATAAATACCAGTGACCTTCACCATTGAAAGGTTACGGGAAATCAAAGCAACTCCAGAGCTCATTCGTATTCTTGCAAATTGAAGCACTCGAAAAACCTAAGATTTTCCAAGTGTTTCACATTGAAGAGAACTCATTTCACTAAGCCTAGAATTGTTATATATCCAAATGTTGGGAGATGAATTTAATAAAGATTTTGATTATATCTCAAAACCCCTGAGTATGACATGTATCAGGACATCTTGATAGTATAAGATTAGGATCAAGTTTTGTAACACCCAAGAAAAATTAAATCGAATAGTTAATAAATTCATAAGCTATTATTATTATTATTATTATTATTATTATTATTATTATTATTATTATTATTATTATTATTATTATTATTATTATGTTTTAATAATAATTAATATATATGTCTATAACTCTATATCTATACATATCTGCAAGATATGTACAAGTATTTTATTTGTGTGTTTTCTTAATAAAGATTACCTCAAACTTTATTCCACAAATGTCTCAAAATCTGTTTTGAGTTTTAAGCGTCCAAATTGACTTTAGATAACTCATAATCCCCACAAATTTCTCAACTGAAATCTGCAGCCTTAAGCCTTTTAATACTCGGTCGTTTTCACCAAAGAAAATCACAGAATATACATCTTTCTCAGCAACAATCTCATCTATATTTTCTTGGAGTCAAGGCCTCGAGCCGCTGCGCCAATTTATTTTGGGAACAAGCTTACGTCCTGTTTCTCTCCAAACACTGTATTTACTCCCTTCTCCTTTTCTGATATTCACGTTTCTATTTCCTGTACTAATTGAATCTTAGGATTATTAGTTTTATTGGTTTTGTTGAAATAATAATTTTGATCAGTATTTATAATTATTTAATTTAAGTCCTTTTCTCCCGATATAGATTACGAGAAGGGTTAAATATTTAATTTGCGTCAGGCTATTTAATTGTGTCAAAGAGTTTTCAGCCGAAAGTTTTATTCTATTGCTAAAATGATTATTTAGTCGGATTCCCTAATATATCACAGCATGCATCTATACTCATCTTATTTGTTACTAAGTTATATTTTTTTATGTTGATACCTCAAAACAAGTGTTCTGATATTTGTTTTTGTATAACCTACGTCCTTATCATCAGTAAGCCTAATTAGCATAAGTTGGTGTTTTGTTGCTCTCGTGTCATACTCCAAGTTAGTAGTAAAATTCCAGCTTATGTTTATATATTATTATTATCCTAGTAATTAGGATATCCAGTAATTACTAATTGATTCAAATATATTATATATCCACTAATCTAGCAATAATTGCACGTAGACTTAATAATCTATTAATAAGATTTTAAGACTTTTATTTGTTATGCAAGGCGACGGCAATTACGAGGGCTAGTTCATTCGAGGCTTCCTTTTATCACTTTCAAATTCATCATTTGAGGTGGGGTTTTAATTGCTTTAATTCCTACATTAGTTGACAGTAACTTAGTGCATGGCTATTTTGTATCAAATGTTCTATATAAATTGTTTAGTTTATACGTTATGTGAATTAATTGCCCCTATATGATACTCGATTGGCAAAGTTTCTAATTGGCAAAGTTTCTAATAGCCAGGGACTAGTTCACGGGTCCGGGACAATGCAAGTTGTCCTCGAGAATGACCAGGGTCATTAATATGGTCTTGGGAAGGCTCGCAGTGCTACTGCAAAGTTTCTAATAGCCAGGGGCCTGATAAGGTAGGTCAGGGATCGACGGGTCTTCGGGTTTAACCCGCCGTGGCAAAGTATATGTGGCAAGCTTTTATTTATAAATTATATGTGGCAAATCTTTTATTTACAAATTAAGTGTGACATGTTTCTATTAACAAAGTATATGTGGCAAAGTTCTATTGGCAAAGTATATGTGATAAAGTTTCTATTGACAAAGTATATGTGGCAACGTTCGATTGGCAAAGTATGCGTGTTAAAGTTACTGTTGGCAAAGTATAAGTGTCAATGTTTCTAGTTGTGAAGTAGCGATATAATTTTGCAGGCATCCATGAGAAGGTATTGACGGTAAAGTATCTATATGTGACAAAGTAATATTAACATTAATAACATGAATTTTATTTGTAGTATTCAGTTTAAATTAACCTGGCCTCACTGAGTGTGCTTGCTTACTCACCCCTTCAATTAATATTTTTCAGGTTAAGGAGCTGATGGGCGGGGAGAGGCGATGGATGATAATATTTGGTGTCATTTATTATTTAAAAACATTGAACCAATTTAGATTGTTTTATTGAATTACATGAAGTTAAGTTATTCATGAGTTAGTATGTGTTGGTAAAATTGATATTTTAAATTTAGTTTCGCTGTTTATTTGCCAAAATTTTAGTTCACGTCTTTTAGTGTTTGTCATTCGTGTACTTCTTTAAAGATTTATTACTGGAAAAAAAATCTAGGGCGTGATAGGTTTCAAATAGATATTAGAGATCAGGATTATCTGCACCATGTATAGTCAGCAGATATAGATCAAAAAAATTTAATATACAGAAGGCTCAGAAGACTCTGAAGACTGAGAAGACTCTGAAGAACTCAGAAGAACCCTGAAGACTCAGAAGAATCCTGAAAACCCGAAAATCCTGAACACTGTTTTGTACTGTTCAAAAAGGACCCTGAACAACTATATTGATGAAATAGTGTTATGTTCATTCCTAGTACAAACAAACAGAATGTTAGACACTCGTGGACATTAAGGAACATATCAGATTTGAAAAGTCAACCTAAATAGAGTCGTTTTGTTTGTCTCTGTTCAAAGAAGGATTTCTACCAATGAGGAGGTAACAACAATGTACTTTACTGACACTGAAAGCGACATCTCACTAAAGAAATGTCAGGTCTGATATTTTCCAGTTCACAGAAGTTGATGATTGGCTACATGACTGCATATTTCCTAAAACATGCAAGGGTGTGTTCAAACCTTAAAAATAGTCGTTCATCAATAACCAAAAGAGGAAACTCTTGATGCTATCTCTTCCAACTGAGAGTTTTTCAAGTTTGACCTTGGAGAAGTTGCCTATAAAATACCAGTGACCTTCACCATTGAAAGGTTACGGGAAATCAAAGCAACTCCAGAGCTCATTCGTATTCTTACAAATTGAAGCACTCAAAAAACCTAGAATTTCCCAAGTGTTTCACATTGAAGAGAGCTCATTTCACTAAGCATAGATTTGATAGATATATCCAAAGCTTAGTAGAGATATCATAGCTTTTGCATTTGCTCTTATTGTAAAGGATATCTCACCTTAGTTGGAAACCAACCCAACCCAAACTCTTTTATTAGGTAGTTTGTGTGTTTGTGTGATTGTTGGTGAGTAAGAGTTGTAAAGAGTGAGTAAGCTGCAGTTTAGTCAGCCAGAAAGCTCTAGAGAAGAAGTGAGTAAGCTGTTTTAGACAGTCAGAAAACTTGTGTGTGTTAAGTTAGTAAGCTGCAGTGAGTCAGCCAGAAAACTCAAAGTAGAAAAGTTAGTAAGCTGCAGTGAGTCAGCCTGAAAACTTTAGGAGAAGTGTGTTAAGGAATTTCTCTGAAGATCGGAGAGAGTGGACGTAGGAGCTTGAGTCTCTGAACCACTATAATTTGCTGTGTTGTATGCTTTCTTTATTGCAATTTATCTGTTGCATATTTTCACTGAAAGCATACTGTTTTCTTGATACTCAGTTGGAATCAATCCACTGAATGTGCATTAATTGATCACAACCTTAACCACTGTTTTACTAAGGAAAGGATTTTCAGCAATATAAAACGAGTATAAACTTAGGGCCTATCTTTCCACACTCTTGATAAGCTAGAACAGATAACCAAACTTAACAAACTCTACTGAGTATTCAGTAAGATAATTATCCGATCCAAGCTTCTTAGGATCTCTGATAAAACTTAGTATCAGTTGGGCTAATCCGAAACTACTAAAAGCTGCTCAGGATCACTGTCTCAGTAGACTTTGACTTAGGGCAATCTGTGCTTCTCAGGGCAAAATTCTCAGGACATCCTGACCCTCTGATCTCAGTAAAAGAAAAGTTTTAAAAATCACTGAACACGTGTATTCCCCCCCATACACGTGTAAGACTCGTTTGCACCGGACCAACACCAAAGCTTAGTAGAGATATCTTAGACTTTGCATTTGTTCTTATTGTAAAGGATATCTCACCCTAGTTGGAAACCAACCCAACCCAAACCTTTTTATTAGGTAGTTTGTGTGTTTGTGTGATTGTTGGTGAGAAAGAGTTGTACAGAGTAAGTAAGCTGCAGTTGAGTCAGCCAGAAAGCTCTAGCGAAGAAGTGAGTAAGCTGTTTTAGACAGTCAGAAAGCTTGTGTGTGTTGAGTTAGTAAGCTGTAGTGAGTCAACCAGAAAACTCAAGGTTATAAAGTTAGTAAGCTCCTGTGTTCAGCCTGAAAGCTTTAGGTGATAGTGTGTTAAGGAATTTCTCTTAAGACCAGAGAGAGTGGACGTAGGAGCTTTGCCTCTGAACCACTATAATTTGCTGTGTTGTTTGCTTTCTGTATTACATTTTATCTGTTGCATAATTTTCACTGAAAGCATACTGAGATTTTCTGATATTCAGTTGGAAACAATCCACTAAACTTGCATTAAACTTGATCACAACCTTAACCACTGTTTTACTAAGGAAAGAGGTTTCAACAATATAAAACGAGTATAAACTTAGGGCCAACACATTCCGCACTCTTGATTAGCTAGAACAGATAGTTACCAAACTGAACCAACTCTACTGAGTATTCAATAAGATAATTATCTGATCCAAGCTTCTCAGGATCTCTGATAAAACTTCGTGATCGGGGCTAATCTGAAGCTACCGAAAGTCGCCAGATCACTGTCTCGATGAGACTTTGACTCAAGGCAAATTGTGCTTCTCAGGGCAAAATTCTTAGGACATCCTGACCCTTCTGATCTCAGTAAAGAAAAGTTTAAAAATCACTGAACACGTGTATTCCCCCCCATACACGTGTAAGACTCGTTTGCACCGGGACCAACAAGTGGTATCAGAGCAGTGGTTCATTTTGACCACTTGCTTTGGTAGCCATAGTGTATTTGCTGAAAGACTTTGGTGGTCTAACTGAATAGAACTTATTGCTGATATATCCTACAAGACTCATTCATCATGCCTTCTAAGAAACTTCATATGTTCTCTGTTGAGAGCTATGACCTATGTAGATTGAGAATGCAGACACATTTGTATTCTAAGCATGAAAGAATGTGGAGAGTGGTTTCTGAAGGACCATTTAAGTACACTGTTGTGAATCCCAGAATCACTGATGCTGAGAAAGATGATCCCAGAGATGAGTTCCCTAAGCCTGATGACCAACTTACTCCTGATGAGAGAAAGTTAGTCAATTTGGAATACATTGCTAAAGATACTTTATATAACACTATTGATGATGGTGTTATGGGGATGATTTCTCACTGTGAAACTGCCAAAGAAATATGGGACACACTTGCTATCATGTGTCAAAGCACAGATCATATTAAAGAGAACAAACTTTCTGTTGCTATTGGAAAGTTTGACAGCTTTGAAATGGAAGATGGTGAATCCATTGACAAACTAGAAGTCAGATTCACAAGTATTATGAATGATTTGAATGCTCTTGGGAAAAGATACCCACAAAGAGAAGTGGCACTAAAAATTCTTAGAGGATTATCTAAGAAATGGGATATACATGCTGTGGTGATTGAAAACACCAAAAATATTGATTCCATGCCATACCAACAAGTTTTCTCTGAACTGAAAGCTTATGAATTTGTGATTGATAAGAAAACTAAGAAATCTGATAGCAAAGATGAATCTTCATCTAGCAAGAATGTGGCTTTCAAAGCCAAAGAGAAATCCAGTAAATCTAGAGAGTCTGATAACTCACTTGCCAAAAATCAGGATGAGCAAGAGGATAAGCTAGTACTGTTGGCAAGGAGGTATGAAAGACTCAATAGCAGATATGGAAAATACAAGAAGTACTATAAGAACAACAGGTACAGAAGCTGAGAAAAGGAAGGACCACAAAGCTGAAGGATCCTCATCCAGAAAGAAGGACTCCAAAACCAAGGAGGAAAGTGATCAGGATGATGATGCCAACAGTACTAATCTTCAGGCCAGTACTTCGAAGGAAAATGGCATGTACTAATGTTGGGAAATGAATTTAATAAAGAGAATTTTGATTAGATCCCAAAACCCCTGAGTATGACATGTTCAGGATAATCTTGATAGATGAGTCAGGATTCAGTTTTAGAAGTGTTCAGGATAATATCTGCACCGTGTATAGTCGGCAGATATAGAACATGTTAGAAACTGAAGACTCAGTATGAAACTGAGAAACTGAAGACTCAGTATGAAACTGAGAATCTGAAGGCTCAGAGAAACCTGAAGGCTCAGTATGTCTCTGAAGACAATGAGACTCAGAGAATCCTGAAGGCACAGTAATTACTGAAGACTCAGTAATATACTGAATGCTCAGTATATCCTGAATGTTCCGAGACACTGAAGCTGAGGAATATAGCCATTGGAATCCAGCTGACGTGGACCAACGAGAGGAAGACAACCAGCCTGGAAAAGCTGCAGAACTTACAGAGAATAGTATGGATTTGAATGTGATTCTCTCCAACGGTAACATTCAAATCCACACTATAAAAACAAGATCTTCCATCAAATTAAGTGTGGAGATTATGCAAAAGATGCTACAGAGCCAAGAGCGTTATTGTCAAGCATTCCCACCACTAGAACACAAGTTTGTAGATATACAAATATATTCAAAGAGTGTTCTAGAACCCAACCTAAGCAACCCACGATGTATCATAAGCTTAGAGAGATTTTTCCAACCTTAGCATTGAGGCTAAACAAATGTAAGGGAAAATCTCACCATAGTTGGAGACAACACCAAACCCAAACCCCATTCTCGTAAGAGATAACCAGTGGTGGAGTGAGGTAGTTATTAGGCAATCCCGAGTGAGGGTGATAAGTCCCGATTGGAGTGTGAACTCGTTAAACATCTAGAGGCGAGCCCGAGAGGGTGATAAATCCAGAGGCTTTGAGTTAGTAAACTACCGAAGTAGTCAGAAAGCTCAAAGTAGAAAGGTTAGTAAACTACAGAGGTAGTCAGAAAGCCTTAAGAAGTGTTTGAAGGAATTTCCCTAGAAACAGGGAGAGTGGATGTAGGAGCTTGAGTCTCCAAACCACTATACATTGTTGTCTTGTTTACTGCTTTACGTTCTTATCTTGTCGTGCATGCACTTTCGATTATAAGCAAGACACAACACATGAGCTTAAAAAGAGAAAAAATGGAATCACCATTCCTTCACCCCCCGCTTTTATATGCACCGCGAACGAAATGTTTTGCTTCCACACGCGCCAAAAATGGGTTTTTCCACCGACCAACAAGTGGTATCGAGCGGGGTCTTCAAAAGGTTCACTAATTTCGGAGTGACCACTGAATCGATCTTTTTAAAGAAAAATCAGTTTCTTTAAAAATGCATATATACTAATGTTTTGGCGTCTTTATCAATTGAGAAATTGTTGGGATATTTTTAGTTCTATGCCAAAACATTGTCAACTTGTGTTATTCAAGAAAATTTACAGATAACAAGTTGAGGGGGAACAAAAGAACAAATTGAGGGGGAACTCACGAAATCAAAAGTAAATGATCGAGATCGACGAGGTCATATTTAGACCGACGAGATCAAATGAGTTAGATGAGTTCAACCGATGAGCCGCGGCAAAAAATCGGTGAAGAAAAGCTAAAGTCAACCGAAATCGAAGAGAAGGTTGCAGATCAGAAGATGAGCGAAAGAGACTGACCGAGATCAGACGTGATCAAGATCAGATATGATAAACCTGATATGCTAACCTGATATGATGACCTGATGATATTCTGATATATTGATCTAAAGATATGTTGATCTGATTAGTCGAACTGATCAGATCAAGCAAAGAAGAAATCGATATATTTTGAGTAAAAAAAGTGATCTGAGGCTCAGTAAATAAAGTGAAACTGAGACCCAGCATAGGTCAATAGACCTGAGGGTCAGTAAGTAAAAGAGACCTGAGGGTCAGGATGTCTGAAGTCAGAAGAAACTGAACTCAGTCAGTATGCCTGATCAGCAAGGTTTATAGAAGAAGTGGAATGAGGAGCCGAGCTGAAGATCAAGAAGACTGAAGACCAAGACTGAAGACTTGTAATTCTTTTGTTTTTGTCTTTACTTTTGATAAGTTCATTGTAATCTGTAACTGATATCATACAATCAATGAAAACTTTATCTTTATGCTCAAAGATAATACCTCATTATCTTACTTTACATGTCTTCATATTTGATATGCCTGATTATTGTTGTTTGGTGATGAAATTATTGGGTGATTCATTGCTGAATTGATTGTTAAGAGATATACCATTCTTGTAATAGGAAAAACTGAAACCTGAATATAGGTTAAGTGTGTTGTAACAAGATGGTTTTGGCATCATCAAAAAGGGGGAAATTGTTGGGAAATGAATTTAATAAAGAGAATTTTGATTAGATCCCAAAACCCCTGAGTATGACATGTTCAGGATAATCTTGATAGATGAGTCAGGATTCAGTTTTAGAAGTGTTCAGGATAATATCTGCACCGTGTATAGTCGGCAGATATAGAACAAAGTTAGAAATCAAGACTCGAAGATGAAATCGAGAAATCAAGACTCGATTATGAAATCGAGAATCAAGGCTCAGAGAAACCTGAAGGCTCAGTATGTCTCTGAAGACAATGAGACTCGAGAAATCCGGAAGGCACGATATCAAGACTTCGAGAATATACCTCAATGCTCAATATATCCTGAATGTTCCGAGACACTGAAGCTGAGGAATATAGCCGTTGGAATCCAGTGACGTGGACCAACGAGAGGAAGACAACCAACCTGGAAAAGCCTGCAGAACTTACAGAGAATAGTATGGATTTGAATGTGATTCTCTCCAACGGTAACATTCAAATCCACACTATAAAAACAAGATCTTCCATCAAATTAAGTGTGGAGATTATGCAAAAGATGCTACAGAGCCAAGATCGTTATTGTCAAGCATTCCCACCACTAGAACACAAGTCTGTAGATATACAAATATATTCAAAGAGTGTTCTAGAACCCAACCTAAGCAACCCACGATGTATCATAAGCTTAGAGAGATTTTCCCAACCTTAGCATTGAGGCTAAACAAATGTAAGGGAAAATCTCACCATAGTTGGAGACAACACCAAACCCAAACCCCATTCTCGTAAGAGATAACCAGTGGTGGAGTGAGGTAGTTGTTAGGCAATCCCGAGTGAGGGTGATAAGTCCCGATTGGAGTGTGAACTCGTTAAACATCTAGAGGCGAGCCCGAGAGGGTGATAAGTCCAGAGGCTTTGAGTTAGTAAACTACCGAAGTAGTCAGAAAGCTCAAAGTAGAAAGGTTAGTAAACTACAGAGGTAGTCAGAAAGCCTTAAGAAGTGTTTGAAGGAATTTCCCTAGAAACAGGGAGAGTGGATGTAGGAGCTTGAGTCTCCGAACCACTATACATTATTGTCTTGTTTACTGCTTTACGTTCTTATCTTGTCGTACGCACTCGATTATAAGCAAGACACAACACATGAGCTTAAAAAGAGAAAAATCTGGAATCACCATTCCTTCACCCCTGTTTTATATGCACCGCAATGAAATGTTTTGCTTCCGCACGCGCAAAATGGGTTTTTCCACCGGGACCAACAACTAATCTTCTTACTGAAGAACAACCCCGTGTTTTAGACAACGGTAAAGGACCTATGGTCTCAGAAAAACTGAAAATTCAGGACAGAAAGCCCAAACCTCAGGAAAAGGCTAGAAAACCTGAACACACAGTAGGAAATCTTCAGGCCAGTACTTCGAAGCCTCAGGCTAAGAATACCAACCTGAAGAAATCTGCACTGAACCATCAGAGGAATTTTTAGAAGAGAAACACTCAGCAGTGATATTCTCAACCGAAAAGACCAAGTCCTCAGATTACTGAAAGACCACAATTTCAGTACAGGTAACCTAAACCCCACTTGCCTAAGGGTAAAGGTTTCCTGAACCCAAGTCAGCAGAGACATAGACCAGCTGCACCAAGGCCAAAGCATTGGAACAAGAGGCCTGAACCCAAGAAGAACTCTAAGGCTCATGTTCATGCTAAGGCTGGCACTCATACACAGGGTACTGCTAAGGCACCTAGGGTGGTGAATATGTATGTAGATGTTTATGGGAGACAAATCAGCCACTCTAAAGTAATTAGAGTTATCAGGCAGATTTGGGTTCCAAAAGGTACAGCTAACCTGGTAGGACCCTACACCAAATGGGTACCTAAGAGCTGATCTGTTTTTCAGGTGAAGGAAAAGGGCACTGAGCTGAATGAAGACAACATAGCCCTGATGAGTGGAAATGAAATAACTCCTGCTGCATGGTATCTGGACAGTGCATGTTCAAGGCACATGACATGATATAAACAAATACTCACTGACTATGTTGAGCAAAAAGGCCCTCAGATTACTTTTGGAGATAACTCCAAAGGACAGACTGAAGGATATGGAACTCTTGAAGTGGATTCTGTTCATATCCATGGTATTTGTTATGTGTCTGGTTTAAAGCATAACCTGCTTTCTATCAGTCAATTCTGTAACAAAGGATTCAGTGTTGAGTTCTCAAAGAACTTATGTTATGTGAAAGACAATGCTTCACAACAAATATTACTGACTGGTACTAGAAAAGGAAATGTGTATCTTGCTGATTGGAGGCTAACTCCTAAAGATACATGTTTGGTTGCAAAAAGTTCTACTGATACCAGTTGGCTGTGACACAAAAGACTGAATCACTTAAACTTCAAAACTCTGAACAAACTTGCAAGATTAGCACTTGTGAGGGGGTTACCTAATGAAGTGTTCAGTAAAGATCATATATGTGATGCTTGTCAGAAAGGAAAACAAATCAGAGCATCATTCAAAAGCAAAGTAGAGGTTTCTACTGACAGAATACTTCAATTGTTACATATGGATCTCTTTGGTCCAGTAACACCTGTGAGCACTAATGACATGATATATACACTTGTGGTAGTTGATGACTACTCTAGATATACATGGGTCATATTCTTACTCAGTAAGAAAGAGAATCAGACAAAACTGCCTGAATTACTAAAAAGACTCAGTACTGAAAAGAATCTGAGTGTGGTCAAAATCAGATCAGATAAAGGCACTGAATTTATCAACCATATTATATCTGATTATTGTGCAGCAAATGGAATAGCTCATGAAACATTAGCTGCAAGGACCCCACAATAAAATGGTGTTGCTGAGAGAAGAAATAGGACTCTGAAAGAAGCTGCAAGAACCATGATTGCTGAAGCTGATATTCCTAAAGATTTTGGGCTGAAGCTATCAACACTGCATGCTACTCTCAGAACAGATCCATGCTAACAAAGAATCAAGGCAAAACACCATATGAGCTGTGGAATGAAAGGAAGCCTCTTGTTTTTTTTCTTTCGTGTGTTTGGTTGTAAGTGTTTCATACACAATAATGGTAAAGATCAGTTGAAAACTTTTGATAGTAAAGCTGATGAATGAATATTCTTAGGATATTCTGAAGTCAGTAAAGCCTTCAGAGTTTACAACTGTAGGACCCTTATTGTGGAAGAAACACCTCATGTTGTTTTTGATGAATCTACTTATGTTCAGAAGAAATAGGAACACGAATCAGGAGATCTGATCAAGAGAATCACCAGACTTAGCCTGAAGAAAAATGATAAAACATCCTCTGAAAAGAAGAAGTCAATCACTTTCAATGAATGGAGTGAATCAGACTCAGATAAAGAAGCTCAGGATGGAAAAACTCAGGATGGTGAAACTCAGGATGATAATTCTCCACTGAAGGAAAGCCAACACACTGCAGCTGACCCATCTGAACATACACCAGTTCAGACTCAGGTATGTAATGCCAATGAATATGTGGTCACAACTGAGGCAAACTCTGAATCTATCAACCAAGGGGGAACAAATGTCACTAACAATGTTCTGAATGGAATTTCCCCTGAGAAAGATGATCCACTCTCTCATTTTCTGTTGTTCCCTGAGTTTGATGAATTACCTGAACCTAACATTTCTGATGTTGAGGATACTACTGAAGGGGAAACATCAAGGAGAAGGTGGTTGGATAGTCATCCTACAAGTCAGATTGTGGGTGAGCTATCAGAAGGTGTTAAAACAAGAAGGTTCCATGGAGAAAGTTCGTTGTTCTGCTGTTTCTTATCTGAAAAAGAACCTACCGAGATTGAAGAAGCCCTTCAAGATTCTTTTTGGATTACTGCTATGCAATAAGAACTGAACCA
Organism: Stenogyne calaminthoides; assembly: GCA_037126765.1. NCBI lineage: Eukaryota > Viridiplantae > Streptophyta > Magnoliopsida > Lamiales > Lamiaceae > Stenogyne > Stenogyne calaminthoides. The sequence continues at coordinate 24,883,091 of JBBCBC010000020.1, forward strand.
GTTCACTAGAAATGAAGTTTGGGAGCTAGTGGACAGACCTAAGAGGCACAATGTGATTGGAACTAAGTGGGTGTTCAAGAACAAAAGAGATGAAAACAACAACATTGTAAGAAACAAGGCAAGGCTAGTTGCACAAGGTTATTCCCAAGAAGAAGGCTTGGATTATGATGAAACCTTTGCACCTGTTGCAAGACTAGAAGCCATCAGATTGTTTCTTGTATATACTGTCCATATGAAATTCACAGTCCATCAGATGGATGTAAAAAGTGCATTTCTGAATGGTGTGCTTAAGGAAGAGGTTTATGTGGAACAACCTCCAGGATTTTGTCAGAATGACCAAGTTTACAGGCTCAGGAAAGCCTTGTATGGTCTGAAGCAACCACCCAGATCATGGTATGATACTCTTTCCCAATTTCTTACTGACCATGGCTTTATCAAAGGAACTGTTGATAGAGCCTTGTTCAGAATAGAAGATGGGAAGGATATTTTACTAGTTCAAATTTATGTGGATGACATCATATTTGGATCTCCAAATCATCAAATGTGTGAGAAGTTTTCTACTCTGATGAAAGGAAAGTTTGAGATGTCCATGATGGGGAAGATGAATTTCTTTCTAGGACTTCAGGTGAAACAGACCAAGGAAGGGATATTCATCAATCAAGCAAAATACACCAGAGATCTGATTTTTAAGTATGGTGTACAGAACTGGAGTGTAGTTAGAATTCCTATGAATACTAACTAGAAGATGGATCCTGATCCTGAAGGCAAGTTAGTAAATCATACTAATTATAGAGGGGTCATTGGATCATTGCTATATCTCACAGCAACTAGGCTTGATATTACCTTTGCTGTTGGGATATGTGTAAGATACCAGACTAATCCTAAGGCTAGTCACATGGAGGCTGCCAAAAAGATTCTGAAATATCTTAAAGGCACTGTGAATAGAGGATTATGGTATCCAGCTAATGATAACCTGGAATTAACTGGATATTCAGATGCTGATTATGGGGGATGTAGAATTGACAGGAAGTCAACTACAGGAACTTGTCAATTTCTCAGAAGTAAACTGATATCATGGTTTTCAAAGAAACAAACATCAGTAGAAACCAGTACTACTGAAGCTGAATACATGGCTGCGGGAAGCTGTTGTGCACATATTCTTTGGCTCAGACAACAATTGAGGGATTATAAGATTAGAGCCAATGAAGTACCTATATTTTGTGACAATAATAATGCAATTGCTATTACACAAAATCCGATATTGCACACCAGATGTAAGCATGTTGATATCAGACATCACTTCATCAGAGATCATGTTGAGAAAAAGGATATAAGAATGGAGAAAATTCATGCTGATAAACAGAGAGCTGACATCTTGACTAAACCTTTGGCTGAATCAAGATTTCAAGAACTATCAGTTGAATTGGGTATGTTGGATCCAGGTGAATGAATTTCACTGAAGGGAGAAGTCCTTCAGGGGCATGAAGTTATTCAGGAAGAATAACTCAGGACAAAATTTTCTCAGGATGGAAACTGAGACTCAGGACAAATTTTGTCAAGGTCAGTATTCAGTAAGAATTATACGGCCAAATAGCCCTGAAACAATATTGATACATGCATTATTCAATAGCATTTATTTCAGCCAGGATTATTCAGTAATCATTTGAAATAAATGACAAAAGACTTGAACATTTAAAGAGGGAATATTTGAAGCGTCTTTGACTAAGAAAAGACGAACAGGCACCTCGATTTCTGTGAAACGACCATTTGTCAACCTATAACCTGCTATTTGCCTATTGTCTAGAAATTTAGCTAAAAATAGCCATACCCTCAAGTTTTTTTTAAAAAACCGGTTAAATCTCAACCTTGTTGGGATTATACTGGAAAGTATGCTTTTACTTTGTATAATCAAACTGAATTTCGGTCTTATTTACTGAGATAAATTGTTTATCACTGATGCTTTAAATATCATCGAATGTTACATATATTTACTGCATAATTGTTCAATAAATAGTACGTGTTACATTGTAGTTAATTTAGTGATACCATATCACAGAAGATTAAATTAATGATCCCTTTGTAACCAAAAAAGCACACCATTCACGACCTAGATGGAAATGAACAATCCATCGTGAAAGGTTGAAGTGTAAGGCTCAGATTGGCTTGTCTTGACCAAGAGATTACACTAGTGCATGTCTAGTGCACTGAAGAGGACCTACAGGAGGACAAATTCTTCAGAACTGAGCTAGGAAGAATTAGACCTCAGTGGTTCGTTATTTCTTAATCTTAAATCCCCTTAAATAGGATCGCGTGTGGTTAGTAATTATTGCTTTGACTTATTACGGGTAGAGAATCAACGAGATTCAATACTTTATATCTTGGGCAATATTATTGGTCACATGCGATTGCTAAGATTTAATACGGAGAATCGTGTGCAAGTACGCTTGTTCGATTTACCACCTTGGGAGGTTCATAAGTTTTATCATACCAAATCTTGCAAGTGGAACTAGTTTCCAGTATGGATAATAATGTTGAACCATTCCTTTACCAAGGATAAAAGATATTAATTAATGGAAAGCTATTTCAGTGGCTTGAATTAATTAATGAGCTAGATAATCTTAAACACGGGAAATAATAATCGGGAGCCATATTAACTGTAATATGAGTTAAGATGGATAGTGCAATATTAATTATGTAGTGGGATTAATTAATATTTATGGGCTTGAATAATATTGTGGCTCAATATTGATATTCAAGATCCATTCGAAGGTCCAATCTTAATTCTACTAAAGGCCCCTCAAGTAGCACAACATAAAGTCCAATAACTGAAAAATGTGTTTAAAAATAAAATAAATTTTGTTGCTATTTTTTCTCATTTTTTCGAAAAATATGAATAAAAGGGGAGAAAGTTTTTCTTTGAATTTTGTTATGGAATGAAGATATGTATTCTTGAAATACAAGATTATCTCATTAAATTCAAGAAATCTCCCACTTGGTTAATCATGTGACAATTTTCGAAAATTTGGAAAGAATAAGGGAAAGAAAGATTTTCTTGAAAATATATTATGGAATATATGTATTCTTGCAATACAGGTATATCTCATAAATTCAAGAAGATCCAAATCTTGGAATCTTTATTCTTATTTTTTCGAAAATAACCATAACAAGAGAAGGTGGGATTTTTATGGAATATTTTAATTATGGAGAAAAAAATATAGGAGATATATTCAAGATTTCTTGGAGATCAAGAAAAGATTTTTCCCTCCCTATTCTATGTGGAAAAATCGGCCACCACATCTCTATATATAGGGGATGATTTCTTCATCCCCAAGTATAATTCCATGTGCTGGAAAAATTAAAAAATCCACAAAGGTGGTGCAACAAATTTTTTTCCCTTTTGTTAATTGTTCGCGAGCTTCCTTCCACCGGATTGACGAGAAAGGACTAGGGAATGCTTGGGAAGGCTTTTTGGTGTGTTTTTATCGACGAGACCATTGCCACTCCAAGAGGTTAGTTCACGTAAACCCGTAGTAATTCCGCATGCATAGTATTTATGTGAAATGTTTATATGCATGATTTGTTGTTGAATTATTATTTGAATTAATATAGGATTAATTCATCCTAGTAATAATTGTTAGAATTAAATTTGTATTTAAATATTCATCCCGAATAGATCCCTGCAATTAATTCCCCAACAAAGCGGTATCGAGCCACTAAGCCGCCTCGATTTTTAAATTATAATTTAATTCGTTTTTCATTAAATTTGAAATTGATAGTAGAATTGCTAGATCTTTTTTGGGTATCCAATTGTCATGGAATTTAATGTGTTTATTTATGCATGCATATAAATTGTGGTTTTTAATTGATTCGCTCGAATTCGCTTTTTACCTCGTGAAAAAATCCACGAGTAGATTAGAATTTGTTTGATTTGATCAATGTTATAGACTAGTCTAGATCTAGGTTTATTTATTTTTGTAAATAAATTGTAAATCGGATCGAAACGGAGGCGAGACGAAGAATTAAAAGACGGATCCTGAATCGGGCGTAGGCAGCGTGCATCACGCAAAACGTGACAAAGGAGGCACGCGCGACGACGCGGATATCGCCGGCCGCTGGCGTGGGGGCGAGGCCGCTGACCGAAAGGCGGATCGGGGATCGGGCGCAGCGATCAGTCACCTGACGATGCGACACGCGGGCGCGACGAGGCGCACATTTCGGCGCGACATCGCACGGATCGGCATGGGCGGGCGGGGCGCATGCATGCACTGGATCTGCTGGCGCCTCTTTGGCACCACCAAGCTTGCTACCGGGCAGGGCGTGATCTACCGGGCGACGTGCGCACTTCACTTCGGCGCGCGCGCACGGACGCTACTCGACACGGCCGGGGGAGTGCTAGGTGGGCACTCCGACCCGCGAGCTGGTTGATGACGTGGCTTGACAAGGCATTTTTTTAAGACGGTCAAGTGGGAGCTTTTCGAGACGAACGATGAAGGCTATGAAGATGATTTCTCAAGATCAAGACATGACAAAAATTAACCATGACAATTGGATATATGTGCCCAATATGTTTAATCTTTTGTTTTGATGTTATGCATTATTTTATGCTTATTTAAATTGTGTTTAAATTTGCGATGCATGAGAAAATGTTTTGAAAAATCTCACTTTCGAAAATTACTAAGTATGCTTAAACAATTAATTGACAATTTTATGGATAATAAAATTGAATTAATTTTGACCTCCATGATTTATTTATTTGTGAATTCTTTTGGAGAAATTCCCCCCACGGGACGGTCAAAAGATAACATTCACATGAATAAATTCCAAATGGATGATTGTGGATTATTACTAGTGGCGACGATGACCCTCCCCATGAGGCTCGTTCAAAGCAAAATAATAATTCTGTATTTAATCATGGTTATTACTTAGGTATAAAATTGATATGCATATACTTCCCCGAAGTCCCTGTCAATTTTATATTAGTCAAGTGGGAGCCAACTATTAATCTAGTTATTAAAGGTTTGTAACTGTTCTTGTTTGTAACCTGCTTGAATGTGTTTAAATAATGACCCACCCCACGTGGCTTATTTAAACTGTTTTGAGATGTTGGCTGATGCATGTTCATATTTTTTTGAGATTTTAATATGAAACATGTGATCGAACCTTGTGATATATTTGTGCTTATGCATATTATTATTTATTTCAGTTCTTCATGTCGCAACCTTTTAATCCACTGTTCAATATACTTAAAGACAATTTGCTTACTAGTGAAAACTTCGTTGATTGGAGTCGTAAACTTACTATTGTCCTCACTGCACAAAGCCATAACTGGGTTCTCACTACACCTAAACCAGAAAAGCCAAATGATGAGTCAACTAAATCGGTTAAGAAAGAATATGCTGATTGGGAGCGTTCCAACGAAATGGCAAAGTGTACCATCTTGGCTTCTATGTCAGATGTGTTGCAACACCAACACCAGAATGTTGAGACCGCTGCAGACATCATGACTAGTCTTAAAGCGATGTTTCAACATCAGAACCGTGTGGCTCGTCAGATCACCATGAGGGACTTGCTCTCTATGAAAATGGTGGAGGGAACGCCCGTAAGGGAGCACGTTCTCCAGATGATGGCTCACCTTAACAAACTTGAGGTACTTGGCGTTGAATACGACATCGAGACCCAAATCGATTTCGTGCTCCACTCTCTGCCGAAAAGTTTTGAACAGTTCAGGCTGAACTACCAGATGAATAATCAGAAGTTCTTGATGCCTGATCTATTGCAAGCTTTGGTCTCGACAGAGGCGATATTGGGGCAAAAGAGCCAAGCCTCGGTGGCAAATAGACCTTCTTCTTCTTCTAGGCCAAGGGGTGGTAAGAACAAGAAAAAGGACAAAAAGGTGAAGGGAGGTGGAGGAGTGAGCAAGCCAGTTAAGGGGAGGTGCTTCAAATGCGGTGAAAAAGGACATTCGAGGTCAGCCTGTTCCAAACCCAAAAAGAATGGAAAGAAAGGTAATTCTCACACACTAGTTGTTGAAACTTGCTTAGCGGCTTATGCCTCCCATTTATGGGTGGTGGATACGGGATCCACTGATCATGTTTGTTTCACTTTACAGGGGTTCAAGCGGACCCAAAAACTTAGTGGGAGTGAGATCCTCATCACACTGGGCGATGCTACGAGAGTGGCAGCTGAAGCAGTTGGAGAAGTGCACCTGTCTTTTGAAGATAGAGTTTTAGTTTTAAGAGATGTTCTTTACGTTCCGAATTTTAGAAAGAATTTAATATTGGTTTCTAAACTTTACCTTGATGGATATTCGGTTACTTTTGATAAAGTTGTTACCATTTCTCTTTATGATAAATTTATCTGTCATGGAACGTTGTCGAATAATCTCTATACAATTAATCGCGGCACACCACTCACGAAATGCATCCTATAACACATCAATTATTTCCTAAAAAAGAAAAACGCTCATCGACGACGTGACCAAAAACTTCTATGGCATCTAAGATTGGGACATATTAATCCAAAGAGGATCCAAAGGTTGGTAGAAGACAGGTTCACCGAGTCTCTCCAAGTTGAACCAATTCCAACTGCGAATCATGTTTGGAGGTAAAATGACCAAGAGGGCATTCGAGCCGTAGAAGTGTTAGAAATCGCTCACACGCACGTATGTGGTCCAATGTCAACCAAAGCAAGAGGAGGTTATGAGTATTTCGTCACTTTTATTCATGACTACTCAAGGTACGCGATTATATTTTCCTTATGAAGCATAAATCGAGACCTTTGAGAAATTCAAAGAATTTAAGGCTCAAGCAGAGAATCATAGGGAAAAACGATCAAGTCTCTATGATCCGATCGTGGAGGCGAGTACCTCGTGATGAGTTTTTGAACTACTTGTCGATGAAGGGATTGTATCCCAGCTAACTGCACCCTGAACCCCTCAACAAAACGGGGTTGCAGAGCGAAGAAACATAACTCTTTTGGAAATGGTTAGATCAATGATGAGTTATACGGATCTTCCCAAGTCGCTCGAGTCATGCCTTGAAAACAAATGGGCTTACATTCTCAACTTGGTGCCATCCAAATCGGTTCCCAAAACTCCCAAAGAATTGTGGACCGGGCGCAAGCCCAGTTTGAGACACATGAGAATTTGGGGGTATCCGACCTACGTGTTGGACAAGGAAGCCAGAAAATTGGATCCTCGATCAGAATTAAGGTTGTTTGTAGGATACCCCGAGGGAACAAAAGGGTGTATGTTCTATGGTCCTGAAGATCAAAAGGAATAAGCACCCACTTTAGATATTTGGAAGAAGACTATATGAACAAAAGAAGACCCAGAAGTGAGATTACCTTAAATGAGCTAAGGGGGCTAACCTCATTGCCAACTATACAAGATGACATACCAAACGACTCACTTTCACAACCGGAACCTCGTCGTAGTGGGAGGATTGTAAGACAGCCCGAGAGATTCATGGGGATAGAAGAGTCCTCGGACTTGATTCCCGGACAAGACAAATCAGACCCATGGACATATGATGAGGCAATCCAAGATTAGGATGCGGTTTCTTGGCAAAAAGCAATAAAAGTCGAAATGAGTTCTATGGATCATAACAGAGTGTGGGAGCTAGTCGAACCACTTAATGGGGTCAAACCCATTGGTTGCAAGTGGGTATACAAGAGAAAAAGAGGACCGGACGGGAAGGTGGAAACCTTCAAGGCAAGGCTTGTGGCGAAAGGTTATACTCAGAAAGAAGGGATCGACTATGAGGAAACCTTTTTCACCAGAAGAATGCTCAAGTCCATCCGAATTCTCTAGTCGATTGTCACAAGATCTCGATTTTGAAATCTGCAAATGGATGTCAAGACGACTTTTCCTTAATGTAAGTCTTGATGAAGAAATCTATATGCAACAACCCCAAGGCTTCATTCAAAAGGGCCAAGAACACCTAGTTTGTAAGCTCATGAAGTCCATTTACGGACTCAAACAAGCATCCAGAGCTTAGAACCAATGTTTTGATCATGTTATAAAGTCTTATGGGTTTGATCAAAACGACTTCGAAAGTTGTGTGTACAAAAAGCGTGTCGGAACTGCATTGGTATTCTTAGTACTATACGTAGATGACATTCTGCTCATCGGGAACGATGTAAAGGTGTTATCAGACGTAAGGGCATGGCTTTCAAAACAGTTTGATATGAAGGACTTAGGGGAAGCCGGGCACATCCTTGGGATCAAGATCACTCGAGATCGCAATAGAAGGATGATAGGCTTATCGCAAGCTTCATACATAGACACTGTCTTGAAACGATTCAGCATGCAGGATTTCAAGAAAGACTTCGTACCTTTTAGGCATGGGATCCATCTATTCAAGGAAATGTGCTCTAAGACACAAAAGGAGATAGATGACATGAAAGGCATTCCTTATCCTTCGGCTGTCGGAAGCCTTATGTATGCAATGTTGTACACGAGAACGGATATCTGCTTTGCCGTTGGCATGGTGGCAAGATATCAAAGTAACCCGGAAAAGAACATTGATCGGCGATTAAAAACATTAAAGTATCCGAAAAGAACTCGAGATAGAATGTTGGTTTATCGATCGGATAGTCTAATCCCCATCGGCTACGGACTCGGATTTCCAATCGGACTTAGATTCCGGAAAAAATCTACCTCCCAGAGTGTGTTTTGCATGGGGGAGGAGCTATGACATGGAGAAGCGTTAAGCAGAAATGCATCACAGATTCTACCATGGAAGCCGAATATGTAGCTGCTTGCTAGGCAGCAAAAGAAGCGGTTTGGCTCAAGAACTTCCTAGTGGACTTGGATGTAGTTCCGAATTTGACTAGCACAATCACTGTTTATTGTGACAATGCCGGAGTACTTGCAAATTCAAGGGAACCAAGAGCCCACAAGGCTAGCAAACACATTGAAAGGAAATACCATCTTATACAAAAAATCGTTAAGAGAGGAGATATAGAGGTAGCAAAGATCGCGTCAGAAGACAACCTAGCTGATCCATTCACAAAGTGGTCCTCGAGAATACATTCGAGAGACATGTGGAAGGAATGGGTGTCAAGACCGCCGCTAACTGCTTTGAGTATAAGTGGGAGACATTATTAGGTTCGTGTAGGTGACATTATATGTCACGTGTTAGAACTACACGAGACATGCTGTAGTATACTTAAAAGCAGACTTTGAGTATAAGTGGGAGATTGTTGGGATTATACTGGAAAGTATGCTTTTACTTTGTATAATCAAACTGAATTTCGGTCTTATTTACTGAGATAAATTGTTTATCACTGATGCTTTAAATATCATCGAATGTTACATATATTTACTGCATAACTGTTCAATAAATAGTACGTGTTACATTTTAGTTAATTTAGTGATACCATATCACAGAAGATTAAATTAACAGTCCTTTGTAACCAAAAGCACACCATTCACGACCTAGATGGAAATGAACAATCCATCGTGAAAGGTTGAAGTGTAAGGCTCAAATTTTCTTGTCTTGACCAAGAGATTACACTAGTGCATGTCTAGTGCATTGAAGAGGACCTACAGGAGGACAAATTCTTCAGAACTGAACTAAGAAGAATTAGACCTCAGTGGTTCGTTATTTCTTAATCTTCATCCCTTAAATATGATCGCGTGTGGTTAGTAATTATTGCTTTGACTTATTACGGGTAGAGAATCAACGAGATTCAATACTTTATATCTTGGGCAATATTATTGGTCACATGCAATTGCTAAGATTTAATACGGAGAATCGTGTGCAAGTACGCTTGTTCGATTTGCCCCCTTGGGAGGTTCATAAGTTTTATCATACCAAATCTTGCAAGTGGAACTAGTTTTCGGTATGGATAATAATGTTGAACCGTTTCCTTTACCAAGGATAAAAGATATTAATTAATGGAAAGCTATTTCAGTGGCTTGAATTAATTAATGGGCTAGATAATCTTAAACACGGGAAATAATAATCGGGAGCCATATTAACTGTAATATGGGTTAAGATGGATAGTGCAATATTAATTATGTAGTGGGATTAATTAATATTTATGGGCTTGAATAATATTTTGGCTTAATATTGATAATTCAAGATCCATTTGAAGGTCCAATCTTAATTCTCCTAAAGGCCCCTCAAGTAGCCCAACATAAAGTCCAATAACTGAAAAAAGTGTTTAAAAATAAAATAAATTTTGTTGCTATTTTTCCTCATTTTTTCGAAAAATATGAATAAAAGGGGAGAAAGTTTTTCTTTGAATTTTGTTATGGAATGAAGATATGTATTCTTGAAATACAAGATTATCTCATTAAATTCAAGAAATCTCCCACTTGGTTATTCATGTGACAATTTTCGAAATTTTGTTAAGAATAAGGGAAAGAAAGATTTTCTTGATTTTATTTGGAAGATATGTATTCTTGCAATACAGGTATATCTCATAAATTCAAGAAGATCCAAATCTTGGAATCTTTATCCTTATTTTTTCAAAAATAACCATAACAAGAGAAGGTGGGATTTTTATGGAATATTTTAATTATGGAGAAAAGAATATAGGAGATATATTCAAGATTTCTTGGAGATCAAGAAAAGATTTTTTCCTCCCTATTCCATGCGGAAAAATCGGCCACCACATCTCTATATATAAGGGATGATTTCTTCATCCCCAAGTACAATTTCATGTGCTGGAAAAATTAGAAAATCCACAAAGGTGGTGCAACAAATTTTATTTTCCCTTTTGTTAATTGTTCGCGAGCTTCCTTCCACCGGATTGACGAGCAAGGACTAGGGAATACTTGGGAAGGCTTTTTGGTGTGTTTTTATCGACGAGACCATTGCCACTCCAAGAGGTTAGTTCACGTAAACCCGTAGTAATTCCGCATGCGTAGGATTTATGTGAACTGTTTATATGCATGATTTGTTTTTGAATTATTATTTGAATTAATATAGGATTAATTCATGCTAGTAATAATTGTTAGAATTAAATTTGTATTTAAATATTCATCCCGAATAGATCCGTGCAATTAATTCCCCAACAAACCTTCCATTTTATTTACTGAGATTTAATCACAACCATTGATCTTTATTTCACAGATCATATATAAACCAACTGTTAGCCCTCATTCGTTTATTTCTCACATTTAAACGATCAAAATTCCCAAATCCTTAAACCTTCAAAACCTTCAAACTCTTCATACTCACTACCCCAAAATTTGTTTTGAAATGGAGTTTCCTAATTACTCAATGATCAAAGTTCTTGCGGGAATAGAGAAACCGTACTTTGAACATGTAATAGCCATGATCAATAGCAAGGCTACCCAGGTAGAAGAAGAGGCTCTAAACATGTTGTGGATGGCTCGATTGACACGACTGGTGAGCAATATGCCAGAATCCGAACTGACACAAGAAGTGTTGCAATTTGTTGTTAACCTTCGAGAAGGAGGACGGGGAGGACTGGTTTCGCAGCTAAGTTTTGGAACTTATGCGAAATAGAAAGCAGAGGTGGTTTGCTCAAAGCAGGTAATACTATCTTTAGACGATATCAATTCTGAGTTTGAATTAATCGATAAAGGAGAAGATCCAGCATTGTATATGTCTAGAAGAGCATAGGAAATACTGGACCGTTTTGCATAAACAAAGGCGGAATTGAAAGGGGCTCTGCATAAACGGTGTTTAAAGCTAAAATACAGAGTCTTAATTGACATTGTGGCCAAGTACTTGATGAGCACCTCTGGAAGTCTGGAGCAGGTGAGCAGGAATAAATTGAGGCTCATGGCTGCAATATAGGATTCGCCCTCTATGGATTTCAACTGGCAGAAATTCTTGGTGGACTCCATTCTTCACCAAAACCAGAAACTGAAGTACGCAAAAGGTGCATTCACCAAAAATGGGAAGGTCTTGTTTGGGACGAAGATTAGCTTCTTGATTGAGACCTTGCCCAGGGAAAATATGTTCCTGATGGCGGGAGTAGAATTTTCTAGGACTCGGATCATGCTCTGAAAGCCCAAATCCCAGAAAAGAAAGATTGCTCCATCAGGAAGCCAGGGTCCTATGGCTCAGGAGGAATCTGAAGATAAGGATGATTCGAATACTGATTAGGATGATGTGGTAATTGCTGATATTGTCCAGAAACCGGTCAGGACAACACCAGTAAAACATCCTGAGGCTTCAGGACAGGAAGAGAGGAAGAAGAAATCCCTTGATTTTACTGAGAGTAAAAAGGGAAATTGGAGACAAACTTAAGCAAAAGGCGTTAGCTCCACAGAAGAGAAAGAGACTTCAGACTATTGCAGAGAAAGAAGTCAATGAAACTGAAGATGTTCAACCTGAGGCTCAACAAGGAATGAAATCTCCACTTTAGGTTCTTGCTCAAGTGGTAAAGAATGTTCAGGAGCAAGAAGCTGAAGAAAGTGTATTCTCAGAGGTACTTGAAACTTCCCTGAGCACTGATAAAATATCTCAGGAGATTTTCAAGGGACCTCAGGAGCAGACAGAATCTCAGGATATACTGAATTTAGATGCTCTCCCTTCCTTGACCCTTCAGCTCTACAACTCATTCAATCAGAACCTGATGTTCCTGAAAGTCCTGAATTGAAGAAAGGTGAAGCAGAAGAAACAAAATGGGGGAACGATTCATCCTGGATAGATATCCTGAGTTGAACTCATATCCTGACCTTCAGGATCTTTTCTTCAGGTTCAGGACAACGGTCTACATCCTGAACCAAACACTCCCGGAGATGCTGAACATTGCCTCCTTCAGAGGAGAAGAATGGTGGAGTGTTGAGACTGCTGCTCTGACAGAATTCTCAGGGTTCAGAAAGACCAAGCTCAGGATGAAAGTGGCTAAATTTGATGAGCTGGTAAAGAGAAAGGTGGATGAGAAGAAGAATGCTGAGGCTGGTGCATCCAGTTCTCTAAATCAGGAAGGAGATGAGGATCAGGATGGAGAAGGTGAAAAAGAAGCTGAAAAGAAGAAACCAGTTGAGAAAGATTTAGAAAAAGAAATTGAAGCTGATACTGAGTAGACTAATACCAGCCAACCTCAGACTGAAGTTAGCACTCTTCAGGTATCTTTTGGCACTATTGTAAATTATGTCGAAGTTACTGAAGTATCTATCTTTAAATCTGTTGTTTATGGTATGCAGACTGAGGCTCATTTGGAGCACCGAACTCAGTTGGAACCAGTTGTACAACCTCCAGTGATTGACTTAACCCCAATCCTGGATGAACTAAAGAAGGTGGTACCAGTGGTGGAGAAAATAACTCAGATGGAGTTGGTTCTGGTTGATCAATCTCAGAAAATGGAGAACCTAAGTTCATCATCTGATATGCTGCAATTTCAAACTACTCTCTCAGATAAGTTGGCTGTTATGGATGGAAATATTGATGGAGTATGAACTGAGCTCAATGCAGATATGGAACAAAGGTACCAGGCCAGAACTGCTTATCTTGAGGCCAAACTGGTTGAGAAGAATGATCTGATGATCAAGACAGCTGTTGAGGAAATGAACACTCTGCTCATGACCAAGATGACAAAATTGATGCACGAAGCCTTCTCAAAACAGTTTGCTCCACTCTTAGACGAATTCTCAATGGCCAAAAACTACATGATGAGGCTAAAAGATGAGCATGATCAGTTGGCTGGGGTGGTGCGCAGTATGGGCAAAGAGCAATTCTACATGGATACTGCATTGACCCAACTTCTCCCAGGTATGATGCCAAAAAGGGGGAAAGACCAAGTTCAAAAGGTCAACTAGATAAGTTGTTGGCACAGACCTTGGAGAAGAAAGCACAAAAGGAAACTGAGGCAAAGAAAATCATGGATGCTTTGAGGGAAATAGAGGCCACAGAAAAACTGAAGTTCAAAGAAGCTGAAAAACCTACTTTTACTCAGACATCTGAACAAATCACTCAGGAAGTAATTGGTGAAAAAATGAGTGATAGAAGGATGGTTGAAACAAGCAAGGCAGGGGAAGAACAAGCTAGACCTGAGAAGAGAAAAGCAGTTGCTTTTGTTGAGCCAAAAAAGAAGAAGAGAGCAAAGGTAACAAAGCCTACTTAGAGGAAATTGATTATGGAGTTTGAAGAGTCTGAAGAAGAACCAGAAAAAGAGGAAGCTGAAGCTCAACAAGAAACCTTCGATACCAAGAAAACTCTGAGAGCCCTGCAGATTGAAAAAGAGAAAAGAACTGCTGCTTCGGTCTCAGGAGCTCCACTGATCAAAAAGAAGAAGGAAGAAGATCAGAAAAGAATGGGTGGTTTCAAAAAGTTTATCAGCAAGAGGAGAGGTACTGAGAAAACTCAGAAACGACTGGACATTGACAAATGGATGCCTATCCAGATCAATGATGCATGGGAAGAGATAAAGAGAACCTTCTGGTTCTACTATGAAATTCTGAGGGAATGGAGAGGGAGCAGCTCAGACAAGAATGAGGCATTCATTGAATGTCTGTTGACATTCTATCCTGAGTATCTGCAAAAATGGATAAATCTGGCAGATGAAGACAATACTCAGATTGTAGCTCCAGGACCATACATGTATCAAACTCTAAGATTTGAGAATGGCTATGTGAATGAGGCTTCCATCTCTCAAGAAATTGCTCAGTATGCTATCCAGCTGGGCTTGACAGGAAACACCCCAGAAATCATCAAAGAAAGAGATGAATTGAAGAAGAGGTACTATGGGATGTTCAACTTGGAAGTGCCAGAGGATGAGATCGAAGAAGACTGAAGATGATGTTCTTATGTTTATCTTTCTTTTATTTTTATTGTAATATGTAACTCTTATCCTCATCAATGAAAATTTTATCTTTTGTGTTATTACAAGATAATATCTCATTATCTTTTTACATGGTCTTACTTATCTGATATGCCTTTTGATTGTAATAACTGAAAGCTGAATGATAAGGATTAAGGTTTATAAATGTAACACGATGGTTTTGACATCATCAAAAAGGGAAAAATTGTTGGGAGATGAATTTAAATAAAGGATTTTGATTAGATCCCAAAACCCCTGAGTATGACATGTATTAGGACATCTTGGTAGTATAGGATTAGGATCAGGTTTCTATAGATATTAGAAATCAGGATTATCCGCATCATGTATAGTCAGCAGATATAGATCAGGGAATTTTTGTATACTAAAGACTCAGAAGACTCAGAAGACTCAGAAGAATCCTGAAGACCCAAGATCCCGAAGACTGTTTTGTACTGAACAAAAAAGGACCCTGAACCACTATCTTTATTGAATAGTGTTATGTTCATTCGTAGTACAAACAAACAGAATGTTAGACATTTGTGAACATTGAGGAACATATCAGTTCAGAAAGTTCAACCTAAATAAAGCCGTTTGTTTGTCTCTGCTCAAAGAAAGATTTCAACCAATGAGGAGGCAACAACAACGTACTTTACTGACACTGAAAGCAACATCTCTCTAAAGAAATGTCAGGTCTGATATCTTCCAGTTAACAGAAGTTGGTGATTGGCTACATGACTACATATTTCCTAAAACATGCAAGGGTGTGTTCAAACCCTAAAATAGCCGTTCATCAATAACCAGAAGAGGAAACCCTTGATGCTATCTCTTCCAACAGATAGTTTTTTCAAGTGTGACCTTGGAGAAGTTGCCTATAAATACCAGTGACCTTCACCATTGAAAGGTTACGGGAAATCGAAGCAACTCCAGAGCTCATTCGTATTCTTGCAAATTGAAGCACTCGAAAAACCTAAGATTTCCCAAGTGTTTCACATTGAAGAGAGCTCATTTCACTAAGCCTAGAATTGTTATATATCCAAACTTGGTAGAGATATCCCAGCCTTTGCATTTGTTCTTATTGTAAAGGATATCTCACCCTAGTTGGAAACCAACCCAACCCAAACCCTTTTGTTAGGTAGTTTGTGTGTTTGTGTGATTGTTGGTGAGAAAGAGTTGTAAAGAGTAAGTAAGCTGCAGTTGAGTCAGCCAGAAAGCTCTAGAGAAGAAGTGAGTAAGCTGTTTTAGACAGTCAGAATGCTTGTGTGTGTTGAGTTAGTAAGCTGCAGTGAGTCAACCAGAAAACTCAAGGTAGAAAAGTTAGTAAGCCGCTGTGTTCAGCCTGAAAGCTTTAGGTGATAGTGTGTTAAGGAATTTCTCTGAAGACCAGAGAGAGTGGACGTAGGAGCTTTGCCTCTGAACCACTATAATTTGCTGTGTTGTTTGCTTTCTGCATTTTATCTGTTGCATAATTTTCACTGAAAGCATACTGAGATTTTCTGATATTCAGTTGGAAACAATGCACTGAACTTGCATCAAACTTGATCACTGCCTTAACCACTGTTTTACTAAGGAAAGAGGTTTCAGCAATATAAAACGAGTACAAACATAGGGCCAACACATTCCGCACTCTTGATTAGCTAAAACAGATAGTTACCAAACTGAACAAACTCTACTGAGTATTCAGTAAGATAATTATCTGATCCAAGATTCTCAGGATCTCTGATAAAACTCAGGATCAGTTGGGCTAATCTGAAGCTACTGAAAGCTGCTCAGGATCACTGTCTCAGTAGACTATGACTCAGGGCAAATTGTGCTTCTCAGGGCAACATTCTCAGGACATCCTGACCCTTCTGATCTCTATAAAGAAAAGTTTTAAAAATCACTGAAAATGTGTATTCCCCCCCATACACGTGTAAGACTCGTTTGCACCGGGACCAACAGTTGTTCCAATCTGTCTCTCCGGATGATCCCTCCTTTCTTTGCAAATGCATAATAGGCTTTCTTAAACCAGATAGGATCAAGATTTTTATCTAGACGCAGAGGTGGGAAAAGTTGTTTGAAGGGAGGAGCTTCAGGTATTAACGTCATAATCTTCCATTCCTTCATAACAATCTGTTAGAAATCAGGGTACTTTGTTTCTAACCAGTTCCGGAATTCATCATCATTAGCAACATGGTCTTGATGAATCAGAATCATCTCCAAGATGTACACATCACACATCCATTCTGTCCTGATCTGGTCCCACTCAGAAAACAGATCTTCCCGAGCACAGAGGATGTCTTTAACATTAGCCGAAAAGGCTCTCTCTTCCCAGTCAATATCCTCTACAGCAGCTTCCTTCTTTCTCTGCTTTTGGATGTATGCGATGTTAAGTCCTTCCGCTTCTGCCATTTTCCGCTTCTTAATTACCTTCTGTCTGATTTTCTGTTCTTGAATCTGCTCAGGTGACAACTGGCTTCTGGATCTGGTAGAGGTTATCTGACCTTGACCCTGAGCTTCAGCTGTTGATTTTATCATCTTGCCCTTGCCTTTCTTTCTTATCAGAGGTTGTTCAGATTCGGCTTGTTCTTCCTCTTCTGCAAGTAGTTTCTTAGCAAGTTCAAGGCTGTTTGCCTAATCATCAGATTCCATCCTTTTCTGCACAGAAGAAGAGAAATCTTCAATTTTGTCAACTCTGGCAACAACCTCCGACAAAGTTGACTTCTGCTCAGTGATTTCTTTTCCTTGAGCCTCGATCTCCTTGCTGTGTTGCTCCACAGTTTGTTTCAGATCTTCAGAAGGAGTGGCATCAGAAGGAATGACTTTGACTTCAGACGGAGTGATTTCAGGTATATCAGATGAGGTGGCTTTTGGTAATTTTGCATCAAAAGTTACCATCTGCATCTGTTTTTCTTGATCTTGTCCTTCCCCCTTTTTGGTTGCATCAAAAAGGTGTGATAGTCTGAGATTCAGAGCCCGAAATTGACTCGTCATCTCCTCCTTAAGTTCCTCCACAACAAGAGGAGTGATCTGAATATATGCAGAAGTAGGTGCAGGACCCAGGAGCCTGTTTAATCCTGATTCAATGACCTTCCTGGTCTGATCAACAGAACATTCAAATCTTTTCCAGCCAATATCTATACAGGAGTCAGTCCTCTCTAAAGATCCCTAGACACTTTCCAAGAGAACCTGAGTCTCTCCAAGCATAGCAGTCTGGGTCTTTAGTTTCTCAGCTAGAGGATCAACCCGTTTCATTACAGAGCCGAGGATAGAATCATGCATGTGTGTGATCTTGTCAACAGTTAGCTTTCTCTCTCTATCAACCAGGTTCTTCTGTGCTTCTTGAAATCGATGCATCAGATTTGCCGCGAGAGTTGTAAATTGTGCATCAATGGAAACTTTTACCCCATCCTGTATTTTTGAAGTCATAAGACCTAAGGTATCAGCACTCAGCACAGCAGTCTGACCAGATGTTGATGCCTTGCCAAGCTGGGTCTCATCTGCAGCACCCATACCTGGTTCATCGGCAGCTTCCTCAAAATCTTCATCAGCTTGAGGTTCTTCTGATTCTTCAATTTCCCTGGCAATCCCAAACCTGTCATGAATTAGCCATCTGATGTCGTCATCAGAAGCCAATTCAGCTGCGTTCTCAACCCCAGTATTCTCCAAGCATCTCATCTCCAGATCCACAAAGTAGTCAGAATCTAGAGATTCCATGAGTATCAGAAACTCCTCGACGCTTTTCAACCTCACATCCCTCAAGAACACAATCTCTTCAATCTTGTGCTGGAGGCCAGGATGATTAACCAAATCTTGGCACAGTTCAAGCAATACTCCTTTACCTGCTGCTTCAGAATGTATAGCACTGGGCTCTCTTCATATTGAGATCCAAGTAATGTTTTGGTGTTGAAGGGGTTGTGAGACATTGAGACATAGAGATCATCTCTAGGCGTAGTCTCAGCAGGTTCTTCAACTGCTTCAGTACCAGGTGCAGATGAGGGAGTTGGCTTAGATGGGTGTATTTGTTGTTCAGTGGCTATGTCTGATTGAGGTGGAGGAGGTGTAGGAATATTTGTTTGTTCCGTGGTTTGAGGTGTAGATGGGTTTTCTGAAGGCTGTGGGATAAGTGGAATTTCCAGTTGAGATGAGGGTTGATCAGGATGTATTGTCTCAACTGGGGTTGGATCAGGTATCTGGGCTTGGGTTGTTTCTGGTTGAGATGGTTGAGTAAGATCTGGTTGATCAAGTTGGAGTTGGATAGTGAGTTGTTTGGGAGGTGATGGTAAGGGTGTATTATGTTGAGGTGATGGTGGGGTAGGTGATCTGGAAAAGTGAGTGGATTCATGACTCCTAAATAGTGAGCTCAGGTGTGCCGAGTCAGATGGTTCAGATTGAGCCTCTTCAAGATTTTCTTCTGCAGCATCACCAACCTCCATCTGATCAGACACCTCCATTATTGTCAGCTCTCGATCTGTACTGACTGTTTGTTCAGAACTCACAGTAGTCTCCTTATCAGGTAACTCAATCTGCAGTAACCCTCTTGACTCCAGAACTTCAACATCACTGTCTTCGTCATGAAGACCCTCAGAAGGCATTCCAGTCCCCTTTGCCAACATAGAGGTGAGTTTCTTCTGTCGCTTCTTACTTGCGTCAGAAGGCTTACTCACAGCCTGTTTCCTCTTTGTAATTCTGGCCTTTGGTGGGGCTCTTTCTTCTGTCTGCACAAATAATGTGTGTTTAGATTTCGGCACATATGGGGCTGGGTCATCATCAGGTTGCCCAGACACTTCTTCATCCTTGTGTAGCAATGCTTTGAACTTCTCCAAGTATTGCTTTCGCCCAATGTCTTACCAAGGATAGTTGGGAAGCTTATCAGCAATGATTATCGAGACCTTGTGAATGTTGGAGATGTTCTTGGTCAACACCACTTGATTGTTTTCGTCCTTGGAAAACTTTGCAGTTTCCTGCAGCAACCGATGCTTGAATAACCCCATCCAGTTCATGTCTGGGGCCTTCTCAATGATTGTGGTCATCACATGCTGCTTTTACTAGGTTAGAGAATCTGGGCTAAAAGCAATCCCAAGAATGACCTTCGAGACAATCTCGAACAGCCTATATTTCCTTCGGAGGTAAGGAACCTTGACATTTGTGATGTGTGAGATGTTCCCAGGCCTCAACAACACTTTCTACAGATACTCTTTGTCTGACATCCCAGCTGTGAACTCATCAGGGTAGTTTCTGCCCATTTGAAGACCAAAAATCCTTCTAAGATCCTCGTTGGTGACATCGATTCTGTTCCCACCGACGAATGAGAATAACTCCTTATTGTCCGTCTCCTTTAGCTTTCTCAGAAATTCCAACGATTCAATAATATTGACACTGCTCAAATGGCGATAGCAGAATTGTTCGAGTTCACAGGCTCTAAGACATTCCAAAATCTCCCTTGATTCTGGATCATTTATGACATTGAATATGACATACTTTTCATCGATGACATTTTTTATCATGGAAGTACAATCACCACTTTCCGATGGCACTATAGATGATTCCATTTTCTGAAGGCATAAACAATTACACAAAATTAGGGCTAAGTGAAAAAGCATAATCAATCACACAGTTTTATACATAAAAGAGCAATTATGCGAAACATACACATGTATATCTATCCCCAGTGTGTATATAGTTCATGATGTGTATAGAAAACGACAATAAACAATTCAAGTCCCATTGAACATGATTATGAGTAGTACACACAAATTCTATAATCCTATCATGATATGCTATTCATGAATCAAAACAATAAAATGAACAAGTTACCCGAAAAGCGATATGAGGATTTTAAAAGTCAGATTAGTCGCTTGAATATTTTGAGTGTTAGAGAATTTTCTGGAACTAATTTGCATTTTAAGAAGTATTGAAATGCGAAAGGTTTTCAGAGAAAGGGTATTAGGATTTTAAAAGGATGGGAGGGAAAACATTTTGCAAGATTATTTTTGAAGATACTTGAGTGTCCTTGATTTAATTGGACGATCAAGATTGAGGCGGTTGAAAAGTAATTGAATCGTGCGGTCGAGGATTTTAAATCGGCAGACTTTTGGACTTAAAAGTTCACAATAAATGCATTTAACACAAAAATCCCACGTCCGCATTTAATACTTGCAGGCATGACATCATAAGTAATGGGAACAGTAATAGCTAACATAAAATAAGCATAAAGGTAAACCAGAAAACGTATCTGATTGACTGATATTGTAATCAGTCAGTTACCACTGTTGATCTTGTCTGGTTCACCTGATTACTGTTGACCTCACTGATGATAGCATATCCCTTTGTATTTCCCAACAATGTCCCACTTATCTGATCAGATTTTGGCTGATCCAATCTGATCCATTCTGCTGATCAGATTTCTATTGATCCAATCTAATCCAATCTGCTGATCAGATTTCTGCTGATCCAATCTGATCAAGTCAGGTCTTGGGATGTGTGCTTGCGCCAAAACCTAATCCTCGGGGAGTCGAATGGTCACCTCGATTCCCTAAGTCGGTTTGATGTGACAGTCTCATAATGATGGCCTGACATCATACGTCGTGAACTAACCTAACCACCAGACACGTATCACCTACGCACTATCAATGAGATGCCAATTTCTCTGAAGGGCCTCTAGAGTTCTGAAATTGCATTTCTGCCCCTGCTTTTCCTCTATAAATAGGACGGGGTTTTATACATACAACCCATTGTACTTAATCTTGCACATGAGAAATTCCGGTGAGGCCTTGAATCCGGCAAGTCCTCCGGCAATAAGCTTCTTCAATCCTACACAAAAGACCTCCGGTTCTCAGTCCATCCCTATGCTTCCCTTGTTCCTGATCTCGTCTCCGATCGAGATGACTTGGTTTAACGATGATGAACAACTTCTGACGTGTGATATGGATTTAGGAGCAACCTCTGGCATGTAATATGTATGCTTGATCCAGCCAAGTTGCCCTTTAAATCCTTTGAATGTTTTGCACCACATGTATGACACTCGTGTTCATGTATGACACTCGTGTTCATTTAAAGTGGGAAGTCTCATCGGGTTTAGGGTTTATCTACTGACCTTCGGGTCTATTGTAATGAAAATTTCGACCTCCAGGTCTTCATCAATGAAATTCTCTTTTATTCCATTGTTGTATTGATTTCATTACGCGATTTTTGCCCAATTCCCCCTTAATCTGATATCCATTTTCTGATCAGATCGGATCAGTTGAGGTACCTTACTTAACTGATTCTTTCTATCTGGTCAGTCTCTTAACCAACAGGTCTTGGAGACCAATCCACCAAACATTTCTGGTGCACTTTCTCCAAGGTCCAGAAGCCCTAGCTCATTGCATAATTCTCTGAATCTGACTTAAGCTAGCGGCTTTGTTAGGATATCAGCTTTCTGCTTATCAGTATGGATCTTTTCCATTCTGATGTTCTTCTTCTCAACACGATCTCTTATAAAATGATATCTGACATCCACATGCTTGCATCTTATACGTAGAACTGGGTTCTAACTAATTGCAATAACAATATTACTGTCACAGAATATAGGTACGTTCGTAGCTACAATGTTATAATCCCTCAGCTGCTGACTAAGCCAGAGCAGTTGGGAACAACAACTTCCTGCAACCATATATTCTGCTTCAGTAGTAGATGTGGCAATTGACGTTTGCTTCTTTGAAAACCAAGAGATCAGTTTACTACTTAAGAACTGACATGTACCTGAGGTTGATTTTCTGTCTATTCTGCAACCTCCATAATCAAAATCAGAATACCCACTAAGCTCTAGATTATCATCTGATGGGTAGAATAAACCAAGGCTTACTGTCCCCTTCAGATACTTAAGAATCCGCTTAACTGCTTCAAGGTGGCTTTGCATTGGATTTGCCTGAAATCTGACACATACACCTACTGCAAAAGTTATATCTGGTCTGCTGGCAGTCAGGTATAGTAGAGATCCAATGAGAGCCCTATATTCTTTCTGATTAGTTTTTTGACCATTCTCATCTGGATCCATCTTGAATCTAGTCATCATAGGAATTATGGCTTCCTTACAGTTTTGAACTCCAAACATAGCCAACAGATTCCTAGTGTACTTCGCCTGGCAGATGAATATCCCTTTTGTACTTTGCTTAACTTGTAGACCAGAAAGTAATTCATCTGACCCATCATGGACATTTCGAACTTCCCTTGCATCAGCTTGCTGAATTTATCACATAAACTCTTGTTCGGAGATCCGAAGATGATATCATCCACATAAATCTGAACCATCAGAATATCTTCTCCATCTTCTATTTTGAATAAGGTTCTATCCACTATTCCTTTAGTGAATCCACTGTCTATCATGAACTGAGATAGTGTATCATACCAGGCTCTAGGAGCTTGTTTCAGGCCATAAAGAGCTTTTCTTAAACGGTACACATAAACTTCCTCAGCTAGTACCCCGTTTAAGAATGCACTCTTTACATCCATCTGATACACAATAAACCCTCTATGGGCAGCATATGCCAGAAATAGCCGAATGACTTCCAGGCGAGCGACTGGTGCAAAGGTCTCATCATAATCAATTCCTTCTGATTGTGAATACCCCTGAGCAACAATTCTTGCCTTATTTCTGGTTATGACATTATTCTCATCTTTCTTGTTCTTGAATACCCACTTGGTGCCAATCACATCTTGGTGAGTTGGTCTGTCCACCAGTATCCAAACTTGATTCCTTTCAAACTGTTCCAATTCTTCTTGCATAGCTAGAATCCAGTTAGCATCCTGTTGAGCTTCTTCTATTTTGGTTGGTTCCTTCAAAGAGAGATAACAACAATACATGACACTTTCACCAATCTGATGTCTATTTTTAACTCTATCACGTGGGTCTCCGATGATCAGACCAGTTGGATGACTGGTTATCCAGGTCCTTCTTTTCTGATTTGCATCAGTTTGGAGAACATCATTCGCTTCTGATAGTAAATCATCACTAGAGATTGGGAGTGGTGCAGAAAAAGGATCCACTTGACATGGACAAGTCTCAGCTGATGTTGGAATCATCATGTGCTGATGTCTGTCCATATGAACATCAGGTGTTCCCCCTGAACCAGATGGTTCAGTTGTTACTGTCTCAGCTGTACCAGCTTCTTCATTGACATTTGTACGTACCTTTGAGTCTGATTGACCTGGTGAATCAGCAAGATCAAGTTTTGGAACATACACTGTTACGTGATCTGATCATTTTCCCTTAATACTTAGCTGATCCATTGTCTGTGCATCAGGTACCGGTTGATCTGATAATGCTTGTTCAGAGGCAGATTTCTCTTATCTCATCCAAGACCACATGAGGTGTTTCTTCCACAACTAGGGTTCGCCTGTTGAATACCTTGAAAGCCTTGCTGGTAGAGGAATATCCTAAGAATATACCCTCATCTGACTTGGCCTCAAAGATTTTCAACTGGCTCTTCCCATTATTGTGTATGAAACACTTGCACCGAAAAACATGGAAGTAAGAAACACGAGGTTTTCTGCCCTTCCAAAGTTCATAGGGTGTGTTGAAGTGTGCCTTAGTCAGAGAAACGACTTAGTCAGTGTTGATGGCTTCTGCCCAGAAACGACTTGGAGTGGCATGTTCAGCTAACATAGTTCGAGCAGCTTCTTTGAGTGTTCTGTTTCTCCGTTCTGCTACTCCATTCTGTTGTGGTGTTCTTGCAGCTGATGTTTCATACTGTATTCGAAACTTAGTGCAAAAGTCAGTAATAAAAGAGTTCAGAAATTCTGTACCTTTATCGGATCTGATTTTTACAATACTGACACCCTTCTCATTTTGTAGTTTCTTGAGCAGCTCGGGTATCTTTGTGGTTGTCTCATTCTTCTTATATAAGAATACCACCCAAGTAAACTTGGAATAATCATCCACGATTACCAGAGTGTATTTGCGTCCGCTGAGACTAAGTGTGTAACTGGTCCAAATAAATCCATATGGAGCAGTTGCAATACTCTGCAGGATGCTGGTCCTGGAATTCCCTTGAATGAGGATTTTACCTGTTTTCCCTTCTGACATGCGACACATGTCTGATCCTTAGAGAATACCTCATTCGGGAGACTCTCAACCAAAGACATCCTTACTATCTTGTTAAGAGTTTTAAAGTTCAGATGACTCATTCTCTTGTGCCAGAGCCAACTGCTGCTTTTGGAACTCTTAACAATCAGGCATGCATTTCTTGGACAACTGTTCCAATCTGCAGTATAGATCGTTCCCTTTCTCGAACCAGTTAACAAAATCTGTTGAGTAGCTCAATTCTTGATAGTGCACTGATCAGTCGAGAACTCAACACTGAATCCATGGTCGCAGAATTGTGAAACCGATAACAGGTTGTGCTTTAAACCTTCGACATACGAGACTCCAGTAACCTGTACATAATAATTCTCTAAGGTTTCGAATCCTCTGGTAAAACCAAAGTTATCATCACCAAAGAGTACACGTGGGCCTTCTTGTTCTCTGTATGAGTTGAGGAGATGTTTGCTTCCAGTCATGTGCCTTGAGCATCCACTATCGATGTACCAGATAGTTGCTTGTACACCTCCTTTATTGGCCAAACCCACGTGAACCTGCAATCAGATCAAACTTTAGGTACCCCAGTAGAATCGGGTCCTGGGGGGTTAGAAGTACCTTTCGGGATCCAAACATATCTGGCACCTTTGTTGAAAACAGAGGGCTTGATTTGTCTCCCATAAATATATACATAATCATACGTCTCTTCATATGCAACCTGGTCAGTATGATTATTAGTGTGAGCCTTGGATGAACCAGAAGACTTGGGATTTTTCATTGATATTTGTCTTGTTTTAATCCAGTGGGGCTCAGGTGCAACAGCCCTAAGTTTTTGATTATAAGGGTAGGTACGGCTGCAACCATTAAAAGATTCATATATTTTTGGCATAGATGGTCTCAGCAGTTTACCCTTAGCTTGCTTGTTAGGCAGCTGGACATGATTAGATTTCATATCAGATTTCACTTTGAGAGGTTGTCTTTTCTGATTCCTAATTTGCTGATCAGGTTGAGGTCTCTTCAGAAGAACAGGGTTCTTCTGTTGATTCCTCGGCTGATGCTTGATCAGTTGGGGTCCATTTCAGTTCCCTTTCTGATCAGACACTCACCTTGCCTGGTCAACTGATCCTTTTCCCTTATCTGATACAGATTTTGCTTTTCGCGTATCTTGATTAGAAACTCGTTTGAAGTGAACCAGACGAGGCTTTTGAGGATGCAGAAGGGTGTTCCTACCCAATTCCCTTCTTATTAGTTGACGTACGAAAATAGTTGTTCAGATCTTGAACAGTTTTAAATGATTTAGTAAAAACCTCTATTTTCTTACGCAGATTATCCTCAGTAACTTTTAGACTCTCATGCAGTCGGGAGAGTTCATCAAACTTAGCCTGAAGGATTTTGAGATCATCAGCTTGCTGTTTGTTAATAGCCAACTGTTCCTTAATCAGTTTACTCTGATCAGAAGAACTGACTTTCAGAACCTCCAGTTCTGTAGTCATCTTCTGAACAGTTTCATCTGATTTCAGTTCAACAACCTTTCTTGCAGCATTTTCTTTAACAAGCTGAATATTCTCTATCCTTAGCTTGTCGTTCCCAGCTTCCACTATTGTATAAATGTCTACTGCATTGGAGAGATCATCAAGCAATTGCTCACTGTAGAGCTGCAGGTCAATCTCTCCAGCAGGTGTGCTCAGCACAGCTGGTGTGGAAACAAAAGCACAGATGGTTTAGAAGATACCTCAGATTGATCTTCTTCCTTGGCCATGAGACAGATGTCATCATCAGATGAGAACATCAGATCATCAAGGTTGCTGGAGTCATCAGCATTGCTCATCAGGCAGAAGTCTTCGACAGATGAGTAACCAGAATCTTCTTATGGTAGATAAGAGTCGTCTAGTCCAGTAGTATCAGCAACCATAGCTTTCCTATCTCTGTATCGTTACTCTCTCCTATTCCTATTATCTTCTCTTTCTTTAGGTGTCAGGTCAGGGTAGTCTGCACTGTAGTGACCTGGTTTCTGATAGTTGAAGCAAACTCCTTTCTCTACTGAACTTCTTCTGGCAGGTGAGTCATATCTTCTGTATGATCTGTCAGGTGACTTCCCGATTTGCCTTTGATCTGAATTTCTCCTTTCTGATTTGTGATCTTCAGCACGATCATCTCTTTTCTTTTCTCTTTGGTCGTCTCTTCTATCATCAGATCTGTTTATTTCCTACGATCTGTCAGATGATCTTTTTTCTCTTCCTCTGCTATTCTGATAGTCTTTGTAGAATCTTCTATACTTTCCCAATTGGATGTTTGATCTTTCAAGCTTTCTGGTGAGTAGAGCAATCTATTCAGCTTGACTAACAATATTTCCAATAGGCTCAGAAGATTTTGAACAGCTGCCGCCTGCTTTGAATGCTACTGCTTTAGTTGGTGCAGGTGTGGTTTCGGCAGATGACTCATCATCTTCCTCTTGCCCTCTCTCAATCAGGTCGAAATCATGTGCTTTCAGATTTAAGAACAATCTGCTCGGCTTCATCTTCGCTATATCTTGGCAGTCCTTGATCACAGTAACCTTCATATCCCATTTCTTCGTTAAAGATCTCAGAATCTTGTAGTTGATGTCCTTATCGGTCATTTCTCGTCCTAATTCTCAGAGCTTGTTGATTGACATGGTAATCCTTCAAACTAACTGGTTGATCATTTCGTTAGGCAGCATCTTGAGTTTCTCGAACTTAACCAGTTCGGCCTGTAATCTGCTGTCCTTTATCTGTTCATTTCCTTCGCATATCTCAGCTAGAGTATCCCACATCTCCTTCGCAGTCTTTAGATATTTGATCTTCTCTCTTGTGATCTTATCCATAGTCTTTATGATGATATGTCTTGCAACCGTATCTAGATTTGACAGCTTTCTTTCTTCAACATCCATCAGAGCTGGACTCTTTCTGATCCGAGCGCCAACAGGAAAATTTGGATCACCTCCTTCAGCTGAATTGTTATGGTAGATGATGATAGGTCCTTGTTCAAGAACTTCCATCATTCTGCTGCTTATAGCTCCCAGATGATTGCTCATGAGTATGATCTAATCTGTATACTCATCAATACCAAACTTGGGTAGATCATGATACATACCGGATGTATTATCCATGCTTAGTGAGTTTTGAAAACATATGAAGTTTTAAGAACGGTTTTTCAAGATCTGTTCAAGTGACACAATGGTTCTTCCTCAAGAACCGATGATACTCAAAGCCAGTGGCCCATAGAACTACTGCTCTGATACCACTTGTAGGTCTCGAATGAGTTTCGTGAGCGCAGAAGTCTAGAGGGGAGGGGTGAATAGACTTCTGAAAAACTTTTCGTGCAAGATCAGGTGTGATGGCAGGTTGCCTGATCAGAGTGCGAGTGAATCAATTTGGACTGATATCCAACTTACTGATCTCCTGAGGGCTAATCAGTTCGGTGTCTATTAGTTTAACTGACGTGCGGAAGCTAGTTTTAACCCGTGTGATAAACTAGTTGTAACAAATCAGATTCTGCAGTCTGTTTTCAATCAGATGACTAAAGTGTCAAACTGATCAGATCAGTTGCTTGGTGCAGGATGATCCTAGCTCAGAATATGTATGCAGTAAATTCAGTTGTGTGCAGTAGTGTAAAGCAGTTAAGAGCAAGTAAATACACACAAGATTTTTATACTGGTTCGGACAACCAGTCCTACGTCCACTCTTCCCTATCACAAGGGGCACCAACTTAACCAACTGGACATAATTTATTGTCTTAGTCCAACACAGTACAACCAACAGATGTTTATAGAGTTCTCACTCAATCTGATCCCAGAAATCAGAACTAGAAACCCTAGTCTGAAATCTTGCAAAACAAACTTAACCTAACTTTTGGGTTTGGGTAAAGATTTGTTGTTTGTTCCAACTGAAAATCTATCCTAGTGTTTATGTAGCCTAAAGCTAGAGGATGAGATTTCTATGCTAAGAACTAATGGGATGAACACTTATAAAATAAACTTGAGTTTTGTGTTCTTCGTGCGGAAATTTTGCTACAGCTTGAGCTTGATGATAATTTCCGTGTCTTCACTCTGAAGAGTAATCCCATATTTATAGACCTCGAAATCAAAGAGCCGTTGGAGAGCAATTTGAATTTCAGGCTATTTTTGGTAGGTTGCAGGATTGATTTGACGTGCTTCAGGAATAACATGGCCGAAAGCGTGAATAGTTGTCCTTTATAGCCGTTTGACTTAGCAACGCCGAATAGTTGTTAGCTCCGTACATACATGTCTTGTTCTCATTGGTTAACAAGTACACTTTTCAGTGTTTGTTCTACCAACTAAAGTTGACATTCTTCTTGTTCAGATCAACAACATATGATTGGTGTAACATCAGTTGATACCTGGTGTGAGCTGATCTGATCAGATAAAACTGATCAGTCTACCTGATAGAGTCTTCTGGTGCAAGTTGTCTTAGCTCAACTAGCAGACTCGACTGATGTAGGTCTTCTGGTCTTCTGAAATTTTAGCTTCATCTCTTCTTCTGATCATCTGACTATCTGATCGGCTGATCTTCTGACCTTGTCTTATCTTCTAACTCGTCTGGTCTTCTGACTTTGTCTTGTCTTCTGACCTGACCTATACATATTGAGTTCCCCCTCAATATGTGACCTATTTTATACATCAGTTGTCTATACATTTCAGCTGGTTATCCTATCCTGATTCTAAATCACCAGTCAGCTAACAGGTCTGACTAGTCCTATTACAACCTGTTTTGGAACTTCCATCAAAACTCAATACAAATTTCCCAACACTTTCAGACTGAACTCAACAACTTACTAACTTTCTACAATGAGTTTTCTGGGTGAACTACTGCAGCTTACTAATTCACACACACACAAGCTTTCAGACTGTCTCAAACAACTTACTAACTTCTCCTCTAAAGTTTTCTGGCTGAACTCAACTGCAGCTTACTCACTCTTTACAACTCTCACTCTCCAACAATCACACACTCAAACTACTTAGCAATAGGGTTTGGGGTTCGGTTGGTTTCCAACTTAAGGTGAGATATCCTTTGACAATAAGAACAGATTCAAAGACTAGGATATCTCTTACTAAGCTTTGGATGTATAACAATTCCAGGCTTAGTGAATGAGCTCTCTTCAATGTGAAACACTTGGGAAATCTTAGGTTTTTTGAGTGCTTCAAATGCAAGAATACGAATGAGCTCTGGAGTTGCTTGATTTCCCGTAACCTTGTAATAGTGAAGGTCACTGGTATTTTTAAGCAACTTCTCCAAGGTTACTCTTGAAAAACTATCCGTTGGAAGAGATAACATCAAGGGTTTCCTCTTTTGGTTAATGATGAACGACTATTTCTAGGGTTTGAACGCACCCTTGCATGTATTAAGAAATATGCAGCCACGTAGCCAATCACCAACTTCTGTGAACTGGAAGATATCAGCCCTGACATTTCTCAATGAGATATCGCTTTTAGTGTCAGTAAAGTACGTTGTTGTTGCCTCCTCATTGGTTGAAATCTTCTTTTGAACAGAGACAAACAAAACGGCTCCTTTTAGGTCAACCTTACTGAGCTGATATTTTCCTTAATGTCCACGAATGTATAACATTCTGTTTGTTTGTTCTAAGAATGAACATAACACTATTTCATCAAAAAAGCTGTTCAGGTTCTTTTTGTTCAGTACAAAACAATCTTCAGGATCTTTGATCTTCAGGATCTTCTGTCTTCAGGATACTTTTATCTTCAGTATACTTTAGTTCAGGGACTTCTGGTCTTTCAGGAATCTTCTGAGGTACTCAGGAGCATCTGAGTTCTTCAGGTAAAAACAAAATAAACCTATTTCTCCCTGATCTACATCTGCTGACTATACATGGTGCAAATAATCCTGAGTCTTAATATCTATTGAAACCTGATCCTATACTACTAAGATGTCCTGATACATGTCATACTCAGGGGTTTTGGGATCTAATCAAAATCTTTATTAAATTCATCCCCAACAAACTCTATCTTCAAAAGATAGCTTCACTTCTCCCACTGCTTCAGTTGCCACTCTCAGCATCGCCCAGTGTGATGAGGATCTCACTCCCACTAAGTTGTCGGGTTAGCTGGAACCCTTGTAAAGTGATACAAATGTGATCAGTACCTCCTTATCTACTACCCACGAATGGGAGGCATACGCCGCTAAACAAGTTTCAACAACTAGTGCAAGAGAATTTCCTTTCTTTCCGGCCTTGTTAGGCATGGAACAAGCTGACCTCCAATGTCCTCTCTCACCGCACTTCCAACATTTTCTCTTACTGAGATTCTCGAGACCTAACCCTTGACTTATTTTAACTTTGCTCTGAGCAACACTTAAACTGTCTTGGTCTTGATCTTTTTTCTTTTCCTCATTCTTACCATCTATTAGTTTAGAAAGAGTAGAAGAGCGGTTTGACACGAAGTACTAATTTTGGTGCTCTATTATCTTCTCAGCCGAATCTAGAGGTTGCATTAGTTCATGAAAAGTGTAATCCTGACCGCTCATTAGGTAGTCCAGATAAAAATTATCAAAGCTCTTCTGTAGAGAATGGAGGATGAACTCGATTTTAGTTTTGAGATCACATTTCTCACCAAGAATCTCAAGTTTGTTAAAATAAGCCAATATGTTGAGAATATGCTCCCTTACGGGTGTTCCCTCTACCATCTTTAGCATGACCATGTCTTGCTTGGTGTTCTGCCTAGCCGTTTGGGTCGGATGTGAAAATATCTATTTAAGACTTTGCATAATGTCTGCAGCAGTTTCAATGTCCTGGTTAAGATGTCTTATAGGTCCCGAACAGGTTTCAGTGAGGCAGAAGTCTAGAGGGGAGGGGTGAATAGACTGTTGGAATTTAGAGTCACGTAATCACGTAATACATGCGCAGCGGAAATTAAAGTTCACCAACAACGAACAATTAATTGCATATAGAATACAATAATCATAACGAGAAATCTTACAGTAACTCGAGAGCAGATTTCTCAACTATGGTATCCACATAATCCCCGTTCACGGACTTTCACAAATTTGCCAGCGTTGAATCTGAGACGGAATTTGCTAGGAAAATTCCTATTCTAGATTTTATGGAGAGAATTTTAAGAACGTTATTTGTGAATTCCCAAGAGCTCATATATATAGGAAAGACCCAGCTTAAATCTTAAGCTAACCTGATTGGAAAATAAAATCCCTAATCTTTATTTAAATAAATCTCTTAGATTTATTTCCCACATATAAAATCTCTACGGATTTAATTCCCATGTATATCAAATCTCTACGGATTTGATTCCATATATATTAAATCCTACAATAATATTCCAAATATTATTATTTGAAATTATATTTAATTAAATCCAATATAATTAAACATTAATAATAATTAATTCCAAATTAATCTATTATTAATTAATTCTCCATAAATTAAATATTAAATCCAATTTAACATTTAATCAACCAACCACTCCCGATCCAGATGAGCCACAGCCAGGAGACTCCGAGGTGGTCCTCGAGACTCAGACGGGTGAGGCTGGGGCACAGAAGGAGGTCGCTGAGACGTCCGTTGCGGCTCCTCCCGAAGAGCAGGCCACAACCGGCCTCTAGGGGAGGTGTTTACCAGCCCAAGATCCAGAAGGCATGTTGCCCACACACTCACCAGTGTTATTCAGCAACAATTAGGTGGGTAGCCTTTGAACATAGTCAGTGGTGCTGCTGATGGGATTCTTGATCGTTCTTAAGAATGATAACATCAAGAATCCCGATAAGAAAAAGGAGATTGAGAAGTTGTTGAACCCCATCTTCAACAATACTTTTGATCAGCATGCCTTAAAGCCGAAAGTCTTCTGCCAGTCGTGGATATTGGGTTATAGTAAAACATCTGTCGTCAGTTATCATGATGTATCTTGGTTTTCAGCTTGATGTAATCTAGCCTTCGGGATCTTATAATGTACCGACCTTCGGGCTTGTTGTCATTAATGAAATCTGCCTTTTTCTTTCCTTTATTGTGCCGACTTGATTTCCTTATGCGACTATAATTCGTGAATATGTTCATTCATCTTATTGGCATTGCAATTTTAGATTGAACCTTGCTTAGTCATCTTATAAAGTTAGGGGAGGATCATACCGCTTGGGGTGGCGATCTCGCCGCAAATATGTCGAAAGTCGTTCCCGGAGGAGGTCGATGTTTCACATATGCGACCTCCCTGGGTTTAAACATAGGAATTGTGAAAAAGAAATTTAACTCATTATTACTGACTAGCCTGAAAGTTTACAAGTACATTGGCCTCGACCCTACTGAAAGTATTTCTTTAGATGAGATGCGTTCCACGGGTACTGAGACTGAGTGCCATCTGGGTTCTCGATCTCGTATGCCCCGTTGGATAATACCCGAACGACCTCGTATGGTCCTTCCCAATTTGGTCCAAAAGTTCCCTTGGTTACTCCGAGAGTTTTCTTCAGGACCAGGTCGCCTTCTTTGAATTTTCAAAGCCGCACTTTAGAGTTGTAGTATTTTTCGAACTGTTGTTTGTATCATGCATTTCGGATACCTGCCTCTAATCGCTTCTCTTCGAGCAAGTCTAGATTTCTGGCCAAGGCCTCATCGCTGCGACCAGTCGCGATCTGCGAGGTTCTGAGAGTTTGTAATTCGACCTCTGAGGGTATAACTGCTTGAGGGTCCCGGTCTTGAGAAACCCATGTGCGCGGAAGAACCATGAAATGCATATAAAAACAGGGGTGAGGGCAGAGTGATTCCAAATTTTTGCGTTTTAAGCTCATATGTGTGTTTTGCTTATAATCAAATGCATATGGCAAGTAAGAACATAAAGCAGTAAAGAACACACAATTTTATAGTGGTTCGGAGTCCAACTCCTACATCTACTCTTCCCTATCACAAGGGGCACCAACTAAACCAACTTAACCGACTGGACTTAGTTTAACGTGTTAGTCCAACATCCAACAGATGTTTACCGAGTTCACACTCAAACGGGACGTATCTCCCTCACGGGATTGCCTACCCTCCCTTTCGGGATTGCTAGATGTTTACCGAGTTCTCACTCATCCTACAAACTTATCCTACCAAACTGATTTGGGTAAGGTTTGTTTGGTTTCCAACTAGGTTGAGATTTTCCCTTACATTTGTTTAGCCTCAATGCTAAGGATGGAAAAATCTCTCTAAGCTTAGGATATTACATTTGTGCATAGATCTTGGGTAGAACACTCTTGAATATATTCGTGTATTTCTTGCTCTGTGTTTAATGGTGGAAATGCTAGATGATTTGACTCTGTAGCTTCAATGGTGTTTTCACGCATTTCACACACTTCCACCCTTTAGAATGATGAAAGACCTTGTATTTATAGTGTGGATTTGAATGTTACCGTTGGAGAGAATCACATTCAAATTCATACTATTACTATGGTTCTGTAGCTTTTTTTTTATTTGGTTGTCTTCCTCTCATTGGTCCACGTCGGTTTGAATCTAACGGCTATATTCTTTATTTTCTTAGTCTCGGGATCTTGATTCTATCGAGCCTTGAGTTATCTTGAGTTTCTTGATTCAATGAGACTTCTCTTGGCCGGACCTTATGCGTCGGGCATCTTGACACTTTCGGTGGTGAGTTGATTCTTGACCCGGACATCGACCCTCAGGTCATTTTTACTTACTGAGCCTCAGATCACTTTTACTTACTGAGTCTCAGATCACTTTACTTACTGAGTCTCAGATCACTTTACTTACTGAGTCTCAGATCACTTTTACTCAGGCTATCTGATTTCTTCTTTGCACTGATCGATCATTTCGGTGATCAGATCAACACATCTTCAGATCAACATATCGGGATAGCATCAGGTCAGTACATCAGGTTATCATATCTGATATCAATTACGTCTGATCTTGATCAGTCTCATCTGCTCATCTTCTGATCTGCAACCTTCTCTTCTGATTTGCTGGCTTTAGCTTTTCTTCTCATTTGATTTGCACAGCTCATCAGTTAACTCCGGAACACATCTAACTCATCTGATCTTGATCAGTCTCGTCTGCAGCCTCGTCTGATCTCGATCATCTACTTCTGATTTCATGTGTTCCCCCTTAACTTGTTCTCTCGTTCCCCTTCAACTTGTTATCTGTAATTTAGCTTGAATAACACAAGTTGATAATGTTTTGGCATAATTCATCAAAACTAAAATATCCCAACACTGCTTCCAAGCCAAATGCCATTGAGTAACGGGTCTCTCCGGTCGAATTTCGGCAGGTCGTTCTGTATGACCACAATACATCTGGTAGTTCACTAGCCCACCTCCCTTTTCCTCCCTCAATCTTGGTTTTCAGAGTGTGCTTGATGATCTTGTTCATAACTTCGACTTGACCGTTTGACTGAGGGTGATAAGGGGTAGAGAAAAGCTTGGTGATTTTCCATTTTCTGAAGAAACTATCAATCTTATGACCATCGAACTGCTTCACATTATCGGATATAATTACTTACGGTAGGCCGAATCTGCAGATGATGTTTCGCCATATGAATCTGATGACGTGATCCTGATCTATGGTCGCCAAAGCCTCAGCCTTAGCCTCGGCCCATTTTGTGAAGTAATCTACTACGACTAGGGCATATTTGACTGAACCCAGGGCTGTTGGTAATGGCTCGATGATATCTATCCCCCACTTCGCAAAAGGCCAAGGACTGAGGATGCTGGTGAGTTCTTCTGGTGCGACCTTGATTGATGGTGCGTGTATTTGATATTTGTGACATTTCCTTGCGAAAACCATGGCATCGGCTTTTAAAGTTGGCCAAAAATACCCCTATCTCATCGTCTTATGAGCGAGCGACTGCCCCTCAGTGTGGTTTTCGCATACCCCGTCATGAATATCTTGCAGGATAGCCTGCTCTTATTCCGGGGTAACACATCGAAGCAGTGGTATGCTGAAGCCTTGCTTGTATAGTTCGTTATCAATCAACGTGTACCTTGCTGCCCTTAGTTGCAATTTCTTTGCCTGAATTCTGTTGGTTGGTAATGCCCCGGTCATCAAGTAGTCGATGATGGGGGTCATCCAGCTTACACTCGGGGTGTCTAGGGTAGCGACTGTTGTGTTAGTAGTGGAGGGGTGGGAGAGTTTTGTGATGGTGACATCCCTCATCTATGCTGGTCCCTCCGAAGTCGCTAGTCGTGTCAATGCATCGGCTCGGGAGTTCGCATCCCTTAGTACTAGCTTGATGTAGATTTGTTCAAATTTCAGGCAAAGTGCTTTGACGACCTCTTGGTAGGCCGACATTCGTTCATCTCGAGCCTCATACTCCCCTGATATATGGCGTGCTACGAGCTGGGAGTTGGTGTGTACTTGAAGTCTCTTGATGCCCATTGCGGTGGACATTTCTAGATTGTTGATCAGCGCTTCATATTCGGCTTCGTTGTTGGTGGCAGGGAAATCTAAAGTGATGGCATTCTGAAAAGAAATCCCATCTGGACTGATTAATACAATCCCTTCTCCTGATTTGTTAGCAGTTGTCGACCCATCTACGTACAACTCCCATGGTAGGTCGGTCGAACCGCTGGCCCAGGAGGAGGGGTTAATTTGACGATGAAGTCGGCCAGAGCCTGAGCTTTTATTGTAGGATGCGGCGCGTATGTTACCCCATACTGTCCAACCTCGATGGCCCATTTGAGGCATCGACCTGATGTATCAGGTCGATGGAGCACATTGCGGAGGGGAAAGGAAGTGAGGACCTCCAGTTGGTGATCGAAGAAGTAAGGCCTCAGCTTTCTCACACTTATAACTAGAGCATAGGCTAATTTCTCTAGAAGAGGGTATCACTGCTCGGTTTCATTTAGTGTCTGACTGACAAAGTATATGGGTAGATGGGTCTGACCTTCCGCCCGCACAAGCACTGCGCTCAGGTCGATTTCCAAGGTCGCCAAGTATAGAAACAGTTTCTCACCTGGGACCGGCTTGGCTAAAATCCTGACGTCGGCCAGATATGCTTTGATCCTGTCAAGAGCATCCTAACTCTCAGATGTCCATTCGAACCTCGCCTTCTATCTTATGGTGTCGAACATGGGCTTGCATTTATCCCCCATTCGGGAGATGAATCTGTTCAGAGCGGCCAGGCATCCCGTCAGTTTTTGAACGTCCTTTTTGGTTTTGGGGGCCCCCACATCCAAGATAGCCTGCACCTTGGCTGGGTTTGCTTCAATCCCACGCTTGCTGACCAGATGCCCTTGGAACTTCCCTAACTCCACTCCGAAGTTGCACTTTTTCGGGTTGAGTTTCATATTGAACTTCCAGAGTATCTCGAAAGCTTGCGCCAGATGAGCCAAATGATCTTTCTTTTTCAGACTCTTTACGACAATGTCATCAATGTACACTTCCACCGACTTTCCTATTTGCTCAACAAACATATGGTTGACCAGCCTTTGATACGTTGCCCCGGCGTTCTTCAAACCAAAAGGCATTCTCTTCCAACAATACATGTTCTTATCTGTTAAGAACGAAGTGTGTTGCCTGCCGGGCTCGTGCATAGCTATCTGATGGTATCCAACAAATACGTCCATGAAAGACATCATCTCATGGCCCGCCGTATTGTTGATTAAGTGGTCGATATGCGGCATTGGGAAGAAGTCCTTGGGGCATGCCTCGTTAAGATCTGTTAAATCGTTGCAAAGTCGCCAAGTCCCATTTGACTTCTTTACGAGGACTGCATTTGCGACCCGCTGTGGTTGGTCGGCCTGCATGATCAGATCATTGTCAAGCAACTTGTTTACCTCCTCAGCGAGAGCTGCATATTTTTCTGGACCAAATTTCCTTCTTTTCTGAGCTACTGGTTTTCGGGCTGGGTCAATGTGTGATCGGTAACATGCAATCTCAGGATCGATCCCGACCATATCCTTGTGTGACCAAGCAAAAACGTCCAAGTTATTCTTGACGAAGTCAACGACTTCAATCTTCAGGTCCTAAGGGATTTTGGAACCAATGATGATATCTAGGTCTGGCTGGGCTGGGTCCACCTTGACCCTTTTGAGTTCCTCCCCGGGTACTGCTCTGGGTCCCTCAAGTCGTGGATCATATATCTCGGCCTCGAGTATAAAATCTTTGGGCTCTGGACCCATTCTTGGATCAAACTTGTCATGCTTCCTGTTCTTGTTTTTCTCTTCGGTATCCAGCATATTATCATGCATTTTGTGATCTAGTGTCATTATGTGAGGACTAGATGTGCGTGCTGAATTTAAATAAGGCAAAAAATAAAGCAAACAACCTCTTGCATCCACTTGGTCACCTTTAACGTTGCCAACCAGCCCACTCTTGGTGGGGAATTTTATACAAAAATAAAAGGTGGAGGACGCAGCCTCAAATTCGTGCTCAAATGGTCTCAGGAGGAAGCCGTTGTAGGTGCTCGGGAGGTCGATTACAAGGAAATCTAGGAGCGTAGTGTTCTTGACCTTCTCATCCAAGGTGGATACGAGCTCCACAGACAAGCGAATCATGCCCAGAGGTTTGACTGTCGCATTCCCGAAACCCTTCACCGTATGATCGCAGGGGGTGATGTATGCTTCGTAATCACCGAGCTGGTCTAGGGTCTTTTTAAACAGAATGTTGCAGAAGGCCCCCCCGTCGACCAGCATCCGACATACAGTCGTCCCCATGATATTGGCCTTTATGACCAGTGGGTCGATGTTCGGGTACACTACTCCAGCTTTGTCTATCTCACCGAACTCAATTTTGTGGGTTTCTTCGGTCACAGCCAAGATGGGCAGAACCATTCTTTGGGCACTCTCCATTGCCCTGACTTCCACCTTTAGGTGGCGCTTTGATGAGGAGGCAGGAGAAAGGCCACCTATCGTGGAAAGTGGCGATATGGTGTGGATGACGTGACCTCCTGCGCCTTCTGGTATGGGTGGTACAGGCAGCTCGCCCTGTGCGGCCCCTACTATGGGCTCTCTTGGCACCTGATCCCCCGGCCTGGGTTGGCGGTCATGCTGCCGACCTTGCCCCTCATGATCGTTTGCCGGAGGATTCTTGACAAACTCATTCAGCCGGCCATCTTCATAAAGCTTTCACAGCTGCTTCAACAGATCTCTACAATCGCTGGTGTAGTGTCCCCTCTGGTCATGTTAGTGGCAATACTTGTTCGGGTTTTGCTGGCTTTTATCTTTCATGGGGCGGGGTGCTCGCAACATGTCTCGTCCCTGGATCTGGGTATAGACGTTACTAGGCATCATCCCCAGAGCCTCCACCAGCTTCATCGGAATGGATTCCTCAAATGGTTTGAAGCTGTCGGGTGTCTTGTAATGACCCCCATTTTTCTTGGAACCTTTCTTTGGCTCTGCAACTTCCTTTGTCTCTGTAAGCCGGGTCTCTAGCAATTCCATCGTATTGATGAGGTCGCTAGCCCTTTTCCTGAAATCGGCGTAGCTGGTTGGGTAATCGGCGGTCATGCACCGCCATAGCTTAGTTCCTTTTCTAAGGCTAGATACTGCCCCCAACAGCTTAGCCTCATCCCCAATGGGGTACCCTTCAATGATTAGTCTATCGATCCTCTCAACATAGGATCAATCCGACTCCGTCTCCCCCTGATGTATGTTCATAAGTCTCTGCCTTATCGCAGGTCGGGGTGCCATCGCCGTATAGTGTCCCAAGAATAATCGAGCCAGTTGCTCAAATGTATCAATGGAGAAAGATGGCAGCGAAGTGTTCCGCATGTGGGCTTGGTCACTCAGCGTCAAGGAGAAAAGTCTACACTTCGTCGCGTCCGATGCCCCCATTGAGGCCATGTATGCATTGTACTTCTCCATATGGACTCTGGGGTCTGTTCTCCCATTGTAGCGGTCTAGAGCCGCTATGCTGATTTTCCTCTGGGCAGGTGCCAGAGTGATCATAGTTCCCATTGGCGAATCTGGAATGACAAGGTCATTATTAGACCCAGATGGTCCATCCTGGTTCCCCACCTTTTCCAACAGCTGTTGTACGGTCCTAGCCAATTTCGCGACCTGAGCATCGCGCGGGTTAATGGCCCCCTGCCCGTGACCATGGTGGTATGCTGAATTTCTCAGCGACCCTCCATGGTGCATGTCCAGGGCCATGGCAAGATCCCTTTTCACATGTTCATCATGGCATGGTTGAGAGTGAGCTTCGTCCTCGCCTCTCATGAGGACCTTCTGGGCCGCTTGGCTTCCGAGGCGGGTGAATACACTATTCGAACCTACTGGTTTGTCTAGGGCCCGGTGGTTCCGAATGACGACACGTTTAGCCGCGTTATACGCCAGTTGGCCCGTGGACTGCCCTTTTCCATCATAACGCGCTTACCCTTGGAGGTTCCGCGCGTCATGGGCTATTTTCTTGGCTGGGGGCTATTCCTCCTTAGTGCCGAAATTGAGACATTTCTTGTTAAGGACAACCACCACAGCTTTGGCGTCCTCCGGTGTCTGGACAAGATTCCACCAGTCGGGGGAGCCAATCATGGCTGCCCAATGAGTGGGTTGTGAACTCAGTGAAACCACGACGCCATCACGAGCGTCGGTTTCATTTCCGATTACAGCTTTCCTCTGGTTGGCTGCCATTTGTTTTTCTTAGAGTTCGGAAGGTGAGGTCTCCTTAAGAATTGATGAAATTCCTCAAGAAATGTTCCCACAGATGGCGCGAATTGTTATAACTAGCTATAATTTGCCCAGTTTAACAATAATTCTGAGATGTGTAAGAATGAATGAAAACTAACACGATATGGAAAAGACAAGAAATTGGTGACCCGGTTCGTCTTTGGAATCAGACTACGTCCGGGGCATCCAAGCCAGGTAGAGAGTATAATATATATATGCCTAGAAGTCTAAGGTGTTCAACCTTTTTCAGAGGTGGCCGTGGTGGCCTATTTATACTATGATTCCCACCCTTTGGGTGGGAATTTACATAAGGAATAGTGCTCATGAAAGGGCTACAATACCGAAAACCACTAATCTCGCCTTGACAGGCCAGAAATTTTCCATCTTTAGCGTGCACCAATTGTGGAGCGGATGTGGAGGGCGGATTAATGGCATGTCGGGAGCTGTCATTGACCACGTGAACTGTATAGTTATGGCTGGTGCAGGTCGCTCCCGGCTTAAAGATATAAAGCAAAAATCGCATCATGACTTCCTGAACTGCCGACTATTCGAGTTGCCGACCCTTGTGACTTGAAGGTTTGGTCTTGTGGGAATTACGTGGGTTGGTCCCTTGGTCCTCTTATAGAGGTCGCTTCATGCAGACCTTGTTGGATTATTTATGGTCCATCGTGCCCAGGTGGGAGGTTGGATTTATCCATGCTACAACAATACTCAAAGCCATTGATCCGTAGAACCACTGCTTTGATACCACTTGTAGGTCCCGAATGGGTTTCAGTGAGGCAGAAGTCTAGAGGGGAGGGGTAAATAAACTTCTGAAACTTTTTCGTGTGATCAATGTGATTTGCAAGTTTACTGATCAAAGTACAGACTAATATCCAACATACTGATAGCTGGTAAGCAAATTAGTTTGGTGTCTATCAGTTTAACTGATTGTGCGGAAGCTAAGTTTTACCCGTGTGAAAAATAAGTTTTATAGAGATCAGATTCTAAGGTTTTTTGGACCAGATTAGATGACCAACTGTGAAACTGATCAGATCAGCTGCTTGATGCATAACTGATCTCTTCTTAGAATATGCATGAGTGTAAGTAGATAAGCACACAATATTTATAGTGGTTCGGACAACTGGCCCTACGTCCACTCTTCCTTTTCAGTTGGGGAACTTAATACCAAACTGACTTAGTTTAATGTGTTAGACAAATACAATACAAACATATATTTATGGAGCTCTCACTCAACTGATCCCAGAAATCAAGACTAGAAACCCTAGCTTGAGATCTTGCTTACAAACTTAGCCTAACTCTCGGTTTGGGGTAAGATTTGTATGGTTTTCAACTGGAATTCTATCCTAGGATTTAAGTAGCCTAAAGCTAAAGGATAATAACTCTTGCTAAGAAACTATGGGATGAACACTTAGAATGTTTGCTTGATCTTCAGTGTTCTTGCGGAAATTGCTTATAGCATGAGCTTGTGTATTATTTCCGTCGTTTTACTCTGAAGGTTGATCCCATATTTATAAGCATGAAATCGAACTAGCCGTTGGAGAGCAATACAAATTTCGATCTATTTAAGGTAGGTTTGCAGGAGTGATTTGATGTGTTCAGAGACGTCATGGCCAAAAGCGTGCTTCGTCGTCCTTTATAGCCGTTTGACTCTGAACCACTTTGTCCTGCACTATCAGCTCCGTACGTACGTATCTCACTCTTATTGGTTATCAAGTACACTTATTCGGTGCTTGATACACCAACGTAGGTTGACATTGTTGGGGTTATACGTTAAAGTATGCTTTTACTTTGTATAACCTATGTATTAAATACTTATTTACTGAAATAAATTATTTATCACTGTTGCTTTAAATATGATTGAATGTTATATATATTTATTGAAAACCGTTCATAGAATAACACGTGTTACATTGTAGTTAACGTGGTGATAACAGATCACATAAGATCAGTTAATAGTCCCTTGTAAACAAGTGCATGTTTCACAACTTAGATAGATCTGAATAATTTATTGGTAGAAGTTGATGTGTAAGGCTCAGATTGACTTGTCTTGACCGAGAGAATACACTAGTGCATTTGATGCACTGAAGCAGACCTACAGAGAGGATAAACTCATTCGTACTGACTTATGGGATGAAGAGTTAGACCTCAGTGGTTGTTGATTTCTTAATCTTTGTCACTTAATAAGGACTGTGTGTGATTAGTAATTATTGCTTTGACTTATAAATGGGAAGAGAATCACTGCGAATTCGATACCATATATCTTGGGCAATAATATTAATTACATGACAGTTGCTAAACTAATACAGATAATCGTGTGCTTGGAGAGTCTTGCATGATTAGTCCCCTTGGTGGGATCAGAACCTTTATCATACCAAATCTTGCAAGTGGAATTAATTTTCTGGTATGGAGAATAATGTTGAGCTGTCCTTACTCCAAGGATAAGATATTAATTAATATAAAGCTCTTTAGTGGCTTAATTAATTAGTGGACAAAATAATCTTAAATACGGGAAATAATAATCGGGAGCCATATTACCGTAATATGGGTTGAGATGGATAGTGCAATATTAATTATATAGTAGAATTAATTAATATTAATGAGCTGATTATATTGTGGCTCAATATTGGAATTCAGAAGCCCATTGGAAGGTCCATCTTAATTCTCCTAAAGGCCCCTCAAGTAGCCTAATTAAAGTCCATTAAATGAAAAGGTGTTTAAAATAAATTAAATATTTTGTTGCATATTTTTCCTTAAATTTCGAAAATATTAAAGGAAAAGAAGGAGAAGAATTTTCTTGAAAAGATTTTATGGAAAGAAGATAAGTATTCTTGGAATACAAGATTATCTCATAAATTCAAGAAATCTCCCACTTGGTTTCTTTAATAGTAATTTTTGAAAAATAGAGAAATAAAAGGGAAGAGATATTTTATTGATTTTCTTGGGAAGTTTTTATGGAGGAAGATATGTATTCTTGGAATACAAGAATATCTCATAAATTCAAGAAAGATCCAATCTTGCAAATCTACCCTATTATTTTCAAAAATAGTGGTTAAATAAGGGTGTGAGATTTTTGTGAAAAAATACACATGGAAAGAAGAATATATGGGATATTGTTGGGAAATTTATAGTTTTGATGGAAGTTCCAAAACAGTTTGTAATAGGACCAGTCGAACCTGTTAGTCGACTAATGACATGATAGGAAATCAGCTGAACATGTTAGACATCTGATGTATTAGACTAGGTCACTCTGAAGGAGGAACTCAAATTGCACAAGATGAAGATCAGTAGCAAAATTATGAAGACTTTACTTAAAGACCAGAAGACCTATTCTATGAAGACATCAACAGAGTCGATTGGTTGAAGCTAAGACAACCATATCAGTAGACTCAAAGCAACTGATCAGTAGAAGTGTTGATTAGTTCAGCTAAATCAGCAAAGTAATAAGTTTAACTACTTATCCAGAACATACGGTGTAAATCAGACTAGAAGAATGTAAACATAGTTGGACTTACAATGACGCCGAATAAATGTCCTTGTTAGCCAATCAGGGATCGACACGTATGTACAATGCTGACATTGCAGGATATGACGTATCAGGGCAAACGGCTACAAAGGACAAATATGCACGAAGACGACATGGCCTTCCTGAAGCACGTCACATCAAGCCTGCAACCTAGCAAATATAGCCTGAAATTCAAATTGCTCTCCAACGACTATTTGATTCAAGGTCTATAAATATGAAATCTATCTTCAGAGTGAAGACACAGAAATTATCATCAAGCTCAAGCTATAACAAGATTTCCGCATGAAGAACTCAAATTCAAGATTATTTTCCAAGTGTTCATCCCATTAGTTCTTAGCATAGAATTCTTATCCTCTAGCTGAAGGCTACCTCAAAACTAGGATAGAATTCCAGTTGGAACAAACAACAAATCTTTACCCAAACCCAAAAGTTAGGTTAAGTTTGTTTTGCAAGATTTCAGACTAGGGTTTCTAGTTCTGATTTCTGGGATCGGTTGAGTGAGAACTCTTGAAACATCTGTTGGTTGTACTGTGTTGGACTAACACAATAAAATAAGTCCAATTGGTTAGTTGGTGCCCCTTGTGATAGGGAAGAGTGGACGTAAGACTGGTTGTCCGAACCACTATAAAAATCTTGTGTGCATTTACTTGTTCTTATCTGCTTTACACTTCTGCACACAACCTGAGTTTAAACTGCATACATATTCTAAGTTAGGATCAGTCTACATCAAGCAACTAATCTGACCAGTTTGACACTTTAGTCATCTGATTGAAAACAGACTACAGAATCTAATCTTATAAAACTGGTTTTTCACATGGGTTAGAAACTAGCTTCCGCACATCAGTTAAACTGATAGACACCGAACTGATCTGCCATCAGGCGATCAATAAGTTGGATATCAGTCCAAACTGATTAACTCGCACTCTTATCAGGCAACTTGCTTACACACCTGATCTTGCACGAAAAGTTTTCAGAAGTCTATTCACACCTCCCCTCTAGATTTTTGCCCTCACAAAACCCATTCGGGACCTACAAGTGGTATCAGAGCAGTGGTTCTTCGGACCACTGGCTTTGAGTA
Source organism: Stenogyne calaminthoides (assembly GCA_037126765.1). Classification (NCBI taxonomy): domain Eukaryota; kingdom Viridiplantae; phylum Streptophyta; class Magnoliopsida; order Lamiales; family Lamiaceae; genus Stenogyne; species Stenogyne calaminthoides. The sequence continues at coordinate 24,928,063 of JBBCBC010000020.1, forward strand.
TCATCGGTTCTTGAGGAAGAACCATTGTGGTCACTTGAAAAAATATTGAAAAACCGTTTTTAAAACTTCATCTGTTTTCAAAACTCACTAAGCATGGATAATACATCCGGTATGTATCATGATCTACCCAAGTTTTCTATTGATGAGTATGCAGATTGGGTCATACTCATGAGCAATCACCTGGGAGCTATAAGCAGCAGAATGATGGAAGTTCTTGAACAAGGACCTATCATTATCTACTACAACAATCCAGCTGAAGGAGGTGATCCAGAATTTCTAGTTGGAGCCAGAATCTGAAAGAGTCCTTCTCTGATGGATGATGAGGAAAGAAAATTGTCCAATCTGGATATTGTGGCCAGACATATCATTATGAAGACGATGGACAAGATAACCAGAGAAAAGATCAAGTACCTCAAGACTGCAAAGCAGATGTGGGATACTCTAGCTGGGATATGCGAAGGAAATGACCAGATAAAGGACAACAAATTACAGGCCGAACTGGTTAAGTTTGAGAAACTCAAGATGCTGCCCAACAAAACGATCAACTAGCTAGATGGAAGGATTAAAATGTCGATAAACAAGCTCAGAGAATTAGGACATGAAATGACCGACAAGGACATCAACTACAAGATTCTGAGATCTTTAACGAAGAAATGGGATATGAAGGTTACAGTGATCAAGGACTGTTAGGATATAGCAAAGATGAAGCCGAGCATTTTGTTCTTAATTCTGAAAGCCCATGAATTCGACCTGATTGAGAGAGGGAAAGATGAAGATGATGAGTCATCTGTCGAAATCACACCTGCAACAACAAAAGCAGTAGCATTCAAAGCAGGCGTCAGCTGCTCAAAATCTTCTGAGCCTTTTGGAAATATTGTTAGTCAAGTTGAACAGATTGCTCTACTCACCAGAAAGCTTGAAAGATCAAATATCCAATTGGGAAAGTATAGAAGATTCTACAAAGACTATTAGAATAACAGAGGAAGAGAAAGAAGATCGTCTGATAGATCGCAGGAAATAAACAGATCTGATGACAGAAGAGACGACCAAAGAGAAAAGAAAAGAGATGATCGTGCTAAAGATCACAAATCAAAAAGGAGAAACTTAGATCAAAGGCAAATCGGGAAGTCACCTGACATATCATACAGAAGACATGACTCACCCGCCAGAAGAAGTTGTAGAGAGAGGAGTTTGCTTCAACTGCCAGAAACCAGGTCACTACAGTGCAGACTGCCCTGACCTGACACCTAGAGAAAGAGAAGATAAGAGGAATAGGAGAGAGCAATGATACAGAGACAGGAAAGCTATGGTTGCTGACACTACAGGAATAGATGATTCTTATCTGCCATTAGAGGATTCTGATTACTCATTTGTAGAAGACTTCTGCCTGATGAGAAATGCTGATGACCTCGACAACTTTGATGATCTGATGTTCTTATCTGATGATGACATCAGTCTCATGGCCAAGAAAGAAGATCAATATGAGGTATCTTCTAAACCATCTGTGTTTCCTATTTCCACACCAGCTGTGCTGAGCACACCTGCTGGAGACATTGACCTGCAGCTCTATAGTGAGCAATTGCTTGATGATCTCTCCAATGCAATAGACACTTATACTATAGTCGAAGCTGAGAACAACAAGCTAATGATAGAGAACATTCAGCTTGTTAAAGAAAATGCTACAAGAAAGGCTACTGAACTGAAATCAGTTGAGAGATCTGGAGCTTCTGAAAGTCAGCTCTTCTTATCAGGCTAAACTGATTAAGGAACAGCTAGCCGTTAACAAACAGCAAGCTGATGATCTCAAAATCCTCCAAGCTAAGTTTGATGAACTCTTCCGACTGCATGAGAGTCTAAAAATTACTGAGGATAGTTTGCGTAAGAAAATAGAGGTTTTCACGAAATCTTCTAAAACTATTCAAGATCTGAACAACTATTTTTGTACGTCAACTAATAAGAAGGGAATTGGGTATGAACAACCTTCTGCATCCTCAAAATCCCCGTCTGGTTCACTTCAGAAAAGTGTAATCAAACGAGTTTCTAATCAAGATACACGAAAAGCAAAATCTGTATCAGATAAGGGAAATAGATCAACTGACCAAGCAAGGCAAGTGTCAGATCAGAAAGGGAGCAGAAATGACCCCCAACTGATCAAGCATCAGCCGAGGAATCAACAGAAGAACCCTGTTCTTTTGAAGAAACCTCAACCTGATCAGCAGATTGGGAATCAGAAAAGACTACCTCCCAAAGGAAAATATGATCTGAAACCTAATTAGGTCAAGCTGCCTAACAAGAAAGCTAAGGGTAAACTGCTAAGACCATCTATGCCAAAAAGATATGAATCTTTTAATGTTAGCAGTCGTACCTACCCTTACAATCAGAAATCTAGGGCTGCTGCACCTGAGCCCCATTGGATTAAAAGAAGACAAATATCAATGAAAAATCCCAAGTCTTATGATTCATCCAAGGCTCACACTGATAATCATACTGACCAGATTGCATATGAAGAGACGTATGATTATGTAGATGTTTATGGGAGACAAATCAAGCCATCTGTTTTCAACAAAGGTGGCAGATATGTTTGGATCCCGAAAGGTACTTCTAACCCCCCAGGACCAGATTCTACTGGGGTACCTAAAGCCTGATCTGATTGCAGGTTCGCGTGGGTTTAGCCAATAAAGGAGGTGTACAAGCAACTATCTGGTACATCGATAGTGGATGCTCAAGGCACATGACTGGAAACAAACATCTCCTCTATTCATACACAGAACAAGAAGGCCAACGTGTACTATTTGGTGATGATAACTTTGGTTTTACCTGAGGATTCGGAACCTTAGAGAACGATGATGTACAGGTTACTGGAGTCTCGTAAGTTAATGGTTTGAAGCACAACCTTTTATCGGTTTCACAATTCTGCGACAACGGATTCAATGTTGAGTTCTCGACTGATCAGTGCACTATCAAGAATCGAGCTACTCAACAGATTTTATTAAATGGTTCAAGGAAGGGAACTATCTACACTGCAGATTGGAACAGTTGTCCAAGAAATGCATGCCTGATTGTTAAGAGTTCCAAAAGCAGCAGTTGGCTCTGGCACAAGAGAATGAGTCATCTGAACTTTAAAACTCTTAACAAGATATCAAGGATGTCTTTGGTTGAGGGTTTCCCGAATGAGGTATTCTCTAAGGATCAGACATGTGTCACGTGTCAGAAGGGAAAACAAGTTAAAGCCTCATTCAAGGGAATCCCAGGACCAGCTAGCATCCAGCAGAGTATTGCAACTGCTCCATACGGATTTATTTGGACCAGTTACACCACTTAGTCTCAGCGACGCAAATATACTCTGGTAATCGTGGATGACTATTCCAAGTTTACCTGGGTAGTATTCTTGTATTAGAAGAATGAGACTACAACAAAGATACCTAAGCTGCTCAAGAAACTACAAAATGAGAAGGGTGTCAGTATTGTAAAAATCAGATCCGACAAAGGTACAAAATTTCTGAACTCCTTTATTACTGACTTTTGCACTAAGTTTGGAATACAGCATGAGACGTCAGCTGGAAGAACACCACAACAGAATGGAGTAGCAGAATGGAGAAACAGAACACTCAAAGAAGTTGCTCGAACTATGTTAGCTGAACATGCAACTCCAAACCGTTTCTGGGCAGAAACCATCAACACAGCATGCCACACTCAGAACATATGCTCTCTGACTAAGATTCACTTCAAAACACCTTATGAACTGTGGAAGGGCAGAAAAACTCGTGTTTCTTATTTTCATGTTTTTGGGTGCAAGTGTTTCATACACAATAATCGGAAGAGCTAGTTGAAAACCTTTAAAGCTAAGTCAAATGAGGGTATATTCTTAGGATATTCCTCAACCAGCAAGGCTTTCTGGGTGTTCAACAGGCAAACTGTTGGTCCCGATGCAAACGAGTCTTACACATGTACGGGGGGGGAATACACGTGTTCAGTGATTTTTTAAAATTTTCTTTTACTGAGATCAGAGGGTCAGGATGTCCTGAGAATTTTGCCCTGAGAAGCACAAATCGCCCTGAGTCAAAGTCTACTGAGACAGAGATCCTGAGCAGCTTTCAGAAGCTTCAGATTAAACCAACTGATCCTGAGTTTTATCAGAGATCCTGAGAAGCTTGGATCAGATAATTATCTTACTGAATACTCAGTAGAGTTAATTCAGTTTGGTAACTATATGTTCTAGCTAATCAAGAGTGCGGAATGGTTGGCCCTAAGTTTATACTCTTTTTAACTTGATAAAAATCTTCTTCCTTTAATAAATCAGTGGTTAAGACTGTGATAAATTTGATGCAAGTTCAGTGGATTGATTCTAATTGAATGTCAGTAAAGTATGCTTTCAGTGAAAAACATGCAACAGATATAATGCAGTACAGAAAGCAAATAACACAGCAATTATAGTGGTTCAGAGACTCAAGCTCCTACATCCACTCTCTCTGATCTGTAGAGAAATTCCTTAACACACTTCCTAAAGCTTTCAGGCTGACTCACTGCAACTTACTCACTTTTCTACCTTGAGTTTTCTGGCTGACTCACTGCAGCTTACTAACTCAATCACACACAAGCTTTCTGACTGTCTAAAACAGTTTACTTGCTTCTTCTCTAGAGTTTTCTGGCTGACTAACCTGCAGCTTACTCACTCTTTACAACTCTAACTCACCAACAAATCACACACACTCAAACTACTTTATCAAAGGGTTTGGGTTTGGGTTGGTTTCCAACTAGGGTGAGATATCCTTTACAATAAAAACAAATGCAAAGTCTAGGATATCCCTACTAAGCTTTGGATATATCTATCAAATCTAGGCTTAGTGAAATAAGCTCTCTTCAATGTGAAACACTTGGAAAATTCTAGGGTTTTCGAGTGCTTCAATTTGTAAGAATACTAATGAGCTCTTGAGTTGCTTTGATTTCCCTTAACCTTGCAATGGTGAAGGTTACTGGTATTTATTGGCAACTTTACCAATGGCCACTCTTGAAAAACTATCCGTTGGAAGAGATAGTATCAAGGGTTTCCTCTTCTGGTTATTGATGAACGACTATTTTTAGGGTTTGAACACTCCCTTGCATGTTTTAGGTAATATGCAACCATGTAGCCAATCACCAACTTTTTGCAGTTTGGAACATAGTACTACTGACCTATTCAGTGTCCTGTCACTTTCAGTGTCAGTAAAGTACAATGTTGTCTTCCTCTGATTGGTTCTTGTCTTCAGTGAATGTAGACCAACAAAACAGCTCTTTTTAGGTCAATCTCTCTGAATGGGACATCCTTAAACAACACTTAGTCTTGGTTCCTTTTGTCTGCACTTGAATATTTTGGGCAATATTGTATTTCTATAAATGTGCATCTTCCTCAGTTTGGTATGTACTCTAAGCATTCAGGTTTATCTGAGTTCTTCAGTAACTTCAGAGTCTTCAGTGTCTTCTGAGTCTTCAGTATCTTTTGAGTCTTCAGTATCCTAAAGATTATCTGAAACTACATCTGCTGAACTATCTTATACTAAAACCTGACTCAGACTATCAAGATTATCCTGAACATGTCATACTCAGGGGTTTTGGGATCTAATCAAAATTCTTTATTAAATTCATCTCCCAACAATTTCCCCCTTTTTATTGATGCCAAAACCATCTTGTTACATTTAAGAAAACCTAACCTATACTCAGGTTTCAGTAATCTATTTCAACCCAAAATGGCATAACCCAATAATTCCAAACACAGAGGCATATCAAATAGGTAAAGACATGTAAGAATATAATGAGATATTATCTTTGAGCATAAAAGATAAACTTTTCATTGATCAGTAGATAGTCATTACAGCTTACAATGAACTTTCAAAATAAAAGACACATAGAATCAAAGAGTCTTCAATCAATCTTCTTCCACTTCATCACCAGGGACTTCAAGATTGAACATCCCATAGTATCTCCTCTTCAATTCATCCCTCTTCTTGATGATTTCTGGATTGCTCCCTGTCAGTCCCAACTGAACAGCATATTCAGCAACTTCTTTGGCAATTGCAGCTTCATTGATGACTCCTGTGCTGAATCTAGGTGCTGAGTACTTGTACTGACTAGGTGCCTTCAGAGATACATTGTGTTCATCAACTAGATTTATCCACTTCTGTAGATATTCAGGATAAAAAGTCAGCAGATATTCTAGGAAGGCTTCATTGCGGTCAGGGCTTCCTCCTCTCCATTCCTGCAGAACATCATGATTGAACCAGAAGGTTCTCTTAACCTCTTCCCAAGCATCATCGATCTAGAGTGGTATCCATTTATCAATGTGTGGCCATTTCTGCACCCTGGTTTGTTCTTTGGACTTGCCCCATCTTTTTCCCATAAAGTTCTTGAAGCTTCCTCTTCTGCTCTGCTCTTCTTCTTTCTTCTTCCTGGTTAGCTCTGCTCCTGATACAGACATTGCTTGCCTTTTCTCTTTTTCAGCACGCAGGGCAACGAGCTTGTTATGCCAGTCAAAATCCTTGACTTGAGCACTTATATCATAGGTTCCAAAACCTTCTTGGAGTAGTTTCTCTGATTCAGTTTCTGTCTCTTTCTGAGTTTCAAATTCTTCATGTTCAGAGAAATCAGCAATCAGCCTCCTCTGAACTGATTTGGTAGAGACTTTCTTCTTCTTTCTCTCAGTTTCAACAACTGCAACTGATTTTCTCTTCTCAACTCTTTTTGGATCAACAATTTCAACAACAACATGAGCAGCAGCTGCCAGGCTTGTTTCAGTGTTTCTCTTCTCTGATCTCCTCAGTATCATTACTTCCTGAGCTGTCTCTCTGTCAGTCTGAAATAATTCAGTATCTTCAGGCTCAACTGTCTTCAACTTTTCAGTTGCCTCGATTTCTTGTATAGTCTTCAGAACATGCTTAACTTTGAGTTCCTGCTGGGCTTTCTTCTCAAGGGTTTTCTTCAAATGTTCATCTAACTTACCCTTTGTTAAATGAGAAGTCCTTTCCCCCTTTTTGGCATCATAAATTGGAAGGATCTGGGAAAGAGTAGCATCCATGTGGAATTGTTCCTTGTTAATGGCTCTAATTTCTCCAGCTAAAACATCTAACTCATCATCCATACTCCTCAGGACATTCTTGCCAACTGAAACCTCTTCAGACAGTGGAGCAAATTCTTGGGCAAGAAATCCATGCATCAGATCTGTCATCTTGTTCATGAGTAATGAGCTCATGTTCTCAACAGCTAACTTGATCATCTCATCATTTTTCTCAGCTAACTTCTTCTCCAGATAGGTTGTCCTCTCATTGTATTTAGCAGTGAGTTCTTCAGACATGCTCTTGGACATTTTACCAATCTTAGTATCCAGATCAGAAATCTTAGCAGTTACTTCCCCCTGAACTGCTTGAATTTCAGTAGATGTGCTCAGTTTAGCCATGGTCTGAGCTTGTTCATGCAAAGCAGCATCCATCTTCTTGGATTGATCAGCTATCATTAATTCCATCTGTGTAAGCTTGGCTGTCATTGGCTCAACCTTCTTCAGTTCATCTAAGATTGGAGTCAGATCAATCATCTGAGCATGAGATGTATAGCTTGATTGAACCTCAGTCTGCATACATAAATCAACAAACTTAACGATAGGTTCTTCAGTAATTTTGGCAAAATGAATAGTAGTGCCAAAAGATACCTGAAGGGCTCTATCTTCAGTCTGAGGAATTTCAGTAATACCAGCTGGCATGACCTTCTCAGCTTGAGTGTCCTTCTTTTCAGGTTCAGGACCTTTCTCAGCTTTAGTGTCCTTCTTTTCAGGTTCAGGACCTTTTTCTCCATCTCCATCCTTGACCTTTTTCGATTCTGCTTTCCCACTACTTTCCTCTGTGCCACTCGGTTTCCTCTCAGCAATCTTCCTTTTAACAAGGTCATAAAAATCTGAGACCTTCATCCTGAGTTTTGTCTTCCTGAATCCTGAAAATTCAGTAAGAATTGTTGTTTCCTCAGACCACCATTCTTCTCCTCTGAATGCAGCAATATTCAGCATCTCTGGCAAGGTCTGATTCAGGATGTAAACTATTGTCCTTAATATGATGAATAGATCCTGAAGGTCAGGGAATTCAGTGAGCTCAGGATATCTATCCAGGAGAAATCTTTCACCTTTGCTTCTCCACTAAGCTTCCTCAGCTTCACCTTTCTGTAGTGGTGGAGGCACAGTTTTCTCAGTGGGTTTGATAATCTGTAGGGCAGATGGATCAAGAAATGGTTCAAAGGAGGGGCATTAAGATTCAGAATATCCTAGGATTCATTGGGCTCTGAGGGATGTGAGGGTGGGATCTATATTTGGCTATCTTTAGTAGGTTGTTGGGAACCTGTAAAGATTTCTTGAGAGATCTTGTCTTTAGCAATGGAGGTTTCCATTACTTGAGAGAATACATTCTCCTCCTCAAAGAACCTCCTTTTTCTTCAATATTTTTCACCACTGTGCTAACACACAGGTGGCGATTTCGGACCTTGCTGATTTTTTCGATCGGCTTTCTTCGGTTTCAACGGCCTCTTTCTCAAAGAATTGTCTGAAGCCTTTTTTTTTTTACGAGGGCTAAGGATTTTGTTTTCAATTTCTCTCCAGCCTCCCTCTTTACTTTAAGTAGGGTCTTCCCCCTAGCTTGCTTGTCCTCCTCCTTACTTGACTCAATGTCTTGCTGAACTGTTTTCCTTGTTTCCCTTACTGATTCAACCACTGGGGCCTCTTCCTCATCATCTTCTTTCAAAGAGCTTTTTCCTTTTTGCTTCTCATCCCTTTCTTTGTGGATCTGAACATTATTTTGGATGTAGGAAATGCTCTTGAATCTGCAAAGATATCTTCCTCTTCTCTGCAAGTTTCCAAGATGAAAGCAATCTTGGTGGCGTGCAATATCCTTATCTTGATCACAATAGTACCATCCTTCTCCCTTTTTACATGCTCAGCTTGACCACTGACTATTGTTATCAGATATTGCAACCAATTAAATGCTCTGGAAGGAGAGTCTTCAATAGCAGCCATCAACCTCAGCTTAGGCTTACTAATCTGTTCAAGACTTCCAGTCCCGCTCATGAGGCATCTGCTCACAATGTCAAGAAGTACCCGATACTTGGGTTTCAAATACTTCTTGTTTAATGTGGCCTCAAATTTAACAGGGGCTTCCACAATCCCATCTAAATATTCTTGCTCCCTACCCATCATGTACAAAGTAGGGTCCTCCCCTCTATCATTCAACTCATAGACAACATTCAAGTTTTTAGGGATAATAATATACAATTCCCTAACAAAATCCACATACTTCATACCATGAACCAAATGTGAGACGGTAATCCTAGAATCTATGCAGTTATCTTTATCAAGTTGCATATTAGCCATTAATTCAATTACCTTTCGCGTGAGTATTCGGCATTTGGACGATTTGCGACCAGACAAGTGAGTTTGGCCAATCGAATCATATGCACCGCTTCCTCCTCGTGTGCCGCATTTGCTGTACTATCTAGAGAAATGACATTCTCATAGCATGGTTTGTTGGCGATAACAAGTTTGTCAAAGATTGTGACAGTCATTGTTGGAGAATTTTTTGTGAAGGGTTTTGAGATAGAATGTAATTCTGGATAATCAAAACTTATGAAGGCAGAGTGTTTTGTGAAGACGAGGGTTTGTGAAAATAGAGTATAAAGGAAGTTTGAAAGAGTATAAAATTGGAATCTGTTTTGATCCAAGGATAATCGTGCAGATTCAAACAATCAACGGTTAGGATCAATTTAGGCTAAAATTGGTAGTTGAAAGGACAACTAGCGAGTATAAACCGCCAATTTCTATCCTTATTGGTGATTAATGAATAGTGCATTTAATTATTGTTCCTGCAGACTGTTGACTTTCCTCGAGAATTTCAAACGTCCCGCCCAATTATTTCCTTAGGTGTTTTATCATTTATTGCCAATGATTTCTGAGTTTCAGTTGGACAATAAATGAGGTGCCTGAGTCAATAACTTCTTCAGACTAATTTTAAACATCAGTCTTACTGAGTTTTGACCTTGATAAAATGTCAGTATAAAACTGAGTACTGAACTTCAGGATTACTGAGTTTTTCAAGACTCAGTGTTCAGGACCTTCATTTTATCTTGAGTTTTTCAGTGAAACCTGAAAAACTTCATGCATTTGAAAACCTTCAATTTTTCAGATTATTCTATTCACATGGATCTAACATACCCAATTCAACTTATAGTTCCCGAAATCTTGATTCAACCAAAGGTTTAGTCAAGATGTCAGCTCTCTGTTTATCAGTATGAATCTTCTCCATTCTGATATCCTTCTTCTCAACATGATCTCTGATCAAGTGATGTCTGATATCAACATGTTTACATCTGGTGTGCAATACCGGATTTTGTGTAATAGCAATTGCACTATTATTGTCACAAAATATGGGTACCGTTGGTCCTGGTGCTAACGAGTCTCACACGTGTATGGGGGGGAATACGCGTGTTCAGTGTTTTTTTAAAACTTTTCTTTCACTGAGGTCAGATGGGTCAGGTTATCCTGATGATTTGGCCTTAAGAAGCACAGATTGCCCTGAGTCAAAGTCTACAGAGACAATGATCCTGAGCTGCTTTCAGAAGCTTCAGATTAGCCCAACTGAGCCTGAGTTTATCAGAGATCCTGAGGCGCTTGGATCAGATAATTATCTTACTGAACCCTCAGTAGAGTTAGTTCAGTTTGGTAACTATCTGTTCTAGCTACTCAAGTGTGCGGAATGGTTGGCCCTATGTTTATACTGGTTTTAGCTTTGCTGAAAATCTTCCCTTCAATAAAACAGTGATTAAGGCTGTGATCAGTTTGATGCAAGTTCAGTGGATTGGTTCCAACTGAATATTAGTGAATTATGCTTTCAGTGAAAAACATGCAACAGATAATAATGCAGTACAGAAAGCAAAACAACACAACAATTATAGTGGTTCAGAGACTCAAGATCCTACGTCCACTCTCTCCGACCTTCAGAGAAATTCCTTAACCACTTCCTAAAGCTTTCTGGCTAACTCACTGTAGCTTACTCACTTTTCTACTTTGAGTTTTCTGGCTAACTCACTGCAGCTTACTAACTCAAACACACACAAGTGTTCAGACTACCACAAGTAGCTTACTAACTTCTTCTCTAGAGTTTTCTGGCTAACTCACTATAGCTTACTAACTCTTTACAACTCCAACTCACCAACAAAACACACATAAACTACCTTAACAAAGGGTTTGGGTTTTGGGTTGGTTTCCAACTAGGATGAGATATCCTTTACAATAAGAACAATGCAAATGCTAGGATATCTCTACTAAGCTTTGGATATTTCTTATCAATCTAGGCTTAGTGAATGAGCTCTCTCCAATGTGAAACACTTGGGAAATTCTAGGTTTTTCGAGTGCTTCAATTTGCAATAATACGAATGAGCTCTTGAGTTGCTTTGAAATTTCCAGTAACCTCTCAATGTAAAGGGTCACTACTATTTATAGGCAACTTCACCAAGGTCACTCTTGAAACACTATCCGTTGGAGGAGATAACTTCATGAGTTTCCTCTTATGGTGTTTGATGAACGACTATATTTAGGGTTTGGATACTCCCTTGCATGTTTTAGGAAATATGCAGTCATGTAGCCAATCACCAATTTTTGCAGTCTTGAACATAGTACTACTGACATGATTCAGTGTCCTGTCGCTTTCAGTGTTAGTAAAGTACAGTGTTGTCTTCCTCGATTGGTTTTTGTCTTCATAAATGTAGACAAACATAACGACTCTTTTTGGTCAATCTCTCTGAATGAGATAACCTTAAACAACACTTAGACTTAGTTCCTTTTGTCTGCGCATATGAATGTTTTGGGCAATATCTATTTTTCTGAATGTTTTGCGTTTTTCTCAGTTTTGTAGTCTTCAGATAGATATTATTGATGCCTCGATCATTCGGGTTATCTTGAGTATTGATATCTTCTTGAGTCTTGATAACCCGATTATCTTCGGTGTCTTGATGTCTTTAAGAACTTCTTGAGTCTTGATGTCTTTAGTGATTTACTGAGACTTCATGTCTTTAGTGACATACTGAGTCTTCAGTGTCTTTAGTGACATACTGAGTCTTCAGTGTCTTGATGACATCTTTGAGTCTTCAATTTCTTGATTACTTCTTGAGTCTTGATTTCTTTAGCAACTTCTTGAGTCTTGATTTCTTGATTTACTTCTTGAGTCTTGATTTCTTGACAACTTACCGATCTATATCTGCTGGCTATACATGGTGCGATAACTTCCTGAATAATCTATCTTTTGAAACTGACTCAGTCTATCAAGATTATCTGAACATGTCATACTCAGGGTTTTTGGGATCTAATCAAAACTTCTTTATTAAATTCATCTTCCAACAATTTCCCCCTTTTTTGATGATGCCAAACCCATCTTGTTACAAAAAACCTAACCTATACTCAGGTTTCAGTTTGTCTATTACAATCCAAAATGGCAATTCTCCCAATAATTTCAGAACATAAGGCATATCAAACATAAAAGACATGTAAAAAGATAATGAGATATTATCTTTGAGCATAAAGATAAAATTTTCATTGATGTAAGATAAGAGTTACAAATTACAATGAAAATCAAAAACAAAAAAGAATACAAAAATCTTGGTCTTCTTTCTACTTCATCCTCTGGCACTTCCAAGTTGAACATCCCATAGTATCTCTTCTTCAGTTCATCCCTTGCTTTGATGATATCAGGGTTGTTTCCTGTTAGGCCTAGTTGGATGGCATACTGAGCTATCTCCTGAGAAATGGCTGTTTCATTCACATAGTCATTCTCAAGTCTAGGAGTTGGGTAAGTGTATGGACCCGGGGCTACTATCTGAGTATTTCCCTCATCACCCAAGTTTATCCAACTTTCCAAGTATTTGGGATAGAATGTCAGTAAGTACTCAATGAAGGCTTCATTCATATCCGAGCTGCTCCCCCTCCATTCTCTCAGAATCTCATAATAGAACCAGAAGGTTCTCTTGATCTCCTCCCACGCATCATTGAACTGAATAGGCATCCATTTGTTAATATGCGGCCATTTATGAGTTTTCTCTGTACCCCTCCTTTTGCTCAAAAACTTCTTAAAACCACTTCTTCTTTTCTGCTCTTCTTCTTTCTTTTTCCTGATCATAGGAACACCTGACACAGAAGCAACAGTCTTCTTCTCTTTTTCAATTTGAAGGGTTTTCAGAGTTTTCTTGGTATTGAAGACTTCTTTCTGACTTTCAGTTTCTTCTTTTTCAGCTTCTTCCTCAGAATCTTCAAAATCTATTAACAATTTCCTCTGAGTAGGCTTAGAAGTTTTAGCTCTTTTCTTCTTTTCCTGCTCCACAAATGCAACAACCTTTCTCTTTTCAGGTCTGACTTGATCTTCACCGGCTTTGCTTGTCTCAATTATCCTTCTATCACTCAGTTTCTCAGAAATTACTTCCTGAATAGTTTGCTCAGATGCTTGAGTGTAGATAGGTTTCTCAGCTTCTTTGAACTTGAGCTTCTCAGTGGCTTCAACTTCTTTTAAGGCATCATCAATTTTCTTTCTTTCAGCTTCTTTCTGAGCCTTTTTCTTCAAGGTTTGTGGCAACAACTCACTTAGTTTGCCACCAGGCCTTTCCCCCTTTTTGACACCATACCTTGGAAGTAGTTGAGTCAGTGCAGTATCCATATTGTATTGCTCTTTGCTTATACTTCGCACTTCCCCTGCCAACTAATCATGCTCATCCTCTATCCTTCTCATGTAATTTTTAGCCATTGAGAGTTCATCTGAAAGAGGTGCAAACTGATTTGAGAAGATATCATGCATCATCTCTGTCATCTTGGTCATGTTCATATAGCCCATTTCCTCAACAACTCTCTTGATCATCAGATCATTCTTTTCAACCAGCTTGGCTTCAAGATAGGCAGTTCTTTCCGGATACATCTGCTTCATCTCTGCATTGAGCTCAGTTTTGACTACATCAATCTTTCCTTCCAAAGTAGTCATTTTATCTGCAAGAGATGTTTTGCGATTCTTGACATGTCCGAAGATGGACTCGAGATTTTCCGGCTTTTGAGATTGACTTGCCAAGGTTTCTTCAATTTGAGTCACTTTCTCAACCATTGGCACCACCTTCTCCAATTTATCCAGGATAGGACTGAAATCTATTTACGGAGTGTGTCTGACTTTTTCCAACCGAAATTGGTGCTCCAACTTAGCCTCAGTCTGTATATCAGACATAACAGATTTAAAGATAGGAACTTAGGTAGCTTTGGCATAATGTTTAATAGTGCCAAAAGATACCTGAAAAGTCTTAACTTCATCGAGGATGTGTGATATCGGTTTGTCGAAAGATCGATGTCCTTCTCCATCTCGAGATTGATTTTCAGCATCATCTTGTTTGTCACCCTCTTTATCTTGATCCACATCTCCTTCTGGATTCATAGAACTGGAGGCATCAACATCAGCTTTCCTTCTCTCAGCCACCTTTCTCTTTACTAGCTCATCAAAATCAACAATTTTCATTACGAGCTTGGTCTTCTGAATCCGGAAAGAACTCTGTCAAAACAATGATCTCGGCATTCCACCAATCTTCTCCTCCGAAGGAGGCTATATTCAAGATCTCCTAAGAGTCCGATTCGAGATATAGACCGTGGTTTACGAGTCTCAAGAAGAGATCCTCGAAGGTCGGGCTATGCATTAAGCTCGAGTATCTCTGTCCGGGATGAATCGTTCCCCCTTGCTTCGCCATTCAGTTTCTTCTGCCTCTCCCTTCTTCAACTTTGGGCTTTCGGAATAGCGATTGGCTCGGATTATACAAGTTCTAGTCTTCGATGGATCGAAAATGGTTCACTCGAGAGCGCATCCAAATTCAGCAATTCACGAGGTTGGTGATCGAAAGTCCGAGCAGTCTCTCTCTTCGGTAGAATCTGAGGTCCCTTGAAGATTTCTGAGAAATTTTATCTGAGCTCGAGAGAAGTCTCGAAAATACCTCGCAGAGAAAACACATTTCCTCGATTTCTTGCTCTTGTACATTTGTCTGCTTTTGAGCAGAACTGCAGAAGATGGAGATTTCAGCCCTTCAGCGGCCTTGAGTTGAGTTTCTTCAGAGTCACTGACCTTCTCCTCATTAATAGATTGAAGCTTTCTGCGTTTCTGAGGAGCCAGTGCCTTCTTTTTCAGATTCTCTCCTTTCTCTCTTTTAACTTGCATCAGGACTTTCCCCTTGGCTTGTTTGGCTTCAACAACTTCTTCTTCAGCAGTCTCCTCCTGAGACTCAGAGCTTTTCTCTTTCTTTCCTTTCAAAGTCTTCTTTGTTGGAGGTTTGAACATGATTTTTGACTTTGGAAAGGATGTGGAATTGGCAAAGATGTCCTCCTCTTCTCTGCACATTTCCAAGATAAATGCAATCTTGGTTGCATGTAGGATCTTTCCTTTGACAACAACAGAGCCATTAACCTTCTGAACTTGTTTGGCTTGATCACTCACCACCTTGATTAAATAGTGTAACCAGTTGAATGCCGTGGTAGGTGAATCTTCAATCGCTGCCATTAGCCTTAACTTAGGCGTGCTTATCTGTTCAAAGCTGCTAGATCTACTCATGATGCATTTACTTACAATGTCCAACAATACTCGATATTTAGGCTTCAAATGTCTTTTATTCTGAGTAGCTTCAAACTTTACTGGATGCTCTGTAATTTTATCCAGATATTCTTGCTCCCTACCCATCATATATACCGTAGGGTCTTCACCTCTATCACTTAACTCATATATGGCATTAAGATTCTTAGGAATAATATATAATTCCCTAACAAAATTCACATATTTTGAACTATGCTCCAAATGCGAGACAGTAATCTTATATTCTATACAATTCTCATCATCTAACTTCAAATTAGAGATAAACTCAATTACCTCTTTTGCATATTCGGCCTCTGGTTGATTCACGACCAGGCAAGTAAGCTTTGCCAAACGAATCATATGCAATGCTTCCTCTTCGTGAGTTGGATTGGACGAGCTTTCTGGAGAGACGACACATTCGTACCAAGGTTTATTGGAAATGGCGAGTTTGTCGTATACAAAAAGCGTCATTTTTGGAGAATTTCTTGGTGAAGGGGTTTGAGATAGATGAAAAAATTTAAAAATCGAGAGTTTTTGAAGCCAGTGTTTGTGAAGATGAAGGCTTTTTGGAATCAGGCATTGAAGGAAATTCTTCAATAGATATAGGATTTTGATTCATGGAAAATTGCATAGATGAAGAAATCGACGGTCGAGATTAAAAACTGACTAAATCGGGTATATGAAAAGACGATTTCACAAATACAAAGCCGCCAATTTATCCCAATTGGTGATTAATGAACAGTGCATTTAATTACTGTTCCTGTAGACCATTGACTTTCCTCGTGTATTTCAAAGGTCCCGCCCAAATATTCCTCAGGTGTTTTGTTATTTATTGCCAATGATTACTGAGATTCAGTTAGAAAATAAATGTGTTGCATGAGTCAATACTTCTTCAGACTCATTTCCTCCATCAGTCTTACTGAGTTTTGACCTTGATAAAATGTCGATTATATCTTTTTGAAATCTTGAAAAATTCGATATATCTTGATCTTGATCTTGATAAAAGGTCGATTATAATACTCGATCTTGATCTTCAGGATAACTGAGTTTCCCAAGACTCAGTGTTGATACTTTCATTTTATCACGAGTTTTTGAGAAAAAATGAGAAAAC